>JAABNY020000035.1:10605584-10630014 GCA_015164015.2 Brevimyrus niger
ATATATATATATATATATTACAGATTCAGCTGAATGTCATTGATGAATGTCATTGATGCACCCATATCTATTTATTGTGTTCACTGTATGTTGTAGCAACTATAACTACATGTGACAAATAAAGAATCTACAATCTGACAGATGCTTCTTCTTGATTTCTAAAGATGCCATTCTAAACGGGCTTTGCTGTCCTTATAAATATGGCTATTTTGCAGGACTAGATCAGGACCCGACCCCACGAGCTGCGTGCCTGAATACCATCTTCCTCATCTTGCCCCCCCCCCTTGCATATACGGCCATATACCCTCAGAGACACTGCTTTTGCTATGCATTATATCTGTACTTTCAACTCATTCAATTAAGTGGCAGATTTCACTGCATGGAAGTGTGTTACATCTATTTTGCATTGCGAGTTTCAATTCCAATCAATGCCTCACATAACAGCGTAGAACGCCTGCGCCTCATGACAGAGGGCGGGAAGAGTGCAACAGATTGACATCCACAGTTACTGACATTCTAATTTCACTTTTCAGCATTATTAATAGAAACAACCATACAATGCAGTTTAACTGCAAAAAAATAACACTGATCATTCTCCTGCAGTTTCAAATAGGAAACAACCTGGAAATCATTTTATGCAGCATCTAACATGAATAAATAAATAAATAAATAGATAAACAAACAAACAATAAATAAATTTACAATGGAAAGTTGCACTGACCTCTCAGCTCGCAACACACCACTGAGGTAGGGATGGTCCCACGGCATCAACTCCTGGGCAGAGTCAAAACAGTGACCACGATTATGGCAATTATCCACGTGAGGCTTTACATATCGGGGAAACCCAAATGCCTAATAAGTGTTTCATTATCACTGAACCAAATCTAATTTTGCATAGTAAATCCTTCCACAAGGATCCAAATTCCAATTTACCACAAAGGGCTTCACGGTGGTTTACAGTTATTTTCCAGGAGGTAACAGCACACAAATTACACAGGCACAAATATTGGGAAAGAATGAAAACTATTCCCAACCGTCTTCAAATAACAGTACGAAACACTGTTGGAAAATAGCGTCAATGAAAGGTGAACTACCACTGTAAAAAGCACAGAAAATGGGCCTGACAGTGATTAACAGCAACTGGAATGGATCATGGTCTATTGGTCCAAATGTTGTGGGCATGTTAAATCACATGAAGACGGGGGGCATTTATAATACTTACGCTGCTCTTCGGGTTCAACCTCATCTTCATATCTCTCATCATTTCAAAATCCTTTGCTGTTCTACAGAATACAAATAAAACTTTTCAAATTTCCATATCATCCCTAATACTTCAAATAAAAATAAATGTAGTATTTTGCAACTGCGGTGACAACCATCCTCGAGTTAAACTTAATCTGAGGTTTGTATCAGTGTAGCTTGGGTTTCACATGCCACCTTGTGGACAGAACAGCATACTACAACGTTATAAACCAGCATATTGGTGCCAAGGGGCCAGAAGGCTTTGGTGATTTAAAAAAAAAGACTGGGGTCACTCATACACTTTGAATAGCTGGGGAATTTGTGAAAATAAACCTGAATCCAGTACCTATCAGACAGCCTGTCTGTCAACAGCTCGAGGAACTTCATCACAGTCTCTGTAAAAAAAGAAGAAAAAAGGATATTGGTCAACATGGAAAATCTGATTTGTTTTCACTATTAGGAAATCAGAAATTCATCAATGAGGTAATTAAAAAAAAGATGACGGGTAATCGTCCAAAATAAGCATTTCAGTATTTCATTTAATTATAAGCAGTATTTCAGAGCTCACGTGACAGTAAAGACGAGCATAGCAGTATTTCCGTACTGCTTATAATTATTTTGTTTACAACGTTCCTTCTCCAGTTCCATGAGATGCCCATCATACAAATCAACAACCAAGGACAAGTATTTAAATACAGGGCAAAGAGGGACATGGTTTGGTTTTTTTTTACCTGGGGTTTTTGCAATTGTTCCTTTTAACGCTCGGTGTGCAAAAGACTCATAGCCCACCAGCTGGGCAAGTTCATCCCTGAGGGCCAGCAGCTCTTCAAGACAACGCAGCAGCTTGGCGTTGGGGTACAGGAATATCTTATAAGCAGCCTCCCGGACCTAATGGCAAGACAGTAAAAACAAAAAAAAAAACGAGTGAAAAATCATCATTTTCACTACATCGCTATCCGTGACAAATAACTCCAGCAGCTGATACGCATATCCGAATACGTGCGCCATTTTAAAGACAGTTTTCATTGAAGAACAGATGATTAAATTAACATGGGAACCACCACAGTGCAAAAAAAGCGAGAAGCAAACATCATTTACATTACACATCATACTGTACATTATACTATACAAACTCCAGTCATCACTATATTTGCGGTATATATACTACACCAGCTTGGCCGGAACCATGTACACACCAGGTCATCGGGCGACTCGGCATGCAAGCCCCCGATCTGAATGTAATTGCCGTCGAATGAGAACTGGTTCCGGATGTGTTCCGGAAGGGCCCGCTTCTCTATCTTGTTCGGGAGGTGGGAGCCCATTAGAAATTCATGGTTCAGGTCCAGCAGCTTAACATGCAGGTTGACGGCCTTTTTCCTCTATAGGGCAGACAGAGGAGAGCCGAGAGTCACCGCCAGCCACCATTCGTACACGCTGAGGTATCACAGCATTTAAACCAATGTGGTCGAACAGATCTGCTCGCTGAATTAATTTCTACGTCATAAATGAAGAGGCAGGGAGGTTGTCACACTGTATTCCCATGTTTGGGAGACCGAATCCAGTTCAGTGTTCTTCCCATGATTGCATGAGTTTCCCACCTACAGTTCAAACCCAAGAGGAATTAAGGAAATGATCATTCTAAGTTGCTTTTGGTGTGTATGTGTGTGTGTGTTTGTGTGTGTGTGGGGGAGGGTTGTATTGTATTTACCGCATTCTGGATACCAAATGTCCCCACAATGTGGTAAAACCTGTGACTTTTTAGCTTGTGGGGACATTTTTCAGGTTGCCACAAAATAAACCCCAAATTTTACAAATCCAGATGTGATCAGAAAACTAAAATAACCAGACGTCTTGGATTTTGTTTTAATTATTTATGATTCAGGTTAGGGCTGGGTAGGGGTTAAGGTTGCCATAATTAGGATTAGGATCATGTCCATAAAAATGAATGCAAAGTCCCCACAATGATAGGAGTGCATGAAGTGTGTTTGTGTGTGTGTGTGTTTCTAGTCCTGGCTGTGGCCAAACTCTCCACTTCCTGTAATCACTACAGCCCTATTACAGAACTCAGGAAACAACAGATTATAGAAAACAGATGGGAAGATGATGGCTTTATTTGATTTCTAGTTACGTCTCATAGATACCTGAGTGAACAGTGATATAGCAAATGCAAAGTTACTATATGTTGAAAGAAAAAAAAAAACATATATATGTGATCATAGGAATACCTAAACAGGACTTTGCAAAAGGTACCCAGCAAAGCTAAAACATCAGCAATCCTCTCAGGAGCTGTTTGCAGCGATTTCCATTAGTAAGAAGGAAAAACTAAAACAAGCTACAACTAAGCAGATATCAGTAGTTCTGCTCAACTCGCCTTTTTCTCATCCAAGTGAATTCCGCTTATTTCAAAATCAAACATGAAGAGCTCCGCAACCTTCCTGAAAGTAAGGTTTTGGGTTAATGCGAGAAAACAGTGTAAATGTAAAAATGACAAAATGTAAAGCACATGAGTGGTCTGCTAAATATATTACAATGAAAAACAATATAATTATACCATTTTGTGAATGCCAAAATCCAATAATGTGGAAAATAAGGGTGCATTTCAGGTCCAGAAACTACAAATCCAGACCAAGGTTTTGTTTCTGCCAACCAGGTGATTACTCTGCGACTGTGACACTTTATGCTGAACTACTTGGAAAAAACTAAATCCTGGTCTGGATTTGTAGTTTCTGGACCTGAAATCCCCAACACCGTTTGCTTGTGGCTGTATACTTTACTCTGTCATAATTCGGAAACAGCAGCCTAAAGACTCTAAAGTTGCTTGTGCAAGAGCAGAAAAAGACTAACAAGGGGTAAATGTGATTGAAAAGAAATCAGGAACACCTTGTTTCTGGATCCAAAGTCGCCAGAATATCTTTGTTGTCCAGCAGATCCTTCAGACTCTTACACAATTCAACATTAGTGTTCAACCTGTCAGACAAAACAAGATACATAAAATCAGTGTTGAGAGCCTATATCTGTCAATGGTGACGCTGTCCAAGAAAAAAGACATACTTCTCTACGGTTGTGCCAATCTTCAAACATGCTTTCTCCGCTGCATCCCGGAAGGCAGGGTCTGGGTGAGCCACCTTAACAAAATCAGCCTGCAAAGGCAGAGAACAGGCTGTAAGCTAATAAGAATGAAAAAGCATGATAAGATGTGGAGGGGAGAGCTGGGTCATGAAATGGAACACTGACATATTTCATTTTCTGCCTCAAAGGTAAGGATAATTACATTTGAAAATCTGTGGCTGTTTTACTTGAACAGCATGAAAGCAAAGTTTGTTTGCTTTTCAAGATCTATGAAGAACCAGCTCTTGAAGGAAGTGAGATTTTCACACAGAAAATTGGGAGTTTACAGCTAAATCCAAATGAAGGGCTTTTGAGGTTCATTTCTGATATGTTTTCAATGTTAGGAAAATTCCTGGCTATTTCCACGTCAGTACAACTTTGGCAAGAAGTTGCACGGTGAGCAAAGACATATGAATGATTATTTCTCAGTTCTATACATATATATACCACTGAATGAGGTACTTGTGCTAAATTATTCCAGGAAGTTTAAAATGATCAGCTGTTTGAACTTGTTAAACTTTTGACAGAAACTGAATAATTACCAGATCAGCGACTTTGCACAAGCTGTCCGATAGCTGGTCAAAGGCTGCCACGGTCTCTGCTCCAGGGGGGCTGCTGCATGCTCGTTCTACCAGCTGCTCAGTTTCTTTCAAAGCTTTTTCCTGGGCAACCTCAAAGCCTTCTGGAGAACTCAGCTCCGGAACGCCAAACAAGCCCTTTGGCAAAACGGAGATTAAATGCCCGATGTAAATACGTGCAAATCTCATGCCAGATAAACAATCAAATATGGACAACAGAATCGTGTCTCTGCTGTACGAAGCAAATGTCAACATGAAAGTCCCCAAAAAGATGACACGTTCGGGAAAATTAAGACATATGATCACTCTGCGCTTTTTAAGATTAACTCACCACGTTCTTCTCAAAAAAGTCAAATCTTCTTTGTTGTCTTGCATTAAATGCAGTTCCCACTGGAGACCAAGTAGCAACATTTCTGTATATCTGCCTTATCCGCGTATGCCTTGCGACGCTAAGCAGTAGGTTACAGGCGAACATTGCACCCAGACACGCATGTAATACAGCCGCTTATTTAGTCCTTTTCCAGTCAGCTACTGCTGTACACCGTCGGCGACCAATAAACAAAACGCAGTTCTTAAGACTAGCGAACACATGAATTTTTTTCTCGTTTTCCTGCCGTTATCAGACTGCAGCAATGAAGGTAAAACTGAAGGGGACAACCCTGACACTAGCAAGTGTATGTCAAACGGCTCCACATGGGTGCCAGTAGAGAATCGTTCGGAATATGGACTTTCACGTTATATCCGAAAACTAAAAAATAATTTCTTCTTAATTTAAAACAGTACATATAATTAAAATAAATAATATGGCCCGCCGTTCATTCCTCAAAGTGAATAACACAATATTTTTTTCCCGTTTAATACTATTAATACTATTTCGTCAGTGTGGCGAAAGTGGGTACCACAATTAATGTGAATTTTTTTCCCTGATGACGACTAATATAAGCGACACTTAAATTGTAGTTCATACACCAGATGGCAGGTAGATCTAGAGAGCAGTTGTCTCATCTGAAGTTCTGATTTTAATCACTGCAAAATTAATAAAGTTTCTAAACAAAAACCGTAAGGAAACTCAACAGCTTCTGATTAGAAGCAAAGGCACTGTTGCGTATCACCAATTTTTTTTTACTGCAGTACTGTTGTGTTAATATTAATTACTGTTCGCATTTTCACGTTTGTCTGATACTGTTATAGTTTACTGACAGTCTGCAGGATGCATGCGAGGAAGTGTCTCTGTGAATGTGGGAATCCATTTTTTAGTTGAATGATATTTTACTGCTTCCATCTGGAACTGCTGAAAAACTGTCAGATTTTGCAATACTTAGAATTCATATCGTGTAATACAATGACTTATGAGTTACTTTTATAAAGCGCACCAAAACGGTTCCAGTTAAATATAAAATATGCACATAAGTTTGCTTTTACTTGTACTTTATTTACTATAAAGTCAGCATTCAATCCCCTTCCCTTGCTCACTCTACAACCAAAATGCACAATTTAGGGAATCAGTTCATACGAAAGAGTGCATGAGAAACCAACACAAACTTAAAGTTTAACGTAACAATGTATGTATAAAGACCGTCATTTTTAAAACGAGAAACGTCATTGATTCAACTGGCTTTAAAAAGCACATTGCCGTTTATTTCATAAGGAATTTAATACTGAAAGTACATTAACACCGAACACTAAAATATCTTCCCAATGTGAGAAATTACAGCATTTTGCAATAAGTACTTTTTGGTTTTCTGTACTTGGCAAATGGGTACCAATCAATACTAATTTTGCTATTTAAGTGTATATAAATGAAAAATAATGCCGAGCTCACAAATTTAATTAATTAAATATTCATTACTTTGCTACAGGATGAACATTCCCCAAATCACATCCTCCCACCAAAAAAAAAAAAAAATCACATATATACAGCCCATTTCATGAGAATGCATACAAAATATTCAGGGGGAGGGAGGAGGAAGAAAAAGAAACGCATAAAGTAGAACACGTGTACATTTTGGCTCACATTCAGTATTCCTCACAAAATTACAGTATATAATAATGCATGTGGCTTACGAAAGGAGTGTTCGGAGGGTGAAGTGGATTTGCTTAGGCCAGTGTGTGCTTCAATAGAAACTGCCACCTTTACAGACCACTACTTACTCTCATTTAATCTTTTCAAAAATAAGAAAAACAATCTGCATGTTAGAGTCTAAAGGTAAACTTAGTTGACCCCTGAGTTTCTAATGCAAAAAACTAGTGTATGAAATACCTCAACGGTGTGCGTTTTAGTGCAAGCCAGCAAAATGATTAATCAGAGAGGTATTTGAAAATAGCACCTAAGCTGGCGATGCATCCCCACGAGTTTTTAAGTTGGGCCAAATTATAGAAGCAAAACAGAAGCAGGTTAGCAATTTGCTTCTTTTCATTTCCCTCTATCCCAGAACACGACAGGACTTCCGCTCGGATCTTTGTCAAGCCAGTAGGGTAAATGCTTCAGATCCATACAACTGAACAGTTTTCACAGAAAATATAAATATCCCTGAATTAAACGGATTCACAGCATTTTTATTTTTGCTTCGAAAGTTCCAGTGCTACTACCTTCCCAAGGCTAGTCAATTCGATCATATTAGCGTTGGCCGTCCAGCTGGTCAGCAACATCAGTCCTTCACTCGCTGTCATGATAGGTCACGGTCCGCCTTCCGCAGTTGCGCGTCTTGATCCGCGTGCGTCGTGTGGGCTTCCTGGCCGAGTCATCGCTGTCAGTGTCAGACGCTTTCCGCCTCTTCTTCCGAGGCTGGAAGACGGGATTCTCGTGGGCTTCCCTTCGCTTCCTCCCTCCTCGCCTCTTTGGACTGTTCCGGGACCCTGTGCTGAGGCACAGAAACTCTGAGCTGGAGGATTCCTCGTCGCTGCCAGAGGCATTACTGCTGCTGTAGCTTTCGCTGCTTTGCTGCCGGTTGCGAACGCTCTTCTTCTGCAATCCGGGCCTGGTGGATCTCCGTGGTTCTGAATCGTTGACCTCATCTCCGTCATCCGCTTCCGACCGAGACGGCGTGCCCGCTTTGTGCAGCATGCCGTTTTTTCTCTTTGCCGTCGGGGGATCCTCTTCCGCGTCGGTCACGTCATGCTTCCTGTCCTCGGCATTGTCCTCCGACTCTGAAATGCGTGCGCGTTTCCTTTTGGAGGAAGGCGCGCCTTGCCAGCCACCGTTTCGAGTCTTGTCCTGGTCACGGAGGCACATCCTCTCGGAAGCGGCACTTTTCTTTACGGACTGTCTCTCCCGGCTGCCATCGGAGTCTTCCTCAGAATCGTCCGCGACGTAGTTCTTTTTAGGTAAAGTGCGGAGACGGGTCCGTCTGCCGGAAAAAGTTCTCTCATCGCTCTCGGACTCCTCACTCATACTCTCTGAAGATTCATCAGAAGACACTGGCTGGCTTTTCTTGGCTTTCCCCTTCATTTTGTCCTGTGTGTCACCCTCCTCGTCAGATACAGAGTCATTCACTTCAGTACCTGCTTCAGAATAATCGTTACCACATGTTTTGGGTCCATTTTTACTTTGCCTTAGTCTGGTGGACTTTTGGGTTTCGTTTGACCTCTCATCTTGAAAGTCTTCCTTGGATTCTAATGGTTTCCTCCTCCTCCTTCCTTGATGATCATCTGATTCCTGGGATCTTAAAGCGGAGGAATTTTTCTGAGATTTATCTTGAACGTCATTGTCTGTGGACGACGTCTGTCCTTGACTTACTGATGGATTTTTCTTCTTTCTGTCACAGTACTTATTACCTGATGCAGGTTCACACTGACTGACCTTCTTCCCATTACGATAAAAATGCTTTTGGACACTTTGATCTTCACTCTCCTCTTCAGAACTTCTCTGGGAATCCATCCTATTTGTGAAGCAGCTGCGTACTCTGGTTCCAGAAAGATCTTCCTTCTCCTCCTCCTGCTCACTCCCTAGATCATCCATACTAAGAGCAGCTGCAGCAGTCCTCCTGGTAGAAGGAAGACTTTTCCTATCTTCCCTCTTTCCTTCCCGTTCACTTTCTGGAGAAGAACTTCCTCTGTTCTCAGAGTCATCCAGTTTCTTGCAGTTGCCATTAACCCCCGACCCAGCATCTAAAAACACAACACACAAATCCAGGTTAATCAATGGCGTTATTTTGGCATGGAAAGGAGAATTACATGGAGCTTCTGATGGAAGCATCACGCCTCACCGTATTTGTCCTTCAGAGCCGCTTGCTTGGCTGCTCTACGGCTACTTGGTCTTGCCTCATCCCCAATTCGGTGGCGGCGAGAAGTGAATCGCTTCGTGCCACCGGCTTCACTTGCCTCAGATGCACTCGATGACTTCTTGGTTCTCAGAGAGTCTAAAGATGATACAGACATCAAGTGATCAACTGACCTGACTGGAAAAGCTGAGGAACGGATGACAGAGATGGAGGAGGTGGCACATACTCAGTCCAGATGACTGCCCCTCAGATTCTGAACTGCTGTCGAGCACAACCATCCGCCTGCCTGCCCTGGCCGGCTGGCGCCGGGTGCCCTTCCTGCGGCTTTCTGCCTCGGATGGAGATCCCTCGTCTTCCTCGCTAACGCCCATCAGCTTCATCTTGCTGACGGCTGCTGCCGCTGTCCTCCTCGTCAGAGGCCTCCGGCCGATCGACTCGACCTCTTTGGGAGGATCGGATTCGGGCTGGTCCCCTTCGGAGCTGGAGGCATGTCGCCTCTCCCGGCGGGATGCCCTGGCATGGCCATTCACCTCAGCGACACCTTCTGTGGACACAACAATGTTCCCTCTAGTGACAGAACATCTTCACCGATGGACAAACAGTAATTCCATGTCTAACCCATATAACTAACCAATATTTTTGAGTTGCAAAAACTGGTACAAAGTTTAAGGTCAAACAAATCCAGTGCCCATAATGCCAGAAAAGCTGGTTTCCTACATAGGAACTTCATTATTATTATTTTTATTTTATTTATTTTTTTACCTTTTTTCTTTGCAGCAGCCGCACTATTTCTGGTCACCCTGGTGCTCCTGATCTGATAACGCTGAGAGGAGGATATGGAGGGCTGTCTGTTATCTTCACTATCCTCTCCCCTGAGGGACCCCTGGGGTTCCCCTTCACTCTCAGAACCTGAGGTAGACATGGGGAAACACAATCACTAAGATGTGGATGACTCCGGCTGGGGAGGAGAAAAGCAGTCGGGTCTAAATGGACTAACCTCGTTTCCTCTGGTTTGCCGCGCCCCTCTTTCGGGTCACTCGGCCGCCGGGCTGACAACGGGACACGGCTGGCCGCTGAGAAGCGTCCGTCCCCGAATTGCTCGAAGACAATACACTTTCGCTATCAGAGCCTGTAAAAGCATGTTTTGAAGCGGGGGTGTGCTTATTTCTTCACTCTCAGAACACCAAGTGCTGACAGACATTAACAGAAAAATTCCAGTACCAGACGTGGACTCCGTGTGGCTTCCCGAGGACTCCGATGCGGCTTTGGTGGACCCGTTATAGGACGCTGAAGAGTCCTCAGAGGAAGAACGAGCCAGCAAGCTGTTCCGGCGGCGGGGCCTCCCTCGGGACCACTCCGTGGCTGACACTTTGGTTGAGGTAGATTTCTGACACGTCTTGGACGACGGTTCCGTCGTTTCCTGAGTTTTTACAGCCGCCTTCCACTGACTGTAGGACAATTTCACAGTTAGACCAAAATGGTACCAGGACCAAAAAGCTGAGCCTTGAAGTACCCGAAAGGTATTTCAAATGTGCAAAGGCAAAAGAAGACACATAGGACACCAACTCAACGCCGCTGCTAGGAATGACTTAGCACGCCAAAACCACATAACCAAAATCATCTGGTGTTGATTTCGATAAAGCGTGTGCTACCGGGAAGCGTCGCCCCTGGACGTCGGGGTTGGCTGCTGGTGCTGCGTCTTCTTCCGGAACCTCTGGCTGCGCCGTAGCTTTTGGCTGCTCTTCACGGCGGTCTTGAAGTCCGATATGATCGCCCTGATGCGATCCTCAAAGAACGCAGAGAGCCGCAGGGTCATGCTGTAGATCTACGCGTGAAGAGGGAACCGGTACCATTAGATTGAGCGGCTCTCCCAGCCTCTAACCTTTCCCATCAATGCATGGAGGGGCAATGGCTTAAAATGATCGACACACCTTGGAACGCTTGTTGGGAGTGTAGACTTTAGCGTTAACAAAGATCATCCTTGCATCTTTGCAAAGCTCTATAGGGTTGTCATATCTGTCTTCTTCCAGGGTTCTCTTGATGGTACCAAAATCCATTGGAGTGTCAATGATATCCAAATAGTCCTGAAAACAGTCACATATCTGAGCACCCACTGCACTACAAAAATACCATTCTGGCTACCCCACCTCACGTGAATCGTCCTTACCGGATAATCATTTGGATTAACAGGTTGCCTGAAATGTTCAGAGTCCTCACACTCAAAGATATAGTCCAACAAGCTTTTACACTGGTCCTTCCAGGCATCTTTATCAGGTACAACCTCCATGGTACTCTGGAAGGAATGAGTGGGAAAGTATATTTACACTCAAAAAAATATATATATATAGTATCTCTTGTAGACTTGAAGATGAAAAAACTGATACCTGAAACACTCTGGATGCAGAGGAGGTACCTGGGCCATCCAGATCCTATTTAATGAGAAGACAAAATGTGTCAGAGCCTCAAAATCCATCAGCAAAGAACAACTCATGTCACCATCAAGAAAGATCAGGCTGCATCATTCCTGAAAGACATCTACCTCATCGTCAGTACAGTCCATGTCTTCTACAGCATTGTAGATCTCCATTATGTCAGTGCAGTCAGGTTTGCTGGATCAGAAACATGCCAACCACAGGTATTATTTCTCGTTTGCAATTTTCTGTTTGGCTTTATTAACAGGATTATCGCAATTTGAGCTCAACTTACTGAATAAATTTCAGGAGGGCCTCCGTGATCACTTTGGCCGAGTGTGCAATTTTGCTGCTGGGCTCGTTGAAGGTTCTCGCGTTGTGCAAAATGTACCTCACATCCCATATTAAAGCTGATATCCGCCTGCAACAATGGAAATGGAAGCCATGCGAAACTGAAAACCTCCCTGTGCCGCCATTGGTTCAGGCCTCAGCAGAATCCGTGGGCCATAAGTAAGGCCTTTAACTAGACACCCAGCCACCCACCCCACCTGACCCCCCCAGCTCCAGGGGTGCCACACATTTGCTACTCGGACCCCCGCCCCCAAGCTATGGAAAAGCAAGCTGGGGTAGGCCAAGAGAAGAATTCCAATGTACCTGTACTCATACTTGCAAACGGAAAATAAAGGATTTCACATTATAAAAGGAGCCTGACCTGTAAAACCTATTCATCAGCCTTATCTTGATAGTGGCCAGATCGGTGGGGTAGGCGACCACAGTGCAGTATGTGGGATACTGGACGAGGTCCACAGGGCCAGAGAAAGGCGCTGCTATGTCTAGGAGTTCAGACAGCATGGGTCAGCCAATGGCTTAAGTAATGGCAGTCATATGACAACATGCATATTTTTAACGCAACACGTCATGCATCATTGTTACAGGAACGAACAAAACACAACCCATTCAAGTGTGCAAGTTAAATTAGTGCTGAATATTTAATGTCTTGAAGCCATATTTCCCCAAGAAAACATTCTGTGATATTAGACACTTTAACCATCTCATCATAGCACAGAAGGAAAATGAAGACTTGAAAACTGGTCAGACAGGGCAGATAGAGTTCTAAAGCATGTATTTAAGGGCCATATCAACAGACAGACAAATTGCCGAGAGAAGGCAGAGTGGAAAAATACCACTTGTTCCTCATCAGTGGGCTTGTGTTACAATTTGCATTGGAGGCACGAGACAAGATCTGGTGATAAAGGGAGAATAATGGCAACATTTTGGGGGGGGGGGGGGACAAACTGACCG
This sequence comes from Brevimyrus niger, assembly GCA_015164015.2. Taxonomy (NCBI): domain Eukaryota; kingdom Metazoa; phylum Chordata; class Actinopteri; order Osteoglossiformes; family Mormyridae; genus Brevimyrus; species Brevimyrus niger. The sequence goes on from JAABNY020000035.1 coordinate 10,618,446, forward strand.
ACTTGACTGAGCTGGCTGATACCAGTAATAATCCGCTCGCACTCCTCATCTCGGCCTCTGCCCCCCCACTCCCCCTCCAGGGGCTTGTACATGAGTTCACTCATCTCCTCGGCCGTCACTGGGACCCCTCCTCCCACCGACTCCGGCTGCTGGGCTAAAGCGGATGAGGAAACCCCAAAGCGTCAGACTAACCATTCATTGGACATCAAATCAGCGTCAGCTGCCAAGTCCATAGTTTATCAACCACCCACGACCTCACCAACTTCATGCTAGCTTACAAAACAAGTGGTCTGTCACCAGGTAAACTAAAATCATAATACATGGCTGGACTATCATTATTCTCGTTATTATTATTCCAAAATAATTACCATTCTCTGGAATGGCCTCCACATCCCAAGGACTGAGCTTCTCATGTTCTCCATTATCCCACCTGTTACAGGTGTCACACAAGAAAAAAAAGTGACTCAATATGTCCCTGTGGGCAGAAACATCTACTCCTACAGGGTACACTCACTTGACTTTGAAGCACTGAAAATGGCTGTCAGGATACTCCGGCTGGTAGGGCTCCTGGCACACGATGGTCCCAAACCACCAGGCGTCGTCAATGATGGAGCGGAATCTGTCCACTGCAACGCAAAAAGTGGGTACGCCTTACAGTGGGAGCTGCGTCATGGACGGCAAAGGCATGGACCCCATGGACTCAAGGACGGATGAACACTCACTCGGCTGCCATGTTCTTTGTCGGGCCTCGTCGTAGCTTTGCTTCAGCACGAGAAAGTCGATCACGTCCGGCATGTCGTGATATCTGTGAGGAAGATGTGCCGGGTTTTAGTGAAAGCCGCTTCAGTGGGGCGCACTCCCAGCTAACCAACCATCTCTTAAAGTGCCACACCGGAGTATTGGGCACCTACTTGATGGAGAACGACTTGTCTGTAGCCTTGCCAGTGCCGTAGTCGATGAGAGAGAACTTCAGGCAGCACAATGTGGGCGGGCACACTTCATACTTGATGCCGGTTACTTTAACTAGCTCCTGGTCCTGCCAAAGCGAGCAGGAATTTTTACACCGGTGTATGCAGAACATAACACCGTCAGAGGCATTTCAGTCAGCTGACACTCATTGTCTGGTTTACCCAACTGAAAACCAAAGCTCTCAAAAGAACCTAATCAGCAACTGACTGTGCATCATAATCCATCCTACCAAAGACTGTGCTCTCCTTTCTCTTATCACTTCCATTTAAATAACCATTGTCTGCCTCTGGGTTTAGGGAACCTCATGAATTACTCACATATTCTGTTTAATAATGCGAGACAAGGTCCATACCCTCAAATGCATCTTCTTCCACGGCTGCTTGTCCAGGTTAATAGCATACAGGTTGCTTCTCCTCACAGCCTCCACGTAGGCTTCATGACCTTGTCGAAAGTAGATTACCTGCAACAAAGGAGCGACATCAGAGGGGTTCAGCCGGAAGATGACGCCTATGACTGTGGCAAATCCCATTCAGGAATTACCTCATCTCCCATCTGAGGGACAATGGGAGACTTCCTTGGGATCACGTCGGTGATCCATGCAGAGGGTCGGAATTCGTTGGAGATTTCTCTGTTTATGGATGGCCGGTTACTTGGACCCTGTTGAGGTTCGAAATGGTACCGTCATATGCAACATTCCCCAATAAATCACAGCAAGTAATGTCCTCAGACACTTCGCCGGGTTCAGATTTTTACCCTTGGCGTCTTGTCCTTAGACTTCTTTGGCTTGCGACGTTGGGGAGTCTTCTCCTCTTCATCACAAGCCACATCCATGACATCCTCATCGTCATCTTCATCCTCGGAGCTAACGACGACAGCTCGGCGTCTCCCACGTCTCCTTGAGACGGGAGTGGTCGGCTGCAGGTTGAAGCCAGCATCTGCCGTCCAGTCCGAGTACTCGCTGGAGGAATGGCTGCTAAAAAAATGCACCGTTCGTAAGCAGGTTGCAGTTGCAACCTGTTGCAAATAAACAATGAAACCCCACAGAAGTTTCTAGAATGCTTACCTTGAGCTGTCACTGTTCCATTCCTCCTCCAAGTTTGAGGAATCCATGTCACTGTCAATGTCATTTGCCTGGAACAAGACAGATCAGCACAATCAGATGAGCAAGACCTTCGAGCAGTACCCTTGACAGACCAATCAAGACTTTTCAGTCTGGTTGCCCAGGTTACCTCAGAGCTGGCTGTCTCCTCCCCCTCCTCACAAGAGATCTCTATCAGGTCAGTCATGGCGCGTCGGTTCCGGTTCTGCCGCTGTTTGCGGGACTGTGGTCGCTTGATGTAAGGCGTCTCGTCGTCGGAGTCGTCCTGTGGTGAAACGGAACGCCGCCGTTAGTCCCCCTGCTCCACCAAGCAGGACCGACCGTCTCGGCAGCAAAGCGACCGACTCACCCGGCAGCTCCCGTGCGTCGTCCTGCGTTTCCTGGTGCTGTACAGCATCATTTCCTCCTCCGCCTTGCCTATTCTGTAGTCCTCTTGCAAACTGAGAGAGCACAGTGATCATTAGCGTCAACAACTGTGCAAGATGAGGTTGCTCTCAATATGCTACACGCATGATACACGTGTTGGTCCTTAGGAGTAGCCATTGGCTTTACGTTAAAAATCCCTTGCTTGCTTCGCCTTGTTGGCTCACCTGTAGGAGCTGGCCGGCAACTCGGGCACCACGACCCGGCGCCGCCATGCCTGTAAATCACGCTCGGTGGCCATCTGGCTGCGCGGCGCGTTCTGGTGCATCTGCCTCACACCCTCCACCTGCCCACTGCGCCGGAGGCCCACTCCCGGGGACAGCTGCAGCTCGGCGCCGGGGCCGACAGACGCTAAAGATTGTAAGGAAGGTCAAACGGATCCGCGTCATCAATTCCCAGAATCCATCGAAAGGGCGGAGACTAGTACACACAAAAGCAACGGCGGTGATACCTCTGCGTGGGGTTCCGGGCACCGCAGGCAGTCCTGCCGCATCCGGATGGTCTTGCCGGTCCTGTTGTTCCTGTAACTGCCTGATGGCTTGATCCAAGGCACTGGGTTGGGCCCTGGCCTCCTCTTGGTCATTTGTCTGCTGGCTAATCACCTGCTCCACCACCTCCCCATCACCTGAGAATTACTGAATATTATTCCTGGGCACACAACTTCCACTGGATCAACTGTAGCTGTTAACAGTACAGCGTAGGTTGAAACCAACATAAAAAAACTCCCAAAAAGACCACTACAACAGGGGTAGCCAATCTTATCCGGAAAGGGCCGGTGTGTATGCAGGGTTTTCACTGCAACTCCCTAATTAGATCACTAATTAGAGGACTGATTGGCTGGGGAGTCCTCAAACCTCGGTTTGAAGAGCTGACTTACAGATTATCCCAAAAACCTGCAAACACACCGGCCCTTTGCCAATAAAGATTGGCTACCTCTACCCTACAAGATGGCAGATACAGGGTCATACTTGTGGCGACGTAGCCCAGCTGGGGCACCAGGTGCTCGTCTGCAAAGTTCTCCCTTCCCGGGACTAATCTCTGGTAGCGGGGCGGATGGGGGTTCCCATCCACGTCGACTAGGAAGGGCGGTGGCATGAGGTGGGGCGCCTGCTGCGTCTGTTCGTCCAGCACGAAGCCGTTGGCATCCCGGATCAGCGGCCGGTAGTCCGTGTGGAAGAACACTTGGTCTGGAAGCTGTCAAAAGCGATACGATCCATCTCTGATTCAACTACATGCAACAAATCACATCCCGGCTAAACACAATTAAACCGCAACAGAGGCGACCAAGTTCGACGACCTCTTGACCTTACCTTTTCATACGGCTTGGAGCTGCCGAAGCCAAATATAATCAAGTGGCCGTGAGAGTCTGTGCCGGCGAAATGTTGGCCATCAGGGGAGAACTTGCAGTCGTACACGGCTCCGTGGCCCTGCCCCTCGATCTACACGTGGAGGCGGCACAAATGAGGGTCACCAGATAGCTGTCAGGTGGGCGGCGACTGAACGCAATTCGTCGTGCAAAGTTTTGCTTTCCTACCATGTTAAAGTAGTGCTGCGTCTTGGTGCCCTTGGTGATGTCCCAAACGAAGATGTTCCCGTCGTGACCGGCGGACAGCATGATCCTGGGGTCTGACGGATGGGGCTCCAGCACAAACACCTCTGCCTCATGGCCCTGGATAAACGGATTTAAGAAGATCCACAGGCTGGAGCCATAGAACCAAGCGGGTGACAATTCAAAGTTGCAGGTCTTCTATCCATTACTTTATTGATGTTAGAATGCATTACTACCAAGTCTGACGACAAACGACCAGCTTCTTCTTACTTTCAGAATGTGAAGCAGCTGCCCAGTGAATGAATTCCACACTTTTAGCAGGTGGTTATTGACAGCGGTGATGACCGTGTTGTCATGTCGGTCCCAAGACACCATCGTCACTTTGGACTTGAAGAAAGTCTCTTCGTCTGTCAGCGGCTGGGAGCTGCAGAGGGGGCAGAGGGTAAGCCCACGACCTCAGGCCCTGGAGTGCTGTACGCTCTGTAAGTTCTGGACCTACCCAGCGAGGGTGGTGGACATGTCCAGCAAGCAACTGCTCCACTGCTGGTTGTGCTGAAGCCGCCATATCCGGGCTGTACCATCACAGCTGCCGCTCACGAAGCTTGAAGGGGAAGAACACGCACATCAGAGCATAAAAAAACCTCAAGGTTGCCCGTCTCATTGTGAAGCTGTAGAAAAACAGTCGAATTCCAAATTCCAATTCTCTGCATGTGAGGTCCATAATTGTAACATACCGTTCCCCAGAATGGCAAAACTGGATGCTGTCGACTTTGTCCTACAACAAAAGGGGGTTAAAATTAGTACACGCTAATGCGGCACAAGGTACATTCCAAAAGCCAGATGAATTCAGTAGGATCTTGGGCTATGTGGGGGAAAAACCTACCTGTGTATTTTTAAGCGTGTTTATAAGCCAGTCGGTAGCCAATTGACTTGCGTGTTCATGAAGCTAAAGGGTGAGCCTTACCGTGTGGGTGTCCAGTTCCGACATTTTCTCTGGGTTGCCGCATCCCAGGTAATATATCCGGATAACATGGTCTGTGCTCCCCGTCGCCAAGAACATGCCACCTGAAGCATTTTGCAAAAAGCTGATATTCAAGGCATCCTATGTCCAAACTAGGTCAAACTAGTTGTGGTAATAAATCAAAACTACCTTCCTCTTTGGAAGTGCTGTTAATGATGTAACATGTATATAATATTCTCTGTGAATGTTGAAAAACAAGCCGAGTTGGTTTCCATTAACGGCCGATTAATTATTCTGTAGTAAAAGGTTGGGAATCGTGTTTTCTTCCCATTCTTACCAGCACTGAACGAAGAGCAGATCATCTGAACCCCTGGTCTGGGCCTTTCTGTAAACTTGTGTGGGCGATCGCTACCAGAAACAAATACATGAACAAAAACGTTAGCCTTATTTTACATAAGTTCATCTCCATCAGCCACATTTTTAAATTTGAGAAGTAGTCTGTTGCCCACAGTCAGAACCTAAGGCCTTTCTTAGCCTAGTTCTTAAAAGAAAGAAGAAAAAAAAACCACATAAATATGGAACATTCTGGAACGTATCGCACCTGAAATTGATTTTATTGGCGTCCCACTGCCAAAAGCACACGGTGGCATCTGTCCCTGTGGATACCATGTATCTCTTGGAGCCCTTGGCAAATGGAGAGAACTGAACACAAGTACTTTTGTTAACAACAAGAACAAAGAACATAAACAATTAAGCATCAGTGGAGGAATGGGGGGGGGGGGGGGATCCCCTACCAGAAGGGAGGTGATGGAACCGCTGTGACCCTGCAGAACCGCCACTGGAGCACAGGTGCGGAGGCACCACACCCTGATCGATTTGTCGCAGCTGCCGGCAGCTATTAAAGTGTTCTCGAAGTTCACGGCCAGGTCAGAGATCTCCGCCGAGTGCCCGCGCAGGGTCGAGTGGAGCCGCCCGTCAAAAGAGGACCAGATCTTCACCAGGCAGTCGTCGGACCCCTACGGGGGTGATGCCGAGAAAGAGGGGCTACAAACATGGAAACCAGCACAACATGGAAGAAACACACACAGATCGACACACCCAAAGCCCTGGGCAGCTCCAGCGACTGCGCCACACAACGTCCAACCGGTATGCAAATGAAGGTTACTGAACTTGAGAAAGCAGTGTTTCTCAAACTGGTCATCGGAGACCCCCCACAAAGCCCAGCTGGGAGGGAGCAAAAATGTGGACTAACTGGGGATCCCTGAAGACCGAGGTGAGATGCACTGTGAGGTAAGATGCACTGTGTGAAAAAAAACTAATAAAACAAACATGCACAAGCTTTCAGAGCTTGAAGAGCTGACTCACTGTGAAAATCCGGAGACCAGTCCGGTCGAAAGCAATGCAGTAAACGGCTGACAGGTGCCCCAGAATCCTCCTCTGCATCTTCATGTGCAGATAGTTGCTGACGGGATTCACGGAGCTGAAGCGCTGGACTCCGGTCAGCTCCCTTCCCCGACACACCTCCACTGTTCAGAAACGAGGTTTTGAGGCCGGAAGAACAGAGAGAACACTCCGTCGACGACACGCCACTGGGATACGAAGACGGACAGTGGCGACCACGGAGAGCGGCTTACCGATGTTGGCTGGATCCCTACAGCTCAAAGGCAACTCTGGTGGTCGCCCCCTATGGAGTGCAGCGAAGAATGAACCTTTCCTATGAAACTGTTGGCAATCTTCAGGGAAACAAGTTAGAAATTAGCAAACAGGTGATGACGACACTGATAGGTGTATTTTGTACGTATAAACACACACACACACACACACACACACTCTGATGGCAAGTGGGTGGAATAATCGTTATTTGCGAAATCATAAATAAGCATCACCTTTAACCGTTCGGAGCAGAGAGTGCCTCCCTGTCCCCAGTAGGGAGCGCACACCAGACACCCTGGACGGTATCTCTTTGTCCAGGGCTGGACCAATCTGCTTGCAGATCTGCAGCAGGTGGTCCGGTGCCAGATGCCTATTGGCAGCCACCTGGGAAGCCAAACCAAGCATTTATTTATTTATTTATTTATTTATTTTCCCGTATTTCCAAGTAAAGCAACATGATGCTGTCGTAGGAGCATTGGCATGTCATCGCCAGACTGTGGGCTGAGGGTGTGCCTTCGTCCAGATCTAGAGCTAAATAGTTCTTCAAGATCACATTGGACTCCGAGGCAAAACAGCACATCAGCAGATGCATAGGCAAACCTCAACAGGATGACTTAGAAGAAATTACTGTGGGACAGGAAAATTCCAGATTACAAGACTATGTATATGTGGTAGTCACCCTACCGACAGTATACACAAGTACTGAAGCACCTTCAGTTCAGAAACATTAATTAGAAATGTATACTAATCCCTTTGAACACCTGGGTCTCAGAGCAGTTTCATACCATATAAAATGTAGCTTCTACACAACAGCCAACACCCTGCTAAACTGGAAGCTGTGACACACATGCTTTACAGCTGTGCGCACAAGCAATAACCCCATTTTCCGTTTCAGTTCTCCAGCTGGCTATTAAGTATAAAAAGCATACTGGGTGAAAGCTGGCGTGGGACAGAAAAGAAACAACAATCTTCCAGTGCAGGGCCACACCATTAAAACTGTACTTTTTTAGACTTCAGTTACCTTAACCTTAATAAAAAGCCAGTGCTGATCTATTTATTAAGTTTAGCCATAGCTAAATAAAGTAATAGATTGCTTGCTGAAAAAGAGGCTAACGCCAAAAAAATAAACACTGAAATTAGAACAAAGTCTATTTTTAATCAATCCATACAAAGAACCCTGCACCACAACTTGGATCAATCAGGAAAATATGTCAGGATTTATTTCCATTTATACAAGTACCAGAAGAAGAAAAAAAAACACAGGAAGGACAACAGGTTTTTCTAACTGATTTTTAAGAATATGAATTCTTGTGTCATGGTATACATTTTCTTGGCACTGTTGTGTTGTTATAACAACGCACAGCATGGTACTTATAACAGTGACATTGTCTCCGCAGCTTGGCTCTAGTTCTACAACAACCCCCTGGAACAAGTTTATTTTAGTAGTTTCAGAAACATAACATTAAAATAAATCTTTAACTACCACTTTTTATTTACTGCATAGCACAACTATACAACACAACTATAAAATAGAAATAAAATACTCAGATCTAGGTGCCGATTATGCCTTTACACTACAGCGAGACGTGACAAACCCGAGGCTTTGTTTAATAGACGTAAACTTTAATAAAACAAATGTTATATTGCGGGGGGCATTAGATTTAACTCAGAAAAGAACTGAAAATAACACGAAGCTTAAAAATAAGGTCACATATGCGCGGCTGGTTTCACACAAACATATCCGATCCTGCTCGAACAGGCATAGAACATTTTATGCAAAATAGATAACATAAATCAACGAATCAGAACTCAGGTCACAGGCAAAACGACGCTGCCACTATAAATCCGCTTCTCCGATTGGTCAATTCAGCCATGTCTGCCTAGCCACGCCCCCATGGAGTCCCCACCCTATCTGCAATACAACACTAGGAATAAAATGCAGCCATCAATCTAATCAGGTTTCTGCAGTTCCTAACCTACCTAACTAGAAGTGAACGATTTCATTTGTGCTTATGTCTAAACTCTCGGCGTAAAAGCACAACGAGCCAAAACCACTACACAACATTTTGGTCCCCGTCTGTGCTGTCTTTGCTTGTACACACGTACAATAGCCGGGTTTTACTAATTCAGAGGCAATTAATAAAATGCAATTAAATTGATATTTATCGTCCGAATTAAGTATTCTTACCAAATCTTCGTATGATCTAGGATGTTCATTTCCTTCCCAATCCAGTCTTTTCGGTAGAAGCTTTGAAAAGAAAGGTCACTGTTAAGAAAAACCGAAAGAATTGGGGGAAAAGTGCTACCGTGCCATCAAAATTAGTTCTGAAATGCCGTGTGATGTCAAAGAGAGAGAGAGACTGTCATACAGAAGGGGCTTTTTTAAAAACAAACTCGAGTGATGCAAGTTTTACGTCCCGGTGTACGGAGACGGCAAAAGCGAGGAGCAGTAGCTAGCTTCGGAGCGCTACCCACCTGATATTCTTCTAGTTCACTCACCAGGACCTGCAATATATTAAAATCGGCGTTTAATATTGCCAGTACAGTACGCATCGCAATTAATAAACATTTTTAAAACAGAAATAAACTAAAGTAGCTCGGTGTAATCGAACCACATCTCACCTCAGCCGCTTTCCGACAGGGACCAGTCGTTAAATAACGAGAAATTAGGTAATAGAGCTCTAAAAGGGAAAGAGAAAAATATTTAAGGAAACTGTAATTATACCTATAAATACTTAACATATTTAAAAATATATTCACTTTTATGAGCCTTACCCGATTCAACGAGCGAAACATTTTGATTTTTGGCCACTGAATCGGCCATAGTTGAGTGGGATTATTTTTAGCCGAACTTATTATTACTGATAGTATGATATATTTATTTAATTTCGGTTGCACTGCTCTGACCCCCTCCTTGGTTGCTCCCGCTTTCTATTCAGCCAGTTTTCGGTCGCCATTGGAAGGATGAGGCCTTAGCTCTGCGAGATACTTCCGCCAGAAGAGAGGAAATAGGGGGTGGGGGGGAGAAAAAACACTCCTCTTTCAGTCCTGTAACAAAGAATGGGGGCACAGCTGTCCGACAGCATAGTTTCGCGTGTTTTACCAAGCATTAGAGCCTTTGCTGTGATATCGGACGTCGTAAAAAGTGTCATTTAGATAGCGAATGTTCAAATATAACTTTTCTTTTTCCCCGCAGGTTTCAGTTGAGTCTGTGGATGGATGACGTCAGAAATAATGGCGACGCACACAAAAGGCTCTGTCTGCTGTTGTTTGTCACATCTCAGTAATCCGTGTGCGCAGGCTGGGTGTAGTTACAGTTCGTCATTGTGCTTGTAGACGCACATTAAACTGACTTTAACAGTCAACTAATTTTACAAATGTTTTACAACACTATCAAATAATCAAAGCATTCACGTGCGACTTTATAACTTTGCTCTGATGACAATAAAATTAAGGTGTCTTTTTTTTTCAAACCCTACTTATACGGGCGTACGAGGTTCGTGACATTTTTTGGTAATGAAATTGAATGCTAAGTCAGTTTATTAATAATCAATTGGTTAATTTGTATTACATCTGTAAATAAAGGGCAAGTCGGTTTAACAATACAGTAACTGTCCATGTTTGATTTGTCCCAAAGGAACATCAGTATATTTAGTTTAGGCATTTTTGTTTTGCAGCAGCAATAAACTTGGCTGACACGAAGCAACAAGCACGCAAGCGTCTGTTCAAGCAAGACTACTAGGAGATGATATGCTTTAATAGACATGTTTTCACGATGTAAATAATGCTGAATAATATGCTTAATATAATGCTGGTCGTGTTTGAGACACTTTATGTAGCACATGCAGTATCATGTCAGATTTCTGTCCTGTAAAGAGAAATACAGTACCATATTTTGATAAATGTCAGCATTCTAATTTCCCCACTTTTCTGTTTGGTGAATGCAATTTACCAAACAATTAATATTTTCCCATTTAGTAGCCAGATGATAGAGTAATGGTACAATTGTATGACTATGTAGAGAATGTTGGTGTACTGAACTTTTTAGTAAGACTTCACAAAAACATTGGAGAATTTCAAACTGAATTCAAAGCAAAAGTAAAAAAAAAAAAAGGTAAACAGGACCTAATGTTGGATGGGAGATCATTGCAGAGTCTGGGGCCGCTAAAGACAAGTTGGTTACCTGAGAGTGTTTGTTGTGAGGATGACCTATGTGACCGGGGGGAAATTGCAGCTCCAAAATGTATGGTGGGGTTATTCCATAGAATGATGTTGTGTAGTACAACACACAGTTTATTATTCTGGTATACCTGATTGGTCCATCCCTGTTTTGATATATGTATATTTGTGTGGTATACAAATATCCTGCAGGGGTAGCATGATTCATCTCGATTTCACGTTCTATGATGACTGGATTCAAGTTTTCTATACTACAAAATATAACGGATAATATTACTAGGCAGCTGTATTAGAATAGAATACAATACAATACAGTTTGAATGCTTTTTATTGTCATTGCAACAAAATTTGGTGTCCCCTGAAAGTTCTGCACATTAAGCTACACACACATACAAAGTAAGTACACAAGCAATACAGGCCAGTAAACTTTGAGTGTTTCTGTGTACATACCTATATACAAGGTGGGAGTATATGAGTATTGGAGTGGTTCTCCATCCATCCATCCATTTTCTTCCATTTTTTGAGGTCAAGTCGCAGGGGCAGCAGTCTCAGCAGGGGAACCCAGATTTCCCTCTCCCCGGCCACTTCATACATCTCCTCCATGGGAACCCTGAGGTGATCACAGGCCAGCTGAGAGCATGTCCTGGGTCTTCCTCCTCCCAGTAGGACATGCCCAGAACACCTCACCAGGAAGGCATCCAGGAGGCATCCTAATCAGATGCCCGAGCCACCTCAT
>JAABNY020000035.1:10630114-10640514 GCA_015164015.2 Brevimyrus niger
CCAGTAGGACATGCCCAGAACACCTCACCAGGAAGGCATCCAGGAGGCATCCTAATCAGATGCCCGAGCCACCTCATTTGGCTCCTCTCAATGCGGAGGAGCAGCGGCTCTACTCTGAGTCTCTCCTGAATGACCGAGCTCCTCACCCTATATCTATAAGGGAGAGCCCAGCCACCCTGCGGGTTCGATTGGGAAAGTTTTCAAAGTACTCCCTCCACCGACCCAAAATGTCCCAAGTTGAGGTCAGCAGTGCCCCATCCCCAGCATAAACAGTGTTGATGCTGCACAGCTTTCCCACCCTGAAACGCTGGATGGTGGACCAGAATCTCCTTGAAGCTGTCCGGAAGTCGTTTTCCTTGACCTCGCCAAACTTCTCCCAAACCAAAGTTTTTGCCTCAGCAACCGCTGAAGCCGTATTCCACTTAGCCTGCCAGTACTCATCAGCTGCTTTCCGAGTCCCACAGGCCAAAAAGGCCCGATAGGATTCTTTCTTCAGCTTGACGGCATCCCTCACCACCGGTATCTACCAGCGGGTTCGGGGATTGCCATCGCGACACGACCACCTTACGGCCACAACTCCGGTCAGCTGTCGCCACAATGGAGGTGCGGAACATGGTCCATTCGGACTCAGTGTCCCCCGCCTCCCTCAGGACATGGGAGAAGTTCTGCCGGAGGTAGGAGTTGAAGCTCCTCCTGACAGGGGATTCTGCCAGACGTTCCCAGTAGACCCTCACTATATGCTTGGGCCTGCCAGGCCTGGCCGGCTTCCTCCCCCACCAGCGAAGCCAACCCACCACCAGGTAGTGATCAGTTGACAGCTCCGCCCCTCTCTACACCGGAGTGTCCAAGATATGCGGCCAAGTCTGATGACACGACTACAAAGTTGATCATTGAACTGCGGCCTAGGATCTCCTGGTGCCAAGTACACATATCGGCACCCTTATGTTTGAACATGGTGTTCATTATGGACAATCCGTGACGAGCACAGGAGTCCAATAACAAAACACTGCTTGGGTTCAGATGGGGGGGGGGGCGTTCATTGCCCACGTGAGCATTGAAGTCCCCCAGCAGAACAAGAGAGTCCCTAGGTGGAGAGCTCTCCAACATCCCTTCCAAGGACTCCAAAAAGGGTGGGTATTCTGAACTGTCACTTGCCGCAACGACAGTCAGGACCCGTCCCCCCACCCGATAGTGAAGAGAGAGTACCCTCTTGTTCACTGCAGTAAACCCTAATGTACAGGCGCCCAGCCAGGGGGCAATAAGTATACCCACCCCCGCTCGGCGCCTCTCTCCGCGAGAAACCCCAGATTGGAGGAGGGTCCGACCCCCCTCAAGGACACTGGTTCCAGAGCCCAAGCCGTGCGTAGAGGTGAGTCCGACTATATGTAGTTGGAACTTCACAACCTCGCTTCAGCTCAGGCTCCTTCCCCACCAGAGAGATAACATTCCATGTTCCTAGAGCTAGCTTCTGCAGCCGAGGATCGGACCACCAAGGTCCCCGCCTTTGGCCACTGCCTAACTCGCACTGCACCCGACCCCTATGAACCTTCCTACAGGAGGGGGGACCCATTTGCCTTGTTCAGGCTTGTTCTATTTACAATAATTGCAATGAGTCCCCGAGATACTGGACTACTGACCTTATGTTGCATTGATGCCCTGGGTGACAGTGAAAGACGAGAGACCAGTGAGATTGGGGAGCATGCGCTGGTGCAGCGCGTTGCTGCACACATCACACATCAAAACTCCTCGGGATTCCGGCCGGCGATCCCCCAGGCAGACACACGGTCCAGTACCACCCTCTGGAAATAGCTATCCCTCATCCTCTACAGCCAGGTGTCACGTGGGCGTCCCCTTGGCCTGGTCTAGCCACTTGGGTCCTCAGCAATGAAGATCCTACGAGCCGGATCACCCTCAGGGAAATGCGCCACATGGCTGTAGTGCCGTAACTGACGCTCCCGCACAATGTGGGTAATGTGCCTTAAACCAGCGGTAACCAAGGATTCTCTGAAGACAGTACCGGAGGAGACCAGTCTTCATCTCAGCTCACTGGATAATGTCCATGTCTCACAGCCATACAGCAAGACAGGGAGCACCAGGACTTGGGCCTTCGTTCTCTTGCAAAGATATCAGGGGCACCACACACCTCTTTCCAGCGACCTTATGACCCCCTATTCTCTTCCAATCTGTCTGCTGACTTCATAGGAAGAGTCACCAGATACGTAAGGCTGGGGATCACTTAATACTTTGATGCCATGAACAGTAATTAAACTGAATTTAGTTCTTTGGTAGTGCTTGGGTAGAAGCTTTTCAGGAGTCAGGAAGTGTTCTAATAGACCTATAACTCCTTCAGAAGGCAACAAAGTGCAGAGGTGGTGGCCTGGGTGAGATGGGTCCCTGATGATTCTCATGACCTGTCAAAGACATCGGGTTCTATATATGTCCTCTAGTGAGGGTAGCTGGGTATTGTTAATTTTTTTGCTGATTTGATGGCTCCTTGGAGGGCCTACTTGTCAGCCACAGAGCAGCCAGCTTACCATACCAGGATGCCACAGGTGGGTAAGCTTTCCCCAGAGCAGGGACAGACAGACACCATCAGCTGGTTGGACAGGTCAGCCTTCCCCAGTATCCTTAAGAGCTACAGCCGCCTCTGTACCTTCTTCATATTAATTCAGGGTAACCAACACAAGTTTTTTTTTTTCCCATACATCATATTCTAAATTATTCTATGAGAGCACTGTGGTCTTTGTTTCCCCGAGTCGTTTGTTTTTCTCCTGCACTAAATAACATGCATTAGTTTAACTGGCATTTCTAACATTTCCTGTAGCATGTGACATGCAGTGCAACCTGCATCCCATCCGGGGTGTATTCCTGCCTCAGTTTCTCTGTGGCCCTGTCCAAGTAAAGCGATTTGAAGATAATATTCCATGTATTTCCTTATCCAAGGTTTTCCCTCGAGATTCAAATATCAAATTCTTTTGTGGTAAACACACCTTTATTCTACTAATGCAAGGGTGTATATTTGAATGTGTAGTATGGGGGCATGTCCCTACCAATATTGTATGAGTACTGTGTGTGTTTAGTGGGGGTTTGGGTTTGAGGCTAATTTCGTCCCTATCAATGTTGAAACCAAACCGATGCCCTTCTGCTAATGGCTAGTATGCCTTGGATGTCATCTTCAGAGGCAAAGCCTCCTCCCCCAAGTAAACAGTTTGAAAAACATAGCAGTCTAAAAGCAGAATTAAATGTAGCAGTAACACTCTCATTACAAAAGTAATGCACGTAAATAGCATCTAAGAATGTCGTTTTAAATATTCAAAATTAGAAAGATCAAGCCTTGAGCAAGAAAAACTTTAAATAAACGTTTACTGCAGATCTACAATGCCAGGAGTCTAGTGAATGTTAGGACTCTTGGTATAACGATTCACAAGCCATTATCAAAAATTAACGGATGTTTATATTATGAACAATAACCTACATTTAAAAAAACAAAACAAAACTCATTTTTAAATGGTTTGCAATTTTGCTTTAACAGAATTATTGCATACATTTGTAAAAATTCAAGTAATTTAAGTAGATTCTGGAAAATAAGAGCTCTCCAACAGTGAGAATGCCAGAATCAGACCTGCAGCCCTGACCACCTTCCATCAGCTGATACACTACACACTGTGAATATCTTTGCATGTATAGCATCACAGATGGCCTTTAATAACCCTCAAGTTTTAGAAGCATATATTATACTAGACAGAAATCTCAACAGGAAAAATATTATACTTTGCAACTCATTTCATGTAGCCATCACCATAAGGCCTTTAATCTAATGAAACATCTCAGCATCTTGGTCGAAAGTAATTTGAGGAACTGTTTTGAATAAACCGTATGCACACTTATCACTGTGCAGTGTGTGCTGCCATAAAAATAGTGCTACGATTTTCAAAAAAAATAAAAATTGTGTCACAGCAAGTTGCAACCAATTCTTTATTGGTTTTTATACCAATCATGACACAGATACAGCTACAAAGAAGAAAAACTGTACATATGTACTTGTTACCCAAAACCCATATGCAAATATTGCTACTGCTGTTATGGTCACTTTACAGAACAAGTAGAAGTACAGTCATTTCCTTTTCAATATCCTTGTACAAGGATCAATTTTCACCAGTATGTTGAACACTCAATGCATGTCTCGTAATTAGCCTTGCTAATATTCCGTGTTACAATCCACACGATGTACCGTTACATACTGCATATGGGCATTCCTGAAAAAGCCCACATCCACAGCAGCTACATGACATTATTGCAATGCTAATCACTAAAACTGACAAAAAAAACAAACAAACACATACAACGCACGAGCCTGAATGGTAGAATTCCAGAACTAATGAAATGGTAATTGTCAAGTAAGACAACGGCATGGGTAAAAGTCAACATTTACAGATCACAGATTACAAACAGTCTAAAATTGATCATTATAAACAATAAAACAATGCGTCACCCTTAAAAATAATTCACAACCCCAACTCTTTTCCAATACGATACAAATTACATGTACGTCTTTCCGCTCATACAGCCTATGGAATGTTAGTCTTCCAAACAAACCCTCCTAGTTGTACAATAATTCCTGAAAAAATGACACGATTGCACATTCTCACCGTGGCAACCTGTCCAACTCAAACCCCTTATAAAGAACAAAATCATGAAAATAAAAACCTGTTTACAACAACCATATTTTTTGTCCATAAATGTAAAAACGTGGGATGTGGTAATATCCCTTCTCCAAATGCATTTTTCTTTGTTTTTAAAAAAATGTGTTTCTACAATCAAACTATTAAAAAAAACCTGCATTTAGAAAATAGTTGATAAAAATATTCCTCTGAATTGTACAAGAAAAGAGGTACAGGGCGCACAGGTTAAAGACATGATAAAGATGTTATGTTATTCGGATTCTTTGCCTTTCTGTCCAGGTTCTTCTGAAGCTGGTGTCTCCTGGGGATTGTGTATGGGGGGGGGAGAGTATTAGTGATGGTGCAGGAAGCAGTTAAACACATTTCTTTCAAGTAACATGTAAAGTCCAAGTTAAATGGGAAAATCACTCAGAACATAAGGGACAGAGTGACAGGAAGTCTTAAGGAGGTGTAATACATCTGCTACAGGACTTCTACACACGAGGATACCCACTGACCTCATCGGGTTTGGTTTCCCCGTTTTCTGCTGGAGTCTCCTCATTTGCCTCTGGCTTGGCCTTTTCTACTTCCTTCGTCTTCTTAGGTTTTGCAGGTGCCTTCTAAAGGACAAAAAAAAAAAAGATCGATTAAAATCATTATTTTTTTTTCCCCCATGTAAACTATAGGCCTTTTGACAAAACTTCGAGGGAGATTACTAAAATAATGCACAAGAATGACTGCATATCACTTGCCTTTGGCTTGGGTTCTGACTTTGGTTGGGGTTTCTGAAATGTATATATAAAATTTTTAAGTAAAAGGTAAGCTCCATGTAACCAATTATTAGTAATATAAAAAACACAATGATAAACTTACATCACGCAATCTCTCAGATCTCCTTTTGGGCTGCACAAAAACAACAAAAAAGATTTTTACAACCACACATGATCCTTATTCTATATAATAAAAACGAACGAAGAACTGTAACGATATCCAATACTGACCTCATTCGCTTCAGTGTCATTGCTTGCCTGTTAAAAATAAAAAACAGATCATATGTGAGATACGCAGATCTTTTTTTTTTTTTTTTTAATTGGAGGATTTAGTGATAACGTAATGAAACCAGGTTCCATGCATCAGGGAATACAGGGAAAGTCCGCCCCGCCTCTTCCGCGCCTTCATTCTGTAACATGCGGGCTCCCGTGTAAGTGCGCTATTCCTTCCCGCCACGGATTCAAACGACAGATTCCGAGATCATCGGCGATCTCAAAAAGGTTACGGAATACACCGGAATTGTCCGTAGCCGAGCCCGCTATGACGACGGGGAAAAGGGAGGGGGAGGGAAAAAAATCGCCATCGCACAACACCAACATTCTATCTAAGCAAATGAACCGGGGCAGGAATGCAAACCGAATACGCCCACCAACACGGCAAATTTAAAACAGGATGATCGCCGGGATTGTTGACTTGGCCCGAATCACCCACTTTAACAAATGCACGAAATGTAAGCATTATGTGTGAAAGGAGAGCTTGCACCACCGTTAGCTTTTCCCTGTGTGACCGGCGATCTTCACGGATACACGGGCAGCCATGACACCCTTTCACACTCAGTGCCCTTTCCGAACCATAAGGAGTCGCGTACTCCCTTTACGCTTAGTTGCACTGTGCAACCTTTTGGGACATTTTACCTGTATGCATATGCGCCGATTTGGTTAAACAGACCCAAAATAAACTCTAAAAGCAATGCACAAAAACTAATCAAAATATTCGCTAAATCGCAGTATTTGGATGAAAGACGCAGGGTTACACCCCTTTGTTTGAACCAATTACAGAAATGTAACATTTCGTATAAACGACTGCATGTAAAATTGACAAGGCGCGCGTAGTCGTTAAACAGTCAACTGCCCCGAAACAAACGCAACTAAACTGCTCAGAATAATAATAGCACTAAGTAAAAAGGCGCCACTTTCCGAAAGCGACTCGCAGCACCGCGCTTTAAAGTACAGCAACAACGGCATCCATTTAAACCAACATCCAACATGCACAGATTGCACACTTCGTGCATTTGTTGCATGCAGAAGAGGATTCACGATAGTAAACTGCACCAGGGGAGAAAACAATCAAATACAACGGTTTACATAAATTGACTTACTTTGTTTCTTTTGGGCATGGTTGATTTTCTTGGATATTAAAACTAGACAGATAAATCAATATCCAACGAAGAGGTTTTAAAAATCTACAGTAATGCTGTCCGATTACAAAAATTCGAACAGTACCTAGTAACAAAGTGTAGCGAACGTAAATGTTCTATCGGACCAAAAACTAGCTGAAACCGGATTGGATTCTCCCCCCGCTCCCCTCTATTCATTATAGCACCAACCTGATGGGCAACCTACTCTCCGCCCATCATGCGGCTGATTGGCCTCTAAGAATCGTCAACATATTTTTAAATCATAGCAAGGTACCTGTCTGGGTAGGTCTGCATGCCAATCAGTTGTATTTTTCCCAGTTTTTTTTAATGAAGGGGGGCGGACAGTTGTCAAACATGAAAGTTGTTCTTCCCTGTTAATAGCTACTGCTTGTTTTTTTTTTTATTTAAATGGACGCCCTGTTTAAATGCGTTAAATTCGAGGTCATGCACAGCTTTTTCATGCATTGTCCTTATTTTTTTTTCCAAAATTATAAATGCCTGTTTCTGTATGTGGTATGTTAGGCAAATGACAAATGCAGAGCAGTTTCATCGCTTGCTGCATTTTTAGGGGGTGTGCCCTGTCATTGTAACAAGGTTGAAAATAAAGGAAAATGGCGGTCATTCATGCCTGGTTCTTAGTTCTGCGATCTGTGCTTTTGTGAAACCGTAACCAGAATCCCCACCTTTTCCTCATGTATTCTGTGATATGTGGAGCTGTTTTCAGCTTAACTGTAGAAAAGGAATTTTACACCTAGATCACGCGCCTATCTTTCATCATCATCTGATAACACTGAAGCTCCTCCGCAATGCCAAGTTTTACGATGTCGAACTGTCCGGCAGCTCGGACGCCTTTGCCGCCCCTTATGTCTTACCACGTGTATTAAGAGAATGATAATGGATATACACCCAGATATGCACACGAACATACGCCATCTCTTTCTGTTACAATACACACCCCCATCTTTGTTATCATCACATTCTTGAAGAGGAGAATCTTTTAATCAACGTCACAAATACGTCACAGGAATGCGAACGTGACTATAGGTACTTTCAAGTACTGTTTACTTTTTTATTCTTTTGAGTGATTCATTTTTAATCCGTATTTACTTACATGTAAAATTGTGAAAACATATTAAATAGGAATTGACGACCGTCAACACAATATTGATTTATTTTTCAAACGTCTGAAAGGGACTTAATGTAGGACGCTCGTAATAGGATTTGGCATTTGTAAACCAATTATCTTTCAACCACGTAGCAATTTACTATCTGTGGCTTGAATGAAGGGGGTAATAAGTCAGTAATAATAGTAATTATTATTATTAGTATTAATCAGGATGAGGATCAGCACCTCCAAGTCTGAGGCCATGGCTCTCGGCCACAAAAGGGTGGATTGCCCCTCCTGGTGGGGGATGGAGTAGTTTAAATACCAGGGTCCTGTTCACGAGCGAGGGAAGAAGGGAGCGACAGACGAACTGGTGTAGTGTTTGTAGTAATGCGGATGCTTTACCATTCTGTTGTGGTAAAGAGGGAGCAGAGCTGGAAGGCAAAGCTTTTTATTTACCAGTCGATTTTCGATGCTACCTTCACCCTTGGCCACAAGCTTTGGGTGGTGACTGAAAGGAGCTGGAGGAGGTGGCTGGTGAGAGGGAGGTCTGGGCATCCTGGCTTAGACTGCTGCCCCCGCAACCCGACCCCAGATAAGCTGCAGATGATGGATGGAGTTTTTGAAACACCTGATGTTCCGGACAGAACACCACAGACAGATGCATGTAAGCTCCAACTGTTAGGAGGTGGCAGGTGGGATTCACATAACAGGTTGAGTGCACGGGGGGGGGGTTAAATGCCACAGCTGCTGTCTGTTGCTCGCTCTCATCTTCAGCCACTGGGAAACCGTTACAGGAAGTCACTTACCCCACTACAAATGAAACTGCTTTTTATTTGTGACCAATCCATGTATTAGGAAACATTGAAAAAAAATATGTAATTTTTCCCCATATTTTTTTTACTACATAATAATGAAGGAAGATATACTTATTGTATAAAATGCATATGTCATAGTAATGCAAAGGAAAACCATCTACGGAGAGTTCAGGTACAGTTGTGCAAAATGAGTTGTTTTATCGCAACAATGCATGTTTTTTTATTAATTGAAGCGGGATATACGACCTTGTCATGAATTTATCCTTATGGCTTGAGAAAAGCTCCGTTCTCCACTAACCGCTAACACCGCACGTGACGTTAGCCCCGCCCTCGCAGCTGTCACTCACTGTTATCTGCTGTCTTTGCAGTTGTCGCTTGTCACTCAAGTGTGAGTGTCCTGCCCTCCACTGGGACATCATGCAGAGATTAGCAGACTGAATGTCTGAACATGTACTTGTCTTAATATCCATAGAATAGGTACAGTACTGTTTGGCTGCTAAATAGGGCCAATTTGACATTGATGGTTATGTTTATCTCTGTGTCATGAAGAATAGTCCTATACTCAGTATTTTGATTAGTTTAATAACAGCCTTAGCCTATGCAATTGTAGATCAAATTAATGGTTTACAAAACGCAAGTGAATAATATTTAAAAAGTGATGTTTATTTGAATAGTTCATTTCACTAATAAACTAATTATCTATAAACTATGTGTCAGTTCTGTGACAGTTGTTTTAATGACATTTTAAACATGATTAAAGCATTTCTTGTAAATCACAATATATTATAAATATAAGTATAAATATTCTAAATTCTGAATATTGCATTATTTTTATGTGTATTTTGGGGTTTGACTTTCAAAGTGTCCTGAGATTTCTTGCGACTCCTATCCATGTGTCAAGCGACATCAATAAGAAACAATGTGAAAATCACAGAGGAGTCTTCACAGTATTTTCAGCCACACATCCAAGAAATGGAATCTTCAAGGTGAAAATTAAAAAAGCATAAAGCTCTGTCAAGGGCTAACAAAGACCTATGCTCAATCATTATGAAACACCTTCTGTTTCAGCACCATTCATTTTATTGAAATATTATTCATTACATTAGGGAGTCCAGTAAATTGTGGGAGATTTTGATTGGTTGAAGCGTGACAAAAAGCACACTCCTGGCAGCTAGTAAACAATGTGTTTCCATGTGGAACTTCCTCGATGTGTATTGTTAAGATACTGGAAATGTGTGAACGATACTAGCCATCCTGTGGGCCTAACAAAAAGCGTATTAAGGAAAAAGCAAAACTAGTTGTTACTGCTGTAGGTAGATTTGGTGTCGTATTGTTTCATCGGGAGCCATCATGGCTGAACTCTTTTGTGTGGGAAAATGTGTTTAAGGGCCCCAGCCACGGGCTCTGGGCCTGACCTTTCCCTTGATTTGGATCATTGATACCCACCTTGCCAATGAGTCCCCGCATCAAATTGCTTTTGCCTGTTGTTCCCATTTGTCGGGTGGACGTGTGACAAAGGCCAGCCCATACGTTCCGCCTCCCGAAAGGCCCTCTTGTGACAGTTTTCCCGGTTCCTTCCCGCCCCTAGGATTCTGCACCCTGACTTCCCGCGATGGTCCGGATGGTCT
>JAABNY020000035.1:10640614-10662794 GCA_015164015.2 Brevimyrus niger
TAACATACCTCAGCTTTAATTCGGTGGGTCTGGGGGGGGGGAGGGGAGGGGGGGGGGCGCAAATCACGCTGGGGGAGTCCTCCCAGGCATCCTGTGCTCTGCCTCCATCATATGTCAAGGCAGCAGGAATCCCCTTCCCAGTCAGGAGATGACTTAGTTCAGACTAGAACTGGCTGAAAACCACCTCTCAGTTTGCATGCATACAACGGCTCAAAATACAGCACTGGCATTATTTGCCTCCAGGATAATATTTCCAAACATTCATTCATCCTGTGCTGTGTTTCCTACAGTTTCCAAATATGTCAATAACACATCCTGGAATTAAAGATATACATTAGGAATATACATATGAATATATGTAAATACACCTGCTATGTGAGATAAAGATTAACTTCATTGATCCCGGGGGGTTCTGCTGCATACTGCAGCGGGAATATAGAGCAAAGGTGAACACTTGCAAAACAGACAAAGTACATAAAACAAACAAGTAAACGAGGGGCAAGCAAATTTTAAGAAGTACAAGGTACACAAATAGTATATCCGGAAAAACATTTATTCATATGAAGTGCATCTACTGCAGGTCATACAGTGCTGATCGGGCACACAGCTGGTAGCGATTACTGTACATACGCTGTAATGACTTAAACATCAGTGATACCAACGTAAATCTTAATGGTAATTTTTTAGCACTCAAGGAAACAAACCATTGGTTGATGTGTTGTAGAGTATTGAACTGTAAGTTGGTGAATTCATCCATTTTTCGCAAATTCAGGGTTGCAGTGAGTACCGTTGAAACGTCGGGGAGGGGGTACAATCTCCGCAAACGGTATGGAATTCACGATGCAGCCCTAGAGGTGTGAAGCCATTGTACCGCCTTATTACATCTGTTCTGTTTGCACACAGAAAGTAAAAGACATATAAATACAAATTATTTAACACAGTTATGCCATTTTCGTGATGTTTCCTTAATAAATGTAGTAGGCAAATACAAAAAGTCAATTAGTACATCACATATTTGCTCAAAAGATGTTTTTATTTTGCTCAAACGATATCCAACTATTGCACTTTACCCTGCAATACCTTATGCTATATTTTTATGTGGTCAAAATAAAAAATATTAAAAAGTAATTCAGACGTTTTGGTTTTAATTTGAAAAGGCATCAATATGGTCTGACTCAGGGGTAGCCAATCTTATCCGCAAAGGGTCGGTGTATATGGGGGTTTTCGCTGTAACTCCCTAATTAGATCACTAATTAGAGGACTGACTGGCTGAAAGAGTCCTCACACCTGGGTTTGAACAGCTGACTTAGGTTAACCCAAAAACCTGCAAACACATCGGCCCTTTGCGGATAAGATTGGCTACCCCTGGTCTGACTAATAACTAACTCCCTCTTGTGGTCATTTTGAGAATACTTTTTGTAGTGTAACATTTCTTTTGTATGACTTCTCGTTCCCTGGGCTGCACACACGTGCAGGGGGGAGGGGAGACTGGGGTGTCTGAGCACCTCCCCCCTTTACCCGAACGACTCAAAATGCCGCCTTTTTTGAGGGTCAACACAAAATTTACTGACACCCACCCCCCAGTTCAAACACTTGCCCTTTGAAAAGCCTGTGACACTGCAGGGCTGGAGTGACCATCTTCCCATATCGGCCTGCAATTTATCACGGGGGGGGGGATGGAGGTCCCCTATGTCTAGGGGTCTAGGGCCGAGTTTTAATTCAAGTCAGTAGTTCTCACTTGGTTTAGCCTCAGGACTCAAGTTATTCCTCAGCCATTAAGTCATGACCCCATGTTTTTGTTTGTATTTATTTATTAAATCACAACTGGTGGTGGGAGTCGGGGGGGTTGGGGGGGGGTAGTGGTAGTATGAAAAACAAGATTTCTGGCACAACATTCCGCATCATTTGCAACCACAAAAGTAAAATATATTTAAAATTATATATAAAATATATATATATGAAAAAATTCTTAACCACACATTACGTGGTAAAATGAAAATGGTTCTGCGACCCATTAAGGAAAATTCAAATTATGAGACTTTGCTTAAGCATTGGTGATTTTACTGGTGTGCAGGGGGTTCCCTGCTGGTTAAATGAAAATTGTATTTCAACATCCATCCATCCATCCATCCATCCATCCATTTTCTGAAACCACTCACCTTACTCGGGGTCGCAGGCGTGCTGGAGCAGATAAAGCTCAACTGGTTGGATGAAACAAAATCGTGGTTTGAATTTTTAATTTCTGGACCCGAAATGTCCATCTCTGGAAAAGACAAGTAGTAAATAACACTGCATATTTATTGAAGAGGGCTTATATCCATTTGAATATTTGCAGTCATATGATTAAGATTAAAATGTATACGTTCTTAATTAGGACAGTATGTACAATACAAAAATGATTGCATTTTATAAGTATAAAGTCTGGATACCCTTTCATACTTTTACTTAAGTTATGCAACGCCAGTGTCATACTTTTGTGCAAAGCTACAGGTCACTGTCATCCTCTAAGACGCTTAATTAGCCTTTGTCTGTACCAGAGGCGATTCTAGGTTCAGAGCTTTGGGGGTGCTGAGAACCCAGAGAGCTGTCCAGCAAGGCAAGATACACTTTACTCGTCATATAAACAGCTGAGTTGTCACAAACAGTTAGAAATCTTTGGGGGTGCTTTTATTTATTTTAAATAATAAATAAAAATTGGCTAAAATCGCCCCTGGTCTGTACAGACCCGCATTCCCTGCTTTCTTCCTAAGCAGAAGCGGTCCGGCCTGAGCAGCTAAAGCCTGCAGAGGGAGCCCTTGGCGCGCGCGGTGAGGCCAGGCGACACACAGCGCGCGCACCTTCGGGTACCTGTTGCACTGGAGCATTTGCGAGTCTGCACACACTTCAGCAGCCGGTTCAGCGACCCTGGAACTGAGCTGCGGCTGTAGTTCGGGCACCTGTTTTCCCAGCTCCCTGATTTGGCGCAGACTGCAGAAACAGAAAGATCGAGGTGCTGCACAGTGACCTGACTATTCCCTTGGTACAGGCAGACCATGCCAATAAAGCAGCTCTAAAATAATCTAAATATAGGACGGAAAATGTAAATCAGTATTCACTCACAGACGTAACCTCCACTAGGGCTGGTCCGATGATGTTCTGCTGTATTCTGAGGTATATGATGACGTAAATATATTGTCTAAGAGATCGGTCAGAAATAACGGCATTGTTTGTGCTTTTGGTGCGAGACTAAAGTTTTCTTTAAAGATATAAGTAATAACTGAGAAACGACCGGGAACAAGTAACATTAGGATGTCATGTAATGTCATAAAGTGCAGAAATTAAATTGAATTCATTGGTAAGGATATATATCATAAGCAAGCTATCAAGATTGTCTAGATAAACTAAGTCCCGAAAAAACGACACTCTTTGTCTTGTGCGCATAAGAAATTATATTATACGCACAAATCTGTATTCATTTTCCGTGGAATATTTTAAATCAGTGCATGATAGACGTTTGTTAGACGATAGAACTTTTTGCACTTTATTGAAAGATTGATTAGGTAGTCTTGTCACATTTTGCTTCTGATTGCTTTGCTGCTATCCCGATAATTTCTGCTACCTTCTGCTTATCAGTTAGTAATAATTACATCATATGTTTCCTAAGATAGTCTAGATCAATATCT
Organism: Brevimyrus niger; assembly: GCA_015164015.2. NCBI lineage: Eukaryota > Metazoa > Chordata > Actinopteri > Osteoglossiformes > Mormyridae > Brevimyrus > Brevimyrus niger. The sequence continues at coordinate 10,644,277 of JAABNY020000035.1, forward strand.
TAATTTTTCATGCGAGGCAAAACAACTTCACTCACTACAGTATTTCTCGACAGACAGCATACATTGCAAATCACCGGGCTGGTTCTGAACCTCCCCTCCCAAAACACAAACCCACCAATCCCACTAGAAGGTTCGTCTTCTAGGATTTAAATGACCAGTCCGGGGTGACTGGTGATCGCAGCGGCGTCCTGCCTGAGTCCCCTTCTTTGGGAGACTGTCTCTGTGTTTAAACACTTCACCGTTCCGATCTATAAGATCTGCAAAAATGGTCATTAAGGTATTTTTAGCTACTTCATCAGGATCCACTGCGGTAAGCAATATACATTTTAGATTTATTAGATGAAAATAAGCATTTCGTTTACCCGCAGGTATTTGCAGTTCAGCAGTTTATTATACTTTAATGTATCTTGTCTCTTTCACGTTTAATGGTGTAGAACTTCTATTAAAACATTAGGATCTACCTACTGTCTGCCTGCATTTTTTGGTATTAAACTAAACTGATATTGCGCTTTTGACATTTAAACACGTTCAAGATTTTTGCGAACAATCAACCGACTAATACAATGAATGTAGCGGGGAGTCCGTTTTCAGTGCAATTGTGAAAAGTACTGCTATTTAAAGAGGAATTACAACTTCAAACGGCTTCTTTAAACTGTATCCAATATTAGCTACAGTAACATGGGCGACCGGTCTGAGCTGGCATAGTTATACTGTGTTTGAGTTTCCTTATATATCTCTCCGCTGTCGTTCAGCTTACATTCCAAACCTGCAACAGCAATCTGCCTAGGAGGCGCACGTATTTTCCCATCAGAAAGTTCTAGAAGCGTTTTGAATTAACCAGTGTTTGAACAAAACAGCCCGAGGATGTTTACTTGCACCCCAGTGAAAAAGCCTCCCCCCCGGGCCGTTGCCTGGATTGGCTTTGTGGCTGATTTTCCTTACAGTTTCCACCATGTCGTTACGTACTCGATTTCATTAAACAATTAGGTTCGGATTTATAACCGCGTGATAATGGAGAGACCGCGCTGGGAATGCTCTTATTAATTTTGTGTATCATTCTTTGTGTTCCGTCAAGTGCTAAAAATATAGCATCATTTTGAGTAGTACTGTAGCTTTTGGTTCTGGTGGGGGGGGGGGAGTAAAATTCTGCCTGCAGGTTGGCATATACCGCCATGGATTAAACAGGTTTCCTTCTGCAGTCCAGAAACATGCATACCTGATTTGGTATCTCTAAATTGCCCATAATGTTTTCAGGGTGTGCCCTCCAGTGAACTGGCAGCCCATCCTGGGTGCCCCCTACCTTGTGTGTCCTGAGATGGGCTCCTACATTGAACCTGTATTGGCTAATTGCTTTTGGAAGACGGTATCCTCTCATTTAGGCCATCTTGCTTCCGCACGCGCAACGGACAGTCGATTCGAAGACAACCTCTTGCAATGGCTCTGTTGTGGTTTTCCTCTTAGATCAAAAAGAAGCAACAGGATGTAGTGGGATTTCTGGAGGCTCTGAAGATCGAATACATGCAGTTGGACATTGCATCCAACGAGGAGAACCGCCAATGGATGAGGGAGAACGTCCCGGGGGAGAAGAAGCCCACAAATGGGATTCCCCTGCCCCCGCAAATCTTTAACGGGGAGGACTACTGTGGGGTGAGAGGCGCTCGCCTGGTGATACCTCATGTTCACGCAGAAAGGCTGGCTGGAAATCAAGAAGAGCAATGCAATGGTAGACTGACTCCAGGTTGAGATTTTGCAGGTATCAGAGGTACTTCTCTAATAGTAGCTGGTTTGGAGCTGACTTAACTGAGGTGATTTCTTGTACAAAAAGGATTTAAACAACGAAGAGGTCTCAACTGAAAAAGAACGACTGAATTATCAGTATTACATTATCATATACAGAAATAATGAAAGTATTTCAAGAAGTATTAAGTATACTAAGGCAGCAAGTGATGGCAACACAAACTTTGTTTGTTGTTCTTCTGCAGGACTATGATACATTTTTTGACGCCAAGGAGGAAAATCAAGTCTTTGAATTTCTGGGTCTTCCTCCTCCCCCAGGATCAAAGGTTAGACCATTTTTCTTAACCTACCCACCTCAAGTCATACCTGAATAACAGTATAAATGATGCTTAAAATTGTAATGTGTTTCCTAAATCCAACAGTCAACAACACGTAATGTATGTTAAGTACTCGAACAACATGGATATAGTATATCAAACTTATTAAGAGCTAGTCTAGAACATAATTCATTACTTGGGGACTAACCCTAAGTAAATGACTTTTTACTGATTGTTCTATGAAACCCCTGCAATTTCATTTGTTTGTTCACAGACATATGATTCTATATTGTCAAAAAACAGGGGGGTATTCCACAAAGCGGGATTTCTTGCTTAGCTGGATAACTTGTTGGATTTAAGGTAGCCTGAGCTACATGTAAGTGGACAAAGGCAAAGACATTTTAACCCAGACTACCTTAAATCCAACAAGTTATGCAGCTAAGCTATGCTAAGAAAGCAATCCTGCTTTAAGGAACACAACCGAGCTGTGGGATGAGACAAACTGAAATGCCGAAGAGTTAAGGAACCCTGTGGCCCTAAATCATGGAGATTTGGGGTAAAGCTACACAAACTGACAGTGCCTCTGAAACAGGAGCCCACATATGCAGTACAGACACAATGAGTCGGCTGTAAATTATGAACCAACCCTCCTCTACCGCTCAACTTCCTGTATTGCCATCTGTCCTTTTTGTTGTTGTTGTTTTTAAATCCATCTTTTGAGACTTTTTTTTATCCCCGCCGTCTTATCACGAATTATGCAGGATGGGCCAACAGACTGTAGGTTTCCTGAGTCAGATTGATTTCTTTTGGCTCTGTTTTGGCTTTGAGTTCTCGGCACATATGCCTTGGCAACCTGGTTTAATTGTGTTTTTAGTGAGTTTGTCATCTAGAAGTTTGTGATATGACAGTCCTGCAATGCATTGCAGTTTTTTATGCAGCAGGCAATGAGTAGAATGGCCTGAAATATGGCGATTTAGTTTAAAATTGAAATATGACGACTACCAAGAAATGCAGACGTGAAGTTTTTTCTGCCGAGAAACTATGTATTTTTTCCTTTGTTGATTGGTATATTGGCTTTTGCAGTTCTCATATAGTCAAACCTTTTACAATCAAATTTTCACTAAGACAAAAACACCCAATTTGGCTGTAGAGTGTTGGGGTACGCGGTCCCTACCGGGTCCGTTGATGAGAAGAGATTCACAGCTGAGACGTGGAGAATCTGCATGTCACCGGTTTATTATCCAACAGATTGCAATCCGGGAGTGACCCTCCGGCATGCATTCGGAATGTACAGGAAGAGGCTCAACCATATGTATCAGCTCTATTCTCTTTATAGCCCTTTTGAGCATTTCCCCCCCCTCTCGGTACCTTCCGTCTCTGTGGCAACCACATTTGACATTTGCTCTGGTTAGCCAACCAGTGCTTGTCCTTCGGGAAGGCCAAAGATAAGTAAGGGCTGCTTATGTTGTCTGTCTGCTCCCTCTGTACATTCTCTGTCTCGTTAGGTCATCCTGCCCTACCTGTGTGCCAGTCAGTTTTCTTATTTTAATTAATTACAGCCCTATAGAATTATTCCCTCAAGAGAAGGTAAACTTTCCAGACCTCTTCAAGATGATCTAGTTGTACTTATGAAAGATAATCACCTTTAAAGACCATAACATTCAGATTATTAGTCATTATATCAACCGGCACCGGCTGAGTAGAGACCCCTTCCCTGCCGCGGCTGGTGCTCTGCTGGATGCCGGGCACTGCGTGGCGCTCCTTCACGGGAGCTCCTTCATGGCCGTGGCGCTCCTTCACGGGCGTGGCGCTCCTTCATGGGCCGCTGTCTTGCCTCACCTCAGAAAGAGGAGCTGCCCACAGAGGCGGCCGAAGGGCTGGCCGGAGACGAGGAGGCCGCCCTGGAGGACGGCGAGGCTGCGAGTGAGACCGAGGCCCCAGAGCTGCATGTGACTGCGGAGGAGTCCACGGCGGAGATTGTAATTCGCTGACAGAAACGTGTCTTGTGACCAAAACCCACCCAGCCGCTAGAAAACTCCTTTAATGCTCACAGTCTCATATTTTTGTTCCCCCTCAAGGTCTTCACCTGAAATCCCTGCTCTTCTGACATCGGTGATGCACCCCCCCCACTAACTCACCTCACAATAATTTCGCCCATTTTCCCCCCCACAGCTTTGGGAAGTTTAACTCCTGTCTCATCCTGCTCTTAAACTCATTTTATTTTCATGCGACATTGACATGGGTCCTGGTGATTACTCTGTCACTCCCCCCTCCCTCCCCCCGCCAAGTCACCTGATCTGTGAACAAAGCAGAATGCAGTGTGTTTGTCTTGTAAGCTTAATTAACCACCCCCCCCTCACGTGGGGGCTTACTGTCAGATCTAATTTGATGTTACCCGCAGACCTTGACCTGATGATTTTTTTTCTTCTTTTTTTTTTTAGAAGAAAACCTCCAGGCAAGATGAAAACAAGGTGATAACATTTATACAATCTAAACCTGTCTAAATTCTCAATTCCTGTTGTAATAGCCACCAAGTCTTGTGTTTCTGAGTGATGTGAAAGACTATTTTGAAGTTATATATTCCGCCTCAACATGACTGAAATATGGAATTGAAAAAAGAAGAAAGTGATTAACGGCCATGGCTGACACACCACAGCACATAACAATGAAATGTTTCCTCTGCATTTAACCCCTATGTGACATAGCAGGGGGCAGCTAATTCAGTGCCTGGGGAGCAGTGTTTGGGGACTGCAACTCAGGGTACCACACTGGTATTTTGCTGGTTGGAGATCTGAACCAGTAACCTTTCGATCACACGCACTCTTTTGTAACCATTAGGCCACCACTGCCCCAGGGAAACAGCAGGGGTCTAACAGAGTCACGCTCCCGTCATCATGGCGGGTTGGGACTGAATCTTTCTTACTCTGTATGTTTGTGTGTGTAGAGTTTGAAGGTTCTCTCTGTAGTATTAGGGGGTTTATTCCTGCAGTGAACAGACATGCTGTTAGGTTTTCTGGCGTCTGTAAATGATTCATAGTGTATGCTTGTGCTATGTGATGGATGGATGGATGGATGGATGTGTGACAAATAAAGGAATATTCAAAGCGATATGTTTGGGCCATAATCATACTGGTTTCAGCGAGGTATGCTTTCGTGCAGGGGAATCTTAGCAAGCTACTAGAATCTCACGGTGGGCGGGATTAAAACATACTGTCAATCACTGACAAGATTAAGCCTTCTTATTGGGTTAGACCAGAATATGACTGACACCACGCAATAAATCCCATCCACCATGTATTTCAAAGTTTTACATCTGCCTTCACTACATTTAGATGGGACTAATTGTGTCCCTTCTGTCATTTTCAGGATGAAGAGGAGGACGAGGCGAAGGTATTGTATTAATGTCTGTTGTCCAGCGGTATGTCTGATATATAGGATGGCATTAAAAAAAGCAACTCCTCTGGATTATATTTTCTGGCACCAGCTGGACCAGACAGCTGCCTTAAGTGCCGCTGTGGAATGTAAGGTTTGTCTTAGATAGTGCCGTCCCTGTGCGTTTCTGCTCGCTGCCGACTCTGAGATAATACCTAAAAGTCTCACACTACACGTGTGTAACATTCCTCAACATCACCCAGACGATACCCACGATGATGTAACAGACAACGCTCTTATACCCAGAACTGCAAAATGCACGCCTTCAGAATTCCAGAACGAGAATTGAAACTTTATTGCATTCTGACAAAAAATCTATGCAGTTAAGTGTTCAGTGTGATAAATAAGCTGTTTGTTCTAATATCAGAATATTTAATAGGTATCAGGTATGTAATAATATCATTTAATATTGGTTGTCTACTATGATGTATGAATTCTTTCAGCAGCTTAGCAATTCTCTGAATCACTTTTTTTCAAATGACTGTTTACAGTACTGTATTACAACAACCATCAGTATTAAGTGCTTATGGTTCTGCACCAGTAAAACCAGAACTGGACTGACCAGGGCTTGAAATTGTACCCTCCGTGAAACTCACAGTCTGAAAAACTGGCATAGTCGGGGATATAATTAGCTTGCTGTGCTAATGACCGCTGACAGCCGAGGGTGGGATGGATGTGAACTGTCAGGCTCTCAGTCGTGAGAGATGGTGATGCCGCCCTGCAAAGCTTTGCCACACTGAAACCGGCAAAAAAACCCCTAAGATGGCAAACCAGAAGAACAATGCAGCACATCTCCGGCCAAAGTCAAAAGTTCAAAAGATACGCGAACGTTGCCGACTGAAGACTAGATCCTCGTTAAGTTTGTGTATGATGTAAAGTCACTAGTCTTATACTACTAATTGCAATTTATGTGCAAAAAGCCGCGCTCTTAGAAAGTCTCTTGATACTTGCTAAATTCAGTAAAAATATTGCAGATTTATTGGTTTTATAACAAAAGTCATTATTTTATTCATTTACACAAAAATGTATAACATTAAAAACAGCCAGTAGTTTTAAGACTTTAGTAGTAATAAATTGAAACCCAAATTATATTGAAAAATAGCAGATCCGAGTTAAAAGTTAATAGATGAGCAGTCTCATTGGGTACGTTTTAATTAGTAACATTTTTGCAGTGATATAAAACACCAGATGTGTGTTTAGTATCCCTTTGCGAGCCAATGACTACAACTGAACTGAATGAGTCAGGCAAAGAAATGACGGCACTTGTCTGTGTGGAAGATATGTGTAGATATGTTAAACACTGCTTGTCAATGAAGTTGTTTTATGAAACAAACAAATCTGTAACGTTTTCACAGCATGCAACAAACATTCCTAGACATTCTGTGTGCACTGTATGTAGTGTAGATACATTGTTTGAAAGCTGGGCTTGCCAGTATTTAAGCAATAGACTGAATCACACGAGTTATATGGCAAATTTAGCACCCAGTGCCTTTGAGGGTCGTGTCTTTGATCAGTAAAGTTGACATCCCTTTATAGGATGAAGACGATCAGCAAGTGTCAGAGGTATACTGGTTTTGGTTTGGTTTATGAAAGCTGTGACACCCTTTACCACCTTAACAACTATCTCTCCCCCACTAGTTTTATTTCTTAGCAAAGAACATGTTTTTGAATTAATCAAATATGTAGTACAAACATTCCCACTAACATCATATCTTGCTGTGTTGTTGCAGTATGTATCATTTAAAATTCATTTTATTTGCCAAAAGAAACTTAAAGGGGCACTGTGGCTTGTTGTTTAGGTTTGGTTTTCTTTTTTTGGAATGTTTATGTTTTTCTGAATATGTTGTGTCTTTTAATTTTTAAAATGTTGATAGTTTTGCAGGAGAGATATGGGAAAAATGTTTCACACTTTGGAGTGTGAACCAGTTACGTATTTTCAGAAGTCCGATATCTTCCTGAGATCCAGGGGGGGGAGATAAGTGTTTTGAATTTTAACTGATGTTACCAACTTGTCCATAGATGTGACTGTGTGTGTGTGTGTGTGTGTGTGTGTGTGTGTGTGTGTGTGTGCCCTGTGATGGGTTGGTGCCCTGTCCTGGGTAATTCCCTGCCTTGTGCCCATGGTGTCCACGATAGACTTGAGACACCCTTGTCCCTGAATAGGACAAGCACACTCCTCAATAAGATGTCCAATTACAATGCTAATTGTCCCCTTTAAGGAACAACAGGACTTAATTGAGTGGCATGTATTGTGATACTTATATACGGGCAAAAGCATAATGTCCTCTACGGAGGACAAAAATGAACTGCAGGACCTAAGGAGGGTTTGTTTGTCCCTCTGTTTATATTTTTGGTTATGCATTGACACTGATATTTACCGCATCATCAGTGCCCAGAATGCATTTCATATATGTACATGACCTTGACATAGCCCCCATGGTTACGACTGCTGTTGTCTGCGCCCATCGGCCATTTCCAATCTGTGCTAAACACTTTCTTTTCCTCCATTCCATCGTTTTTTTTTTTAAGGGAGAAGAGGACCTGTGTGTGTCGGAGGTAACGTGGACTTTAAACCGCCACGCTCTCTCCCTCCTCTCTCCTAGCCGTCTCTTGCGTGGTCAAGTCCTTGGTTCAGATGAAGAACACCACTCTGTGTTCTTGTGCCAAGGCTTCTCTTCTCAGCCTATGCTTTCTTCCCGTCTAACCCTGTGTTTTTCCTACTTTCTCCATAGTTAGTGCCCGTTTCCTCTCCTCTCGAACCCCCACCTGCATTCCGTTGTCTGTGTCTTCCCTAAGTGTATGTCCCGCTTTCTTTCCGCATTCGTATGCTTTGCTGACACGACCCCCCCTCTACCTTCCAGGAAGACGAAGAACTGCAGCAACTTAAGGTAGATCTCTGCACTTTACTGTTGAGCTCAGTCCCATTTCATTCTTTCTTTTTTTCAATCTCCGTCACACTTTCTCACCTCTGCACGTAGCTCAACCTCTCCTGCTTCCCTGTCTTTGGTTGTTCTGTACATTTTTCAATACCCCCCCCCCCCCTGCCCAGTGGCAGAGATACAGATCTGTATTGCAGATCGTCTGACCCTGGCTCCCCCAGCCTTCATACTGAACACAATATCCAGCCTTTCTTCGGCAGACTATGGTCTAGAATGTTAGGAACCACAAGATTCAGATGCCACTTTAAGGGTATTTGACTGACACCTATTGTATATTGGTCATGGATGATATAACATTGTAACTTATCATCAAGAAGTTACATTGTAACTTATCATCAAGCATTGTTCCCCACGCTTCTCTGTGCACCTGTCCTCTGTACTCTGGCTTTATCGTTTTTCTTCCCTCTCCTCTTTTACTTCCCCCAACCCCCTTCATTTCCAACACAGGACCCAGAGGATCCGATCAGTGAGGTAGCTTCATGGTGATCTTGTGCCCCTCAAGGCACATGAAACCTACTCACTTGTGCAGCATGGACTGTGACCCCTTACGCTTGACCCATTGGTGGATATACAATGACTTATTTAATTCTCTCCCGTCTTATTCACAGTGACATGCAGAACAAACAGTTTAACTGTATTTGTCGTATGACTGGAGTCTGTGGTTAGTGTTTATTTTCAATTGAGATTGTTTATTTCAATGGGTAAAAAATATCCCCTTCTGTAGGAAGAAGAAGAAGCACCAGTGTCAGAGGTATATTTCGTGAATAACCATGTTTGTAAGCCAGTGGCATGGTGTGATTTACAGCAGCTAACAAGTTAAATGTATAGATTTGTAGTGTAAATACTTCTTTTCATTGTCTCTCTATAATTGGTTCTGTATGTGTATTCTAGATTGATGTGATTGTGCAATAACCATTAATGTGGTTATTTTACGACTGGTTTTTAAAACCATTTCCTTGGGCCATAAAACGTCAATGGCATGGAGAAGTGACACTATAAGCGTGAGCATGCGTACGCCTGACGGGTTTGCTGGTGCACACTTTAATTTGAGCCCCAGGTCTCCTAGGGTCATTGGAATGATCCAAGAACTTTGGAACTCATTTTTTTGTTCTTTACTGTTTACCATGGCACCTCCAGAAGTAGCTTCTATACCAAGTAGACATCTGGGGCCTGGTTCACTTCTCACTGACCTCAAGTTTCCCTGGTATGAATATGGGCTGGTGGAGTTAAATCTCACCTTTTCACCACAGTCTTATAAATGTAGTCACTGCTATTGAAATGTCATTGGTTGAATGAAGTTCTGTATTAAGTTCTGTGTTAATTCTGGGGCTAACCCTCCCCTTCCCCCCCCTACTCAAATAGTTTGATCTTCTCTTTTGGTACTTACTGAAGCACATCGATTTGACCAGCCAAACTCTCCATCCCTTCATGCACTAACCCATCCATGTATTTTACTTTTCACCTGTTACCACAATTCTTCTCTTTCTCTCTCTACTCCTGGCAAGGAGGAAGAAGATGAAGGGGCAGATGCGGAGGTAGAAATGGCAGGCAACCTTCGAATAGATTCAAAGCTGGACCTCATTGACTGCTCTTATGCAGAAAGACTGTCCCTTCCTATAGGCATTATGCCACAAAGGCTATTTTTGACATGTATTTAATCAATGTTCTTGCTCGATAACAGCCATTGTTTGTGATAGTAGCGAATTAAGCGTTTTCCATGTTTGACATCAGTATCGAAACGTCAACATGTTCACCTGCCTTTATATGTATTCTATCCTGATAAAACTTTTTTTTTTTAACAACAGGATGAAGCAGACTAATATCCGGACTAAAATTCATATTCGTCTATGCATTGTAAAGGTAAGAAAACCATTTTTGAAAATACTACCCCACTGGGCCACTAGGTGGCGGCATGGGATTATGCCGGTACAGCTAATGTAATTACTGCAATTTATGTGTGAGTGTGGTGGTGTTAAACGAAATTAATCTACACAGAAAATTTTGATAAGCGTGCCTGTATAAACATATGTAAATCTGGTTTGCCAGATATATATTTTTTGAGGGAATATTGCATGCAAGCAAGAAAAGTACATGACGCATATCATTGCAATATCACTACTATCATTTATGTTTTCACCCCTTGAATTATAACCTTAATGTATTTTTTTTCTTCCTTCAGACCACACATTACTTGATTACTGTACATTCAATAGTCATTGTATTGAAACAATACTTTATGGCTGGGAATAATACATGAAGCACTATCTGTGTGAACACAGTAAGGGGACATTCAGGGCTGTGTAAGCAGTACTCAAACTCATAAAGCTATACTGCGATGCACCTTGGTTTTGTTACCATGTTATGACTCACCTTTGTGGCGGCAGAGCCTGGCCATAGGCCCTGAGATGGCTAACTAGCTTTCCAATTAATTAGGCCTTAAACCAGTAGGCATTTGCCCAAGAGTCCTCCGTCTAGCTCTCTTTTCAATCCATGAACGGGCGTTTCAATTCTAGATTGCGCTAAATTAGTCTCAAGCAGGGGTCCTTGGTCTCAGACCTGACCATCCAGCTGTGCCTGGGTTCTCATTCTACCGAAATGTTCCGTTTAACGTAATTAACACCGTGATTTGACTCCCTTTCCGTCCTCTCGTTTTTGCTGATGCTGTTGGCGTATTGAAAGAGCTGGGAATCCTGTATCCACCGTGAGATGACAGTATCAGGCCCACACTCCGGGCTCATGCCTACTCCCATAGTCCTAGTCTTTGCCAGTGCTCTTATTCACTAAGGAGCTTGGTCAGATTAATGAAGCAGACCAGAAAGCACTGGCGTATTTACCAAAAACTTTCCTCAAATTTGCTCCTCCGATAGGCGCAGGCGGCAGGAAAATGCCTCCAAGACTAAATTTGCAGTTTTAATCACATCTCATAAATATCTCTTTCCTCCCGTGGCGGTTGAGATAATCTTCAAAGCCGCGCGCATCGCCGGTCCCTCCATCGTTTCCAGCGCCGTATTCGTTACAGGACTCTGTGCCTGTCTGGTGGAGTCAGGGAGCAAAACAACCGCATCAAACTGCGGGTGGAAAACGCAGCCGGCAGCCCTTAGTGGGGGCTGAGGGGCCTGGTGTGCGACGCTGAAAGCTTTGCGTGTGACCTTGGTTTTATGATATTTTTTCTCTTCCAGTTAGGAGAGGCCACCCCTGCCAGGAATGACCTTTCAGCCACCAACCCCCCCCATGCCCTGTCCCCACCTTGTCACCTTTCCTTTGCTCAGAAGGAAAATCCCGTCACGCCACAGTCAGACCTTGAAGACCACATGACCGTACTGCGCTCCAGCTCCTCAGCGAGAGCCATTTCCGTACCATACCATATCATGCCATTACAATTATTATCATCTCAGAAAATACAGAATGAATGTTCGAACTGATCTTATAACTTATTATAACAGCTCTGATGTTGCTTGTCTCTTAAAATTTCTATCCAGCAGCCTTTTAAACAAGTATCCAAACTGCAGCATATTTTCTTTAATTTCACGTAATTTCACATTGATTACCGGTTTATGTACTATTAGACATATGCAGGTATAAAATATAGGTGGATTTTATTTAGTTGCGAAAAAATAACATCTTTGAGAAATTGTTTTGCTTGCAGTGTAAGCGAATGCAGTTTGATTGCAGTCAAACCAGGAGTCTGGAACAGGAATTCCTGTAGCCACAATATACAGTGTACATCATACCTTCGCTGTTTATTTGCTGCTTAACAATAGTAATAGCAAAAGGTTAATGCAGACTCGCCACCTTGAAGTACTGCCTAGGCTGCCGTACGAACGTTTCTCGTGAATGTTATACCGAAGCATTGTAATGAAATCCAGAAATAGATCTCTGTGTAGATAATTAGAAAAAAATATATACTGCAGTTTTGCACACTGTAGTATAGTGAGTATGTTTGATGGGATGCATTACTGCTGCTTAGAACATGCCCGTCCTCATCAGCTCCCTCACCCACGACTCGCAGGAAAAGCCCCATCTTTGTTAGTTCTGGTTGAATGCTCTCGCATTAATGCAGAGAGGAGGAAAAGCAGGGAAGAGTGTTAAAATATTTGGCTGACGTGCATGAGACCATACTACCTTATAAACGCCATAGTCCACTGAGAATGTGTTTTCATCCAAATACACAAACTGTTGAAACTGTTGAATGCACTTTGTCAAATAAAAAGAAGTGATTTTACATACCCCTAAGGTGTAAAGAAAATGTCAATAAAATTTTGTTAGTGATTGTTCTCTTTGGCTTATGTCTTTTAAAAAAACAAAAAAAACATGCATTTTTAATGTACAAAAACTGAGTAGTAGATTTTTTAAAGTAAGAGGACAGGTGTAGCATGTGTGAGTAATATGTCTCTGCTTCATCTGACGTAGCCGTTGTGCTTTCGCGTGTAACCCTGTACTGTTTGACCCAGATTATGTTTCTTTTAATCCATCCATCCATTTTCCAAACCGCTTATCCTACTGGGTCGCGGGGGGTCCGGAGCCTATCCCGGAGGCAACGGGCATGAGGCAGGGAACAACCCTGGACAGGGGGCCAGCCTATCACAGGGCACACTCACACACCAGTCACTCACACAGGCACACCTATGGGCAACCCCACGACGGCACGGGGAGAACATGCAAACTCCACACACATGTAACCCAGGCGGAGACTCGAATCTGGGTCCCAGAGTTGTGAGGCAACAGTGCTGACCACTGCACCACCATGACGCCCCTGTTTCTTTTAATGATTTTCAAAATATAACAGTTGGGTAAAAAAAGACAGTCCTGAAAAAATGTATTTTTAGCATAAGGCCCACATTGACTGACAAAGAAAGTATGATACAGAGATGCCCAAGAGCTTTCTTTACAAGGACAATACTCTGTCCTGATACATGTGAGAAATTTTAGAAACGAGTTGGGGGTCCAGTAAAACGGGAACATTGTGTTGATGAGTCACTTATTGCTATTAAGCATTAACGCAAAAGAAAAGACTCTGGATTGTGGCAAGGAAGTGAGGCGTTTGTGAACTGTCAGAAAACTATATGAAACTTTAACAAGGTCCCGCTTGGATTGGTATCACAGATCATTTTTTAATTGTTTTTTCCTCAAAGATCTGGAGTTATGTAAGTGAAACATCTAAAAGCTCTATACTTTTGTGTAGAATGTAAGCATAATGTATGCAAGGAGATCAAATCGAAGGAGAAAGACTCCTATTTATATCTCACTGTTAGTGACAAGATGAATTTATATTTCCGTTTATGTAAAACATAGTTCAACTTAATTGCTCTTTTTAATATACTATATAACTCTCATTTGCTAATTTTCTGAAAAACACAAAGTCACCATAGGTCACCCTTTCTCTCACGGAAGAGTGTTTTATGTTCTTGCAAGAAAAATAAAGCAAGGCGTTTTACTTTGAGCTGCTTTACGAGCCCCATCCATTTGTTCTCTCACAGTCAATCTTATCCTGATGGAAGCTCTCTTTTCGCTGGCTAGTGTCTGGGCGGAGTTTCAAAGTGAGAACTATATATGAACCCCTAAATTTCGTGGAACTTCACATTCTGGAGGTTTCTTCAGAAGTGAGAACATCAATACAGATGACCAGAAAGGCCGCACATTTTCTGTCTGGTCGGCAAAACGCTCAAACTTTAAGGTCTCCGTGAGACGCAGTCTTACATGAGTTATTTGTTTTCAATGACAGCACCTTCAATGAAGCTGATAAATGTTTGCTTCTGCTGAAAAGCCTCAGGTTTCTTTAGGTCAGGGCAAGCGTGAAGGCCCTTATTCAATTTACAACAAAATAGCTTTTTTTTTTCCCAAAGCAAAGAAGTAAGACCTACTTAAAAGGCATGTCACTGTTGAGTATCACATATGGACAAAGAAGGAAGCAAGTGGATTTATTGTATAAAGTATCTATTTATGTTGAGTTGGGAATAGAGTAGTGAAGCTGCAGTCAAGTAATATCGAGTAGTTCTAGAGGATTCTTAGATCAGTCGGGGTATTGTGAGATTTAATGATTAATTACCCCCAGATCTTGGACTGTGTTATTTACTTCTGTCGGTGGAAAGGGATTGGGCCAGGTTTTTTTGCTATCCCCACTGGCTGAAACGCTGCCTTTAAACTTGCACTCTTCCCGGTCCTTAAACGACCAAGAACGGTACCCAAATCCTCAGGAAACATATGCTAGTACTGGTGTTTTGAACTTCTTTCACATGGGTGGGTATGTAGCTTTCTGGAATGGCTGCCTAGCTTACTTGCTCGTACCTGTTTTTTTTTTCTCAGCTTTGAGCAATGCTTTGACATCATGCGTGTGATTCTCATCTTGACCCTTTTCCTGGACCCGAGCTCAGGTGAGGGGATTTGGTGTGCCGGAGAGTAACCTCCATCACTCTGAACTAAATTGATATAATTGTTGTAATTGTTGTAACAAGTAAATTGTTAACAAGTAACAAATACATTTTACATATTATAATGTATAATTGTCAATCCCTGCCTGTCTTCTCCCAAACCAGCCACGCCTGTTACTTGCTTACCCCTCGTGTCTTGCCTCTCATTCCAAACCCTCGTGTGGAAATCGCTCCCAGCTGTCTCTCGCTAGCCATTTGTTAGTCTTGTTCATTTATGTCCCTGTTTGTCTCATTGTCCCCAGTCCGGTCATTAACATCTATTCCCCTGCTGCCTGTGCCCTTCACTAAACCAAACCTTACTGTTTTGACCCCTGTTTTGTTTCCCTGCTTTAGTATTATTCAATAAAGCCTATTTGTTTTCCTGATACCTGCCCTCAAGCTCTTCGGCTTCCAGACAGGACTATAATATGCTTTACAGCCATCACTCTGCATAAACTCTAATCTGCTTAACAGCAAAGAGCAAATTGTACTGAATGGAAATTCTTGCACGTGAAGCATATTTAATATAAATTTGAAGCATTATATTGGTTGGAGTGAATCCTGAGATCAGAGCACAAGGTAAGCTTTTTGGGGGGGGGTTAGGGCCCGACAGACACATGACTACTCTACCAAAGAATGGATTTGATCATCTGATCACAGGCACAGAGGCCTAACCCACTGTAGGTGCAGAATTGCGAGGCACACGGTGGCACACGATGATGATCCTCTTCTTCGGAAAGTCAATCAGTGAGCCAGAGGTGAAAATAAACTGTGTAATAGTTTAAAAAGGGATGTGAATAATGCAGAAAAAGTGGGTGCTTTTTTATCGCCCCTTCCTGGTCAAAGGACCCACACTTTACCTTGGTAAAGCTCTCTCCAGGATACAATTAAACAAAGAGCATGCCATTCCTTCCTCGCCTTACCTACCAAGTCACCCACACAGCGCCTGGGTGCCTAGAGCAGGCTGGGTAATTAGATAGATCTCGTTTATCTAAACTACAAATCCCCAGTGTCCTAGTTTCCATTCTGGACCCTAATCTGTTACTCGTCAACGTCGGGGCGGCAGAAAATTTGTGGGCTGGAGAGACATATTTTACTAAGCGGCAGAGTCTTTTTAAATCTGCGTGATTAAATTGATCTGGTTCGGTATTCCTCACCACCCCACGGTTGTGGTTCACCTTTGGCTCTAGTTCCGTCGTTATAATGTTTTTTTGGGGTCTGCCTCCTTCTCACAAATGCTCCAGTTCAAATGCCCTCAGGTTTTTATCATGGCCATTTCTCTGGTTTTCAACTTCTGTCAGCGACAGAATGCATATACGACAGTAGTTAAGATCATAATAGAGGTGAAAAATTCTTATCGCCTGCTGATGTATATGAAATTATGTATCTATGTAAAGCACTCTGAATGACCTATGAGTTTGAAAATATAATATATATTTACATATATAAATAAACTTGCATTGCCTTGACTTGCCTTTAAACAAACCTACCGCACTACCAATCATGTAAAAGTATAACAAACACAATTATGCACAGAACACAATAATTGATAATGATAATGAGCAACTATTTTACTGGTTTATGTATTTACTATACCGTGTTACGGCGTGGCATGGTGGAAGGGATAATTCACAGTGTGGCATGGGGACAACAAGGAGATCTATTTGGAACGGACAAACTAACGAGAACAGAAGGGACCCCGAGGGGTCAAAACAAAAGCAGGAGATAAAACTAGAACTAAACAAGCTATAACTAAAGACACGAGAAGAAAACTTGAAGAAGAAAGTGGGTTCAGGAAAGACACGCGAGGGATACACAGAACCAAACGCAATGCAGCACATATAATGACTGATTGAGGAACAAAGCAGGGGCAGGTACATAAGACAAGGCTAGGCAACAAACAAGAGACAGGTGCAGGCCATTGACAATGAATCAAATGCTAGAAGTGACAAAAGACAGGTGAAGGTTACAATCACTAAGGACTCAAACACTAGGAGGAACAAAGAGCTGGGATACATCATATACTACGAAATGAAAAACAAGTAGGAAAAACTAACGAATGCATGAAAGCAAGAAACAACAGAAACATGAACACGAGAATTAGCAAAGGGAAAACAAAGCTGCGAATGGCTAATAAGGCAGAGTCTGGCCACTACCTTCGACAGTCGGGGATCACAGTTGTCAGACACACGCCCAGCCCATTCAGCCGTGTGGTGGCCCAGGGAGCAGGGGAACACACTAGAGAACGAAACCAGCAGCAAACTAAGAAAAACGGGATCTTGAGTGACACCTGTTGGCCGAACGGGGAGAAGGCCGGAACAGGACAAAGGCTTTATTGAATAATACTAAAGGACCAATCCTGATAATACTGTACTTGATATTGTTGTTTTAGAGTGTACTCTTTCTTCTCATGTTTGTCATAACCTTTTCCAAGCAAAAAAAAACGTATATTGATTTTCAGTATGTGTAACAAACATGCTGCACGGATGCGATCTGTTTAGTGGTCGGTATCTTTGCTCTCTTAGTGCTAAAACACCTTTCTTCTGTTACCAGAAGCACTGGGCTCGGTGCAGCTGGAGCCCAAGCTTTCCACTGTGGTCAATGGTTCCCGGGCTAGCTTCAACTGTAGCACCACTGCATTCTGGGACGTCATGTGCTGGCTGCTGAACGGCAGTGTGTCGCTGACCATTTCGGCACAGCACGGCGTCCTCGGCAGCAGCGACAGATTCCACGCAGTGAACCATTCAACGGCGTCGCTCACTGCTTGGGAGTTCATCATTGAGAGTACGGAGCAGAACGACACTGGGTCTGTCACATGTGACCTCCAAAAGATGCGAAGGGAAACTGCGACGCTGCTGGTCCAAGGTCAGTCACCTTCTTTGACAATGCTGTCTGTGGCTGCTCCTCTGTTTGCTTGAACTGTAAACACTGCATTTATTTTAATCTGCTGGTGCAGCAGGAAATTAAATTGTTTTGCCCTCCAACAGGAGATCAAGTACCCAGACGATATAAACAAATGGAAATGTAAATACACTTTTGTCAGGAGACTGCCCACCTTAATCAAAAGAGTATAGGCAATTATAGACCCTATACATCATCAGCCACCATATTTTTTGTCCAAGCCCTCATAAAAATGATTTTTCTAAATCTGTTTAGCCCCCTCACTGGGGTAATTTTTATTTTTTTTGTTAGGGCCCCGGTGGGTGGTGTCCCACATTTCTTCATATTGAAACTGGCAACCCAACTGGCGGCTGAGCGCCAAACCCCCAAGAGTCAAGTCCTAGAATCACCCTCGAAGAAAATTATAATGCTCCATGAACAAAAACTGCCGAAAGGAAGCATGACGACAAAGCAGTTCCAAGTTTGGATCAAATCAATGAGATCTGCAATTTTATTGCAGCCAGTGTTTGGACTTGCTGTAATATATTTTAGTATTCATGAATATTGAAAGCGTTTTACAAGGATTAAGCATTATGTGTAGTTGATGTGATATGTTTAGCTTTGCGTGATGTGATGTATGAGAAACCAGCATATAGGTTCCTGCTGTCTGAGACTGTGCGACGTAAAGAAATTCTTAGTAATAATTATTAAAACACAAGCCTGAGTTCAAGTAAAAGATTTCTGATAAAAAGCAGCGACACCAGCAAACAAATTCAGGATGTTCAAACGACACCAAGCGGTTGCGT
>JAABNY020000035.1:10669091-10680172 GCA_015164015.2 Brevimyrus niger
GATTTTAACAACTCTGAGCTATTAGCTAAGTTCTCCCCAAACGAGCTTGATGGGCCGAATGGCCTCCTCTCGTTTGTAAATCTTGTATAATCTTTTGTTCTTACACCGGAAGGGGGTTCCCTGTCTTTTTATATAACACCCTTATCAGCAGTTGACCCAGAGTAAAAACGGCATCATAGATGTACGTAAGAGAAGCAAATGTTTTACATAAGAAAAAATTGAGGAGAAAGAAGGAAAAAAGCAAAAGACAACAGAGGACAGAAGACAACTCTGGTGGGTGGTAGTAATAGGAGGAGAAATAAGCCTGGCTTTTGGGGCACAATTACCCCCCCTTCAGACTAACATTACACAAGTTGGTAATATCTTTATTAAACCGAAAGAGGCACATCCTGAGCTCTGGCCAGTTTCAAGATTGGAAATGAATTTTTACACACACCCCCTAATGATCACGATAACTGGTTTCAGTGTGCTGTGTACAAAAATGCTGAAACTCAGCTTTTACTCGGCTAAAGCTCACACACACAAAGTCTAAGAATCACACGGATGCTCAGGTTTATGCTAAGCAAGGATGCATAACGTATTTATAATGTCGTGATTTTGTATAATAAACTGCCAAATTATTTATGAGCTAAATCCAATTACTCTTAGTGAGAAATGGTAGCACCTGTATTCAGAGATTAAACAGTAAAGAAGGTCTGTAGATTCTTCAAGGAGCATTGAGATCCACAGTAGGCTTCCTTTGAGGTTTAAGGATTTATTTTGTTAAGTATCCATTGAGTTGGAGGTGACCTGGCTCTCTGGACGTCTCCAGGGATTCCCCTGAGTTCCTGGGAACCTTTCTGAAGGGACCGTTTCCTTCAGTCATTAAAAGAGCCTGCCTTTTTGTGATAACATAGGGGGCCCTGAATCACCTATTTAATTCTTGTAATCCCTCTGCCTGGTTTCAAAACCAGAAGAATTTGAGGGTATGATTCCTGATCCTTGCACTTTCTTTAATAACGTGCTTGATTCAATCTTTTCCCCCTAGTTCTTTAGCGAAAATGTAATCTATTTGACCTTAGTCACTGCAGCACACTTTCCTTCAATGACGTAGCACGTGTGTGGTTATTATTAAGTGTGATAGGGACCGGAATTGTTTTCCTAGAAGCTACCATGTATTTTCACTAACTATCCAATGTGGGGCTGTGAATGTGACCCTGGGGTCGGTCCCAAGAGGCACAGGGTTTGAGGCATTGGACGCCCTGCATGGGGTGTCATTCCATTGCCGGTCACACAGATGATTAACCATTTGTATGTTTTGGCTCGACTTTGCTCAAGACCCTTCCTGTTTCCGCCGCCCAACCAAAAACTTGTCCAGTGAGTGTCTTTAAATTACATAACACCTCACATTAACTGCACCTTCATAAAGCCTTCATGATGCATTCATTGTACATTCAGTGCACCATAGTAATGCATAGAACATTCATAAGCAGCATATAAGTATATTAATATACTAACATAGCATAATACATTTAATATATATTAATAACAAATATCATATAAGAACAAACAGCATAATTGTATAACCAAATAATGTTTGATTTTCATGTAAATTAAAGCTGCTAACATGATATAAGGTATAAGGTTTACATGATTCTTATGAACGTTATATGAGGACATAATGAATGCATAATGAAAATGCAGCTAAAGTAAAGCGTTACACTTAATTGTACATAGTGTGCCATTGTGTGCCCTAGAATGGACCAGCATCCCATCCGAGCTATTCTGACTTCTATTCTATACTTCCTGCATTAAGCTCCAGGGTTGCTGTCACCCTAGATGTGTAGCTATGGAAACAGATGAATAGGACCATAGGACATGTAACTGTGTCAGAGCTATTTGTTTGCATTTCGCAAAGATCCCTTTTCTGATTGGGTGTGTGTCGTCAGTTATCCAATATGCTTACTCATATATGTAGCTCCTTTTAGTGAAATATCATTTGGTGACATTATCATACTGGATGATGTTAGTAGCCCCAGTGATATTTTTCTGGAGGCCTTCTTTAAGCCCTGTGTTCGGGCTTGTCCTGTGTCGAAACACAAGGGCGCACAAGGGACACACAAGGCCGCACAGGGGACACACAAGGGTGCACAAGGGACACACAAGGCCGCGTGCTCTCCGGGTCGTCCAGGAAAAAAAAAATCAACAAAAATCCTTATTCCCAGTTTTAGCACCATATGTGCCAAGTTTGCCTAATTGCTCCCATTTTACTCTGAACCACAGGGGGAAAAAGTGATGATGCACCATGATGAGATTCATTAGAGCTTAGTGCAGGGATTTTTTTTCTCCTCTGCACTGTCTGGGAAGTGACTGCACTTTAGGAATGAATTTGTCCCAAACCTGCAATTGCTGAGCATATATTGCTGCTGCAGATCAGAATTCTCAAGGGCTCATTGTCATACGTGGAAAGAAAAATGGACTTGACTACATTATCCATGGAGCTACTTGAGAAGTTTTCAGTGGGTGTAAACCGGTTCAATTTAAGAATAAGGAAGAATATGGATTCAAAGACAAATGACTTAATTTTCCTATTTATTAAAGCTATATTTCACTCTCTTTCAGAAGCCAGCTGTCGGCAGGAAATGAGGTAAGCACTGAGCCGTCGGCAGGAAATGAGGTAAGCACTGAAGCAGGCAGACTTGATGACGCTTTGGCCCCCTGCTTTTGTAGCTTAATCCTGGGACTTCTTTGGGCTGCTTTCTTGCCATTCAGACCTTGCTGCCAATTAACTGGTTGAAGCTGCACCGCACAGAGGCATTACTAGGAATAAAAAATACAGAAAATTGGCTTCCTTTCCCACTGTAGGTAACCATCTGTGAAACAAACTGCACAAACTGTAGAGAGAGAGAGAGAGAGAGAGAGAGAGACTGATGGTGGCCCCATCTGGCTGATTCAAATCTCTACTTCTCCAGAACACAACACAACATGTCAATGCACATTTAAGTAAACACACCTTACTGGTACTGTTGTTTCTCAGCAGTCTTCAGGAAACAAACTAGTATTACAAATGGAACCCTCCTTTATTGGGTACTATGTGGTTAAACTGTGATTCCAGAGCAGTGATGGAGATCAAATGGATTTGTTCATTCTGACCCATAAGTGTGGCATGAAATCATAGTTTTGTAACGTAATATTATGTAACGTTACTGCTCAGAAAGTTGTCAATTGTTGAGAGTAATTCATCTCTCTGCCTCCACCTGACATACAGGAGGTTCTTGCAGTTTGAGCAATTGATAAGAAATATAATTTGGTTGCTTTAATTAAATTATGAGTTTTTTTTTGTTGCCTTTTGTGGCTATTTTATTCATTATAGATGCACATGTGTGAGATGTCCGTACTG
The DNA here is from genome assembly GCA_015164015.2 of Brevimyrus niger. Taxonomy (NCBI): domain Eukaryota; kingdom Metazoa; phylum Chordata; class Actinopteri; order Osteoglossiformes; family Mormyridae; genus Brevimyrus; species Brevimyrus niger. The sequence continues at coordinate 10,672,471 of JAABNY020000035.1, forward strand.
CTCATTTTCCTTGCCTGGTCTATTATTCCTGTCTATTATTTTTCGCATTGCCGGTGTGGGAATATTTGCAGTATATTACAGTGTACCTGAATGGTCATACTTCTTGGCATATGTGGCCCTTTATGATATATACAGTACATGTGAACCCGATAGAGTTTTTTTAAATGTATTATTAGGACAGGCCCGCTGAGATTTACGGTGTTTTTTCATCCTAGTTCATCTTAGTTTTCATATTTTTCATTCCCTGCGTCACAGAAACAGGGAGCTTTTGGTGCTACTGTATGGTGATCAAACTGACTTACACCCTTGTACAAATTAATTTAAACAAGTTGTTGCACCTATATGCAGGTGGACTGACCGTAGTTAATTCATACTTATCGCCTTGCATGTTTCTGGACTGTGGAGGGAAACTCGAGAACCCGGAGGAAATCTCACAACAACATCATAATATGGCGACCAAAAGACGGAGCGTCCATTTGAAACACATATGAATGGCTGAAACACAGTCATACCTCCCCGCTCTAACCCCACCTGAGCAGGCCTGCTAGTCTGTGGGCACAGTGCCTCCTCTGTCCATCCACTCAGCTCTAACCCCACCTGAGCAGGCCTGCCAGTCTGTGGGCACAGTGCCTCCTCTGTCCATCCACTCAGCGTACTCTTGGCCCTGTTGGTTGGGCAAACCAGGAGGTCCCAGGGCACTGCATGCGTGTCTGTGTGACAACTTGCATCAGTTAATTTGCACAAGGGTGTATTATTTGATCTGGTGTTTGTTGATTTTGCACTGCAGAAAGTCTACACTCTAAGATTTATTAATGGAGAGCCTCTAGAGTCTTTTGCCATTTTTGTGAATTAATTAGACTAAAGTAATGAGTGTACTTGTGCATATTTCATTCTGGAAACCAAAACAGGGACCTGTGCAATCAGTCATCCTCGGATGGGGGGGAACATAGAGAACACGTAAAGGCAGTCATTACAGTCCCGAAGTAAACATCTTTATTTCATGGAGGCCATATTTCTGTTCTTAGAGTAAGCATTAGTTTCTCGGATATTATATGCATCATTCAGACATGCTAAGTATCATTTTACAAATGAAAGGTGACTGATAAATCAAAGATAAACAAGTCTGATGTAAAGCATGGGTTTGTTTGTTAAATTTCTGAAGTACTTTCTTGGTAGAGAATGTGCTGGTACTCGTTACTGTAACCTTATAGAGATTATTTATAACTTTTATCCCTCTTTCAAACTTTTTAAATAAGTAGTTTAAGCCATGGATTTTTTGGACTGAAATAAGTAGCTACTTGTTAGTTTTTATTAAGTATGTTGTCAAAATCACAGTTATGGGCGACCTGATACTCATCACTGAGAAATCTGGTGAGAAGCACGTCTTGAATTTTAGCAGACTGGACTTTTTATTTTCCAAAAAAGCAACAAATATATTTATATTCATTTATTTTTGTCAAAAGCAGGAGCATTTCTTTTTCTAAATGCATTATTATAATAATTACTTAAAAATAATTTTATAATATCTGAGGCAGCCTGAGTAGTAGCATTTTGTTCCAAAGTAAACAACCCTGAATCTGGACATTAATGGCACAAATATTATTAAAGTGCACATGATAGCAGGGCTGATTTCTATCTAATTTATATGTGCTATCCACTCTAAAACATTACTTTCATAATCATTTTTCATTTAAGTGTCAATAGATCTCATCAGTGGAAAACGTTTGTGGGCAGTTAAAAAGCAATTTAGCCAACAAATACATGCTTCTGATCAAGGCACCGACAATTTCAATTAATGTAAATTAAAACCCACATTCGAGCAGACATCATCTAAACTTAAGCTGGGGATACTCTGTTTATGCCAGTCTGAAAAAAAAAAAAACTAATTAACTTATTTATGCACCAAATTGTATTAAACTAAATTTATACATTAAGTCATTTCAATATTGGTATGGAAAGGCAAAGTAAAAGGAGGCTGTTTTAATATCCTTAGCAGAAATCGGCGGCAGAGTGAGGGGAACACCAGAGCTGAGGTCTTCGTGGGAAAGGTTAATTTAGGATTCTTCTTTAATGGTCAAACAGGTAAGAGAAGAACGGCACAGCTACGTGACTGTTAATTAGTACCTTTTCAGCACATGAACAGATCCTATGAACTGTCTTTTCACGATCGTTTTAGAATGTTTTTTGTTTCCCAATGTGCTCTGGTTTTCTGTTACACTTTAATAAGTCTCTAAATTGCCCATGCGTGAGCAATGTGGGTGTCATGTGCTTCAATGGTAACCCATTCACGTGCACTGATCTTACACATCCATCCATTATCTATACCACTTTATCCATCTGGGTCATGGGGAAGCTGGAGCCAATCCCAGCATCATCAGATGAGAGGCGGGGCAACACCCTGGGCAGGCCGCCAGTCCACCACAGGGTCAACACAGACAAAAACCTATGGTGCAATTTAGAGTAGACAAAAACATGCACCGCCTGGGGTCCCTAAGGGATGGGTTGGGAAACACTGTTATATATGGATGGATGAAACCAGTCTTTTAGCATCTATAGTCATCAAAGCTCCATAAACACCTCTTACAAACTTTTGTTGACAAAAGTGCAAAATTGCTGAGAAGCTTGTTTTTCCTGTGGCAGATATCAACAACAGCAGATTCAGCCAGACAAGCACTGCTAATCCTCCTGAGGTAACAACAGCCTGCACCTCTTGATATGAAAGTGCTCCTGGGTGTATTACACACGGCCTAATCCTACCAAGAGCCTAAGAAACCAAGCCCTACTCATGACTTTGTAAGAGTGCCAGTCCCACTGCCTTTGAAGGTGAAGGTGATGCATGTTTTGTTACAGTTCTTTCAGGGCGCCGTAGGACTTGACGTTTCAGCAGGGAGAGAGATGCTGAAAATACAGACGCTCCCTTTACTTATGAACTATCAGACGTACGAACGAAGATCACTGATAGTCCAAAATGCGTTTGTTGGGCTCCCATTTCCTGTCTGTGACATCAATGTTTTGTCTGCGCGCCAATTCCACCTAGTATGACATCTGCCCGCTATTGGTGCCGCGGAGCAGCGTAACTTTCCTGCTCCCATCATTCTAGTTCTTTGTACTTGCGTATGTCCTTAAAACGATGTTGAATAACGACTTCGGAACATAACTCATTCGTGAGTAGAGGAGCGTCTGTATAAGCAAAAACACATGAAAAAAAAAACAGTCTGCTATTTCATTTTTTTGGTCATAGCACTGAATTTCAGTTTCAGGTAGAGTTAGCGTGTAATCTGTGTCAGACAGAACACTTTGAGCTACTTCAGGTTTTACAAGCTACTTTAAAACCGAACGGCTCCTGTGTTTGGCTACATAGTTCAGTACTTGAACGATGCATCCAGTTGGGTCACATTAACATTAGTGACACATGCATGATTAAAAAAGACAAACCAATCAGTGCACAGCAAGAGCTAGGTGCTTAAGTAAAATCCAGGTCCATTTAATGGGAATAGTAATGTACAAATCCTGTTCCAGCTTGGTGCCCTTCTGGTCATGGATTAGGTGGTCACTCTGGTTCTAGGTCACTGATTGAATTTCTGATCTCTTCCTGATCTTGTTCTAAGCCTCGCAAATGCAACACAGAGTAGAAGTCTATGTAAAGTAAGCACTGTTTTTTTCAGTCTCAGCTGCAGGTATATTGTATAAAACACTTCTAATAATAGCAGTTTCATAATGAAAGCTGGCATTAGTGCTGGAGCACCGTGAAGAGTTTCCCCACTTAATAATGCTTTCTGAGAGGGAGATCAATAAAATCCAACATCATCTTATCACTGAAGGAGACTGGAAGCACAGCATGTACAAAATCTGCCCGTCCGCTTCTTCGTTAACCCTGCGGACCAAGAAACAAGAAACACTAATTGCTCGCCTGGTGCATTTGCAGACATTGGCCCCCCGCCTCTACCAGATGGCCAACGACGACAGCAACTTCAACGGCACGGTTCCTGGACAAATCCAGAACACCGAAAGGGTCTGCCACCTCACAATAGTTTGATCTAGCAGCAGACCTGGTTCCACAGAGGACAACTCACTTGGAACAGAAGGTGCTTTTTCCGCGAGGACTGTTGCAAATGGTATGTGGTTCCTGAAGACACTCCTTCAGGTCACAAGATTCACTGTACGAAGAAGAGTACAAGGTCCAGTTTCTACACTGTATCAATTTTTAACTGTTAAAACATTTTTCGGGTAGCGAGTTAAGGCTGCGCCTTGTTGCAAGCCATTTCACATCAATAATTTTGTTATGGTGACTGCTGAGATATAGGAGCAAATTTTTTAAACATTAAGGGACTCCCATCTGTTGTTCTCAGGAAGGCTTAAGAGGATTTGAGATGACTTATTAGAGTTATTAGATTGAGAGAACTATTTTACAGAAAAAGCACTGTCTGGCTGCCATGTGGTGGGTTGGGGAAGGAGCTCTAAGTCTAGGCAGCTGAAAACCCTTCCCTGCCAGCCATTGGCTTGATTCAGCCCAAGGGATTTCAAATGAGCTTCTGAATGCTCTAGAGCAGGGATGTCCAAATCCAGTCCTGGGGGCCCGGAGCCCTGTGTAGCTTAGTTCTTTCCCTGTTCCACCATAAATGATTCAGCTCAAGAACTGTGTGGTAATTAGCACAAGGAGTTGAATCAGGTGTGTTAAATGAGGGGAAACCCAAAAATGTGCAGGGCTCCGCCCCCCCAGGACTGGAGTTGGGGACCCCTGGTCTAGAGGACATTTCTGGTCATGCAAGTTATCTGAACAACTGTATTATTTTTCTTATCAGGAATGCAACACAATCATCTACATAGGATTTTTTTTTTGTCTCCTTAAGTCACAACGAAAATATCCACCAATAGTTGTTTATAAGTAGAGAAGCTTTTTTTGTTTTTTAACCCCGTGGCCTTGTCTAGGAAAGTGTTTAGAAAACGGATGAATAATGGCTGCTTTGTTTATCCACATGAAGCCACAAAAATCATTACACTGTTTGAGTTAAGTCCATCAAACTTCGGCCACTTTTTAACTTCAGCAACTATTTAATGAAACTTTTTGTTCTTAAATCTGACTTTTCGTTCAAAGGAAATGCCACGGCTGTTTCAAATGGGTCCTTCTTTGTGTTCCTTACTGAGGACCAGATGCCTCATCTCTGGCAGACAGTTAATAAAGATATAGATCGAGAAACAAAACCACCTTCAACTTCAGTTACTTTCATGGCGTTGTGTAATTCAGTGACATCGGTAATCCCCTCGTTAGTCATTAACCGGATTGGCTTAGCGGCTTCTTGCCCAGGTCACATGGTCTCAGAGGCAGTCAGGTAAAGAAAATAAGGCTTAAATGATCTACATGGTGGTGGGAAACTATATTATTAAGTGTTGTCAGCTTAACCATTTCAAAACCTCTCCTAAAATCACCACCGTATTTGCAGTAGCTTTTTGGAGTAACTTTTTGGAGAATGGGAGAAATTCCTGTTAGTTTTATTGTGTCATTTCTAATTTGCATATGTTCATGTTTTTTGTTCTGAGCAAACATATACGTAATACCTGCCTAGCACTGCACAGTACTACATATCTGTTAAGCACCCGGTATAGCAAGAGCTGTATGGCCATAGAATAACATTAATGGATATTTTTTTTAAAATAATCCTGTTATAATCATACAAGACACTATGATTCTGCATTTATCAAGGAAGTTTCTAAGTATATGTGAAGATTATACGGTTATGCCTGTTTAAGGAAATTCCTCTAGTCTGATACCTTTCTACTTACAAGGTTTAGCTCCAAAATAACTGCAAACCGAATACAAAATGGAAAAGCAAAGGTATTAAAACAAAACAAAGAGAGGTCAACAGGGTCTGAATGTTTCCGTCTCATTTTGCAGTTTTTCAACTGTCTGTCAGGAACACAGGATTACTCAGCTTTTTGAAATTTCAAGGTCAGTGGCTGTCAGTTACTGGGAGTTACTATTATAGAGAAGCGAAAATGCTATTTGAATATTATTAATATTTGAATTCATTCATTTATTCTATTGACAAAACTCCGACTGGTACATAAACGGTTAATGGCAAAAATGAATTCATTGTTTAATTTACATTGAATCTGACAAGGCTACCATATATGATTGATAACCGCTATTATTTTCATTTTGTAGTCTAAAATTCCACCTTGAATAGCAGGAGTAAATAAAAACGTACAGCAATCGAATCTGAGGCATATATACAGCCTGGTGCCACCACAATTTTCGTCACCTACTTATTTAAAAAATAGATGATAAGTAAGCTCCCTATTATTTTTTATGTAGCAGGCTGCATAGGCGTAAGAGTCAAGACATCATTGACGTGCCATGCAACTCATAAGGCAACGTAATTTGCCCCAGCTCAAAAGTAATGCCACACAATTACAGTAAAATGCAAACATTGTTGACTGTGTAAACTAATGCTATCTACAAACAGAAGAGAACACACAGTCTCCTGTCCCTAACCCCCTCTCTAACCAAACACAGAAGAGACATAATACAAGACAAAGTGGTTCCATTCCCTACCATGTGATTCCAAAAATATAAAATATAAACAAAAAGTGACTCAGCAGGTCAAATATAGTCCAGAGACATCAATTTTGTACAAGATGTGAAAACCAACCAAGTTTTCAAATATGCAGATTTTGACATTTATGAAAGACGATTATTTGAGACTCTATGTTTAGACATACAGCAATGGCATTACTAAAATTTGATAGGGGAATATTCAGAGTCCCTTTTCTAAATTTTACTGGTACTGTGTTAATAAATATAGATACAAATGAAATTCATGATGAACTTCAGTCGATTACCTGTACTGATATCAGCTTTGTTAAAAGCTCACTTGGACTTAGGTCAGCTTAACTGTTCCTAGGTAATTAAAAGCCCATTTTTGTGAAATTAATGTATATGGACACTAGAATGTCTTGCAAAAGGATTAATGTTATTTTCCTTGAATGAATGCTACTTAAACACATTTATCTGAAAATATGGAGATTGCTTATTGCATGCGTCTCATAGATGTGTATATTGAAAATCAATGCTGAAGATGACTGTGTGTTTTTTTTGGTTGAAAATTGAGAAAACTGAGAAATTCAGAGCTGATGAGCCTGTGGACGGTATTCCTGAATCGTGGGAACATTTTATGGTCTCATTGTGTTTTTCTATGATTAACATGAGCTCTCTGATGGAAGGGCAGCCTACTCTTGTTTTCATGAGCTGTTTGTCTCTTTTTCTAATGGCTATACAGTCATATGGCCAAGTTACACAGATAAAACTTTTCAGCCACTCACAAAGCAGAACATGGTGTACATCAGTGTTGGCCTTTCACTTTGCCTTTGTGTTGCTGATGGAATTTGGCCCTTGGGGAAAACAGTGGGGGATTCCTAATGTATATCTTGAATGAAATCCAAATCCATACTTCGACCCATTTAAAATAATCACTATAGACTAAAATTTGCCAGTGAAGACAGAGACAAGCTTTCAACTTAAGATCTATGTAAAATGTGTCATCCTATTCTTTCCATCCATCCATTTATCCATCCATCCATCTATCTATCTATCCATCTATCCATTCATTTTCTGAAACTGATCAGCCTATTTATGGTCATTGAGGCTCCAGGCCGTCACAGGGCACACTCACACACCATTCACTCACACACCATTCACTCACAC
>JAABNY020000035.1:10680272-10694035 GCA_015164015.2 Brevimyrus niger
TATTTATGGTCATTGAGGCTCCAGGCCGTCACAGGGCACACTCACACACCATTCACTCACACACCATTCACTCACACGCCACTTAATCACATGTCATTCACTCACATGTCATTCACTCACACGCATGCCTAGGGCAGTCCAATCTTTCTACTCTCATTCTCTTTTTATATTTTTTAAATGACTTTTTAAATACTTTATTTATCACCTACAGCACAAATGGAACATGCTGGCAGTAAACAGAGTGTACCATTTTACAAAGTATCCCACTAGCACTGGAATAACCCATCTCTGTTTCCCACAACTTTTTGGAATATGGTCTGGTCATGTGACACGCAGCTTTACCTGCTACATGCAAACCAAGAATTTGCAGACCTTAAAACACTTAACCAAGCTAGCTGGGTAGGAAGTTTGTGTTCCTATGTTACTTTTTATGCCTTTTCAATCTGATTTAAGAGAATAGCTATGTCACAGTCTGGTGCAGGAACTAAATGGATAAGTTAATCGATAAGTGGATACTCTGTGCCTATTCACTCGATAGCGGAATAGTAGTGATTATTAACAGAACTTAGTTCAGTTATTTCTTGGCTCTAGTGTGAGAATTAAAAAAAACATGTCGCTAACAGAGGAGTTAAAGTAACACTTTCTATGAATATCATGTCTATGAAGCACTCATGAAGCATCATAAACGTGCCTATAAATCTGTATAAAACGCACAAGGCATTATATTGTCGATTGTAACACTCCATAAGTTTCAGTCAAGGTGTCATTCATAATCCATTGCAAAGCATCCATAATGTGCATCATAATGGTCAGTATAAATATTAAGGATGCTTTGTAGGGCATGACAAAGGTATCTATAATGTATTATAGCCATGTTTATAATGATTTATGGATGAATTATAGTATGTTATGAATGTGTTCATTGATTCTCATAGACGTGGAGTTCATAGAAAGTGTAGGGTCACTCTAAAGCATTACTTGACAGCACCGATGCATGGCTGTTCTGGGTTGGGGTCTCGAGTCCTGCCTCTAAGGGCATGGAGTTTGCATGCTCTCTCCAAATTGCATATGTTATCTCCTGATGTCCATGGGCATGGCTAACTGGTGTCTTTAAATTGCAGCCCAGTTTATGATTGTGTGAGTATGCCTTGCAATGGGATGAAAGTCTTAAGTCTATCCAGAGTGTAGGCCAACCTTGTGCCCTATGGTGCCTCACCTCCATGTGACTGGAATCAGGCTGAGCAGTTTCAAGATGGATGGGGTGTCGTTTGGCTTCGATCACATGAACAAACAGTGCTGTTGGCCATTGTGTTTTTGAGTTTAGGCAGCGTCTTTCAAAGACTGGTCGTGCTTGGAAGTAGCACAGGTGGACGTGAAAGGTAAAACAGGCCAACCAAGCCTTTAAAGTCCACAAATCACCCATCAGAATGCTGGTATTTGATACATGCTGGAAAAAAAACGGCTGTGATATGTAAATTGCGGCCTCAATATCCTAAATTACAACGTGCGAGATTGTGCTTTTCCTCTCTGATGAGCTGCATATTCAGCTGAAGGTCAGAATAATTTAGATGGCAAATCTGAAGATTATTATCTTTTTACGGTCACCCTGAAAGACAAATAATTTATACCATTCATATTTGGTTTAAGCGGAAAGGGAAATTGTAAGGCGGCGAACCTATGAAAGCCTGGTGGATTCCCCCCTCCACACTTCCCGGACGCTGATGGAATGCCGAATTCCTAATTCAGATTAAAATTACGGTTCACATGGGTAACTCCGCTAATGGCTCCATTGTCAGTGAAACACGGTATTCCTCGGAAAGTGATCGATAGGAACACGAGGAGGTCCTGTTGGGGCATGTCCCGGTATAGCTTCGAGATGCCAGGCAGGCCTCGGAATTCCTCAACGACAGAAAACACAGAAAGAAAAATTAAATGCAGGTTTCTTCATACATTTCCAGCTTATGTTGTTATGTTGATAAGGTTAACCATCGGCAGGGAGCAGTGCTGGGGGCATCAATTATAAATGTACCCCACATCTGTTGTCAATAATTGATGTTACTTCTCAAACCATCTCTTGATGGAGGTGCATTGCGTTGCACAAGTGTCCTCCTCATATTTCTTTATAATGGGCACCAGTATATACCCCACACCCCTAAAGAATTAAGGCAAAATAAGTGATACAAATTCAAACTGGATGATGAGAGATAATGCTCCCCTATAATCACTTACCCCCACTAATTTCCCAGTGTCACAGCCCCCATAAACATGCTTATCATAGAAGAATTCCATGAATTCTACGAATGATCAATGACTTTGGATACAATATAACAAATAATGTTACATGACTGGTTATGATTGAAAAGGATGATACGTATTGAAGAATGACAATTACAAAATCATGGTTGAAGGATGACACATTTTCATTTTTTAATACTGAAAAAGTGACTAGTTATTAATAAAAGTCTGCCCACCATACAAGTAATTTTTGGTGATCCCATTTTCTTATATGAATCAACGTCAGCAAATTTTTTATTGCGTTATTGAAAGATGCAACTTCCTTATTTCCTTGATGACTCAGGTCTTACGGAGTGTAAAGACAGCTGGGGGGGTAGGAAGGGGAAATGCCCTGGAGCCCTGCAAAACATGCACTGCGGTGTAGCTTGCATGGAATGCGCAGTTCAGCTAATGTACTCCATGCAACGGCGCATCTCTGCAGATGACTGCAGAGGATCCCTGGGGTTCTAGGGGCCTGAAAGCGTGGGGGTTATTATTAATATGCCCTGCTACTTTTCCACCTCTCTAGAAAACAAGATTAACAAAAAAAAAGAAAAAACAGAAAACTATGCATGGTCCTGAAAATGTAATGGTGTTGCGACTGAGGCCTTAAACAAGTCATTTTGGGTCCCTCGCAATTTTGTATGTGGCAGAAAAGGTCACCTGCAGCTGCTTCAGGACCGCGATGCTTTTTAAAGGTGTTTTAGCATTTGAATCATGTGGCACTGCAGAGTAGCTCTTTTTAAAAACCCAGATGATGAATTCTGAGTGTCTTGAATGCAAGGATGCTGTATGTTCTCGTTTACATCCATACTATAAACAGCATTAAATAGTTAATTGAAATCATAAAGTGTTGATGGTGACAAGGTATTTATATATGACTATAAATATGTTCCCCGTGTGTTTAACGGTTTGTTTGTTTATAATAATAGATGATAAAGATACAGTAAAGGGAAACCAACAATACTCCTAAAGTGAGAGTATAGAGTTACCCGAACTGGCAGTATTGCTCTTCCTTTATCTATGCTTTAGGTCACGTGACCGCCTTGAATGTGGCGCGTATTAAATAAGTTACACAGCAACCCTTGTGGGCCAGACAAAGATTCTGTGACCGCAGAGGCCTGTTACATGACCAGTTCTCTCAGCTTCCCCGACCTTTTCCAGAGGCTGCGGGGGCCTAGCGTGTTATTGTGCGCTGGGGTGGGCGGGCCTTTCCCTGGCTCCACGGCCTCGTCTCTTTCCGGCCTTGCTCTGTCTCCAGCATTAGTTCCCCTGCGTGAGCTTCTAGTCATTCCCCAATGACTTACATGGAAAATAATACATATCCCTTTATGGGACAGGAATTGAGCTGCTGCTCTCTCAGGTTGGCAGGTCCCATGCCTATGGGGACGTCTGATTCGTCATTGGATGTTCCACAATTAAGCGGTGGAAGAGGGTGTCTGGGTTCAAACTCCTCGACTGTCTGTATCTGGATCGGTAATTAGCATTTGTTTGTGTATTCGTTTCCGGATGCAAAAATAAAGGGGACCGGCGGTAATGGCTCTCAGGAGGCTTTCTTTACCCACTCCAGTGGCTTGTTACTGCTTCCTGTGTGTTTCACATGCGTTAGCTAATGAAGTGTAGTGAAGTAACAGAGCGACAGCTGAAGCCTGCATTTACATATGCATGACCAGACAATTCCGTTTGGAGACAGAACTTAATCTAAGCTACCAAATACAATGACAGCTCCTCTGTCAAGACCTCCCCCAAAAATTCTGCTTGGCACCACCAGCCCATGTCAAGAAAATATGGCAACATCAACGGTGCCGCTCTTATCTGATGATTAAAAGATATCAAAACGCAAGAGCTAAGAGCACAGTGCTAATCTGATGTTTATTCATGTGAACGGGCATGACATGTCTGAACTTCAGTGAACCTCTCTCGGTGTCACCAGTGATACAGCCGCTCTTCGTTTGACCCCCTACGGAGCAGTGGTAATGAATAAATTATCATGGACGGCCAATGAAGGCTCTGGAGCTTGACTCCCCCTAGCACTCTATGTGTAGTAAAGCTACTCCAGGCATTTGGGGGAAGACCACAGTGCGAGGCTATTAACAGAATTAGAGCTGGTAAACTGAACCGATTTCTCGAAACACTGTCAGGAGGAAGATGGGAGAGTCACCAGAGGCGGACATTTCAGGTCCAGAAAGTAAAAATCCAAACCAGGATTTTGTTTCAACCAACCAGTTGGGTACAATGTGATTGTAACTCTTTATAGTCAACTGGTTGGTTGAAACAAAATCCTGGTTTGGATTTTTACTTTCTGGATCTGAAATGTCTGCCTCTGAGAGTCACTGACAACACGCTGTTGTGTCCTCCTGCTCCGGACAGATGGAAAGACTAGCTGGAGAGCAAAAAAGTCAAGCGCTGGCGCAAAAAATGCGTGACGAGTGGGGGTGATACGCGCCGTACCCCGCATCGCGCCTCAGTGTCATGTGCCACAATCTCGGCATTTGGCTGTTTCTTCACAACGTTCCAAGGCACATTTCGTTCAGCCATTTATCCTCAATATTATCTCAGCATAATGTAATTTCCTTTGGTATCCCGAGGTACGCTGGCATTAAAGAAGTCGCCCCCCTCCCAGGTTCGCTCTCTGCATGCTCATGGGAATGAATATCACAGTGACCTTTTTGCCATGGTACAGGGAGAAACCATAACACATAGTACCCTTCTTCTTATTCCATTCTTGAATGATGGTGATAGAAATGGTGCATGACTGAACAAACTGAATTATGCTCCACGGATTCTACGCCCCTGCACCTTTATCATCTCCTACATGTCTGCCGGCTAGCCCGTTTTAATGATCAGGACTATGAAAAGGACGGGTCTCTCTCTATGAAATTCACAAGTCTGCGCTCCTTTTCACACAGAACCAGGGGGATCATTATACAATCCATAGTCTCAGATATCCCCTGGTTCATTTCTTATGTAGAGTTGTTCTTAGGACGAATGTCTTTCTCCCTTACTGTCATAATAATTGAAAAAATGTTAGTTGTTCAGGACCTGATATAAGAATTTCCTAATATTTTAATTTGTAGAATGACTCTCTGTCATGTGCCATTCGCTTTTCAAAGCACACCCTCTCCCCAAGTTATGATGGGTAAGGCAAAAAAAGAGGTTTTGGAAGGCAAAGATATCATAAGGTGAAAATGCATTTTAAGACAGTGCACCTAATCTAACAAACATCATAGCCTAGCCTACCTTAAACGTGCTTAGAACATTTACATTAGCCTACAGTTGGGTTAGGTTTATGAATAGGGTAAGGGTTATGGTCCCAAATGATGTTAAGATTAATACTTGCACTCTAGAGGAACTGATTGGCTTGAACTCCTTTAATTTGTATCTTTTAACCCCCTGGTCTATTGAAAACCCATTTAATAATATATTGGTTTGTGAAAGCCAAACTAGGCCTTGATGTTGTTGTGCAAAGGTATTTGTTTTATGTGGTTTAATACTGTATGAGACAAAGAAAGAAAGATGTCACCACGTTTACTCCATAAATCACCTTTATGATGTCACCATGTTTAGTCTATTAATCATCTTCATGACATCACCACATTTACTCTATGAATCACCTTTATGATGTCACCACGTTCACTCTAAGAATCTTTCTTTAGACTGCAGGCTACAGAGTACCATCCAGGATAAGTACAGATTACTAAACAGTACATTCTTGAGTACTTACAGCCTGCAGGCACTACAGTTGTCTTTTGTCAGCAGAGATTCTCTAACCCACTGAAATCCTGTCACCATGGCAGTTAGTTTTGCTCCTGAGTCGACGGTCTCAAGAAGTAGCCCCTTCCAGGCTAACCCAAAGCTTGAGCTTCTAGGTTTAACAAGTAGCAGGAATTTCAGGACTGACTTAGGGAGTCTGTATCGAGGGTCAAGAGGTTTGCTACTTTGTGCCCATTCTCTCACATTCTTTTTTTTTGGTTGGTTCTAAGCGAATTAGCACAGAACTGATTTTCACACAGATTAGCATATGACCTCAGTTAAGGGCATCTGCCCATCTGTCAAAGATGGATACAGTTGTTGGGGGGAAGTGTGAGCTGAGAAGGGGCAGCAAATTAGCATATAAGGAAGAGCATCTACTGATAGTTAAATGAACGGTGCGTGCTGGTTACTGGGGAGGGGGAAAAAAAAAATGTGTACTAAACTTTGATATAGAAAGTCCTTGTTTTAAAATAAGATAAGATAGAACTTCATACTTTATTTTTCCCCCAGGGTAAATGTTTTGTTGTTCAGTAGCATTACGAAAATAAATAACTCCTAGAATAACAGCCCACCCCCCAAAAACAAATAAACAAACAAACAAACAAACAAACTAATAACCTTTATGTATATAGTGCAGTGGGTATGGTGAAAGTGAGATTGAAATATATACTGTAGATGTGAAAGGTGGAATGTAGTGTGGTTGGAATAATACAGTAATAGATTAAAGAGAGCTGGGTAGGTTTTCTTTGAGCCGAGTAGGATTTGGAACATGGAAATGGGAAGAACTGAACAAACGAATGGCAGTAGGTAGAAAAGAGGCAAGTCACCCATCTTGGGAAGATGAGCCTGTGAATAAAGGTGCTCCTCATCTGAACCAGGTCTTTTTAGAAGATGGGCCACATCGATCTGCATAGAGTGCAGGGTAGAGGCCATTCATCTCTCCCCTACCGCCTCCACTAGGGCGTTCATACTCAGCCTTGAACTAGCTTGTTTCAACGTTGCTTCATCCTACCCGCTTCACTCACCATGATACCCCCCCCCCCAGTAAATAGCAGTATAAGACGCACATGTGATTTACCCGCATTTTGCTGCACGCAGTGAAGAAACACAGCCCACCCTGCATTCCTGCATTCTCCCTCCATGCTATCCTACCAGTCCAGCTTGTCACTGATGTAAATAGCAAGGCGCTTATAGCACTTTCTCCTAGGAAAGTGACAACAGTTTGTTCCTCCTGAACTCCACCACCAGCTCCTCTCTCGAACTGACATTGCGCTGCGGGTGGTTTTTCTTACAGGATGCCTCTTATAAGAGAAAGTCTCTCCGCCAGACTTCTGTACTCCCGTTTCTCCAACGGTGCACCCCCACAGTCGCAAAATCACAAGATAATTTTATAAAGATGGCATGAGCTGGAGTTTTACTTGAAGTCCGTGGTGTAAAGATTAAACGGGACTGGTCACAGTACTGTCCTTTGGGGCATACCTACGTTGCATAGTACCATTTAAGATATGCAGGTACTTGAGGTGGATGAGTCCACAACCTTCATCACGTTCAGGGAAGTTTAAATTGTGCTAAAGACACATGGGGTTCCTCATGACGCTGTTGGCCCTTTACAGCCACAAGTTTGCTCTACGAAACTTGTACAGGGTGTGCCAGTGTGCTCGGTGTACAAGCTTTAGTGGGTCGAGAATGTTGTTTGAGATGCTGCAGGACTAACCGTTTCATATTCATTTTTTCCCGTTATATCATAGGCCAGTGTCAGTGGATTCTGGTCATCATGGACACCTTCTAGGGCTAGTATGAGGTTTGCCTTATAATCATAGGGACAACTTAAATGTTTTGTAGATCATCTCCCCTTGGAATGCAGAGGGTCTAAACAATCTGGGATTGATGCCATTAGGCCCTGCTGCCTCACTCAGGCATATCCATCCCAACTTCCTTCTGATCTGAACAAAAGAGTTGAACAGACATAGGATGGCATTAGAGAATGACATTAGAGGCTCAACAAGGACTCTGTATGAAGACGGTTTGACCAAGACGTTTTTGGTACTATGACCCCAAATTCTTAGTTGAGGATGGCTGTGTCAGATCTGCTATAGAACATTTCCTAGTTCCTGACTTCAGCCAGGACATCCAAGTCGCCAAAGGCAATGATCTTCCTCACTCCGTTCCACACCTCCTCCAAGAAACCATTCTCCACCTTACATTCAGTCCTCTCCCTACAATCCCTCTTCTCTCCATCTTCCTCTTCAAATTCCTCCACATCGATCTAAACACGCTGTTGTCCATCAGGAAAGAGTTCTTCCCGAATGTCTCGATCTACTTTGTGATCCAGAGCTTCTTCCTCAGAAAACTACATGCGGTTTTCCAGGAAATAATTTCATTCCGGTGCAAGTCATATAGTCAGTGATGCAGCGAGATCTCACACTCGATTCCAGAGCACTGACATCAAAAATATAGTGGCAGTGAATGGTCTCCCTCCTCATCCTCATTCCGCCCGGTAATAGCAAAGGTGGACCAGGTCTGGCAGCCACCATCTATTAATCGCCAGCTGGTTGGCAGGTAGGATATGAGTGTTACCATTTATTCTCGGTGACTGTCAGGCCAGGCAAAGTGGCAGTATGCTACTCTGGTTTCTCAGGGTTGTTGCGGGGATAGGGGACACATTCTGCCAACTGCTTTGTATTTTTTTAATTTACTGGCTCCGCAGGCTCAGACACTCCATAAAAAAAGACGACTCAGTTCAGTTTCCTACATGCAATTCTCCCATCTGCATCTGAGTGGCAAAGACTGGATAAGAGCGAAGGCAGCATTGCTGTAAATGGCTTCAATAAGACGTTGCAGGCAGCTGGGCTGTGATTGCCACTGTGACTGGTGAGTCACTGATGCCACTGGGAACATTCAAGGGCCGAACAGAAACTTTGACATGTGCACGAGGCCGTACTTTCTAATTTGTGTAATACACGCGCTCATTTTTAACTCCAGGACACAGTGGATTGGCTTTTATGCTTTTAGTATCTATTTTTCAATGCCAATTCTCTTTGTATTTTATAAGTTGATTTCTCTCAACCAATCTACGTAGGAAAGAGAATATATATAATGCAGGATTTGCATGACAAACAGAGTCAGTAACACATTCAGAGGTACAGGAAATCAACACAACAAAACAGGCAGATGTAAATGTGGGGACAAAATAAACTATAGTGTATATATACACAATTTGTGTAGCATATATATAGCACATTCAATGTATATGTGGGATATATACAGTGTATTGGATACATAAAGTGTGCTATACATATGAATGCATATATAGTATTTTATATATACACAGTATTCCTTAGATGGGGTCATGTGACCAATATTCATGCTTGATTCCATCCAGTTCTGTTTCTTGTTTTCTGACTGCTTATCCCTTTCCACCTGCCACTCTTACCCCAGTAATCTGATATCACCGGCACCCCACCTGTCACCTGTGTTCTGTTCCTTACCTCTCCAGATGCCCGGCCTAAGTTTATTTCGTCCCCACATTTGCATCTGCCTGTTTTGTTGTGTTGCAGTCATGCATGTCCCACTCCTGTGCACCCAGGCTACCAAACGATAATGATTGTCCCTGTCCTGTGCCTCTGAATGTGTTACCTGGCTCTGTTTATTGTGCAAATCCTGGGAAAAAATGAAAAAAATATATATACATACATACATATATATATACATACACACACACACACACACACACACACACACGCACATGCACACACACTCACAAGTTGGTCGGGGACCATCCATTCCTATGGGAAAAACCATTGACAGATTTTTCATGAAAACGAGGCTGTCTAAACGGGGGCCTCAAAAGATGTCCCCAAAAGAAGGGAAATTTCAGGTTTTACTACACTTTGGGGACGATGTGGTCCTCAAATGTGATCTATGCAACCCCCCCCCCCCACACACACACACACAACACATATACAGTATATAATGGGTGGCAGTGTCTCACTCTATAGCTTAGTGCTGTGCGCCTGTGATTGGAATCTCATGTCCAGCACGGCCCATAACCCCCAGTTGCTCCAGGATCACTGAACACTGGGCAGCTCTGAGCTGTGATTCCCCCACCCCACCCCAGAATTGCTCTCAGTCTGATGATGCAGACAGTTTGGTTGTTTTCTAAGTCATATGAATACTTTCTAAGTCATGTGAAGGGTTGCAACTGCAGTCCTAGTCCACACCTACTGGTTCGAGTTCAAGTGGAGTTCATGGAGGGGTTCCATTACCAGCATTATAATTATTGCTGTTACTTAAAGCAAGCTATAACTGATTTGCAGTACTTTCCGAGTGACGGAAAGCTGGGAGCAAAGTGATTGCCTGACCACAAGGCATTATGGATCTTGTAGTTCATTTTCTAGTGCCATCCACCCAGGCATCTTCTCTCATCTTCTTTTCAGAAGGCCATACACTGGCTTCTGACCGGCTTCCCTAACTGGTATATTTTAAACGTTCAAGCCAATAATATTGTCACAGGGGGCACTTGTGAAAATGTTGGGAAATCATCACACAGACAGAATGTGTGAAGCCACCGTACAACCCAGCCCCTAAGACGATGTTTTCATAAAAACTCCAGTGGCTATGAACGTTGAACGTATGAAATCAAACACTCATCATCCAAGTTTGTTATTCTTCACAGAGCTGCATTTGAAAACACTCCTACACTTTAAACATATTCTATATGTTACTTGTCCTAACTGAATATTTTTTTAATTTATGCTGCTGCTATACTACTGGAGCAATTTAGGG
This sequence comes from Brevimyrus niger, assembly GCA_015164015.2. Classification (NCBI taxonomy): domain Eukaryota; kingdom Metazoa; phylum Chordata; class Actinopteri; order Osteoglossiformes; family Mormyridae; genus Brevimyrus; species Brevimyrus niger. Next base: position 10,691,085 of record JAABNY020000035.1, read on the forward strand.
TAATTTACATGCCCTTCTCAAGGGTACAACAGCCGATTCCCCTCCTGGACAATGCCTTGGCAACCGTAGTGACACTTAAAAGGTTTTCTAAACACAACTCTGTGCTGAAGGAAGTCTTTTAAAGTTCTGCTAAGTAACCTGAAAGCTGTGAGTTTGTAAATAATACACTCTGCGTAGCTCTGGGCTCTGACCTCAGATTTCATAGTTACGCTTTAAGCCATTACGCTTAATGTTTTTACACATTATCCCTAAGCCCTGAACTTTGGGGGAAATGGCAAATAAATGTGAAATTTGCATATACAGAAAACATGCAGTATTATCCCAGACTTCTTACTGTATGATGTGTATGATTATATTAGATTTTTTTGGCATCCTAGTTATTTTATGGATTCTTATTGAGTGAAACTGTCAGAGGCATTTTTATGTTACATTAATTGCTTACATTAATTAAGGTCAATGATGAGAAATATTTATTATTTTACCAATCTAATGATTGTAGATATTTCAATTTCTTTATTCTTAACTAACATAAAGAATATTGTGCAAGGTTATATTATTGCACAAAAATATTCACTGGTTATATAAGCAATAAATGTGGAGCTTTGTAATTCATTGTTTTTTTGATGTTTTTTTTCCCCCCACAGCAATAGTTCCTGATATATATAAAACTCAGATACCATGAGACAAACAGACGTCAATGTTGAAGAATCGTTTTATCGGATTATATAACGCTCAAAGCTGACATGCAGCAATTGCTGACAATATGATTTAAGACAAACTTATGCCAAACACCGCGACTGCCAATAAAGCCGTTCGTGGCTCTGAGGAACGTTGCCGTTAGCCAGCGGGAATTTCTGAATTTCGGATGTGAGTAAACATGAAGTTTATGAGCCATAAATCGATACGGCATCACAGCTTCCTGGCATACACTGCAAACAAAGACAGTCATAGGCAGTATAAGTCACAGATGCGTGTACTGTAAGGTCAGCGGAGAGTAAAGCCTTTGGGAGTGGCTCTCACTGAAGTTAATCATTGTTACTCTGTTACACACAAATAATTATGTAGCGTGATGCATTAAAATGCTTGTATCAAGAGCATCACAGTTTCCATTGCATTGCAATCAGTTCTGTTACCTTTGAGCAAGAAACTCAATATCCTTCTTTCCATATCAAGCCTCCTTAAGGTGCAAGAAAGTAAATCAGTCGATTGTTGAATGTGGCATGTCTTCAACTTGCTCACGAAATGATTAATGGATAATGCTCGTGATTAGCGAAATGTACACTGCCCCCTCACCCCCCAGTGGGCAAAATATACAAAATATACCAAGGGTTGCACCCCCCGCCCAGTTGGGAAAATATTACCCCATTGGCACCCCAGTAAACTCAGATGGTCTGGCTATGCCCCTAGGTAATGTAAAATCATAAGGCAGAAGGTAAAATCTTAAATGATAAATTATCTTCTGTTGTTAGGACAAAATAGACTTGCCCTTTTCTCCAATACACTCTACTGTCAGGACGATAGGTGTGGAGAATTAATTACCAGGTCTTTCTATTGAATATTGATAGACCATCAGTAATGTTGCCTCTAACTCTGAAGCTTCTAAAGTTCTGTTTTCAGATTTTTGTCTCTCTGGAATTCCACACCTCATAAGATTCTGCTTGAAGCAACCATGAAGAAAGCATTTCCAATAACTGAATCGATTTCTTGATTGCAAGCTCTTCAGCCTGTGCAGTAATTAAACATTGACTTGCCTTGTTTTGAACCTTCTTGCACTATGGATGTCCTACCAGGTGCTGACTAGGTCTTTCCAGATGTTGTGCCCTTTAATACCCTGTAGTTGGACACAGCTGAGGATAATTGGCCTAATTGAGCTGATGTTTATGTCTGATCCCCTAAAGGAAAGTATGTGGCCTTCCTGGCTATTTTTATTATAAAATGAAAAATGGGCATGAAAGATTTACTGGAAGAATATCATCACAGTGAAGTAAATAAATCCCTTCACATTCCTTAGGGTTAGGGGCAGAAACACCTGCAAAGGAGAAATTCACAAATAGCTCTTGCCCCCCCCCCCCCAACCTCAAACCAAAACAGTCTGCTAGCCTGAAAGGTAACATAAAATTCAATTTAATACCAATTTCTAAGCAAACGGTACTGTAAACTTTGTGTGTCAAATTACATTGTCATTTTCATTCAAGACCTTTTTATATACAATACGAACCCTCTAAATTTTGCCCTTCTGTGTAGAAAGTTACTACTGTATACACTGGGATTGTTAAATTATTAAATAACAATTTCAAAAATCTTTCCTTCAAATCAAAATTAATGGCACAGCAAACTTTAAAAGACACTGTGAGAAACACAAAATTACGTGGTTACAAAGATAGCCAATCATGTGAGGAGGCTACACGACAAAGACGCACAATATATTTATTTATTTATGATTTTCAGTATTGTCTTTGGCTTGCGCGGAATCTGCGGAAAGCTCTAAAAATATTTGCATTCAATCTTTAGTCTATGGCTGCAAACCACCAGAACTGTGAATGTCCAATGCACGAGCGTGAAGGGGTTACTGTATTAAAGTGAACGGAGGTGGCTGGTGCTACGTATACTAGGACACTAGCTTGTTAAGTGTGAAACCACACAAAGCTTGGCAGGCATCATACTACGCAAATAAAAAAACAAGATGTTGGTCTCTGAAACTTACCAATGTGTCCTGCCTTTTGTCTATGATGGCATTTCTTTAAATGCATCCCCATAAGCTGTTTCAGAGGCTCATTTGGCAGAAATTAAAATGACCCCCAGGCTGCCCACAGTCTTATTCCCTCTCAACTCCCTACCAGACAGTTCAAATTTTGGACTGGTTGGGAAATACTGGTCTAGTAGTGTGCTCCTGACTCCTGTGACCCTTGTTTTACGGGCAGAGACTTTTATTCATTTGATTAATGAATAAG
>JAABNY020000035.1:10791067-10804727 GCA_015164015.2 Brevimyrus niger
GGGTGGGGGTGGGTGGGAGGGGGGGGGAGGGGGAAGAGGAAGAAAAAGGAAGGGGGAGCGCGGTGGAGAGGGGGGGGGGGGGGGGGGGGGGAGGGGGACTCGATCAGCAAGCTGAGTCAGGCTCAACAAATTAGCAAGATTCTTTTTTCCTTTGGACCTCCTGGTCGACTCTGTAAAAAAAACGAAATACTAGGATGCAAAAGCTGCAGGATAAAGGTCAATATGCCACCTGTCATGATACAAACCAAAATCTTACATTACAGTTAGGCAGCAATGAGCCACTGCGTTCTGTAAAGTCAATATATCGTCAAATACAGTACCTACCATATATGCATGGCAAAGCGATTAAATAAGCAGTATTTTTGGAGGGAAAATGGAAAAAAAAAACCTTCAATTAACGCTATTCATTTGAAATGAGTATTATGTGGTAATATTTCAGAGCTTTCTTAGATAATATTTACAAACACACGTTTTTTCCTTTTTTATGAAAAAGAAATTATATACCGTATGAAACTATATAACATTTCACATCAGCTGCTGAAGCCGAAACAAAAAAGAATAACAAAATATCTGGACATTTTCAGGCGACGAGCTGGAGGTGATCGTGAAAGGTTCTGGAAATATGACGGATGGTTTGGCCATTTTGTGACGCTCGATGGAACACCAGCGGGGTGCAGACCTCTTGCGCAGAGATGCCCCGTAAGCTAATCAGAGTCCTCAGTTACACAAGCCGACACCTGGACAGCATGGAAAAGGCTTCATACGCCAAAAGATAGCAGGAATCAGACCCCCTCTAAACATGAGAAATAACCGTGTTACCTGCAAGGCACCTTATCCAACACCTTATTAAGCTTGAGGGTTTGCCCTCCTTATTTTTTTGGTCCAAATGTCTGCCCTTGATTTACTGATATCAATGCACATGAAGGCATGTGAGAGACAACTGCAGACCACCCTTCCAGTGCTCCAATCCCACTGCTTCTTTTGTTTTTGTAGCTGGAAATGATGAAGCAACTGGAATATAGGGTGTGTTTCACACGTACTCGTGCACCCCCGCAAGTGCGACAATGCGAGTGGTCACTATTACACTTCAAATAATTCCGATGAAAATATATTAACACTGGTCTGGTGCAGTGGTGCCACAAAATATATAAAAAATATATATTCTTAATATAATTTAATATAATACACAGTAACTATGGCTATGATCTGGATACTACCAAAATTATATTCATATACATGTGTTTTGGGAAGAGTACTCTATGACGGACATCAGTCCGAGCCAATGAAAAACAAGGGACTTTGGGAGGGGGCAGTTACATTTCTGGGGGGCTCTGGTCTGCCTCTGTTTACTCAGTGTCAGCCAGGGACCAGGCTTTGCAGTGGTTTGGCAGTGGAGAATGGGTAACTGTAATAATTGATTGAGTTTAACTTTCTGCTAATTAAAAACTGGATCGTTAGAATCGGTATTCCGGTGATGAGGTCGTATGAAGGAAGACAAAGATTATGGCAAAAGGTTTTACATAAAACTGGGCTAAATTGTCGCTGTCATGATTGAAATATAATGTTAAACTAATACACACTGCGCTGAAGTATTGGAAGCTTAAAATACACATATTGAAGGCTCTTTCCCAGTTTTGTAGTGGCCAGAGGAATAAGATGTGTGTTTGACTGCACACCAGCTCCCTCCCATTCATGAACTCCATGCTTACTGACCAATGTTCTTATTGTCAGCTGTGAGCAGCACAAACTTAATAATATATACTCTTCTCCAGTCATGTTGTGTGGAGTGAAACTGGTATCTGAGATGACACAGTGGAGGGGAAAACCTGTGACAGGAAATAATCAGACATAAACAGACAAATGAATAGATAAGACTGACTTTGAGGTAAGTGCAGTTTCTGTAAGACAACCTGCCTATATACCAGGGCTCTACAAACCTGGACCTCGATTCCAAATCCAGGCCTTGTTTTCAGTTCTCCCAGGTAGTTAGTTTAATAATTGCTGATCCCGATTGGTCAGAGGCTTCACACCTGGCTCACAGGTAAAGGAAGCCTGGAAAACCAGCAGGGCTCGGACCTGGAGGACCATGATTTGATTAACCCTGCTATATACCATTAATTAATAAATAAAAAACATCATTAATATCAACACCATGACCTCTGAAATGAAAACTGTAAGAATTTAGCTGTTTCGAACATAACACTGGAAAAAAATCACGATATGTACAATAAATGAAGGAAAAATAGAAAACTTCTTTTTTTGGTCAGTAAAACTCAAGGCACAGGATTCTCCACTCTTTATGGTCATCTGTACTAGAAATCACATATTAAAATGTCGTACATTAAAAGCAGAATGAGATTTGTATCATACAACCTGAGACAGAAGTGTGACGGGCCACCTTCACTTACACCAGCCTCCGAATCAAGGGCCAATTATGTATAAACAATCCATACATCATGCAGACGGGTGTATGGACAGAAAAATCACGTGGCCACGGCAAACACAGAACACGAGGTACCGCCCCAACGAGGCACCATATCGCTAACGATCACGCAGGGCGACGCACATGCGCAACATCGGCGTAAGAATTCAGCCCGGATGGCTCAGGTTACGCCCGGCGCTGTGAAGATCGGGAGCTGCATCCGGTGAAATAATACAAACAAATCGATAGAAAGGCATCGCATTAAGGACTGGGGCGCCCGCGTCGCTGAGGAGAGATCCGAAAGAATCAGGCGGGAAATGGAGCCGGGATGACAAAGCGGCTCCGACCCGGAGAAGCGTGTATACAGTAGCACCCAGATCAATAAACAAGACCTGTAGACTAATAGAGATGCACACACTGACACAAACACACACATACACACCCACAGGCCCATACTCAGGACTATGTACGGTACACACTGGAACACTCAGTCTAAAATGAAAATGCAATGTTTTTTGGGATGAAATAAGGTTTGTTTTTTTTTAACACAGGCTATGGGTGTCATTTGTCCTGCAAACAGAAATATATGAAAAACAGGTGTGAGAGAGACCATGCAAACAGACCAGCACTGACAGGCATGCACACTAAAAAAAACAGAGAAGGACATGGCAAGAAACTGGGATGGGGTGCAACTAAAGTTTGAAAGAAATGCAAGGACGCTAATATTTTAATGATGCTGTGGTTAAAGTAGTTATGAGCCTGTAGGCCAATACACCCCAAGCTTAAGGGGGCAAAGTTTTCTTTAAAAGTACACATTGCCACAAACTTACAATATGTCTGTGAACGTACAATGCTGTACAATAGGCTCTCCTTTTAAATCATGTCTGTTTCATCCCCTTTTATCTCATGAGTGGGAAGCAAGGTTTAGGTCATAGAATGCATGCAGGAGTGATTCTAGGTTTGTGGTATAAGTGGGGGCATATGAGGGGCCAAAATTCATACAGAGGGGCCAACTTTATTATTAGCCAATGAGATTGTTTGATTCTTTGAGTGACAGGGGAGGCGGCACTCCGAAGGCCAATCAGCTTTTAATTGGGGCCAGTGCCCCTGTAGTCCAGCCCCTCCACCCCTGAATGCAAGTAGAGAGGTAGCTGTTTGCAACGGTACAAGAAATATGTTGACTGGCATATCTGAGAGAGAGGGGAGACGTGGACATAGAGTGATGAGAGGTGGATGCACACAATGGCAGGACAGGAAGACATCAGCAAACAGAAAGAGACGGTTGGACGGAGGAAGATAGCGTACGTGTATCCGAATCCAACAAAAGGAGGCAAACATGGCAAAAAGGACAGACGAAATCAAACGATGGGGGTCAAACCCTACAACTGAATTTGCCAGGAAAAACCAAAGAAACGGAACTGAAAAAAAAGAACCAATGCGATCCTGGAATGAGCTCAAGTAAAGGTTAGTTAGGCATTTCCTGAGGATACTCAAAAGGCATGCATGGACTTTAAGAACTAAAATGACTTATGTGTGTGTTTTTGGAGGAGCTGATCTGACAAGCACCTCTTACGTTTATTCGAGCCTGGTAGGTGACCACTCCCGCCGAGTTGTTGCAGGTGCAGCGGTAAACTCCACCGTCCCGGACCTGGGTGTTCGAGATGTTCAGGTAGCTGAGCACGTTGCCGTCCATGGTGATGAACTGGCCCATTCGGTGGTTGCCGTCCTTCACCACCGGCTCGTCATCCAGGCCCCAGGAGACGGTGGGCATCGGCGTACCCTTGACATTGCACACCAGGGACACCGGCTCGTTGGGGCTCACCACCTTCTCGCTGAAGGCTGACAGGATCTTGGGGGTGCCATCTGCAGAGGGGGGTCGTGACATCATCAGAGTTCGCCCGGGACTGATCTTCCGACAGGCGGGCTGTAGATTCCAATGCTCGGTTTTGTGTAACTGGTATCAAAGTCCGTGGTTTGTAAGACTTCAAGGGGGGGGAGGAAAGGGGGGAAAGCTCTGTGGGCAGAACAGCTAACTTTTAACAAAGCGACGGGCGGGAAGGAAAACAAGAAAGTCTAGTTTAGGCTTAGAGCAACAGAAGCACACCTGGAAAACCAATCAGGTGTTGGGTTCTGTTAACCGGATGTGGGACAGAAACACGGAAGTATATTTTCTATTATCTGGAACACATGGGAATAAATGGACTCATCGCATGACTTCACCCTGCTTGGAACATCCCCCTACACCCACCTTCTTATACTGGTATACTATGCAGCGGGAATTCATTTCTATACTTTCATTCATGCTGTATAACTTTACATTGTACTCAAATACCAATGTTGGGCCGGGCATTTAAACCGCGTACCCTAAAGTGAGCAGAGGACGGCAGCCTACATCACAAAGCTGGATTTCTTGCTTAGCTGGATAATTTGCTGTGTTTTCTGTGGTCTGACCGACAGAAGCAAAAGACTAATAAAGAGCTGGGAGCCAAATATAGCTGCCATGTTTGTAGTCCCAAAGCAGGTAAACGTCAATTGTGAAATAAGGCTTACAGTATATCTCACAAACGGAATATCTCAGAAAGAATATTTAAATGCAGATTTATTTCAGAGACTCTAAAGAATACAACCCACAGGGTAAGTCCTAAACAGCCCATGGCAATCACTCCAGCCAGATGGGTTTTCAGTGTTAAACAGGTTAAAATTTTAGCGCTTTATGCATGTTTTGAAATGTTTCAATTTCAAAACCCAAACCAAAGCTGAATTCATATCAGAAAAAGTATATGTTAGCAATTATCATTAGCCTCTACAATTTTTTTTGTGGTTTGTCAACATTAATGAATTAAACTTTTGAGATAGCAGATTAGCGGCTATAGAAGTTAACTTTTCGTTTAGCTGTGTTGCACCACTGGCAAATACACAGCACAAGGCTGTATGGGTTAGCATGCTGTGCCTGTCATTGGAAGGTCATTGGTTCAAATCCCATGGTCGGCAGATTGTTTCCACTTATTTGTTGCCTTGGGGGGGGGGGGGGGGGGCGTGCCACTCCCAGAAAATGTTGCCCATCATGCCCCATTCAATTGCCCATCTTGCCCTTGCCAGGACCCAGCCTTGCACCTAACCCTCATTACTCCAGGGACTGTCTGATCCTGCTTCCTCAAAATCGTACGTCACTTTGGATACGATCAGCAAGTAAACAAATAAAAAGTAACTGCAATTCCTAAAAGGGAGGCACTGTGGTACAGTAGTTTGCACTGTTGCTTCAAAGCTCTGAGAGCGAGTTCGAGTCCCCACCATGGCTCCGTGTGTGTGGAGTCTGCATGTTCTCCCCGTGTCATTGCGGGGTTTCCTCTGGGTACTCAGGTTTCCCCCACCACAGTCCAAAAAGCACGCTGAGGTTCCGCATGCACCTGTCTGCCGCGGTTCCTGTTTGGGTGGCGGGCTGATGCATTGCCATGGCAGCCGCTGATAGAATGTCGCTGAGTGAGACGCGCAGTGCCAGGCCAGATGGGGACAAACAGGTGCAAACCACACAGCCCACCCACCCCCTTCCCTAACAGGTGCCTGTGTGTGACTTTGGCCGAGTGTGTATGTGACGGGGGGCTAAGAGTTGTTTCCATGCTTTTAGCGAAATGAGCGGCCTGCGCAGTAGAGGATGCGGGCCGCTCCTGTTGCATACCCCCCCCCCCCCCGCGCGCTTGGAACAGAAAACCCAACATCTGCAGCATGTCGATTCAGCTGCACGTTTGCCCCATTTTCTTTCATCTCTTTTTACGGTGCTTGGGGGGGGGGGGGAGCTCTTAGCTAGATGAAAACCACTGCTATCGGTCCCCCCCCCCCCACTCCCAGTGTTGGGGGAAGCGGCCTTTGAAATCTCACCCGCTGCAGCTCCCCGATAACTCACCCTCTCGATTATAGATTATCAATACCTACTTTCCACAGTTCTGTGGCCACTGGAGACAGTTGCCCTGGCAACCGGGCTCAGGTAAGCAATGCTGGGGGGTAGGATTTCTAATAATAGTAGCCGCACCATGACTGCATTACAGGCCTCATTAGTGCATGGGCCCCATGAAGATTGATTGCCTCGTTCCCGATTGCACAGTCACGTCATGCGCCTCTCTCAGGAGCACACACGACATGACGCGCCGGAGAGCAGGCTGCTTGGAAACCTCAGTGAACAGCACCTCAGCACCTCCCGAGGAAAGGCGCGTCGCCGGATCTCTCACGGTTTGATATTCTAATAGGCATGCTAGTGCAAATAGGAGCTCAAAGCATGATGGGTAATTTAGGTTTTATCCATCCATCCATCCATCTGCTAGCCACTTATCCAGTACAGGGTCGCAGAGTGTGACCACTAGAAAGGATGACAGTCCACCATAGGACAAACACAAACACATACATACACACACACACACACACACAAACACACACAGACCACATATTTATATGTTTGTGGGGACTCTAATATTCATTGCTATGGGCGTATCCCTAATCTTAAGTATGACAGTCTTAGCCCCCACCCAACCCAAATCTTATCTGGAAGTAACCAAATTTTTTGATTGCAGTGACAGATCTTTGTGGGGCTCCCTACAACATCAAAAAAAATAGGTTTTTATTACATTTTGGTGGACATTTGGTCTCCACAAAATAATATAAACCTAATCCACACACAGTCACACACACACACACACACACACACACACACACTATGAGCATGCAGCATGCAGTGCCAAATATGCCATAATATGCCAGTCAAATGTTACATCCTTACATTTTAAAGATAACAAATTGACTTAAGATCAATTTTAAGTTGCTTCACCATTTTGGTTTGGAGGATAATTCTATCCTTGGCATAGAACAGAGGATAAGAACAAATTGGGCTTAGTTACTGTAAGAAATCAACAGTAAGCTAACATAAGCATATGCACCTAATTTTGATATTTTTTAAAAATCTTTTAATTAAAATTTTTTATATTGCATCGCTATAGTTCCATAATTTTACCTAATTGAAGGGACTATGGTGGAGCGAGACTAAAACTAAAACCAGGAAATAAAATCTCCTCTTACTATCTGTGTGCTGTTGTTTTCCCATCATAAATGATGCCACTTCCTGGAGGATAATACCATGAATGGACTGGCTGTTATTTAAAGGGACATTACAGCAGACTAACACGATAGAAAGTAATACTCAGGCTGCTGGGAAAAAAAAAAACTCTAAATCCATTATCTACTAAAGTGGCAATCTTAAGTAAAAACGTTTTACTTGAAACATTTAAATTAGGGAATGGACATAAATGATGTAAAAAGTAACACCCTTTTTCTCTTTTCTGTTAGCACCTTCCGCTCAAGAAGATGGTGAAACTGGTAACGTCCACTCAAACCAATATGATAAAACCGCTTGAAACTGACCTTGATATAATTTCTTCGTATATTTTTTTACAATTCGAAATGTAATAATGTAACATATTACTGACGTATTAAGACATTATCTGATGGGGTCTGGAGGATGCATTGCATAGTAAGAAAGAAGCCGCCAATTTCCCCTGTTTTTGGCCGGTGTCCTCTGAGGAGCCCCCACTCTACCCTGTTTTTGCTCGGTGTCCTCTGAGAAGCCCCCCACTCTACCCTGTTTTTGGCCGGTGTCCTCTGAGAAGCCCCCCACTCTACCCTGTTTTTGGCTGCTGTCCTCTGAGGAGCCCCCCACTCTACCCTGTTTTTGGCCGCTGTCCTCTGAGGAGCCCCCCACTCTACCCTGTTTTTGGCCGGTGTCCTCTGAGAAGCCCCCCACTCTACCCTGTTTTTGGCTGGTGTCCTCTGAGGAGCCCCCCACTCTACCCTGTTTTTGGCCGGTGTCCTCTGAGGAGCCCCCCACTCTACCCTGTTTTTGGCCGGTGTCCTCTGAGGAGCCCCCCACTCTACCCAAACAGGTTTTGTTGCTGCGCAACAATTAAACTCACCCGTGCTGTTGAGTATTTCACAGCATAAGCAGGCAACCATATTAGCCTTAAAACCCACAGGTTAATTTTAAGGCCCGTGTTGCAGATACTCGCCTTCCAAGATGACCTGCACGAAGTCCTGGGCGGACATCTTGCCGTTCCTGGCAAAGCACTGGTAAGCTCCCCCGTCGCTCTTGGCCATGCCTTCCATCACCAAGTTCTCACGGCTGCTGCCGGTGATCCGCACGTTGTTGCCTGGGTAGATGACCTCCCCATTGCGATACCACGACAGCTCGTACTCGTCCGAGCCGGTCACGCCGCAGGAGAGGGATACTTGACTTCCCACGCTGCCCTTCACCTTCCGTGGGCTTATCACCGCCTTCAGGGGCTCTGGAACGGCAACAGCGTCAGGATGACTCACCACGGAAACCAGGGCAGGGCCACAAATAAAACAAAGCATCCCTCACGTATGACAATGACACAAAAACATCGTCACCCAAACTGGTTTGTTCCAGGGATAACCTCTGTTTTGTGTTTCTGCTCTTGTACTCTTCTCGAAACAACAACATTCTGGAAAAAGTTTCCACAAAGTTTGAAAAAAATTAAAAAATGGTCATTACCATTATTTTCTGTTCCATGTCTTATTTTCCAAGTGATTTCCCATCTAAACGCAAATTTAACTCGATACTTAAATATGGTTTGTAATGACTAGATACTTTTAAATAAACTGAGGTGCACGTCATAAATGACGTTCTCGTTTTAACGCTATCGGCGATTTTGCGGGATGGGTATCTGCGTGTACGTCATTGTCAGTTTATTCGGTATTTTTCTCGCCGAGCTAATCAATTCGATTTATTGACAATACAATCACTTTGCTAATGCCACAGCTTTCCACATGATAGCTATCGTTTGGTGGTCAGGCAGCTGCAACCTCCAGGGCTACACAGGGCTGAAGAAGATGCTGCAATATTTCAGGGCCGCCGGAGTACTGCTGCCCAGCTAGCGCTACCTTCACTAAAACATGCTTCAGTATGTAATTAATCAAGACTTCATTGGTTACCTTCATCTGTTAGCCACTGAGTAGCATTTGATAGAGTTTGAGCGTCTAGTCCACTGGGTGGAAAAAAATTATTAGCGGAAAAAGGTGCTGCGGTCTTTGCCCCAGACCTGACAACAAGACCAGAAAATAAATAAAATAACCAAATTCAGCTTTGATTGGGGGAAAATATTTTGGAACAAAGTATAACCATTATTAACCTGTTAAGCCAATTTTCAGTTAATTATTATGCTATGGAACATTAGAAGTAGATTCCATTTTCATTGTGTCACTGTTCCTACAAGAGTTTTATTGATTTCTGTTTAATGTTTCCATTCATCGAGCCATTCCTTTGTTTGGGAAAAAAAAAACAATGAAAGAGCACTGTTAATTGGCTGAACATTGTTGCTTTTTTTTGCCTGACCAGCCATTAACAGGCATACTAAATTACCAGTGAAGGATAAAGCAAAGCAATGACAGAGGCATTGTCAACATCCTTCATAAAGAAAGAAGCCAGTCTACCGATCAAGTACTCAGAGGTTGACAACCTCAACACAGTCGAAAAGAAGCACATCTTGCAACAAAATTGCAATGACGAGTAAAATTAAATGCAATTCCCGGCAGATGTTTATGCCTGTTCAGAGGTCTCAGTTGCCATTGAGATATATATAATGACATGGGATAGCTAAAGTTTTTATTATTCCATTAATTCCTTTAATGGACAGACACACACTTGAAGAGCAGAGGATGGGTCGGGACATAGTAGGTTGTGGCTCAGATGCTTCGAGGACTTGGGGCCACATGTAGAAGAAGCCCGGAATGTTCACACTCACGTTTCACCAGCAGGCGGCCGATGACCTCGGCGTTGCCGTAGCTGTTCCACACCTCGCACACGTAGGTGCCGGTGTCGGAGGGCCGCGTGCTCTCGATCACCAAGCCCGTCACGCTCTGCCGGAAGCGGGTGTCCGACTCCAGGGGGCTGTTGTCTTTCAGCCAACGGTTCTTGGGGGCTGGGTGCCCTGACGCCTTGCAGGGAAGCTCCACCCTGTGGGAAGCCATGACCTCACGCCGGTCAAAGCCATCCAGGATCACCGGCTCGGAGTTTGTCGGGTCTTGGGATTGAGGATCCGCCGGTAGAAAGGAACAGATACGTTATATATATGGTCAACTGTGGAACAAGGGGGTTTCCATGGGGCCGACCAATCATGACCATCGCTCCAGCTTTCACCCAAAAGATTTTTGTCACACTGGTCTCACCTGAGACAAAGAGGCGGGCACTGTTGCTTTGCCTGGTTTCGCCGGTGTAACGATGCCGTGTGATGCAGCGGTAGTTATACAATCCGTCCTCATTCTGTACATCCAGAATATACAAGGCTCCCGTGGATGTAATGAGAAATCGAGATCCTGAAAGTCAAAAGAAAGGGAGGGTAAGTTGTAATTCGTAACTTTTTGATCAACCAAAAGTTGACATAATCTTCCCTTTTGCTTTCCTTGAGTGACACCTTGGGAACATCTATTGAAAAATTAAAAGATTTTATAAGTGTAGAGGTTGCTTCTTAATAACTTGATATACAGAATTAACTCAGGCATCAAACCTCATAATTATGCATTTAAGTCACATTTTGATAGCTCTCCTATATTTGAAAATTACTTAAACCTCATTCTCATTTAATTTATGAGCCAGATCTGAACAGGCCCACGGTAAACTACTACAGACCTCACCTAAAATATCTCTCCTTCATAGTCCCATCTCTAATTACATAAACTTCTTTCTGTTACTACATCAAATCCTCTTTGGACACAACCTGGTCGTCAACCGTACAAGGTAACGCAGTGCTAATTCCAAGGACTACAGCACACTGAGCGGACCGTCGACATTGGCAAGAGGAACTGCACCTCGCGATCGTGTCTACGCTTTATCCCCTGGAGGACAGGCTGATGTCAAAACTGGCTGAAAATGCAATTTGCCCGAGACCATCGCTGCTGTGTGTCGTGCTGAATGCGCAAAAAAAAAAAGAAAAAAAAAGGGGAGTAGGCTGGCTTGCAAGGCAAGGGCAGAGGAGAGCTAGGAGCATGCTCAGTTACAGCCTCAAGATGGCTTCCTGTGCGGGTCTGGTGGAGGGAATCCAGGGTGTGAGAGAAGGAATGCTGGGGAGGTGGGCTAGGGGGAGGGGACATTTAAATAAGCTGCAGAGATGCCGCCCTTGGTCATGTGCGGCCACTGTACCTTCCAGAATTATCTGGAAAAGGCACAGACCACATTTCTTTGTGTGCCGCCACATTTTTACGTGCACAGGGAGGACGGGTTTGTTTATAAGCGCTGTCGTCTTACTTGAAAAATTCTCAGCATGAGAACTTAAAGAATTTCGGTGCCTTGTTGTCTGGCTAGCAACGCGACGCAGACAGACAAGCACAGTTATATCACTTTTCTTCAAGAAAAGAGAGAATCTGGAAAAAAAAAATCAGGCTGCTGGTTATTTATCTTGTCTGCGATTTTGTGTTAGAGGCAGAAAAATCAATAAAAAAAATTTATTTCTCTGAATCAGGCTAAATTCATTATTCATGCAGTCCTTTTTTGAAGGCACCTTAAGGATAACTGAGTATGGAGGAAGACGTTGAATGAGATCGAGAAGAACGACGGACGGGAAGGCTGCCCTTTTGTCTGTGTCCCTCGATACTATGGTTAATATGTCGCTCTTATCCCTTTTGCGCAATCTCTGCTTCTGTAACACACTCAGCTTGTCGAACGCAAAGGCAAAACCAAAACAAACACAAAATGGAAAGGCACTGCGATAGAATGTACAGCAACACCAGGCAGGTGACTTCGAAGAAAAAAACCTGCCTACTCTGTTCTCTTCAAAGAAAAAAGGGACAAGAATTTTTACAAGAAAAAAAAAAATCCTGTTTTGTACGCTCTGCACATCTATTTATTGCATGGAGGAACAAAATTCCTTTAACAGGATATCAAAAAAAAAAGAGGACCTAAAGTATTGTGTGTTTTACTGTTTTATACATAAAGAGGAAGAATAACAAAAAAGAACACCATTCTATTTAACTTGCAAATATAGGCAACGCTAATGTTTGCATATAAGGCGAGTGCTCGACGTTGTTGCATAGATCAAATGAAGTAAAGGAGAGAGAGGGTGGCAGCTATTGTAAGCACTGACCTAGTTAGAAATGAGAGTCAGTGGATTTGATATCCTGAAGGGGTTTACAGCTTCTGGTTTAAATTCAGTTGCGTGTGACAGGCAACCAGCAGCAGGAGAATGGTGTGTGTGTGTGTGTGTGTGTGTGGATTAGGTTAATATTACATTGTGAGGACCAAATGTCCCCCACAATATAATAAAAACCTATTACTTTCATGTTGTGGGGACGTATTTCGGGTCCCCACAAAGATCTGTGAATACAATCAAAAAACTAAAAATAACGTGATAAGTCTTGTATTTAGTTTGGTTACTCGTGGTTGAGGTTAGGACTGGGTAGGGGTTAAGGTCGTTGTTGGGATTAGAGGTTTATCCATAGAAATGAATGGAGAGTCCCCACAAAGATATAATTACAAACCTCTGTATGTGTGTGTGTGTGTGTGTGTGTGTGTTGAGGAGGTGGGAAGGATCAGATGCACCCCTGGTTACCAGACACAGCCATGAAAAATTCAGCATCTCTTTGACTTTCAGAAGGCCAGGCCGTTTGAATGGAGCTTTCGACAAATTGCCTAGGTGTGGAAAATTATCTCTGAGACATCTTCTCACTCTGCTATATTTATTTCGCTCCATAACGGTTTTGCGAAGGTGTCCTTAATTCTAAAAAGAAACGTGCGTATCTGCAGCAGGCCGGCCATCTTTAATGCGGACTCTCCTCTGCTAGAGACATTTTTAATGGCATCTTGGGACGCTGCTGGGGACTCCATCCCTGCTGAAAGAAATTGGCCATTGTCTGAAAACAGCAGCAACCTGCCGTATATACATATATTTCTCTCCCCACTCCAGGCAACTGCAGTCAACTACAGTGACTTTTAGGATGTCAAAACCCTGTCATGATTTTCTGCCAGACTGTATAAGACGAGGAACGGATGGGGAGAGGGAGAGAATCCTGACTTTAAAGTCTGCAGAAAGCAGAAATCAAAGACAGAGAAAATGTGCACTCTTGTCTCCCTCCCGTCTCTTTTCTGCCCCCCCCCCCCACCCTCCCTTTTGCTGCCGCTCTCTGATTTTCCTCGCCTGTCCCTGAACTCTGCCTGGCACCCGGCGAGGCGCCCAATGTCGGCGAGAT
>JAABNY020000035.1:10847098-10873762 GCA_015164015.2 Brevimyrus niger
CCCAGTTTTCCCCATTGATGTGATCGCCATGCATGCGCTGGAGTCCGCCAACCTACGGAGGAACCACCTATCTGTGCGTGTCACCCCGTGACAGACCCCCCCCCACCTCCCCACACACACCGGTCTCCCACGCCCACGTGAGCAGAGTGAAAAAGAAGAAGAAAAAAAAAAAGAACAGTGAAAATGAGAGCAGTTGCTTGACTGCAAGAAGGGACTTACAACTGTGTGCTTTTCTGTTTGTGCTCTGACTAATACAAGACGGAGAACATTAGGTTCTGCTGGATAGTTTGCCAGGTCCTCATTTGCTAAAGGCTCTCAGGGCACAAGATGTGTCTTCCCCACTGCCTGAACACTCGGGCATCTAGCACAGCTTCAGCAGGGGTCCGGTGGACGGGCTTCACTGTGCAGAAATTGTATTTGCACACCTGGTTTATTGCATCTGTGTGCACATGCGGCTTATAACATGTACTGTTAATAAAAACCGCAAGGACACGCGCACTTATGCACCATAGATACACAGAAGATCAACGGATGTTATATGTTTTTACAATATTTCGGTGCGGTGAATAGAAAGGAAATGGCACCTGGCACAGGTGGAGATTTCAGGGTCCAGAGAGATCAAATCCAGACTAAGATTTTGTTTCAACCAACCAGTGGAGTATAAAGATTACAGTCACAGAGTACTCAACTGGTTGGTACAATTTATATTCACGGTTCGACTTCTGATATTCAGATCAAGTCCTAGGTCAAAGAGACTTTCAAGAAATTCGAGTTCTAGTGAGTTTGAGACTCGAGGTACCACTGTATACCTTTTTATAAATAGTTATTACTATAAATATTTAATTTCCGACTGATTTGTTGATAGAGAATAAATTCACCTGACACTAACACTACCCATAACCCCCTTTTTCTGTTGCCTGGAGTACGGATCTGGTAATCCATGACATCATTCTTGACACTCCTTTTCATCACTTTTTCCATCTGCTGGCTTTCCTGAATTTTAAGATTTTTTTTTTTTGTTTCACATATCGTCGTGAGAAGCCTTCGAAAATATCCAGGACAACCCTGCGGTGCAATACCCTTAAATATTAGCTATTACATTTCTACACCTAAAAACAGCAAAAGATAAAGGTGTCAGAATGATTCCTCGTTACAGTTATATCGCATAAAATGTTTTGCTCTGCCTGTTCGTCTCGCTATCAGTGTTTGTGTTGTACGTGGCTGTTAACAGGGGCTGTTTCGGTAAGGGGGGCAGCTAAAGGCACTCTGACACTTTAGCCTGCGACACTCTCAACAAACACAATTTCAGCAGCTGCCCATTAAGTTACGGCACATGGAGCACATATTGAGCTGGTGATGGAAGGGCTTGGTGCAAAACCATCTAAACCAGAAAGAAAATGAAGGGAAAAAATTGGGCCCATTAATAAAAAGAACATTGTTAAAAGGGCATCTTCCCCTATAAAGAGTTGTTTATTATGAGTTTTTTTTTCTCAGAGATGAAAGTCTGTCTCTTTCCCTCATTGTCCCTTCAATTTTTCTTATTTCCCCAAGCTATTTACTTTCAAGTACAACAAAGATGGCAAGTCGACAAGCATGTGACCCGAATTGTCCAATCGGCAGCTGCTAGTTATTGCATTAAGCCTCTTGCAGTGATTTCTACCAGTTATAAAGTAACCCCTTAACACTTACATAAAATCAATATACAGCATTGATCCTTTCATTATGCCTTGTTTTTCAAATTTATTGTGATGTGTTTCACCTTAAAGATATTCCTCTTTGTCACCATCATTTTATCAAAAAATAAGCAGGAAAGCAAAAAAATCATCTTCATAAATGACCAGTTTGTGGGTTTTTTTTTTTGTTTATTCTTCTATATTACCTCAAGTAATGTGCTTTCAGCTGTCCATCACCAAAGGGAAAAAAAAACATCAGAAGGGTTTAAAAATTCATTCAAACTGGTAACTACTTCAAATAAGCTTGAAATCTAGATAAATGAAGGTTTCAAGTATTTTAAATTGGAGTTGTGCTCAGTATATGAATGCATTGCTATTTTGGGAATTTTAAAATTATTTGCCTATTTAATTACTGACGCTCGCCTATAGGGCAGCACTGGAAAGAGTAACAACGGGTATGCCCTCATTAATGTGGTATTTTTCTCCCCACTCTTTAAATATCTCAGTGTTTCTCAGCTCAGATTATGGATTAGCCGGGATTATGCAAAGGACCCCAAACACCAGTGCTTATCAGTTTTCTTTCTTTGTCCTCAGAATGATATTTATGCAAAATCCCACAGTGCCATATCTTTGCTCACAGCTGCCAAGTGTAACTAACGGATTTTATACAAACGCCTTCCGTAAGCAAATAGATTCTTTCCCATTTTGGAAGAATTGCTGGTTATGCACCCTCTGTCTGTCCACTGGGCACAATGGCTGGTTTTAAAATGTCTGTTTTACTTGTTGTTTTAATAGTGCATTTCAGATAGCCCCCCCCCCTCAAATGATCTCCTAGCTTTAACATACGGAAGTATTCTTCAGAGGAATTTGATTTTATTATGTGCTATTTGGGTCTCTCTATTATGCAGACAATGGAAGAAACAATGGTGCAGGTACCACAATGCACACTGTTCAGGCTGAAAGATCAAACGGAGATACATTTTACTTATTTTTTGCGGGAAAAAAACAATAATAGAAAAAAATGTACATAAACATGCTAAATTAAGATTATATTTAAAGTAAGCCCAGAAGATAAACATATTTAACTATAATTTAATTGAATTAGATATATAAATCTTGTCTGCAAAATGATTATCAAAAAAAATGGCACAGAACTGCAGAGAATACAATGGCAAAAAAAACATGTTTTATCCTAGTCTGCCTGTGTCGCTACAAGTGCAAAGTGCTACGCTTAAAGTAACCTTTTAGCAACATACTCTTCATGTGTGTCGCTTATTCCTTGTCTTCAGAGCATAGGTGCTGAGCTGTAAAACAGAGGACTACAGATTTATGTCTGATCTGGTCTCCTTAGTCTCACTACAGCGGACTGAAGGTGGGCTATGATTACTCCAACCCAGTTTGCACAGACACACGGTTTGCTGGGATAGCTTTGAGCTAATAGCCTAGCAATTAGAGAAGAAATTAGCTCTAATTACCACTGCTTCAGTCACTTGGAAGACAGATGGAACATTTTGAGTTCCATATTGGCAAATTGTCATTGTTAGTTTTTGCAGCTATAATATTTGTTTATTTATGCACCGGGTGGCTGCAACTGTGTGTGTGTGTGTGTGTGTGTCTGTCTGCGTGTGTGTGTGTGTGTGTGTGTGCGTGTGTGTGATTAGGTTTATAGTACATTGTAGGGGACTGAATAACCCCCTAAAATGTAATAAAAAAACTTTTTTTTCACAATGTGGGGACCATTTTCCAGGTCCCCTCAAAGATCTGCATGGTGCAACTGCATGAGACCCACCTTCTCTCCAACTACCTGGACATGAGGGTTAGCCCACCAATCCTTACATCTGAAGCCCCTCAGCTGAGAGGAGCAGTCAAAGATACCCCAGACTCACAGGAGGTCACATGACTCGTTGAATTCACACACTCAGGACAGTCCATTATCTGGTGAATTTCAGCTACCTTTAAAATGTCATCTCTGAAACACACTGAGAATTCCTGATGCAAATAATGAAAATTTAAAACAAACAGTGCATATTCATAAGATTCATAAAATCCATTTCCCCATTAGTCCATCTATATACTTTTTGTTAATTCATGCATTTATGGTAACTCATTATATGTCAATATGGCCAAGAGGCAATTTACTAGCCATCCATCTATCTATCCGTCAATCCATATGTCCATCCATCAACCCATATGTCCATCCATATGTCCATCCATCCACCCATATGTCCATCCATCCATATGTCCATCCATCCATCCATCCATCCATCCATCCATCCATCCATCCATCCATCCATATGTCCATCCATCCATCCATCCATCCATCCATCCATCCATATGTCCATCCATCCATCTTCCAACTGCTTACTCAGTAAACTGATGTGGGGATGGGGGGGTCTGTTATTCTATCATGAGTGACCAAATTAAATAGGTGGGCAGTGGACTTAGAGAAGACGTGATAGAACCCAAAAGTCCGGAAACCTACCAACCCACAGATCTGACACCTTCACGTCTGCTTTGATAGTCTCTATTGTATACCACTAATCCCTCCAATCCAGCTAACAGGAGCAATTTACAATATTTAATTGTTGTGTGCTTCTGTGACGGGCAACACGTTTCATAACGTGACACTCACCCTGCAGATTAGCCACCTAGCAAGAACAGAACACACAAAACAGAAAGAGGTGTGATGTGTTTCTCTATTTACACTGCATTCTTTCTCTTATTTGTGCCCTGTAATAATCTTACATATTCCTTGAACAGGACATCGTGTACCATTGTTATTCGTATAATATACATGACACAGAAGGTCCCTTTTAACTGGATTAAATGGGGAAAAACAATAAGGGATGTAAAAAAATACTAAAGTGGTGAATATTGTGTTACTTCCCTTTTATTCTCTATATGATGCATGTTATTTTGGGGATCTAGGAACCTAAAGTGTTCTAGTGTTCCAACATCAGCGTTCCAACAAAAAGAACGGTGTACATGCACAGCTTTTAAGACCTTGTACACACTACTGGGTCTTCAGCTTATCAGAGACATGACAGAGAACAGTGCAACTGGTTCTGTCGTTACCCAAGAACTTGACTCACCGAAAAAAAAAGGAAAGGAGGAATAGGGAAGGGCCAGAGCAAAAAAGAAGGTCATCGCGTGAGGCCCGAAACTCCCTTGCAGCTGCTTAAAATGCCTCGATCGGCTGGGGCGTTAATTACACTAGATTTGGAGCGGAGGGTGCGGACAGCCCCTCTGCAGAAGGCAACAGCCCCAGAACACAGAGAAGACAAACATCACGCGGCAGGAGCTCTGATTCAAACCAAAATGCTCAATACACAAGCGCATCGCTGAGTAAGCGTGCGCTCGACGGCACGAGATTCCCACAATTTTAGCTAATTACTCCTGCAGGAATTGTGAGTGAGCATCTCTCTCTCTCTCTCTCTATCCCTCGCTCACGCTCTCTGTCTCTCAATTATTAACAAGCAGCATCTTCTTCAATTCCCCAGAGCGCAACTGGCCCCCCTGTTCGGGGCGCGCGGCCACAACACCCACAGAAACCCCGGGGGGGGTTGAGGAAGAAGGGGCCATTAGGGTTGGCAGACGCGGCAGCGTCCTTCACGTTAGCAGACGGCCTTTCTATCAAGGTGAACTCCCACTGCGAAGCATCCCGGTGTGCATCTCCTCTCCGGTCACCCCTGTCCCAGCGCCGTTTACGTATTCATCATTCCGCCGCTGTGCTGATTACATTTTCGGGTGCTTGTGCACGACGTCGCCCTGAATAGGAGCATCATAGCTGTATATGGAAAGCCTGTTTCTGCCTTCCAGGATAGCCAGAAGTAAATTTAAATTTGGAGAACTTTGTGATTGAAATTATACCTACCCAGTCGTACATCGAGACAAATATAGCTTAAAAAGATAATACTGTTTGGATTCACCCCCCCTCCCCCATGCTTGCCTTAAATTGTGCTATGTAATGTGTCTCAGGATTCCATCATTACTGGCGAGCTATACACCTAACAGGCAGACTCACAAAGCCTCCACAGCAAATAAAACTCTGGCCACCAGGAATATATCCTTGAAAATGGTTATTATTTGATCTGTAGGTGAACTATTTGAAAGTAGAATTTGGCTTTGAGAAACAGACAACAATTACTCTTGCCCTAGGAGGTCCATGAAACCTGACCAAGTCTCCATGGCAACAAAAAGTACAGCTGAAACTAACAGGAAAATCAATTCAGATTTTTCTTTTCTTTCTATTTTTCATTTCACAGCGGTTGTAAAGAAGGCATTTTTCTGTTCAAATAAATATTTTAACCATTACTGTTTTGAGACCAAATTATTCTTTGTACCAGCATCCTAATCAGCAGCGCAAATCAAAGTCTGCCATTACTTTTTAAATTTGAACGCACTAGTTTAATTTCAAAACAGTACAGCAGAAAGGAACCATAGCAACTACAAAATATGAAAATATCGGCGGCATCCAATCCATTTAATCATATATAAATACAGAAATTTAAATGACATATGCTTGTTCAGGTAGTTGACAATTAATTTACGATGGATGGTTGCCTCTCCTTAGCTGATTACTAGATTTGAGAGAAAACTGGAGAAGCCGTTACTGCATCAAAAGAACATTACGCTACAAAACAACATTCCAGATGATCATGAGGCATTACGAGGGAAATCCCACTTAAAAGCCAGCTTATTGTGAAGAAAATGACTAATTCGGGGGATGATAATTAAATCAAGGTGATCTCAGTTTCACGCTGAAAGGTGTCAACACGGAAATGTGGCTTTTTGTTCAATCCGGATCTCATGAAGCATTTTGTATGAAATTTTACAAAACACTCCAAATTTTATGGGATGACCATTTAAAGAGCAGTGACAGAAACAATGAAATTGTCGGCTCTGAAAGTGTATTTTTTGTGCCATTAGACCATTAACACATAAAAATATTTATGGTCTGCTAATGAAGGCCAGCAGCGGACGTTTCCATAGAGTACATAATCAATGTTTACACAATCAATGAATAAATACTCCTTCTACACGCGTGACACACAGACATAGATAGCCGCCATCTGTGGAAAGCGCCGCAGTCTGTGTGCATCTTCTCCTTTCCCACTCGCGCCCTCAAAGCCTTGGAGGAAGCCAGGCCAGCGTGAGAGACCAAGAATGGCGGCAGGCAGTGCTCTCTCAGTCTCTCCCCCTTCTCCACTCCGTGTCTCTCCCTCCCCCTCGAAGGGATGTCCGCAGCTGCACGCAGGTGATAAGAGCCCGCCGTCGCCGGAGCCAATGAGGAGCGCAGGCTCCCGTGCTGATGTCAAGACTGTGGGCGGAGTCGACGCCAGTTGGAGGCTGGCCGACCAATCGTGACCCAGTGATGTCACAGCCATTCAACAAACTGTGTGTGCATGTGTTTGTGTGTGTGTGTGTGTGGGGGGGTGATGTAAGGGGCTTGGCATTAAGAGGGAGGGAAATGCAGCTCACCTAGAGAGTCCAAACAATCACACTAGCTTCTGCAATACAGGAACGCAACCATCCAGAAATGCATCTATTTCCTGGGTTTACGCCCAATATGCTTCCTTCGGGTTTCCTGTAATATGTTACATATTGCCAAGCCAGTAAAACACATAAAAATCAAGGAAAATCACAGCGTCATGTATACTGATCATGTTTCAAACATAAAATGTTTAGCTACCGGTTGTATACAGAAGTGATCAACCAAGAACCCTGACACTGGCTCTGATTATTTTACCCACTAAGTACCAAAATGTGAGGCTTTATGATCATAGAACATACAACCAAAGACACTGGCCCTAAGAATAACAGCTGACTGGCTGAAAAATACAAATCTGTTTGAAGCTAAACATGTAGCGATTATAAATTAAATTACAATAATTTCATTTCAAATGCTGACATTCAAAAAAATAAACATGCAGAGAATGGTACCAGACGATAAATATCCTATCACAATATAACAGCAATTTTCCAGCATAAAACTGTCGCTTCTTTTTTTTTTTTTTGCACATATAATTGTTGATTCTGGTTTGCTTATTACTGGAGGGAAAATGAAGCACATCTGTCAAAAACACACGTTCTATATAAGTTAGCGCTGCAGCTAATTTGATAGTGATTCATCCGTAGACACTCCCAATCAAAGTAGTAATGAGTGAAAATGACAGGTGTGAGACAAGATTTCATTGAAAAAGGACTGTTATGATAAGAGGCATTCGTATTTTTTTTCACTCACATATAGTATCAGCACCCAGCAGACTAGAAACCAAAAGTGTTTTCATATTCTGTCCCATTCCTAGGAGAACAGATGCAGTCAGTGAAACAGCTCCAGATTAAACTTTGGCTCACATATGAAGACTCGTTTGCATTTATTAAAATTTAAGCGACTTACTGCTGCTATTGGCTGAATGCAACAGTTGCTGAGATATTAGAGAGAGAAAAAAAACGTAACAACAGATCTCAAATCGCTTCATACATTTGCCACAATACATCTCATCTCCCCCACAGCTTTAGATATTGGTTGGTCGACACTTGTGCCTGAAGAGATTTGTGATGTGCCCAGACAGACGTCATCAGAGTGCAATTATCTTTAAGTATCTTAAATTAGGGTCCTAGACCAGAGTCCCCTAGAGTATACGAACCAATGACCTCGGGGTCATAAATTTAGGCCCCTTGTCACCTCACTACCCTCTTCCTTAAAACCTTTCCAAAGAGAAACACACTTCACTGAATCAGTGATTCCTCTCTTTTCCATTTCCCCAAATCTTGATATTCTTTAAGGGCAGGGGAATCACTAGCCAATCAAAAAGGTCAAGGCAGTTATTATTTGTGTCAACAGAAAAATCATGACATGACTGACCAGATATCTGACCAAATTGATCAGATGCTCCAGGTTATATGTGTTGATAAAGCTGTGTGCATCACTACAGTGAAACAGACACGACCGTTGACTTCATCTGTAAATCAGCACCTGGCTGGGAGGAAGGTACCATGAAGCCCACTGTCAAGCAGGAAAGCTTAGAAACTGCTGGCCATAATCGACAATTATAGGCTATGCATTGATAAGTACAGTATAGCATATCTAGCAATGTCCTACAGGCACTGGTTTTGCAAAAAACTGCTACTTTCACCAGGATTACAGAAGCCCCGCCATATATAACACAGTAGTGGCGTCTCCCTTTGATTATCCACATTAATAATTATCATGATGTTCAAAAGCCCAAAATAAAGGCAGCTAAGGAAAGCCGGATAATGGGCCAAACTCAAGATTAAGACCAGGATCATATGTAGAAAAACCTGTTTGTGGATGAACTTGGGGCCAAAAATGTCCTCATTTTGGACTGAACCAATGAGCGACTGCTACGTGTCAATAGCATGCAAGGATTTTGTGAGTAGAACTAGTTTACTTCCTGTAACAGGAAATGCTCTAAAGCAGCTGAGACCAGTTGGTGGGCAGAGAGTCAGGACACAGACTCCCTCTCTGCACACTGTGCAACCGTTACGCGGATTAGGCCTGGCCTATAATAACATCAGAATTAATTATACTGACCTGTTTGTTTATGAATAAAAGAATAATTATAAATGTCCCTATTACCCTACTTACTTACTTAGTCTTGATGCTTACAATGCAATAACTGTTTAAAAAAATGATTGAGACTTATAATTGCAACTTTTTTTACATTACATATATACATTTACAAATTAGCTAATTCAATTACTTTTTGTTTGAGGGCTTCTGGCATTTTGTCATGTGATTTAGGCTGCAGGCGCATCTCTCTACATTGTACACACATTTTTTTTTGCCATAGTAACAAAACAAAGACATCAGCACCTGAACACAAGCGGAAACCAGGAGCACAAGCATAACTTCAACTCAGACCCGATCACCAGATTACAGTCTGGCACATACACACAAAAATATGTCAAACAAGAAAAAACATAAACCAACAATTTACAAAGAAAGCAGGCTTTCAGTCCATTCCAGCAGCCCATTTTAAATGCAATGCAGGTAAAGAAAAATGGTTGAAGGAGTAATTCACGAAGCAGGGCTCTTTTTAGGTTAGAACTACCCATCTCCAGTATTAAGACTTAAAGGGGTCGTATTGGCCAGGCACTTAGACCCATCACTGGTATGTTCAGCGAAACATGTATTAGTAATTTGCAATGCACTGGAATCTGCACCAGTAAGGTACATCCCCAGTAGACTCCTCTGCCACACGTCACTTCTCTCCATAAACAACACCAGTGAACAGTATTGGGATAAATTAACCCATTTCTTAATCATACCTTCACATCCCCTTGTTGTATTTCATTTTTTTGATACTTTCACTTTCAAAGTCCGCTGTTTCTGCTACAATCAATGTATTTTTGGAATAAAATGGTCAGGTGTAGCCTACAGTTGTACGGCAGTTGAATTGACCTTCTGAAGATCTGTCGTCCATTAAGATTAAGAGAATGCCACTTAATCTCTGAATCCCCAAACACTGTCTAGACAGAGGAGTGTCTCTCGGAGCTGCACTCTTGAAGGCGTGCCATTTGGCTGTGCGGCGGACTTGCCGTCCTCTCCCCACTCTGTTTACGCAGTAACCCCTCTGTAGAACACGCAAGGCCCATCCCGCACGGACTGACGCCACCTGCCCGCGACAAGTCCCCCACCCTCCCCCACCCCGAACCGCAAGTCTTTGAGAGTTTATAAATGGAAATTAATTGGTTGTTCCACCCGTAATTAGCTCCTGCCGTGCTTATTTTTAATCTGATTCTTGGACCTCTGCCATTTGTGCCCTGGCCCCAGTCCAGTCCACCAGTACAGAGTAATCCATAAGCCTCAGAAAATTCCCATTCTAATGAGCGATGCCAAACTGCAACATACCATAAACCCATCTCTCTTTATTCAAGATTAAGCTGCGCTAAGTCCCCATGCTCATTGGATCATTCTGTAATCATTTTCATCCCTAACTGTCTAATCACTACCATATTGCTCTTATTTATCAGTAAACAGTTTCATTTCAAGGCTCGACATAGCTTTGATTCAATCCAGCATGCTCTCTCTCTCTCTCTCTCTCTCTCTCTCGAAATTACGACGTCAAGTGTCTTCTGTCTGAAATCTGTTATCCAGTCACAGAGAAGTTCCTGATGTTCTTTGCACATTTATGTCACATGTTTACAAGACATGAATATAACTGGAATATACTTGTGTTTTATTTGCTTGAGTTACCCACCCGTAGTCGCAATTAAGGCAAAATCACACTAATGAATAAAAGGCCCAAAATAAACGCAGACACCCTCAAGATTAACTGCTCAAAATGATCTTCTTAAAGAGCCGGCCTTGAAACAGGTCTGGACAGATTCCCATTGACATCAGCAGCATCCCTTCTCTAGAGAGCGCTACGCCGCATGTGACTTGAGCAGCCCAGTGAATCGAATAAAATCTGGCATGAGTCAGAACCGCAGCGAGGAGCCGAGGTTAGACGATCTTCTGTATCACCTTGGCGAGTGATCGCCCATGTCAGCTAATGAAACTCAGCAAACACTGACTGAGCCAATGAACTGTTAGGGTTTAAACAAGATCATTTTATTTTGTCTGCCCCACAGAATTTGCCATAATCAGAAGCCTAATTATATTTAGCAGGCATATTTATCCAAACTTGGTTGCACAACTGCAAACCCTGGGATTCAAACCGGCAACTATCTGGTCAAGGGTCTTAACCCTGCTGAGCCACATATTTGGTCGCATTTCATGCAAGTCTTCTAGCTTGCGCCCTTGTCCTGCCCGGTAGCGCGTCAGGAACCGACGGCAAAAGGCGCTGGGCGACGACGCATTAGCAGCGGCTGATCGTTTCATACGGAAACAGCCATAGGGGGTTTTGGTGGCCCCCGAATAAGGAAGGATGCAGGGGGAGGCGTTGCTCTCCAAGGACACAGAGCTGTCTTTCGGAAGGCAGCTTTACCAACATATTGCTCAGCGATTTACGGCAGCTCTCACACCATCAAAGACCTTCACATCATCTCACAATACAGCCCCCCCCCCACACAGACACACACACACACTGGCTCACTGCACTCTCCTTAACCCTTTCCCTGCAGTTCACTCACTGCAAAGGCACTGCCGCATCCTTCAGTTCCTCGCTCCCATAATTCTCTTTGGCAGCTGTGTGACTCATGGACACAGGTATTGATTGTCCTTTGCCTCTTCTCTCCTGTATCCAAGCCCCCCCCCACACACACACACACATACTTCCACTCCCTATGCAGTGCCAAAAACGTGCTGGCAGTGGTGCAGTATGCAGTGAATGCCCCTCCCCCACAGGCACACCATTATCCCCCCCCCCCACCGAGTGATTGGTCAGCACAACAGCCTCAGATTCGCCAGTGGCCAGATCCATTTCTTTATGCCTAACCAGTTTCCTCCAATGACAAAGAAAATCTGAGCATGCCAAACTCATCTGTGGGGGGGGAGGGGGGGCATTACCCTGACAGCCACCTTCCTCCTTAGTGCTGCAGGGATCAGTAAAGAGCCTCTTTTCAAAGAGAGACTGCTGTCCAAGTTACTGCTGACTTCTGAAAAAAGACTGACCTTCCAAACACAGCCCGGTCGCGTCCTTCTAACGGACAGCTCCTTCAGCGAATCACGAACATGCTAACAAAATACTAACACATAAGGTGTAAAACCTAAAAATGCTGCTGTGATTGGTGTGTTACAACATGCAGTACCTTGATTTGCCTGATTTGATTTGCAGGCATTGAGAATGGCATTGGTGTGGCTTGGTTATACCCCCACAAAAAAGCACAAAACTCTACAGATTGCGGCAGTGCTCTTATAAAGGTTCGCGCAACAAAAGCTTCAAAAAAACCCGATCGGAATGAAAGTGTAGGAAATTCTGTGAATTCTGTATTTTTTTTCTTCTAGTTGCACAAAAACAAATTTTAAATAAAGATTGTGTTTTGCAGGCGGCGGTAAATTGACTTGGGCCTTTTGCCAGGCGGGTTAGGCTTTGACAGCCGGATGCGCCAAAGGAGGAACGTGGTGAAGCCTGTTGAACATCCCGGCGCAGATTAAGACAGCATCAGTTCACCGGCAGGAGATTCTGTCCATGGGAGGAGGCAGGATCTGGTGCATTGTGGGAGGGAGGTGGGAATAAGTGGGAGGGGGCGGGCAAGGTTGCGGACCGGTGACAGTATGCACCCTGTGAGTGATTAACGTTGAGGGAAAGCAGGAGGCGCCGTGAACCCACAACGTCCTTTATGTATCTATGAAAATATGGGCCAATCACTTTTGAGAGATGGATAGCTCTGATCCAGAAATCCAGACCAAGATTTTGATTCGACCAACGAGTTGAGTACTCTGTGACTGTGAGTCTTTATACTCAACTGGTTGGTTGAATCTTGGTCTGGATTTGTACTTTCTGGACCTGGATCTATCCGCCTCTGCTTTTGCAAGAGAGTAAGATGAGGGTGGTGGCGGATGGGGTGGTGGGAGACGAAGAAGATAAGGCTTATGGTCACCCTGGACCCTCAGGCCTGCCATAAGCTCCCATCTTAAAGCCGCAGAAGAACCTTTCCATTCCGTATTTTCGAATTAATCTTCAGCTAGAACTGATGAAAGGCAAAGGCGATTGTTCTAATGAGAATGCGCTATCTCTAGGCACCAGAGGAGCCTGTTTCTGCTGACACCCCCCTCGTAACACCTCCCCCCATGCCCCGGAGGAACAGATGCTGTCGTTCCCTCCGCAGGAATGCGGGCCTCTAAGGTTTGTCAGCGTCGTCGATCACTTTTCGCACAGGTCTATCCCACACGACCGCCCCACCATCCTGTAAAGGCGGCATGACCAATGCTGCTCTGTCAGCCAGGGTTCAGCACGGCTGAGAGAAAAAAACAAACCTTCACACAAGTGTTAAAATGCTAAGCCAAGAGTAACTGGCGTTTCAGTGATACCAACAAAGTCAGCTGGTCGTTAATTAATTGACAGCACTGCACGGCTACAGCAAGCGAACCTGTGAATGCACGGATTTAATTTAATTTAATTTTAAAATCACAAAGGTTATGCAAACAAATATGGACACATTTAAAAGAAAGACACCTAGCACTCCGCTGTGATGGAACACAGCGGAACAGTCACCCTGAACATCTGCCAGTTTCAAATTTCCTAACACAAATCACAAAACATTAACCATAAAATACAGTAAAGATACTGCCCACCAATCACTGAATTTTAATTTCCTTTAATGCCTTTATTATTACATGTATATATTTTTATAGTCCTTTCAAAACCACAATGACAGTAACAGCATTCCAGAGGAAATGAACAGGACTGAAAGTGCTGAGATGGACCTGGAGTGATTAAACGTCGTTTGATTCCCGTCTGTTTTGGTAAATGAGCCTTAAGCATTGTTGTGTGTCAGGGATATCGATGTCTTCACTATATAAATCACATTGCGCAAGGTCGATTTACTATGGCTTACTACAGAGCAGAGCATGTATATGTGCATTGCTACGTGCTCTTATTGAGGTTTGGTTTTGTCCATAGAGCTTCATTGGTCTGGTTAGGTGTTCCATTCTGTATTCTATATATGCTCAGGACCAGGATAATAATGTTTGTTTTCATTCAACTCCAGCCTGGTGACATGATTCCTATTAAGACCTATGAAACAATTTAAAAATGTTGATTTGCTAATGTGTTATACAGGCAGCCCATCCCTATTCTGCACAGCATAAGCCTCAATAGGTAGGTGGATGGTTGGATGGATGGATGGATGGATGGATGGATGGATGGATGGATGGATGGATGGATGGATGGATGGATGGATGGATGGATGTATGGATACTTTTAACAGATTCTATAAATACAATGACTGTATACTGGGAGTATATTAGGAAATCATTTCACAAATAATTTGAGCTTTTGGTAACACTCTCTATAAACGCCATATCTATAAGAACCTATGAACATACATTATAAAGCATTCACAAAGTTCACATAGTAATATATATAAAAAGGCAAAACACATTATAGCCTTGTATATTATGCATTATGACTGCCTTATGAAGCTGTCATTTATAATGCACTATAGATACCTTCATTATGCAGAACAATGCATCCTTAATACAGACCATTATAATGCATTATGAAGTTATCTACAGTGCACTATACATGACAGCTTCATTGGAGCTTAATAAGTATTATAATCAACACTATAATACCTTATGACTGTCAATAGAAGATGCTGTAATGCTTTATTAATTTTTATTCTGACCATTATAATGCATTATAAAGGTATCTATAACGCATTTTAGAAGACAGCTTCAAGTGAAGTGTTACCAGGCTTTCTAACTGATTCATTGTCACCTTCCACATTTACATATATTGTATACGGCCTTATTAAAAGATCTGGGTGGATATGCAAATGAGGGTGAACCCCAATATTTACCAGAAAAGGTCCATTAGATCCGAGAATGAGGCTATTAGTGTGTTTACATTGAATGTGGATTCCCTGGTTGAGAGTCCAGCATAGCATTGTCTAAGCAAAGATTACTTAGTGGAGTAAAACTGTGCAAGTCATCATACAAATTAAACATTTTTTTCAGCCAAAGACAAATCTATGACTGCAAACCTGAATCAGCCAATCAGAATACTGGCCTGCAGATATTCCACGTCAAGGTTGGACTGGTTGGTTCAACAAACCCAATATAAATCCCCATCAATACCCCTTCCACATGCCCTCCACCGTACTCCATAGAATGTGACCCAGTTTCAAAGTTTTAACCAGCATCATTTTTTAAAATACACAGCACTGAGTTGTACCAGTATTCATTTATTTGTCTGAATTCATTCGCGAACATGACCTTCAAACAGATACTCAAGTCCATCCGACTCAGACGTCATATACTATTTCACTTAAAAAGATTTTTTCCACTTTCACTTGAAACTACTGAATATTATTGAAGGACTACAACTTCCAGAGTCATACTAGGACAGATGGAAGAGGTCCAATGAGCTTAGCCAATCAGGGAGGAATCAGAGGATGCATAAGGATGCATCTAAATACCAAGAATACCAAGAATGCAAAGACTGTACTCGTGGTCTAGAAGCAATGAATCATGGGATTGTTCTCATTCTTTGAGGATGCAACCAATGCGTCCTTGATATTTGGGGCGGGGCAACAATAACATCTGGGGATTTTTTCCATCCCCTGTACTTCTGTTCTTAGTACCAGAACTGGCCTTCGGTAATCGAAGATAATGCAAAATGGGTACAAGGGAATAACATGTACGGTGAAGTAGGCATACTGAGAAACACTCTGGCAAGTCTGACTGTGGGGTGATGTTGGGAAAGAAGGGGGAGGAGGCTGTGAACTTGTCCTGTTCAGTAAGGCATGGATTTTGAGGCCTACGTCTGTTGTGGATGTGCTCCACTGACATTGCAGTCTAAATAGTTATCAAAAATGTAACATGATGAGATAGAGGGGGCATATGTGTGTGTTTCCACAGAGACAAACCTCACTGTACCAGTCCAGTTTGAACAGGCTGAAAACTTATGGTTTATGTAAGTTTCAACCCAACACAAAATTTAACATGCCACATCATTACTCATCAACCAAATATCATGTAACCCGCAACACCAATATGTCAAAAAATGTATTAGTAGAAGTATGGCCTAGCCAAATGACAAATTTAATGCAGAATTTTGATGTTAACCAAGGCAAGGTGGGAGATATATTATTCGAGTATCAACTGTGAAGGAGCAAATAAAGCCTTATATTTGCAGCGTCTGTGAGCGTGAGATTTTTCACTGTGCTTGGTGTGAGGCTGTGAGATGAAGGCTCAGTTTGTGAGCATTATGGGAAATGCGTGACAGCCCATGGCAACGTGGGAAGAGGAACGCTGGTCCTTCCTACACACGATTCCACACATGTAGAATCTCTGCAACTCCACTGGCTTCCTCAAAAACTGCCATCAACAAGGTGATACTTACTCACAAACAGCGGGTAAAACCTGAATGCCAAGGTATTCCTGCATGGCTTCATCTATCCAGACTTAAAGACATGAAATAGCTGCTAAGTGGACTTTATTTCGAGGTATATTTCATATTGCAATCAGCTCGAAATTCTTAATCACCATTATTTAGTTACGACATGAGTCTAAGTGTAATTATGCATTTTCCTTGCCATGTGGGTAAATTCAAATGTTTCCAAGACCAAAAAGGAGCCAAAGTCTTTCATTTGTTGAAATAACTCATATTCTGAGCAAAAAAAAAACAAAACAAAATGGAGTTTGAAATATCTGCCTTGTGTTTCTCCTGAATAACATCATGATAACATTATTGCATTTCAAAATTTAATTTATAGACCAATCGCTGATAGTGGCACCTTTAAAGACGGGATGCATTTGTCTCTGGTATAACCTGAATCACACTTTAATAGTACAAAATAACAGAGAATCACTCGTTGGAAACAAGTTCCACACAAGGCCGGAACACAGGTGTAGTGCTGTGGGACCACAAGTCGCTATGATGCTAGTGACAGTGAAGATGTCCTTATTTTGGATCTTCTCAGATTCTTAGATCGTTTCGCTTCGGAAAAGCCTCCTGTATGCCATACAAATAAGCAACGATGAAAAAATGTGAGGCCCGGCGTTAGAAAGATCTGAGTAAACACTTTATCTTGACATTTCTTAACAGCAATTTAACCCTTCTTCTGATGTGGACAGAGAAACAGCAGGAACCACCGCGGCACGCTGCGATTTGCATCTCATTATGCACCAGGTCAAAAGCACGAGTGCTGCAAACGGAACATAACTCAGCATTCCTGTCCGTGCCGTGTGTCTGTTTCTTTGTTTTTTACGCCTTTATTGCGGTTGACGGAGCTGGGCGCGGCCCGGACCGACATTCATTCCCTCCTTTCTCCGGTGCGGCACATGACTCGCTCCCACATCATTAATTACAAACTGGGTCAGGTTCTGGGTTACCACTGGAGAGGCTGAGGACTCGCTCAACGGTGAACCCTTTCCAACGCAAACGGGCAAATTAATAATTTATCTCAGAGGTAAAATAGCTTTATTCTGGGCCTCAAGAGACTAAGTGTCCCTTTTTTCTGCATCTTGTTATTTTTTTTAATCTTTTTTTAATAAAACATGCAATGCATCGGGACAAGGGGCTCCAGCCATGAACAGTGACGGGACACCAGTGGGGCTCCACCCAGCCGTCAGGGTTCGACTGGGGGGGGGGGGGGTCAACAGCCAGGGAAATTTTAAAATATTGGTGTTTAGGGTGTTTTAGTGGGAATAAGGGCCCCACACATAACACAGAACGGGGACACAGCGGGGCACCACCCCCCCGCACGGGTTCAGCCGGGGGCGGGGGAGGGTAAGCAGCCAGGGAACTATTAAAATACATGTGTTTAGCATGTTTTAGTAGGAATAAGCAATTCCCAGGTTGTTTGCACGTAGATGGAAATGTGTCCAGGATCAAATATCTAGCATTGAACGGGTAGCCGGCTGACTGACTGCCCTCACAGAGCTAACATGGCCTGATACTGTTATAACAGGTAGATGTTTCTAGTGTCTACAGAACCCTAAACCAACTAAATCAACACCAATACACATTCAACAATCCCTATGGCATATCACACAAAAAGAACAAAAACACATCTGAAAAACAATGTATGGCTTACAAAAATACAAATTTAATACTCTCTGCGTCAAAATAAGGAACGCACCGTTTCCATGGCTACTCATTACAATGCTCACTCATCACTCTGTGATGTTTATCAGTGACAGAAAGCATGGATTTCCCAAAGTTTCACTTCCGATAACACTCTCCTTATGCATAAACGACATGCAAATCTAAAAAAAAAAAATATTTTGAAATAATCAGTATTATTAATAACTCATTCTCTCCAAATTAGTGCACAGTACAGGCAAATTCAATATCAGACAATACAAATCAAAGTGAAATCCAAATTCTGGCACTTCTGTTGCTAATGCTGTTATATCTATTGAGCTTGCTAAATGTCCTATATAAAAGGAAAAGTACCCCTGGGGATATGTGTATGTGTGTGTGTGTGTGTGTGTGTGTGTGTGTGTGTGTGTGTATAGGGGTAATCGAAGAGGACAGCATTCCATTTAACTGATGGGAATTATCAGAGTGCACTTTGACGGCTCCAGTCACAGTGCGAGTGGGTCAAAAAAAGCGAAAGGGGCGGACTTTGCTGCAGTCAGGGCCTGGGACCAGGCGACTTGAGCGATAACTCAGACAGATACAGCCTGAACCTCTATCGGCGGTGGAGATTGGGGAAGGGGGGGGGTGCAAGAATGCCCACATCTCCATTAACGACAGGATGGCCCAGACAGCAAGCAGGTGACTCACATACAAATGCAGCATGATGAATGCTGATAGAATGTTCTGGAATATGCCATGCAGAAAAAAAGCCATAGCATGCCATTTTTCTATAACAGTTTGACCTTTCTTGCTTTCTCTTTCCCCCCATTTTTCCCCAACCTTTCACAAAGATGTCCAGTCAACAAACGATGGCAGTCAGGTGGAAAATTAGCTGTTCTTTCAAACACCCTGACACCAAAATTAATATGCGCTGTGTCACAGCATGTCTTGGTTTTTATCTAGATATTTAGGATACATTCTAACCTGGCTTATGCCTTTATGATTCCAAACCAGAATATGTATTAAAAATGTATGCTATTGCGCAATATGCACTCAGTGGCCAATTTATTAGGTACACCCAGGTAGTACTGGATAGTATCAAACACTCTACTTTCAAAATCACTTACACTACGCATCTTAGCCGTTGCTTAGACAAACAGTCACAAAACTGCTTGACCCTGTCCGTTTGCTGGACGTAATTAGCTGCAGCCACATGGCGGCTGTGTAAGCAGGTGTAGAAAATGAATTAGTCATAGAATATGGCTCCATGTGAATGAACGAAATCAAATAATGGTGAAACCATTGTTTGCAACCAATAGTTGGTGTGCTACGGCATGCCGTGTGATGTGGGCCCGCTGAATCATTTTCACCAATTTGAGGGACAACTGTGGTGTTGGGTTTGCTGTTCTCATCCATGTTTTGTTAGAACCTCTGTTCTGGCGGTGAAAAAAGTAACAAAGAACAAAAACAAGGCACACCTTGCATGCAACTCAACGGTCTACAAAGTCTCCTCTACCAACCGCTAAGGCTGCTAATAATGTGTCCCCAGCCTGAATATCGGAGAGGCGTATTTGTGCTTGAGGTGATTCAGAATAACCAAATGAATAAAAAACAACCCAGTTCAGTTCTTGCTTGCATAAAACCTTTCTTTTTGTGCCATATACCCAAGCAGAACGATGCAGCCGGAGCCTTTAATGTGTGCCACCTGGAACGGAGGAGACGTTCACCCTTCGGTGCCCAAACCTTGGCAGACATCGACCCTGGGAGATCGCAAGCTAATGGTGGAACCCAGTTCTCTGGCACACGAGCAGCTCCTGACATACAAACCGCCTCACCCTGCATAATGTGTGGCTGTCCAACAGCAAACGGTTTGGAGGGAACATTCTAGTTGAGAGATTTGGGCCTGCGACCAGGTGATAGGGGCTTTAGCCCCCAAATAGAGGCATTTCAGTTGGACAAATTAAGGATTGAACTTGTATAATTGTTACACCCAGGATGGGAGGGCAGACAGTTAACCTTAGACCTCTAGAGACTTTTTTCCCTAATAGTCCAACATATACAACCTCTCCTCCAATGTTTACAGCCTTTTCTGCTTGTTCAGCATGCTATATGTATATATTGTTTTCTGGGGATGATATGTTGTGATGGATGCTTTAGAAAAATAAATGTAATTGAAAATCTTGGGTAAATCAGTGAGCTGGTGGACACACCCCGTCCAATGGAACACAGCAGAATTGACCTACCTGAGACAAGCGAGACTGTGTCTTTGTCCCACGATACAACAGTGATGTAGGCCTCCACAGAGGCAGGGATAATGCACTTGAAGACCGCTACATTGCCTCTCATGGCTCTCTGGTCCTCCACACGGACCGCATAGGGCTCCCGTAAGACTATGCAGGTGCAGGAGAAGAGAAAGAAACAGGAGTTCCACTGTGCACTAAAGCATCCATGTCTTAATCCAAAGTTTCCCAATCCGGTCTTCAGAGACCCACAGACAGTCCATGTTTTTGCTCCCTACCAGGAACTAGGAGGGAGCAAAAATGTGAACTACAGTATCTATGGGTCCTCGAGGACCAGATTGGGAAACACTGTCTTTTATCTAATAATACCACATATAAATAAATCACACTCCTAATGTTACT
This sequence comes from Brevimyrus niger, assembly GCA_015164015.2. Taxonomy (NCBI): domain Eukaryota; kingdom Metazoa; phylum Chordata; class Actinopteri; order Osteoglossiformes; family Mormyridae; genus Brevimyrus; species Brevimyrus niger. The sequence continues at coordinate 10,868,075 of JAABNY020000035.1, forward strand.
ACTATATTAGTAACAATATACTCAGTACTACTTGTAAATTAGCAGCATAGTATTAGTATTCTGTGAATGCACTGCTGCTAATGCTACTACGAAATTAGCAGCAATACAAAAAAAGGTTATTGCTGTTTTCGCATTAATAGTGTTGCTACTATGCTTTTCATGAACACGTGTTTTTCAAGGTATTATATGTGATCATTGTGTTCCACTTCCTGGTAGGCTGTCGCTATGGCGTATCGCCCAGCCGGGTGCGCTCCTGACCGACTGCGAAGAATACTCACCGGCCTTAATATGAACATCTTGGCTTCTAATTTTCCCTGAAGGATTTTCAGCTGTGCAATAGTACGTGTTATCATGGATTAAGTTGCTAAAGCTTGAGGGGGGGAAGTGGAAGATCTGGAGAGTGCCGTTGGGGTGGACGTGGCGGATCCCTGGGACGTCATAGATCTCCTCTCCGGTGGCGAGGTACCAGCGTAGTGACGCCGGGGGCACAGCCGCCGCAGGACAGGGCACCAGCGTCCCTGTGGTGCTGGCAAACACTACCTCTTGCAGAGATGCATTGACAAAATATAAGCTGGAACGTAGATCTTCACTGAAAACTGCAAGGGAGAGAAGACAAGGGAAAATACTGTAACCACAGCCAGCTGCAAATCCCATATTAACTTTATACAGCAAAACAGAAGCCAGACAGCTCAGGCCTTGATTGCGTGTGTTATTGTAGGTGACACGTGACGTCCTCTAGTCTCACACGAAACGACAGGTTTGCTTCTGTCGCATACAATTTCCCAAACATTAACGCCCAAAATAGCTGCCACCAGCAAATTGTTTTTTTTTAAAAAAAAAAAAAAAAGTGCTGAGAGTAATTGGCAAACTCATGCTAATGGCAGCGCGAGATCCCACTCTGAATCTGAACCAAACATATTTGCCAAAGCAGAGTGACAAAAATGGCTTCAGAAAGTGATTTACTCTCCGTGACAAAGCCTGAGTCTACAGAAACATACAATGGTGGGGAAGGGAGGGTCTAATAACCAACAGCTCTGCAGGATCACCTTTCTGCTCAAAGCATTTTTTTTTTCAGCAGAGACTCAGTTTTTGATGCTGTGAAGTATGCTTCATGTCTTGACTTACTTCCTCTAACATTCTAACAGTTAATATATGATTAGTGACGACCAGGAGACAACACAGCCGGGTCTTACTGTACACTCATAAAATTCTCTCAGAACTCTACAGAGATCTATTATTTAAATCCGAAAATAAAAGATGACTGCTGAATGGGATCAGTAAATATTTGTCACAGGGATCTTGTTTTTATCTTGATTAATATACCCTTAGTATGATTAGCACAGAAAAAAACAGAGAAATTAAAAATGCTTCTTTATTCTGCTACTGTGGGATTTTGTTTCATAAAGGATATAAGTGTGTAAGATGAGAGCATAAACTTTTAGGGATCGAGCATATAAAGCAGAAACACTTTTTACACACTTCCTTGGAAGTGTGTTACAGAAAAATCTTTATGGCAACTAAATCTTGTTGTACTTAAGTAATCCGCTCGCACAAAAGTTAATAAAAATCCCTTATTCATTGCAAGCTGAAAAACATGCATAATAAATACATTGAAAATTATATAAAACTTGCTATCCTAAATGGTTTCTTACTACCTAACATTTTGAAACTGTACAATGAAAAATTACTGCTGTTTCATTTGAGTGGCCCTAAGCCTCTGTGTCCAAAACACAACACAAAGAGATTTTCCTTAAGACGCCCCACATATGGAGATGTTCGTCTATTTCCTGGAATCGTAAATTTAGGTTGACGCACTACCAAAAAAAGAATAAAAACATTTTTAATACTACTTCCGGCAAGGAGCCAACAAGACCCACAAAATGGAGAATAGGCGTCGTTGTTTCCATAGCATGTTGTTTCCTGTGCCCACATGGCCTAAACAAATCCGTCTACGATGCCAGCAGAATCCCGGCTGTCTTCTGCAGGGACCCTGGGATGTGAGATCAGCAATATACTGCTGTTTGCCCTGAGGTAGTTGCCTATGCCAGCCAATAGCCTAGCTGGAGTAAGGAGAAAGAAAGAGAGGGAAAAAAAAACGAAGAAGCACTCAGCGAAAGGAGCCTCCAATTTGTCAATTTATTTGGGGTTTGGAAAATATCCTGAAGCGAAGCAGCCACTGGCTACCCAATCCAAAGAGATGGCTGACGTCTCACATGTAAGCCATCACTCAGTGAGAAACCCAGGTAAAGAGTGCAAGCTTGACACATACGTCCGGGAAAAGACGATTTTTAATCTGTATAATGCGTGACAGCAGAATGTTTTCTTAACGTATGAACTGTCAGGCAAATAGGAAAAGAAAGAACTTCCAATATAATGAAAATGTAACTGAAAAATTATCAGGCAGAGCAGCTATACCATCTCTGCAGGCTTTGAGAAAAAAATGTTTGCAGGGTGATAGAACAGGAGTGCCGCTCCTCTCAGCAGGGATGGTCAGGTGACTACAATTGTTAGCACTGATTTGTGCTGCCTGCTCCTCCTCGGCCGATGTTTGTGTGCATCGACGTGGTTCCATTTCCCGAGTCACCTCAATACTGAACGACCACCTTTTCGTTGATTTTTGTTTATGTTGCTTAGGACTTGTGTCACAAAGGTCTAAGCAATGAGATGATCAAATGTCGCATGATTCCATTTGCAGAGGATCTCCAGGCTTTTCTATGTATTTATTAAATGTACAAAATATTAGATGCAAAGTCTAAACATTTCACCCCATCCATGAAAATATCATTAGGAACCGGACTTATTTCTGGGTTTACTTAATTTCAGCTTACAGATATACATTAGGTCTACATCGCCCTCATCCTTGTCTTCAGGTGCCTGTTGCAACACGATGCTTAATGATTAACCGCGGAATGAGACCAGAATTTCCTGCGAACCCTTTAGCTTGAAAAAATGTTTTGGACATCCCACTCACGCAAGACGAGGGAGACATCAATCAGCGAGGGCAAAATGCTTCGCTGTCCTTAATATGCGGAAGATGACGCGGTGACATTCTGATATTTGACTTTGTCTAAGCGGTGATGTAACACGCTGGAGGGATGTTTTGCATAATGCGAGCTTGTCGGCGCCGTGTAACCGCCCGGCTATTATTGTTCAGGAGAAGGAGAGGGACCAATTAGCTTCACTCCAGTTCACGCTAATTGGTAAGTGGTCCGTTTCCAGGAGGCGTGTCCCCCCCCCGAATTGTTGAGCTTGGCCCTGCGTCTACGGCGCCCCCTGGGTTGCTTTCGGACTACGTTGCCTAACGTAGAGAGGCTCACCAGTGACAGCTGGCAGTCTCCACCCATGGGATAAAACATCTTAGCACTTCATAAATTTATAACAAGGCTTCAAATCACAGCAGTTTCCAGGCTCTCTGCTCTCTGGAGCACGAGTGCAAACGCGCACCATACGGACACGCGCACGCTTAAAGGCAAATGCGTATATTTATATATCACTACTTAATTTATGAAAGGAAAATAAATATCCATGTAAAATGTATTCCATATGTGTGTTCCTCACAGAGATTGTAGCTACGCGGGTGGTGTTAAAGCAATATACAGTACGTGTGTAAATAAGCCAGGTTTCTACACTTGTCTAACGTTTATCTAAGACATGACCAAATATGCTATACATATACCAGTACGATTTATAGAGCTTTAACGAAATAAAATTACATTTAAAAAAAAATCAATATCCAGTTAAACAGTATAACAAGTTAACAAGTGTAGCTTGGAAAATTTCTGAAAGCAAAATCTCAGTACTTATCCAGCCAAATACGTTCAGTAACGATTGTCCTTTAGCATCTAACGGATTAGCATAAGCTAATTCTGACTTACGTTTACTTTTTCAATTGCTCATTTGTCTTTTACTCCAATGCAATTTACAGTAGAGGGAAGGGTTACAATTTATCTGTGCTCCGGGGAATCCCTGTTTAACAGCTTTCATTAGGTGTCACACTCGAGCGACGATTTTTACTTTCTTGCTGCTGAATCTTAGTTTGGCTACTCTTCTGTGATACTGTTGTGGGATAGAGGGGTTAATGTGAATGGAGACGCAACTAGGGCCGAATTCACTGAAGATCTAGGATGAGATGGGAGGTTCCCGTCAAGGAAAACAAACACAGCAACCAACTGTAACTCTCAGGTTATGCTTCTGCTTTTTCGCTTCAAACTCGACGGTACTTTCCTGTGTAAAATTCTGTGCAACTCGTATTATATTACCCAGTTTCGGTAAGCTCGCCATGTAACATGCCCACTCTTTCAGACGACCCAGGGGGTCACCCCAGCGAGATGTCTGGTGTGTAAACTCACCGGTGGACGTCCAACAGAGGATTGCGAGACGGGATCACAATCTGCACTTGTATCCCGACCCCTCCCCTGGGTCTAACCTCTGTTTATCCCTTTGATTACACACAAATCAGCATCCTACCGTGAGCTCTGGGGGCTCCCCTGTAGCAGTGTGTCCCTTCTAAGTATCTGCCACATACTCACATGCCACACATCACTACACTCTGTATTATCAGAATGTTCACTCATCTCACCAAACTGGGGATTGGCCAGGCTCCGTTCCCACTTAAACCTTGCATAGTGTACTCCATCGGCGGCCCATAAAAAAGTGGAAATGATATGTTATGGTAGCTTACTTGACTGAACTATCACATGCAAAGGAGATATTATAGGAAAGGGTCAAAGGTTGTATAAAACCATATTGAGGGACACATCAGATGAAAAGGCATAGAGAGAGAGAGTTCCCTTTGCTTTGACCATTCTAAAGAAGCGTCCTAGGCGGCTAACAAATTTGAAATGCCATGCAATCTTATGCAATCTCATTGGCAAGTTGCGACTTAGCAAACACTATTACAGCGCAACATACTGACACACGCATGCGGTGGAATGAAACTGTAGGCCAGCTAGAGAAAAAGGGTTTGAAAGTGGCTTTGAAGAAGAGTACAAATTCAGATTGAAACTTAATCATGTCTTAATGTTGCCGTGCATTACTGTTTTCACAGTTGTACTGGGAGTCAGGTTGGTTTTACTGGGTCCGGCTATGATGGTAATATTACAGACACTTTAATTCAGAAGGAAAGTCCTAGATCACAATGGGTGACCCTATGTGGAAGAATAAAGTATACTGTTTAGTTTATAGTGCACGCCTTAAGGTTCGCCTGCTACTGCAAAAGGCACCATATGCATAAGCTGTATCTAAGCATAGATCGCTTCTGCTCTCGCTGCTAATTATTTTTAAAAATGCCCAGGAATCTAGTTTCCATCCATAATGTGAATCCATGTCCCCAGTGCCACATGATGCTGTTGTCAGCACGTCAGGATGCACTTTAACAACAAATCTCATGCTGGGGACTCCTCTTCCAGAGGACTATGCTGGTAATTCTTGATGTTTCACAAGCCAATCATGCGAGCGCAGAGTGTGGGACCCTGAAGTCTTCGCTATGAGTGACATGGGCCCCTGGCAGGTACAGCTGAGGGGGGAATCTGGAGACATCATCAGGAGCCCATCCACATCCGGCGAGACATCCGCCAGCTGAGAGGCTGCCCCTGTCGACTCGGAGGATTCTCGACCTACAACTTGTTCAGCATGTGCAAAAGAATTCTGGGAGGCGCCCATCCCCCACATACCCCCCAAACCCCACAT
>JAABNY020000035.1:10873862-10888620 GCA_015164015.2 Brevimyrus niger
CTCACATGCCCCACATCCCCCACATGCCTCAACACAACACCTGCATCCAATCATCTTCTTCCACTACTGGAAAACAGCCTCCTGCATTTATTCCCTCTAAATATAAAATAATCACGTCAAGGAATTAGCGTCACGTTAATCAGCCCATATCAGGGTGTCAATAAAAATATGACAATTGCCTATGTTGATACCCACAGTGCAGGGAAGCAAACAAGGATGTGGGAACTGACAAAACAGCACCCCCCCACCCCCACACTTAAAATGGAAGCGCTGGCAGTTTGGAAGGCAGGGGAGGGTTAGGGATTGCACTGCCATGAGCAAACTGAACCCCACGGAGAAGGTGGGAGAGACTGGCCCTAGAAGACTTATATCATGGCACGGTTACAGCAGCTGGCTGTCTCAGGTGTCATGGAAACTATATGCTTATGTCAAGGATGGGGCTGCTATGGCAGAGATGAACCAGGGCTGCCCGTGGGAATTCGGTAATGGCACTGCTGGGGGGTGCGAGTTGGCAGAGGCTGCTGAAGGCCTCCTGGCCGTCTCGGGAGCCCAGAGGACAGCTGAGGTAGACGCTCAGTCTGACATACAAACAACATGGAAGCTGGCGGAGTGATCTGTGAATGGGCCCCTGTCAGTGAGATTAGGCAGCCCCTAGCTTCTCATCATGCTGCCATGCGGGAGCTTGTGGGAGGGAAGAGGAACATTTTGGGAGGAGAGCATTGTTGAAGGGGAGAGGAGCATTGTGGGAGGTGAGGGGAGTATTGTGGGAGGGGAGGGGAGTATTGTGGGAGGGAAGGGGAGTATTGTGTGAGGGGAGGGGCGCATTGTTGGAGTGGACTTAGTTACCAACATGAACTCCATCACCTCTGTGTGTGGAGTTTGTATGTTCAACGCAAATGAGACCCTGAAACACTCACTTTTAACTGACCTCAATAATTAGCATTTTTGATTGATTTGTGTTTGGAGTCTGCATGTTCTCCCCATTTTGCATGGGTTGCCTGCCCAGAGTCCGGTTCCCTCCTCCAGTCCAAAAACACCCAGCTGGGATAAATAACGTCCATAGTGTGTGTGCTTCCAGTAACAGACCAGCATCCTGGTGGTGTTCTCCTGCTTTATGTCCTATGCTGATGCTGTACTCCTGCTTTATGCCCTATGCTTCTTGGAAAAGGTTCCAGGTCCCTTCACCACCCAATATTAGATAAATGAATAGATGGAACCATGGTTTGGCTGTTCATATGTAATACTGGTGAGAAGTGACCGTGTAAAAACATTTCCTCAGGTGCAACACAACCTGATCTCTAACTCACAGATACAACAGAGGGCAGACGGCGATAACGTTCAAGGAGCAGTGTCCTTCATGAATCGCAAGGAAATGGAAGGCACTCGTAAAAATGCAAATTATTGACGTCTGTTAAAAGTGAGTGTTTCAGGGTCTTGTTTGCATTGAACATCACATTAATAAATGTCGGCTCGACATGCAAACAAATTAGCGGTATCTTTCCCTAGTTCCTAGATTGAAAAGTAATTAAAAAGAAAAGTTATGGATAGTCTATCCGGTTTTACTTTGGGTTTTGGCTGTAATATTATTGATTTATATCATTCTATTAAACTAGGCAGACGCCAAATCAACATACAAACGAAGAGGGTGATTAAAGCAGGAACTTAAAGAAGACAAGCGGAGAGAAAGACATTTCAAAGGTAGCAGGTCTTTCGGGGGGGGGTGGGCTGTCCCACCACCCCTTGTTGAAAGCCGTTTTGCAATCAAAATCCATATCCTCACCTACACCATCAAATGCCCTGCCTTTCTGCTGCTGTCACGTGACTTAACCCATGTGATGGAGGGCAACCAATCACTAACGTGCATAACGTGAAAACATATCAAACCAGGTGGCTGCAGTCCCCAGAACATTGTAGGCCTAAAACACGCCTCATAATTGAGAGAAACGCTGCAAAAGTCTGTATCAAAAGAAGCTGTCATTGGTGGCGCCTGTAGGCCAAAAGGATGCCAGTTGTCCATAACATGAAATGGCAGAAAATGAATAGTTTAATGACTGAACTACCCAGCTACATAAATGACCAAAATCATGAGATCTGTAAGTCACTTGGGACACAACTGCCAGCTGCAAAACTAGAATAAGAAAGAAGGTTTAGTCAGTGGTGGTAAAAATACAGAGATTTCAGTAGCATACAGCTTATATAAAAGTGAACATAAGTACACAAACACATGTTCCCACAGGCTAAACCAGGCTTATGCTGCATCCAACAGAGACATGAGTAGTAGTCTCAAGTAAAGCACCTATAATTAAAAAGTTTTGGATATTTATCGAATTAGGAGATATACTGATATACTGCTCCTGAACAGGCATTCAACGGACAAGATCGCTCATTATGTTTTCACTCAAGAGGAAATATAAGCAGGTACAAACGCTTCCGAGACAAAAATGGAAATGTAATTCTTACAACCAAGTAAAGAGATTAAATAAACTGAGAATCGCCGCAAATTGTTTGTTTCATGATTTTCGCTTGGTATAAAATGCGAACGATACATTGGCATAACAGGACGGAATCATCTCAAACAGCTTTAATGTTTGTTTGGCCCAGCAGGATCTGCTGCTGAAAGCAGTCATGCAATTTAGGTTTTGCTTATTAAGTCAATATTTTGCCGTAATAAATGTGTCGGGAGGGTTAGGGACTCTGCATGCTGTGTGTCCAAGCGTCTCCATAATGCCTAATAAAAGAAATGCATCATAGGATTATCAATCTATTCTGAACATTTCCTGAGGTGACACACAGATTTCTTTGGTCTGTTGATAAAGCAGCATTTTAGCAAAGGGCCAGAATCAACCAAAACCAACTATTCTTTAAAGACGAATGTGCCAACTTTTTCTTGGTGGATAGTTTTGTCAGACGTGAAGTTTCTTGTGACTTAGGGTATTTTTCCATTGAATTTTCTTCGCGAGAAAACGAAATATAAAGGATCTTCTAAAACCACAAATGAAATACAGCACGTAGGACAAAATCAACTTGTATTTGATCATTAGTTGTTTTGCTGACAGTAAACAAAATAACCCGCAATCCTAGGGACTGGTGTTAAAACTGGAGAATTTTCAAACGAAAATGCCATGATATCTTCCTGTTGAACTGATGATGGTCATAGGGGAGACCAGAGACAATTGTGGAATCGAATCTGGTCTCTGCTCATTAATCTGTGTTATGTGTTTCATAAGTGTCTGAGTTGTTCCAGGGAACCTTAAACCAGCAGAACTGGAGGGACTTGTTGAAGTGTGTTAGAAGTCTGTTCAGCCGTTCAACAATAATATCTGGTCTCCCCAAATTACCAGTCAAAAAAAAAGCACTCTTCTTTAAATTCCAGAACCTTGAATTTTTAATTGGTATAATGCATCATTTGTACCAAGGTGCACCAAGGATATATTCCTGACAGAAGAACTGGCACTATTTAAACCAAGCCACTACTAAGTTCACCTTGATCGCCCCTCTGTCTGTTAATAACTGTCGAATCAGGTATTGAGCAAATCCTTTGTAATCATTAGAAGGTGCATTCATTGTACATTTGCTGGCATTTAAGTGTCGTCTCCTCTGAGTTGCAGCACGCTTTAAAAGCTAGAGAACGCACAATGGGTTACCCTTGTCATGCCCGGACAGCTCCTCTGAAAGCCACAATTTGCTCAGTGACCTGAGCGAAAATTTCTAATTGGCATAATTTTTCACCCGCTGAACCATAAAGAGGAAATAAGTGATACCATTCAATAATGTATCTGATGCATCTATAATTAATCAGTTTTTCCCCCCACTGGCAGGTCTCCTGGCTGTTTGATTATGGCGCCGTTCTTATTGGTGCAGAATAATGGAAGGTGATTCTTTGTGTGTCACTGTTGGTTTAGTTTTACTCTGAGTTTCCCTGGTCTGATTGTAAATTACATGTGCTCTGTCTCTCCTATTCCTTGGCCAAGTTTTGTCCAAGATGACCCATCTCCCTTGGTTTCCTACAATATATCTTTGATGGCCGATGGACAATGTCAAGGTGGAAGAGAGAATGGCAACATAAAATGCTGATATGTACAAAAGCTCTCCTATACATATCACCAAACCAAAGTAGTTCACCCTCAGCCGCTAACAACGCTATGGTAGCTATGGTTTACCATTCATGTATCCATGTGAAATGTTCAGTTTTTGTATTTATGTTCCCAGTCCCAAATTAACCCATGTGTGTAGCACACATCCCAGCTCCAAAAGTACCTGATATTTGCCCGATTTTTTCTGTATTGGGAACACATGGTTCGATTGCGCAGCAGCCATTGTCACAAAATATGGGTAGACAAACTCAACCAGATCTTCATTTGTTCATTCCAAGGGAAAGTGAATTACTTGGAGAATGGGGATGTTTCTCAATATTAAGACCGCAAAGATAGTATCTGTGGTCCTGGCTAGACCGGTCTTGCTAACTCGCCCTCTAAGAACGAGCTTGGGGCACAATGAATCAGGGGATTGGTTTCGCTCGTATCCTTGATATTTAGGGGAGGTGGATGAATGACATCTAGGCGTTTTTACCATCCTCTGTACTTCTGTGTCGGAGTATTGAAACTGGTCTTCGACGATGGGAGATCCGTAAAACGGGTACACAAGAACACAAGTACAATCACCTACGCATATTCAGAAACAGCCTACATTTTAAACATCCATTAAATTTTTGTAATGCTATGACGAATAAAAACAAAGTATCACTTTCTAATTGTTAATTTAGTGTTTGGCACCCAATGTATGTCTGTATTTAAGAAACCAAATGCTAATTTGATCTCTTACCATATCTTCCACTTTGGTTAGCAGTTAAACATTGTGTAATTGCTAACAAGGCCACAATTATAATACATACTGGGGGGACATGCCCCCCCCCCCCCAGCAGTCAGATGTGCTCGCAATGTCCCTCTCAATATATATTATAATTATGGCCCTGGTCCCCCCAGTGTTGACTCCATGGCTAATGTTTCGTGTGCGAAGATATTGGTGATTTACATAAATCTCTCATAATGAAATTTAAGCATCTTGTTGTCCTATTTATGTTTGTGTTTCTTCTGTGGTGTCATTCTGGATACCATCTGCTACAACCAATACAACATGGTACTGTATCCAATTTTCATATACATGAAATAATGCAAGAAATAAAAACAAAACTGCTATAATTTTTCTGAATGTGAGTTTTCAGATGTCTCTAAATATTGTGACAGTTAGCTGTGACATTTCATGCCAGTGTATAGAAAAAATACTGAAATATTGTTAATGCCCTTGATAGAGTCCGGTCAGGACTGCTGGCTGTTCCCTGACACATTACAACACATCTACTAACAGTGTTACCAGCCTTCATGGAACGCTTTCAGGACTACTGAGGCGATTCATTTAAGTAAATGTGCGATCAATGATGAATGAAAAAAATACACACAAGTTAACCCACTAATGCCTCAGTTGCTCTTCATAATGGAAATATTCACGGTCCTTTATTCATTTTAAACAACAGTCTGCCAAGTCAGGTTTTGTAGGGGCCGGATCACACAGGCTGAGAAAAGTCATGAGAATGATTACATAAATCATTTAGAATTATGCGTCATTCTGCATATACAAATTCATTACATTTCAAGAGCAGCAGACATTTTCTTGCTATTTAAAAATAAATTTACTTATAGTATTTATTTTTAAAACCTAAAGCAGAGGAGTGGTTTTCAGACATCTGTGCTTCTAGAAAAAAAAACCCAAACCAGAAGGGCAACACCAAAAAACTCTCCCTGTAACACATGTGCGCTGGTGGTTCATACTTGTAATCAGGGCAAAATATCCAGTTTGCTTCTGTAGGCTGATACAATGCATCTATCCGCCCGTTTTCTGCAACCGCTTATTCAGCACACTAACATCCACTGTCAAAGTAGATGGGTAAAGTTGCTTAAATAACTCACCATTATCATTAGGGACACGTCATTGTGAATTCGCTGAGGAACCCACTCTTCTCATTGTGTAATACAAACAGATGCGTTTCAGTGTGTCATAAAGGAGGAAATTGCAAATTATTCTGTAATGAGAATAACATTTTTTAAACACAATACACTGATTCTAATGCACGCGACTCAAAATATTTGCAGCTACTGATTATCCTCCGAATTATTATTTTTATGCCGCTTGCTGTGAAATAAACAAGGCCAGATGATTCATTTGAACGGTTAATCATTTTAATTAACATGAGCCCAGCAAGAAATTCCATGTCGAGGTTACTAGAGCTGCGCTCTCCTCTCTGCCTCCCAACAACGATCGATCCTTCAGGCGGGAACCAGGCATGGGCGTCTTCCTCCCCCCAGCCTGCGTCAGGACCCGCGCTGCGGATTTTGCGCCCGTCTCCAAAGCAAGCCGCCGCCTGGTGCTCTATCGGGGTTGAATGGGGCAGCCGTGGCAATCTCACACCCTCGGACGTCACTGCCGCTATGCCCCCGCCCCCCCCCCCCCCCCCCCCATCCCCCGGGGCCTGCCTTACAGACAAATTCAATTACGGCGTTCACATTATCACAATAAGCAGTGGCAATTAAAGCGCACGTAAAGATAAAAGATGCCGGGTCTAACATTGAGGAAAGATGCTGATGCAAATGCACGGACATGTTTGTAACAGCCGATACATCCCAGATCTGAGGCTTCGTCATAAATAAAGGCAAATTTTAGTCCCTCCAATACTCTGGAAAACTGATCGTCCTGCGATACTTAGCATAAATCTGGCATCGTTTTCATCCTTGTGACTAGGGGGGCAAAACAACGCACCCCCCCCCCCCACCCGCTACATGGCTTTTGGTAGGTGAGCTGTAAGATGGCTGCCCTGTAACAGCCAGGTGCACTGAGTGTGTGAGAGAAGCAGTACGCTTGTGTCTCCATTGAGAGAGGCCTTCCCACCTCCCATCGCACATGCAAATACCCAGCATGACATGCGCCCGGTAAATAAAAGGCATCGCGTTCCATTTGAAGTGTACCTTTAATCAAGAAACACATCTGTTTTTCTAATAGGGTTAATCTGAAATCACAATGAGATAGACGCCCTGTTTACAATGTGGCCAATTATTAAACAGTGGATGGCCATTGATTTAATAGGCTACCTTACATCAGTGACTCCAACAAATCTCATGCCAACCTGCATCAAAATGCCTCAATCTGCACATTAAACACTAGTCAGACAAGCAGCCAATGATAGCGTTACTCAGCACTAAAATCTATCTGATTGAAACTTAATTATACAATTAATTCAGTTTTATTTTTGTTTGTTTGATTTTATTAGGAAAATTACGTTCAAAATGGTTTTTTTTTGTTAGAAACGGTGAAACCTGAATATTTGAAGGTTAAGCCATTTAAAATTTACCGCAATTTTTTTTTTTTTTTGGGGGGGGGGGGTGGCGGTACGTTGCCGAATTTCACATCACGGAAGAAGACGAAGGTACAAAAGCGATATACAGAAATGGTTCTTTTTCTTCCTTTTTTCCGTTCCTGTGAGGAGCCTGAGAGGAGCGGCACCGCTTGTCTTGTCTGGTGAGAGCAAACCATTGTTTGTGCTGTCACTCTGGCATGGGGGGCAGGATGGTGGGGACGCCGTGACAGTCTGTGTCAGAGACTCGAGGTAATTAAGGCAGGACTCTGCGTTGCGCCTGGGGGGGGCCAGGAGGGGCCGGGAATGTTGCTGATGTGCATCGGTTGAGGGGGGGTTGTAGAGGGTTAGGGATGTGAGTAAGCATTCTTAGTATAGCCCGGGGGCTACGGCAAGCAAAGGAACTCGCCAAATTACTGTCTCCCAATTTGCTCTCATGAATATTTATTGGGACAAGACAGAAGAGCACGGCCGGCGTCTCCTTCAACGCAATGTGTGGAGACAGGCAGTCTCTCTGATGTCTGGAGGGTAAATGTTAAAATTATTGCCCTTCGGTAGCTAATGTCCCGTTTTCGTAATCCCGAGAGCGGCAGCCCGCGCACATCAGTTCGACGTGAAGGCGTCCGGCGCCGGAAAAAAAAAAAAAACATCAAAAGGTCTCCGTAGATCCTCATCAATTACTTTGGATATGTTGATATCTGAATCTCGCTCCGACTCGGCCAGGAAGTCAGCGAGCAAATGCGTCTTACTGAACCAGAGTAGCTCCCTCTGCTGCTAACGACGGCAAATTTTTTGAGCTTTCATGAGCGCTGACGAATGACGCGGCGACACAGACATTCTGTGACCCGATAAAACAAAAAGTGCTGAATAACAGAATATGGATAAATCAATGTTGAGTTTTCCTTGTATAAATTAAATATTTACAACATGCCTGCAGTAGATAATGAGGCTGTTTAAAATAACATATAAACGGCTGGACACCTATCGAAAGTCGGCTGTTTTTCCATCTATCTTTGTGGAGGCTCTTTTAATATTGATCATGTGGTTAAATGGTAATATCATTATTATTTTATTAAATAAAACAATGAATCTGGCTAGCTCAGTTAGTCATGGACCTCATGGAACATCATCCAGTGTTGACCTGACAATAAGCACATTTCATACTGAGCAATGTAATAAGAAAACTAAAATATGATAATTTATTTTTAGTTCAGTTGCTTATTTGTGTTCTTGTTTTAGTCAAGCCACAATGCCACACTGGTAATGCTGAAGTATTGTGTGATGGCCATATGATATATAAAGAAAAATAATTGGAACCATTTTCTGATTAACTAGCTAGCCAGTCAAAAACCGGAATTGTCTGTACTTATATACATAATTTAATGCATGAGAAAAATAAAATGACTCTGTAAATAGGAATTCATAACTCCTCTTTGCTACATAGTTGCCAACAAACAGGTAAAAATATATATAAAAAAATAAGCTTTAAAGATAAATGATTTCGAACACTGGAAATCCAGGCATGAATATTACAGTGTGAGAAAAAAACAATCTCTGGAGGATAAATATTTCAAACATCCCCATACATATATAGCTACAATTCAAGCTCTTTTTTTTCTCGCTCTTTGCAATTAATTCTAATCCTGTTGGAAAGGTTTCTGTGACGGGCAGACTGAATAGCACAGGCAAAATAAACCTCGACATGGAGACCACTAAACTCAATATACTGACTTAGAAAATAAAAAAAAAACAGCCTTTCTTTTTTAATTACATTCAACCTATAACTCAACAGGATAAGTAAGACACCAAAACAAATCAATAAACGAGACCTGATGATGATATGATCGTCACGGCCGACGAAATTATATCCGCATCCTATTTCTTGATGGAAATGCAGCGCATTTACACACAAATTCGGTGGGCGTGGCCCCACAGCTGCTGTCGTCCCGGGGACGACACGCCACATCAGGGCCTTCACGCTTGCCAGACACACCTTTTCATTTTGCGAATCACAGAAGCCTTGTTTGCTCCCATGGCATGAAGCAAAAGGGCCCCCCCAGACAGCAAGTAAATCAGCAAATAAACAGCAAATAAATCACGCTTCACTCGTTTTTAAATTTTAAAAGGGAATCGAATCCTCCGGCCACATTTTGGGCAATAAGAGTTCTGTGGGCCGAAGTCGGCTTGTGAGTGTAATTCCATATCCGGAAGGGGGAGCATTTCGAAATTAGGCCCTGCTCCCCCCACACCCGAATTGGTAGGCTCCATCATCACTCAGTATCTCTCAGACATCGTCCAGCTAGGTAGATGACCTCCAAGCAGAGACTACGAAGACCCCGCCAGATCAAAACAGAATGCAAAACATATCATTTCATATAGCAAATACAAAATATCAAATAGTGTAAAGGTGCAGATATATAGCTATAACATTTAACCCACATGCGTAATATCGTGTAGGTTCCCTCGTGCTGCCAAAGCAACTCTGACCCATCAAGGCACGGACTCCACCAGACCTCTGAAGGTGTCCCGTGATATCTGGCATTGAGACGTTAGCCGCAAAGTCCTGCAAGTTGTGAGGTTGGTCCTCCATGGATCAGACTTGTGTGTCCGGCACATCCCACAGACATTCGGCTGGATTGAGGTCGGGGAAGTTTGGAGGCCAAGTCAACACCTTGAGATGTTTCTCATGTTCCTCAAACCATTCCTGAACAATTTCTGCGGTCTGGCAGGGCGCAGTATCAGGCTGAAAGAGACCACCGCCGTTGGGGAATACCGTCGCAATAAACGGGTATATTTGGTCTGCGACAGTGTTTAGGTAGGTGGTAGGCGTCAAAGTAACATTCACGCTAATGCCAGGACTCAAGGTTTCCTAGCTGCTTCCGCCGGCTTGCCTTCCTCCCATAGTGCATCCTGGTGCACACGCATCCAGACGTCCACGTGATGTAACAGAATTGTTCCTCAGACCAGGCCACCTTCTTCCATCGCTACATGGTCCAGTTCTGAGGCTCACATGCCCATTGTAGGTGCTTTCACCGGTGGACAGGGGTCCGGATGGACACTCAGACCAGTCTGTGATCACAGCAAGCTGCGATGCATTGTGGCTTGACACTTTTCTATCATAGCCAGTATTAACTTTTTCAGCAATTTATGCTACAGTGGCTCTCCTGTGGGATCGGACCAGACAGACTGGCCCTTCAATCCCCCACGTGCATCACTGAGCCTTGGGTGCCAATGACCCCATCACTGGTTCACCGGTTGAACTTCCTTGAACCACTTTTGGTAGGTAGTGACCACTGTATACCAGAAACACCCTAGAAGACCTTCTGCTTTGGAGATGCTCTGACCCAGTTCGTCCAGCCAACACAATTTGGCCCCTGTCAAAGTCGCTTAGATCCTTACGCTTGTCCATTTTTCCTGCTTCCGACACATCAGCTTCAAGACCTGACTGCTTACAAGCCTAATATATAATTGGTCCCTTGACAGGTACCATTGTAATGAGATAATCGATGTTTTTCCACTTCAGCTGTCAGTGGTTTTAATGAAATGGCTGATCAGTGTACTATATACGTTATATATGTTATATTTGCATATGGGACAGGATATTTCACTTTTAAGCCTTAGCTACTTTAAAAGGCACACATACCTTTAGCTATTTGTCTAGAATAATCCACATTTATATCATGCTCAAATTACAGAACCACACCACACGCCGACAAAAAGCCACTATTGCAGTCGGAGACTCCAATATTTACTGTTTCGTGGGTATCTGTTTACATACTTGACTGGCCAACAGCTTCAGAGGGTTTGTCTGTTTATTCCTGCAGCCGCCTGGCGTCTCAGGTTCCAAATAAAACCACTAATGTCACCGGCAGTAGCGGGGAGGGAGGGCTGAGGACACCTGCCCATTTCCCAGGAAGCCAGCCCGGATTTACCTGCCCGCACTCCAGTCACTTGATGCATCAGTCCGTCAAAATACACACAAAGGAGAGGCATGACAGGGACACTGTGATACAATGAGAACAGAGTCTATCCTGCTTTGGCAGCTGCTCAGCACAGCACTGCCGCAGAGGGTGGCGACGAGCACTCAGAGCGTCGCCGAGACACACCTCACAGCAGAACAAGACACACACGCAACACACTGCATCACAGAGGCACACCCCCACATCTAATTAACCAATCACCACTGAGACTTTCCGGCAGACGGGCTTCTCAAAAAATGCTAATTGCTTAAGTCACTTCAATCCCCTAATACTACAGTACCTTCCCTACATGTGTTGTACATGTATATGCTAAATGTTTGCCTGTGACAGTGTGTTTTTTTGATGTTGACGTTTATTGTCCGCCACTGTACTTACAACTTTGCATTTTATTTTTTGTTGTCGCAATTACCTCCAAGGGCTCCCTTTACTTTATCTGGCACTGTGGTCTACAGGACAAATCCAAATAAAAATTCCATTGTACTACGTAGCAAACTAAAATAAAATACGGATGAACCGTGAGATATATTAAAAAAAAAAAATTCACGTGATTTGTAATCATTTAATACATTGGCAAACGTTGCTTTAAAGACTTGTAATCGATAAACCTTTAAGATCTTGTAAAGAAATGTAATCTAACCTGTTTAATAGAATAGCATGTTAATTATATCTGCCCTTTTATGATATAAACCAAAATCGGCCTTTCCAGAACGGTTCCCTTTTCACCCGTGACGTTGAGCGGATCATGCAGCTGATGTTTGATAAAGCACGTTCCCAATTAAAAGTTGGTGGCGACGACACCTGTTACAGCTGGTTTCCTGCATGTTTCCAGTAGCCAATGAAAGAACAGGATTTAAATGGCTAATGGCTGGTGTGCTTCAGTACCACGTGGCTCACTTGTGCGTCAATTTGCTAGAATATAGCTAAAATGCTGAATAAATAAATGTAATGCTTCGGTACTCTTCCCAGAATTCATCACCTTTGTCACTTTACAATTATTCCTCCAAATAACAAGTCGCAAATAGCAAGTCGCCTACTTGCGCAGGAAGCCCCCATCTCAGCACCACGGCCATAACCATGTTGTTTGCGTTAAACCCTTTTCCTGTATGCCAGTCAGGTGACGGGGGATGTTAGCTTCACAAAGCAAGGCAACCGAGCAGACGCAAATGTATTCAGTGCGTTTAGTACTCAGGATTAATCGAATTATAATTTAATCATCTGATCAAACAGCAATTAGCATAATCACTTCTGGGGAAGAGCTGATAGAGAACGAAACCAACACACAATAAACCGCAGGCAACTAACACTTTAATGAGACATTTATAAGAATTAAAAAGTTACATATTCCTGAGAACACTTGCAGACTTTTAAATATTAACCAGAGGTTTCCGGTAACGCTATGTTACATAAATTTTATGTCAATTCATAGATAAAAATAATCCCAAGTTCACAAAAAAACACATAAGCTCACAACATTCACGAGGAACAAAATGGATGGTTACCAGATATAGCACAGGTACATGTGCAAATACATTAAGAAACTATTTATTTATTGACAGCACCCTTTATGTTATGAGATGCAATTTAGCTAAGAATAACAAAATGAGAAATTTGCTAAACGAGGCCCTGCTTCGCGCGAATGGAATTGGGCGCATGTTCAAGGGCCCCAGATTTTGTGTCCTGGTCCCGCGCAAAAGTCGGGCCTTGTTGACAGTTGACGCACTGTGACAGCAGGCAAGGAGACAGACTGCCTCCCAGCTTTGCGGGTGCAGTAAGGCGCCTGTGCCGAGGCGTGTCGTTCGTCTGGGGGTGCACAGGCATGGGGGGCGTTCAGACCTGCCGATGTTCCGGGCAGAAACAGTGGCATTCTGGCGTGAGCAGAGCAGCCTCAAACTCCAAAAGACTGTCAGTTTACCCAATAACAAATTCATCCATACTTTTTAGCTAAAAAATTATTATAATAAAACTACCATGTATGAATTTATATATATATTTTTTTACAATTATAATAATACTTTGCTTTTTGGATTTTTCAGTGTTACAGTAGAATCTTCAGTGTTATGCAATGCCATTTTTTGTTAGAATGCTCTTTATTTAAAAATGTAAAATATCATTCACAGTAATAATGTGCCAACAAATTTATGTTACAAATACATAAATTAAATATAACAAAAACACCATTGTATTGCAATTATGCTCAGTGGTGAAAAAGCCCTGCTACCAATCTAAACTATTGATTTACATTATGATTTAATGTTGGCAACTCATCACATTTGTGGCACAAATGTCCTTTTACTGGTGAGGGGTATGACAGGGGTAATCCAAAGTGGTGAAACAGCAGGTTTCCTTTCCTGCCTGTTATGGTTATCTGTTTGTTTATGTCTATTTCTGTTCAATTTCTTTGAACGAATGCAGTGAACACTGGTAACTACAGCCAGTGACGTGCAGTTCACCTAAGATTATAATGTAATATGGAAGTGCAAGGAAGTATTTCCTCAATTGAACTTGAATGCTAATTTTTTAACGCCAGCTTAGCAGCCCCTCCCAGAAAAATAACCTCCTGATTTTCCCTGTTCCCCTGGCATTCATTGGTGCCAAGATATCACCCATTCCCCCCACCCCCGCTCCCCCCGTCTCTGTTAAGCCCCTCCCACACCCTGCAGTTGTGGCCCTGGAAGCTGAGGGGGGAGTCTGCACGCCGCCCCCTATGTGGCTGTAACACCAGCCCGGGGAGATTAATCATGTTCTGTAGGTCGGGTAGCACCGGAGAATTCCGGAACATTCCTCAGCGAGCTCGATGGGGCGCGGCAGAGACAGACGAGCTCTTGGGAACCTGCATCGGGCAGCTCATCACATGGCCCCCCTCCCCAGTATCTACCTCACCCACCTTTACGCAGCCCAACAATGACAGTGCTTTAAAAAATGGCCGGCTAAAAATAGGCCTCGCTAACTGCGTCTTAAATCCTGGGTTTTGCTACATTTAAAAATAGCTTCCGATGGGAGACCGAGAGGGGCTCATTCGTCTCTCTGTCACTCCGACAATTCAGCCTTGGTCCCGTTATTTCATATCTGTTTTATTATTTGCTTTATGGATAAGAGGCCACTGGCGACTTCCAGAGCAGCCCTATCCGTGGGATGATGAGTAAATATCATTGGTTCGGGCAGAAGGATGGATAGAGGAGTCAATTCCCCAGAGATGGGGGTGATATACATGGCAAGGAGTGATAC
Organism: Brevimyrus niger; assembly: GCA_015164015.2. Lineage (NCBI taxonomy): Eukaryota > Metazoa > Chordata > Actinopteri > Osteoglossiformes > Mormyridae > Brevimyrus > Brevimyrus niger. The sequence goes on from JAABNY020000035.1 coordinate 10,888,470, forward strand.
CATCGTATACTGGGGGGGGGGGGGGGGGGCGTTGGGGGGGTGGGGTGGAGGGGGTGGGTTGGGGGGGGGGGGGGGGGGGGGGTGGGGGGGGGCGGGGGGGGGCGGGTGGGGGGGTGGGGGGGTGGGGGGTTTGGTTGGCGGGGGGGGAGGC
>JAABNY020000035.1:10888720-10900523 GCA_015164015.2 Brevimyrus niger
ACAATCCACCGAGGCAGGCGGGTAAAACTGGATGGGAGGGGCTAGCAAACAGGGCCATAGACACAGTGGTGGTACCCCAGCTACACTGCAGTGGCTTGAACAGGGCCATAGACGCAGTGGTGGTATCCCAGCTACACTGCAGTGGCTTGAACAGGGCCATAGATGCAGTGGTGGAACCCCAGCACGCTGCAGTGGCTTTGAACAGGGCCATAGACACAGTGGTGGTACCCCAGCTACACTGCAGTGGCTTGAACAGGGCCACAGACGCAGTGGTGGAACCCCAGCACGCTGCAGTGGCTTTGAACAGGGCCATAGAGGCAGTGGTGGAACCCCAGCACGCTGCAATGGCTGTGAACAGGGCCATAGACGCAGTGATGGAACCCCAGCTACGCTGCAGTGGCGCGACCACGTGACTCTCACCCTTCTAAGCCAGCCACGGGGCTGCGGTTGAAGCCATCGATTAAGCGACAGGCTGAGAGACGGATCAGGCTGAAAGGTCCCACAGGACTGGGGAGGAACCTTGCGTCAGGCAACAACAGCAGCGAGAGAGAGAGCTGGCAGTGGCTTCTCATTCCAGCGTCTGTCTCGACCCGGTTCCGAGGATATAAGACGTACACCGTGACACAGGGCCCCCTTCAGCACCCCACTGCATTCTTCTGAAAAACCCAAAATAACAGTAAAGCACTAAGTGGCCAGTTTATTAGGCACACCCACTAGCTAATTCAAAATGCCTGCTCGTCTGAACAGCCAATCACATGGCTGCATTTCAACACATAAACAGGACACATACGGCACATAAACAGGATCAGGGGGTTACTTACTGTCAGACTAAGATGCCTGATTTCAAACGTGACTTAATAGCCGGAGCTTTTGATGGTTGCAGCATCTCAACAGCTACTGGGGATTTTCATGCAGAATGGTGTTCAGAATATTACAATAGACGAAGTGATAAACAAAAAAACAAAATAGGAAACGCGATGGTCCTCTATTTCTATATGTTCATGCTTTTCAAACAGCTGTGAGTATGTCCACATACCAGTCACTAGCATTTAAAAAGAATTATGTATGAAGAATTATGTAGAAGCATGTATTTACATATAACCGGATATAAACTTTAATTCGTTCTATTTATAAAACAAAGCAAAAGATGTTTTTTGATTACATTTTCTCCCCTGTTGGCGGCAAATTATTCTGAGCATTAAGCTGTGATGGATGAAATTATGTAAACATTCACGGAAGTGGAACATGAAAAAATGAAAAAATCTGTACTCCAAACGGAGAGTGCTACGTGTAGACCACATGGGTGTAGACCACATGGCTAATTTGCGGGCCTCCGGAGAGTAATGCACGTCGCAGCCGTACTGCCGAGTCATGGCGGTGGCAGCAGAAGTTGGCCCCGTGCAGTCCCCTTATTTATTTATTTTGTCCCGTGACAGCTCATTATCAAACGCGGCACATTCGCAGAAGCACTGCAAAGCCGTAGGCGTGACTGACACTAAGCCTGGCTGGCTGCGGCAGGGGGTGGGGCCCACGTCAGTTTGTCAGTGGGCTTGCGAGCCAAATCACACCCCCAGTAAGGACAGATATGGTCCGGCCGCGTAGAGCCCCCTTCCTCGTTCCCTGGACCTTTGTCCTTCTCAGTTTTAAATGACGGCCCTAACCCTCCTGCGTCTCCACTACATGCATCGCAGGAAACTTATGACATATCAACCCAAAGGCACACAAACCCTACCTGTGATCCTTGGCCCCTCCCCTTCGGTGCTTTGAATCATGTGACTCACAGTAGCTCAATTATATTAATTCCGCCCCCCCCCCCTCCCTGTCGACAGCAGCAGGAGTAGAAAAAAAAATACACTCTCAATGCAGGCCCATCGTGGTTCCTAGCAGATGCCGAACGTGGTGTTAAAAATGCTGATAACCGTTTGTAAATTTCACGACACGTGCAAGAGGGGAGGCGATTCTTTGTTGGCATTGTAGGCGCCTCAGGAACTACCTGCATTTCTCACACATAGAAATGCTTTGTCATGGTCTTCTTACACCAGCCCTTGGCCTCTAGCTTCCCGTATGTCTCAGCTTCCCATATGCATTTTTATATTATCGAAAAAAAAAATGTAGTCAACCAGCCTACACGTGATTTGAAGCACTTTCCAAAGAAAGTAGCAGCAAGACAAGAGATCATATAATAAAACATAGAAAAACAATGAAGATGAAAGTGTTTTTGTAATTTTGTTAAGTGAATGCCATGTTGCGCAAATGACGTTTAGTTAATTTTTGGCCACTGATTTAACTTCCCGTCACGCATCAAAACAGAGGATGCCCACTACCCTATTTTCAGTTGTGAATCTACAATTTCCCTAGAATCGTTGCTGCTTTTGAAAACATGCAGTCAGAATGGTGGTGAAGTACTCCCTAGAAACTGTACACAACGCAAAACCATTCAAGGCCACATGTCAAAACCAAGCAAACACATGATTTCTCTTGAGTCCCACAACACTAATGTATATATGAGCAACATATAAAACACACAAATTTCAGTGATACTCCCTATTAACCTACCCCTTTAATTGTAGAATTGCTACCAGTATTTCAATTGATGTAATATCAGGAAAATAACACATTGTATCAAGTAATACACGGGAACATGTCTTGCGCATGGGAGTTTTACAAAATGTTTTACAAAAATGTTTTGAGGAGAAATTATTGGTTCAGAGAGATATCCAATCAGATTGTAGAGGAGGTGGGTCAAAGCAACTAGAGGAGGTGGAACCAAGACATCTCATTGGTTGGTCCCACCTAATAATAATAATAAATCAAATGCCAACTCTGTTCCTCTGTGTTTGGGCTCTCCTGACGTCACATGGGTTACCTGCAGGTGCACCAGTTTCCTCCCACAGTCCAAAGACATGCGGTTCCGCTAATTGGTGTCTGATAACTGCCTGTAGTGTGTGCATATTTAAGGGCCCTGCGATGGACTGGCAAACATCCTTCTACCTTATGCCCTCTGCTGCCTGGGATTGGCTCCAGGCCTCCAATGCAACCACATACAGGATAAGCATTTGGAGGATGGATGGATGGATGGATAGATGGATTTAATACACTTCTTTGCAAAAAAAGGGGGAAAATAAAATTGTGTATGAATATTATTTTAGAAGCAATTGCAGCAGTAGCGTAACGTGATCGCAATTTTGCAATTATAGTTTTAAACTAAACTGAACTAAAAATATCTGACTTACAGAATGAAATTGGTACCATTAAATAATCATTTTTAGAAAATCGTGTCATATTTTTGCTTGTTGTCCTCACCGTGTCACACTTGAGTTTCATGAGACAGAAGCAGCTGAAGCTGAAGGCTCGTTTTGGCAAAAGCCAAATGACACAATTAACATTTCCACGCACGACCCATTAGCATACAGTACATGCAATTAGACTTATTCAGCAGAATCCAAGAGCATTCATATCCTGATTTGTAATTAATTTTTATGTCCGCGGGAACTTACCTCATTTTTCCATACCTAACCGCTAATTAGACCACTAGATTGCAGCTCAACATCTTTGTTGAGTAAGTTCATTATACAGGAGGGACGTGTGAATGAATCAGGGTAGCCATTATTACACATTAGCACCCATTCCTTAGAATAACAGCCATTGAGTGCATCTGCAAAAATTCTCTCTAAAAGAAGACTGAAGAGTGCCTCAGATAAAGAGGGGAGAGATCATGGCAGGCTGAGCCTAACCTTTCTGCAAAGTGCACAGTTCACACACACTGCAAAATATTGCTTTGTTTTTTTTTTCAGTTTTCTTTCTTTCCCTCTCGAATAATTTGATCAAATTTTGGTTGCCATTATTTATTTTTGAGGAGATTATTTTATATCTGATTATGTTTCCATCATGAACCAGGGCTAATTATTTCATATAAGTCTCACGAGGGGAAAAAGAACTGCCATTATAGGATAATTATACAGGCCAGTTTCAAAATTGGATTTTGAGGTAGAATGGCTAATCAGTATCGAGGCATTTTTACATTTTTATTTACCATACATATTAATAAATATTGCCAATATTGCATGAATGAACTACCATTCTTGAAAATATCACTTAAATTTATTGTGAACTGACTGCAAAATAAAGCCAAATTTTCAATCAATAACACTTACAATGTTTATTATATTATAGCAGAAATTTCCGTTTTACAAAAGGCATCAGATTTTCTGGTTACTGTTGTTTAAACGGACAGATTACTTCAGACCATGTCTCAGTCTCCCCCATGCAGTAACTACAGCAACACTCTGTGTTTGTCCTGAATAGTGCTGGGGGGAATATATACTCAGTGGTTGCCATGTGAGCTGAAACACATATGTTAAAAGGCACCATCTCGCAAGGATTCCGCTTTATTCACTGCTGTCCTACACACGACCTCCAAACATGGCAGTCATGTATTTTTTTTATTTGCTGAGGTCTGAGTGACAAAATGGCAGACCCTTGTTGAAATCCGCAGCAAAAAAATGCTAACAAGTAGCACCAACATAAATAAATAGCAAAAAAAAACAAGAAACCAGAATGAATTCTGTCACACAGCAGGGTATGGAGAACTTTACCTTTTGGTGACTTAAGCAGTGGTACCATTTTTTTTTAATCTTTTTTTGTTGAACATTTGAGCTTTTCATGCTACATTATTGCAGTCATGTAATTTCACTGTCCAGCATTAATCAATGGAAAACACTGAACTCCGGTAAAATGTCACATCCCAAATTCAGGTAATAAAACCTTTTGAATATACAGCACTCAGCATCTTTAAAATCTACTTGCAAAGCATACAGGGTAATAAAATTTAACTAGAGAAAATTGGTGAAGGATATTTTATTCTCCCAATTCAATTCCTAATAAAAAAAAAGAGACTGTTAAGCTCACTCTGAAATCCAAGGCATTCCCAGAAAACCCAATTTAAAATATGTTTAGGAGTTTATTTTATTTTTAGCTGAATTTTTGTATGTGTTCTATTTTAATATGATACAAATACATGCAATATTTTTTTTTTATAAAAACGGCCAGAGTAAAATATTTCCATGAGACCAGGTCTTCAACTGGCATTTCAGTTTCATTAATCTTATCTACGGATATCCAAAAACTAATTAAACATCTAAGGTTTCGAATTCATAATTAATCTCACTCAGTTTTGGGGGGAAAATACCAATTCATTCCCTTTGTTAAATCAAAATTCGAGTTGATATCAACCAAGAAGAATACAAAATGGAAGATTGACTTCGGGCTATGAAGATTTTTTTCCTTGGAAAAATGTCTGTAACATTGCAGTCATACAAAAAAGAAAAATCATCAAATGTTTATCCACTAAACACAGCAGAGAAAACTGCAGGCATGCAAATCTCTAATCCCACTCTAACAGGCTTATAAAATGTATATCCAAAAAACTGTGTTTTAGCATGTGTCAGACACACTTAAGTATGACCTGACCTTTCGAATCACATTTGAAAAGAGTCTCATAAGATTACAGAACAGCATCAAAAGCAAAAGTCAGCACTAAAGAAACTCAACACTTACTTTTAACGAGATAATCATCTTGTGTATTGTATGATAAGCAGTTATTTCAGTGGAAACAAACTGTAGGTTAACTATAGTACACATAGCATCCTATTGCTCGCTTAAACTATTGTCACATTTTTAAACTGATCTGTGAACATTTCCTAACCACAAAATTGCACTCAAAACACAATTCTAATTCAATAAGACAACATCTCTCTGACAAGATCAGGAATTAGGATAAAATACTTTAATGAAAGTGAAGACGTTGCAGTACCACGCGATGCTGTTGACATTTTTTTGTCTTTGAGGGACCAATTTCTATCGGAAGTTCCGTGCCAACGGGGGTACAATTTTCACAATTTGAGATCAGGTCATGTTGGGTAACATGGAAGACAAAGCCCTGTAATCTTCCGAACACCTTTCCAGACAGAGCCTCAAACATCTTCATGAGGGGGAAGAGATATCAAGGATTTTTTTAACAGGCAGATGTCACGGTAAACCAATCCAAGTCCCTGTTGTCTCTCTGTTGCATAGTTACTTCGTCCAGCCAAAAAAAAGGCTCATCCACCACATTCTGCAATGATATTGATTTTCTTCTTATTTTCTCCTTGGGCCACCTAAGTGGTGTGATAACTACTGCTGAATCAAAACAAAGTTAAACAGATACTCAGATGTCAAGGACCACAGTTATTACTGTGTATCTTGCAATGCAGGCAGATGGCACTCTAATCAGTATGTCATGTTAATTCCCCACGATAGATTAACTTACTGTTGAGCAAAAACTGTTTCTTTAATTGAAACCTTTTTTTGTCCCTCTCAGGAATCTTAACTGGGTGCATTTCTGGGGGCCAATCCATGGATATGTATGCTAACCACAAAGGATCTAGCACATAATGTACCTCAGGAACATTCTGCAGGTTTATCTAAGATGGAGCTCCCATTCACAATGTGAGAATTTGCATATAATTGACACGACCCAGGACAAAATTATAAGGGCCTTTTTTGTGCTCAGATGCTTCTACGCTAAAGTTAACCCAAACCTTTTCCCCTTCTGGATCCACGCGTCGTTTTCCAGCCATTTTCTTCAGCAGGCATGCAACGTTAACTGTAGAGTAAGCAGCCATGCTATATATTTGAAGAGCTTATTAGTGCCCAATTGAGCTTGAATCAGATTTGCCCCCAGGCATCTCAACAAAACAGCATTAAACCTGCTTCCCAATCTATCTGCCCAATAATATATCTATTGTCATAATTACGTTTGTATTTTAATTGAAGGCCACAGACGCAACAGCAAACACAAGCAGCTAATACAATGTCTGACTATATATAGAAATTATAAAACGAGAAAACAAAAAACAAAATGTAAAATCATAAATTAAAATATAATAACATGTTTTACTGTGCAGAGAAATTGCATTCCAGCTCTACATCAGTAATACATTAAAATACCTATTATGCTTTACACTGAATCCGTTTTTAAATTATTCATGCTATTTTTGTTTCCCTAAATATTTCTTTCTAACCTGCTATTAATGTTAATTTACAATATGCACAAAAAGACATAATGAACTCCACTTCAATAATTAGGTAATAAAAGGTAATTTTCCAAGCTAAAATATACACCAAGCCTGTTTATTTCAAGGAAAATTAAATAAAATATATTTTCATGACAAAAAAGCTAAATTTCCCATTGCATTTATACAATTGCACCATTTACACAACCACTGAAGCAATGCTTATAATTAATGTCACACGATATTCTAGCATGTAACATACCAAACAAGCCACAGTGAACGTGATTGCAAATGAAAAATGTTACCAAATGGGCATTCTCTAATGTGGATAACTATCTTAATACGATGGAGTCCCATCCTACAATTAATAATTGTAATACAATAAAACATCTCAAATTACTTTAAGCAGTAAAGATTGTTTTTTTATTGTGCATTAATTTTTGAAGGCAGTGTTAAAATTCATATCATTCTTTTTAGCTGTGATTGAAGAAATTGTAATGCAATTTCATAACATGCCAAAAATTAAACAAACCTTTAGTTTAATGTTTTTTAAACAAACAAAAAAAAAAATCAAATCAGCATCAAGACTAAGGATTGCATTACATTTACATTTTAAAATGCAGTGTTTCCCTGGCATTCGACTTCATCAGCTGCATGCATTCATTTATTAATTGTTTTTTAAAATGCATCTGTTAATGATATGCACGCAATAAAAATGAAGTTGGCGGTTCTGTGTGTTGTACTTCCGGGTCACCTGCACATAGTGCGGCTTTGCTGAACCCGAGTCAGTGGTGGTGACACCTATTAAAGGGGTTACCATAGAGACAGACCAAGGCGCTTGTGCTAAACCTAACTCTAAAAGCTAGAATTTTCCAGAATCTCCGTCTTCCAGTGAAGAAAAGAGGGTGGCATTTTACTGAAGAGTTGTTTACACCGACAACAGCAGCGAGCGCTGTGAACAATACCAGGAGAAACAAAAAAAATAAGCTGCAACTGAATTGCCTCCAGCCTGCATATAAAATAGAAATATGGGTATTGATTGGCAGTTAGGGAAAAAAAATCCACCAAATTCCAGTTACATTTAGGATTTTATCTTCACAATTTCTCGGGTGGTAAAAATCGTGCAGCCTTATGAGTAAATAAGCATGCAGCTGGCTAATGTCCTCTTCCGGGGGAACCTTCGGTATAGATATCTGTTATCATGATTAAGCGGGTTTTCGTTTCAGAAGGAACTGTAGCCCCTATGCAAATGGACAAAGGCTTCAAAAGTCGGCTCTGTCAAACTGCCACATGTAAATGAAAATCGGCGGACGTTGTTTGAAATGCTTTTCGAGGCGGAAACGAAGGAGACGCTCGGTCTGCTTCGAAAAGGCACATCCTCATGCTGAAATCCACCATATGAGGATCACCTGAGCACCAAAACAAATTAAAAAATAACTAGACCTGTTCACAAAATGTTACCGAAATGTTTTTTGGTTTTTCCAGCAATTGGGAACGCGAAAACAGACCGCGTATCTTTACACAGGCCTCCTTTTCCATCACATTCCCATTAATTAGATTTGACGGCCCCTCAATATTCCGGAAAATGCGTTTAACTCTGCCTGTCTCTACCTTGCATTTATTTAAATATTTGTTCCATTTCTTGGAGTATCGACCTGACCCTTCCTACCTCCCCAGTGACATTAGCTTCGGTCCCATTTCTGAATACAATAAATGCCCCAAATCCTGTCCATTTGTCTCCTTTTTTTTACCGGAGATGCTACAAATGGTCCTGTTTTCTCTCCCCCCACTCCATTTCATCCTTCACTCCGCCTTGCGTACACACCCAGCCCCTGCACGGCCACAGTAAACCTCACCTCCTATTCTGCCATTTTCCTACGTCTAAATGCAAATTCTAACCACGAAAGGCTCTTCTTTTTTTTGTCAACTGTTGGTACAACCATCTTTCCTCATAGAAAAAAAAGTTTGCAAAATATTAGATATTTTTGGTTTATGCCTTTTTTTCTCCCTTAACACAAGCATTTCCAGGGTTGTTGTAAAATGATTTTTTTTGGTCTAGGTTAAAATGGACAGCCTTCCTTCTCTCATATTTGGGGCACCCTTAATGGTGTATATAGTCCCACAAAGGTAACTGCACAGGACATTCACCTCAATAACCTCTTAAAATCATTTGCCTCCAATGTTACACATCGCATAGATTTTTGAGAATGCTTGTTTACCAAACAGTTTCTGCCGAATTATCTAATTGTATATTTTAAATATAATTTTACCTTCAGTTATTTGTGACATATATCCACATGTATTTATATATTCACATATATAAATTTTACATAATAATAGGCACATATATTACATAAAATATTATAAAAGGTTAGAATTCTTTCATATAAAATACATTTATATGTGCAAATTGCTGAATGACACATATGTACAAATTTCTGGTGTCATTAAATTTTAAACATTTGTGATTCAGTTACCGGGAGTAAGGATAATGATTATTTTTTCATTAGTATCTCAAAATCCCTGCACACAAAATTGATCACTTCATTAAAAATATAGCTGCACACATTTATAAAAACGGCTGTTTCTTGTCAGTCTTCTGAACTTTACATTTACATCGATAAGACAGGGATATGATGGCCGTAAAGAAAATGTGCAAATATGCAAATCTCCACGTAAATGGTGTGCTGCTATAAAATCATCATATGAAGGACAGAAAATAAACTCAACAAAATCTATACCATATATGTGTACCTATGACACTTTGGTGGAAAAAAACAGTTATAAGCCACTTAACAAAATGCAAAATAATAATGATAATAATAACAATTATCTCCAGTGCAATAAAAATACTACACGATATATCCGTAATCGATCATTGCAGCAACCTAATGAAACGTAATATGACCTGGTGTATTAAATAAGGAGCGCGTGCAGTTGGACGCACTTAAGCCCGCAGATGAGACTAGGTAAGCGAGATTTAAATGATTGCGGCGCAATTCCAGCTTTGCTCGCTCTGCCCTCTCCCTCACTCAGGTGACAAACGACACCGACAGTAGAATGTTGTAATTTGCAAGTCACTACTCACTATCTTCTCCCCTCGGGCAAAGGGAAATGTATTTACAATTACACATCGGTATAGTTAAATGTATTAACTTTGAAATGAATGAATGATATAACTCACCATTCAAGATGCTGTGGAAAAAGATAATAGCCAATATCCACATGCCCCGCTCCTTTAAATCCCCCAGCTATGCTTTTTTCTTCTTACTCTGTGCACTTTCTCCCTTAGTTTCCTTTATTTTTCTTCAGTTTTCTCAATAGCAAATGTTACAAAGCGGTTGGCTATAGGAAAATCAGTCCAGCTTTTCAGTGGCGGTGTTCGCTGTCTTTCTGTCCCCTCCTTTCTCGCTCTATACTCTCCCTCCCTCCCTCTCTCTCTCCCTCTCTCCTCCTCTTTCTCTCTCTCTCTCTCTCTCTCTCCCTCTCTCTCTCTCTCTCTCTCTCTGCGCTTGAAGGATGTGTGTGCTTCTGTGATTGTCTTCGTTAAAGCTGTGTGATCCGACTCAACGCATCTCCAGGTTTCCTTCTCTCACACCCCCCTCCTCCCCTCCCCGCGCTGCACCGCTTTTCCTCTCTTTTTTTGGGATGGTTAGGAGATGCAAGACGGGAGGAGGGTTGCTCGCCAGAAATTCAGCCCAGGTGTGATGCTGAGTCAGAGAAGAGGCTGGAAAGCAGGTCCATATGAAAACATACAGGTGGGGATACAGAGGAAGGAAGAAAAATCAGTAAGAACACTGAATGGATACAAAAAAAATAGTAGGGAAAATTCAAACAAAACAATTCGGCAAGTAAACAGCAGTGGATAACAAGGCAAGATAAATATTACAGACGGTCCCAGTAAGAAATTAATTCAAATGCTGTCCGGGCGATTAGCGGCAGAGATAATTCTTAGGCTCCAAACTCAGAAGCTCTTCGCCGCCTCTCTGCAAGCAGCAGGCGGCAAGCAGACGCATCTTCCCGCTGCTGTTTTAATCACACTGGTCCCTGTGCTAACCCTCTCCGCCTCGGAGCATTACAGAATAGCCCTCTCCTCCGCTTCTGCAGCCGCTTTAGTTCTTCATTGCCTTAAAGGTGCAGCGGCGCTCTACAGTCCTGCGACACCGCGGAGGCGCTTAGACACAGAAGCAAAAATCAGCAGTTTGATATCGGACACTTAACGGTAATAAAAAATAAAAAATAAACACATAGCCGTGTTTGGGTATACTTATAGAAATGAATCGTGTATTTTAAATGATTTAATCGAGGCCCTGCTGTTTCGTACAAACATGTACGTTCACATGAAAACTGTGCAGCACAGTGACAGCGTAGCGAATGAATACCCGGTAAATAATTTGGCCCTTAGTTCACATGTTTGTTTTATGACCTGCAGGACATGCTGTGTTTTGTGACGCTTTAGTTCATCGATTGACCTTGACAAATCAGAGCAACGGCCTCCTATGTAGCAAGGGCACATGAAGACGATTATGTCAGCCGCTTTATAGTACCTGTAAGTGTGTCGGGGAAAACTCAGCCTGCTGAATGAAATATCTAATAAAAATAATAATGACATTTAATATTATTAAAGAAACAAAAATGGACGGAGTAACCGAATAATGTATTCATTGCAATCATGCAGTTGTGGGAGGACATGAATTTAATGCAGACGTGTAGGTCACTCTGCTGATGCGCCGTGCAGTACTGCTTTGAAC
>JAABNY020000035.1:10918745-10938576 GCA_015164015.2 Brevimyrus niger
AGGGGGGGAGGGGGGGGGGGGGGGGGAGGGGGGGGGGGGGGGGGAGGCGGGGGGATGGGTCGGCGGGGGGTGGGGGGGGGGGGGGTGGGGGGGGGGGATGCTTTTCAGCTCAGTCCAGGCTCCTGCAGAGCACCGGTGGCTGTTTCTCAAATTTCCCGCCTCCCCATGTGATGCAGTTGGACGCGGCTGCCTGCGTGCCCCATAAGCACAGCATCTATGCAGCAGTGCCGTCACTGCCATGGGGCGGCGGGGGGGGGGCTTTCGATGTCGACAGATGTTCCTTCTGGTCTGTAAATACTTGAAGTTAATAAGAACTGCCTTAGTAGTCCTGCAGATACGAGACGCTCCTACATTTGTGGTTTTATCTACCTTTCGTTTGCTTGATGAAATAAGTCAGGTTTGTCGGCCTCATGATGTCATGTTGATTCCTGTTTAGTGATAATTGTTTCTTCCAGTGTCATGCTTACTCTAAATATGCTAACACCTTCATATAATGGCACTGAGGTTGACATGGAAATGTTGAAATGATTTTAAAAATCTAGAGAAAACTATGCTGAAAACTTGGTCTTACGTGATATAATCATGGTGACATTATATAATTTAATTCATTTAGAATTATAGACTGATCAGGATAAGACATTACTGGATGGATGGATGGATGGATGGATGGATTGATGGAAATAGACTGTTCTAGCTTAATATCGTTTTAGAGAGAACATAACATACATCCAGTATTTAATTCAAATGAGCCAGATATGTCCAAAACTGATGTTTGTCAAATTCTTTGTTTGTATTTTATTATATTTTAGGGTGAAGAAGCGCACCCTTGGTTTCGTTTAGTTCTCTGTACTTCAGCATGTTTTTCCATGTTTACAAGAAAATATTTCATATATCTGACTTCCACTGAACCATCAAGTGTGGCTAAAATCGGTCGGCTCTGCCTGGCAGCCCCCGTGGCCGACCGGAGTGACAAAGCGCCCTCTGTCTGCTTTCACAGCTGAATATCCTCGTGGACACGGGGAGCAGCAACTTCGCTGTGGCCGCCACCCCCGATTCTGACATCACGCGCTACTTCATCAGCTCGCGGTGAGCACACGTCCGGGGCCTGTCCCGAAATGCCGTCCCACCACCCGCATCTCACAGCTTTAAAAATAGTCTGCTTCCGAAGGTAGATTATTTAACCGCAAACTTGGTACGCTGTCACCGATGACCTTTTTCCAGGTGGAGAGGAGAGCTGAATAAATACTGCAACTAAAAAGAAATTCGACTTGGTATTTGTCTTGATGATCCATCTTGATGCCCTTTCATCCGCTTCCTTTGGTGACGTGTCCCGGATGCTGCCGCTTGCGCGGATCTCAATCCCCGCCACTCCATGCCCCCTTTTAGATTCCACTGCTGTGCATACGGCATGGCCGCCATGTGTTTGTGTTGACCGTTCCGCAGCGTGACGCAGTTTCTCCGTCCGCCAACTTGCGAGATTTTAAGGTGAAGTTTTGCGACTCTTTATTTTCCTTCATCTCCACCACCTACCAGTCCCTTGGGAAAGCGGTGACCGTGAAATACACCCAAGGAGACTGGGATGGGGAGCTTGCAAGCGATCAGGTTTCCATCCCCAAGGGCCCCAACGGCACCATTACAGTCAACGTCGCGGCCATTCTCTCCTCCAATGGCTTCTTCATCCCTGGTGTTAACTGGCAAGGCATTCTGGGATTGGCGTACCCCATACTGGCTCAGGTAATGGGAACTGGCTGATGACGCATCAGTGTTTTGATTTTTATCTGTTTTTTTTTTCTCCCGTTTGCCAGGTCGTTTGAAGTGTTAATGTCTAACAAGCCTTTAAACATTATCATAGGCAAATGTCTTTGTGTAAAATGCAAATATGCTCGCAAGCTCCAGCTGGACATCAAACACTTCTGCTCTAGATGAAGTGCTGCTTAAAGACAGTCTTCCAGCACATTTGCTTTAACACGGATCTTGTCCCTGTTATTCTACTGGCTCCATGCAAACAGTGTTGTTTGCATTGTTGGGTGAGAACGAAACCGACAAGGAGTTTGTGTTGTTCCCGGTGTTCTTCAATATTTTACCACACCTGGCCGCCTTGCACTCACCTTTATTCTGTCAATAGAACGCTGACACGTTCTTTGGTGTCTAGCCTAAGATGCAAGCCTGTTCTTTTTTTTTTATCATGTATGTATGACCTCTGGTTATTTCCATGGGAAAGCTTTCCACCTCAAAAATTTGGGAAAAAGCTTCTTAATCTGGACAGGATATGAAAACGCTCTCACAGGTGTGTTTAGATGGGATGTCCCTCTTTCCATTATTCCAGCCGGACAGTTCAGTGGAGCCTTTTTTCGACTCGCTGGTGCGACAGACGAGGATACCAGACGTCTTCTCGCTCCAGATGTGTGGGGCTGGAATTGTGGCTGGATCCACCGTGGACCGAGCCGCAGGAAGCCTTGTAAGTCCTGGCAGTGAGTTTAGAGCCTTAAGAAAGAAAAGGACCTTGGTAAATTGCTGGGAAATTTATGAAATTTTAATTTCAAGTACAATTTCAACTTCAAACAATTATCAAAACAAAATAATCAAGATAATTGTGGTATGTTTCCTTTCACAGTGATGCCCCCATGTTATAAATGTAGTGCACCCCTTATCAGCTCCTTTTCATTTGTTTCTCAGTTCTAGGGAATCCATTGCTAGACACTTATTTGAAGTTCAATAAATGCATATTTCCAAAGTCAAAGAGCAATCGTGTTAATCGTGATCTCTGTATTCACCAGAATAATCACGATTATGATTTTTTTTCCCCCTCCCATAATCGAGTGCTCTCGTTTAACGCCTTATTTAGAATTTTCTAAACGTATTATAAGTTTTTACCCCCTCAGGTTTTTACTTTGAATCATTAATAACATTTTTATGTATCTTGGGTTTCACCATGAGTATATCCCTAGCTTCTTGCATGGCATGAATAGTCAACTAACCAACATGGGATTGGAGAATCATTTTCAGAAATTTTACCTGCTGAGTTTATCGGGCAGTTTCCTGTCCACTTTATATTGGATGTCTACCAGCAGTATCCCCAGCCCATTTTATTACTGCATTACCAACACCTTTGATGCATTTTAATGCTGTGTGTATTAAGCTTTATCTTCCCATGGTGACCTGTCTGTTTAGTAACTGATTTCTTAAGATTAAGTAGGGATGGTCTGTCACTTTGATTAGCAGCAATGTAACCAGTACAAAAACAGGTGGGCAAGTTGTCTGATGTTCATCAGAGAGAGATGGAGGAAAAAAGTCTCACTGGAGACTTGTAGCTAAAATTACATCCTTTTCAGATCTTGGGTGGAATAGAACCATCTCTCTACAAGGGCTCAATTTGGTACACCCCTGTACAGGAAGAATGGTACTACCAAGTGGAAATATTGAAATTGGAGGTCGGAGACCAGAATTTAAACCTCGACTGTAAGGAGGTAAGATTTTGTTTGTTAAAAAGAAGGCCCTCACTTGTAAGAATTCACATTTTGAGGGTCACATGAAATCTGAAGTATGTCTGAACCTGTGCGTGAAAGGTCATGGAGATTGTTTTAGTGCTGGGATATTTAATCGGTGTTTTTGGCAAATGAGTCTCTCTTTTCCGGTCCTTGTGCCTTTGTGGAGAGCAAAAACCTTCCCACCAAATGCATCTAGATGATGAGCCAATTTCGCGGTTCTCAACAATGAGAAGCTTACGAGAGTTTTTAGGCGTCTGATGATGGAATTTCCGTTCAAGATTCTCTTTTTTTTTTTTTTTTTTTTTTTTTTTTTTTTTCCTTGTTTGACTGAGACCTTGACTGGGGTGTCTACAGGCCTAGAAAACGCTGATGTATTATTTATTTAATTCCCTCCCCCTTTTTCTTTCACATTCAGTACAACTCGGATAAAGCTATTGTTGACAGTGGAACCACTCTCCTGCGTCTGCCGAAGAATGTGTTCGCCGCCGTCATCGACGCCATTGTTCAGACATCCTTGGTATGAAAGCATTTCTCTATTTTTCTTTGGGGTGCTCTCAGCCTTGTCTGTTGTAGACGCTCTGTCCAGGCGCTCTGTTTTGTGACGATAAGAGCGAGGCCTTTTTATAATGGGACTCGCCAAAGCAGAAGCAATGACGGTCAACAGCGTTATGCATCGATGTATTTATTTGAAAATGTAGGTTTTTGTCTACCCCCCCACCCCACCCCTCACCGTTGCATTCCGAAAACTATTTAAGGTTCTGTCTCGTACAGATTCAGGACTTCCCAGCAGGCTTCTGGACCGACACGAAGTTGGCGTGTTGGCCGAAGGGTGAGACTCCTTGGCGCTTCTTCCCCAAACTCTCGATCTACTTGAGGGACACCAACGTCAGCCAGTCCTTCCGCATCACGATCCTGCCTCAGGTGATCGCCGTCCTGACAGGGAAACGGCTCCCATAACTTAACAGGCTATTTATCCATATAGCGACGAGTGATGTTTGCCAGCTCAGCCACTAGAGGGTGATCACGTCTTAGTTTTGTCAGCATCATGTGAGCGAAAGTAGAAGGTGGATTTTTGTGTCTGGCTGCAGTTGTATATCCAGCCCGTCGAGGACCTCTACGACACCTTGGACTGCTATCGCTTTGGCATTTCCCCCTCCGCCAGCGGCCTGGTGATTGGAGCCACCGTCATGGAGGGCTTTTGTGTCATCTTCGACAGAGCCCAGAAGAGGGTGGGCTTTGCAGTGAGCACGTGTGCAGGTAAGACTAGCCTACAGGGAAGCACTCCAGCTTAACCCTTGTGTCCACATGAGAGGCTGAACCCTTTGCACCAGTGGTAAGAGCAATTAGGTGTAGTTTTTGGTGTTGGTCGACAGAAAGAACGTTTTTTAACTTTAGTGTTTTAGTGGTAATCCTTGTCAATAGTATGAAAAGTCCCAGTGTTTGAAGTGGAACACATGTTGTTTAAAATATCAACAATCTATGTAAACAGTGCTGGGTAAACAGTGCTGGAGTAATGTGTTGCCCCATATCCCTACACAAGGAATGACCGGAGACTCTTGCAATCTTTGGTAAACTCCATTGTGTTGAGTTATTGGGCTGAAGGGGTTTCTGAAAGTCGCATTCATCCATTTATGTTTAACCACATGATGGGGGTGGGGAGCTTGGAGTCTATTCCAGCCAGCATATGGCACAAGACTGGGATACAGTCTTGTGCCAGGACAGGATGTCGGGATGTACAGGAACACAACATGGGCAATTTAAAGATGCCAGTTAACCAGAGTACTTGTATCCATCCCACACAGTGGGCCGGGGGGGTGGGGGGTTATTTAAAGTCTATACACAAAGAGGAGGTGGGATTCAAACCTGCAGCCTTGGAGGTGTGAAGCAGTAGTGTTATCCACTGAGCCACTGTGCCGCTCGTCTTGCATTCAAAAACAATTAAATACCGTTTCAGGAAGTTTGACCTTATACCGCCTTCTGCCGTCTCTCCCCAGAGAGTGGCGGTCTGTCGCTGTCAGAGATCACGGGTCCATTCGCGGCGTCGGACGTGTCGTCGGACTGCCTGGGCAGCTCCCCGCTGCGGGATCACCTGCTGTGGGTAATCTCCTACTCTGTGATGGCCATCTGCACCCTGGTCCTACTCGTCCTGCTGCTGATCATGGCCCTGCCGTGCCACTGTCACCGTGGCAGCGGTCACCCGGGCGAGATTAATGATGAGTCCTCGCTCGTCCGCAACCGTATTAAGTGAGGTCCAGGGAGTGACGGGGCCCAGATCACGGGTGACATTTGCACTAAACCACAGCCGCCATTTTTGCACTCCTTGGTTCTTCCTCCCAGGTATCCGTCCCTTTATATGTAGAACATTCTTAAATGTATGCAAATTTATGCTAATATATGCTACTATGCATGCATACCATATATACATGGCCCATGTGTTGAATGTAACTGTAAAGAATTTGAAGCGAAATCTTAATATTTTAGTAGAGCAATCTGGCCTGGTTATTGGAGGCTAATTACCTACTTTAGGTTGGACATTTCAAAAGACACGAGGAGAGATATGAGGTTTCAGAATCCACCATGGGTAGGGGTCCCACGCACCGGCACCAGCTGATTTAACTCGCCTCTGGAATACTACCCTGTTAGTTTATGGCAGCCAATAACATATCAATTTTAAAATACATTAACGGTAGTTATTACATTGACTGCTACACCAGCTAATAATGTAATAACGTTTTGTGCATAGTGTAATAAGTTATGTTTTTGATTCTGAAATTTTATTACATTATCAACTTTTATTACGTTAAGAATGGAAAAATTATTACATTATTAGCAGTTGTTTGGTTTTTGGCTGCTTGAAGCTTTCATTTCTTTTTAAGTAGGAATTGCTATGTGGGAGGTCAGATGTAATTTAACCCACTTATCACAAATGGCTTTTTTTTTTTTTAGTTAAACCAAGCAGTGAGCCAAAATAGATCACACTCAGCTTGGAGCTCAAAGCCTCGCTTCCCTTGTCTTCATTGTCTTGAGAGGCATAGAGACCATGGCACTGACATCTGGTGATGACCATAGCCCATGTTCAGACAGACCCTCATTTATAAATATGCAAATATCTGGAAATGATTCCCTATTTTTTTTTTACTTTATTCATTTGTGGAAGTTTAAAAACTGGGTCATGGTGCTTTAACCTACATTTATCTTTACAGCTACTTAAAATGGAATGAGCACCTGAATGCTGCTTGTTACAGTAGGTCTTTGCTGGTGTCTCATTGTCTAAATGCTTACTGACTGTTGCACATACCTGCTCACTGTAACTGAATCCGTGTGTTAAAACAGACTTCTATGTCTGGCTGCGTGAGAATCTATTAAAAGAGATGATACTGTCTGTAAGCCATAGAATAATTGAATGAGTGTTTGGAAATTTTGTAATAGGATGTACCCAATACGGATATGTAATATATAATGTATGCGCGTGTGTGTATGAAAGATGCATCCTGCTTAATTTATGCTACCAACAGAACTGAACACTTGCAAAAATATTGAAGGAATGGGGTGTGAGCGGGACAACTGCTGGCTTTGAACTCTTGATTGTAAACTTGCTGGTACTTGCTGGTACTTGTAGCTTTTGAATTGCATATGAACTGGCTTGTCATTGTAGAAAAAGCCAAACATTACATCCCAGCTTTAATCCAAAGCCAGAATTTGCACTTTTCTATTTGCTCCTTAAAGGACTCCCAGTACTTATTAGGCTACCGGATCATGTAATAGCAGAACTGTTTGAGTTCCTAATTGTCTGTTAATGACACTATAGTCTTTTAATGGAATGTATTAAGTTATGCTACTTGATTGAATGTATGATAATCAGACCACTGTAAATTCTCATGCATCACCTCCGCCAGTGATGCCCGTTTCGATGATCATGTGTGAGCTCTGACTGTCGCGGTTTCCGTAACTCCGCCTGCAGACCATAATTTCAAATGCAGGAAATTAGCAAAACTTGAATCGAGACAGGCGAAAAGCCTTCCTTTGAATTGCCTTACCATACTGTTCAGTGCATCCATAGCCAGATTGATATTTAAAGCTGCATTTGTAAATTAGTTAATGTTTATATGTCATTTCCTGAAGCATTTTCTGAGTCAATGGTAGATTTAATCACATTTTCCTGACTGAAGTAACCATAACTGATTAGCTGCCTTACCTTTTCCGTATTGTTTAATCTTTTCTCCCCATTGCTGTGTATCATTCTGCTGTGATGTTTATACTCTGTTGTACCAAAATGAAGGTTAAGAAATGTTTGTACTATTGTGCAATTCAATTTTTCAGATAGTCAAGGGATAGGGTTTGCAAATTCATGGCTGTAAACTGAAACTTAGTCACTCCGATAAATGACTCTGAAAGAATAAAGCGATGCATTTTCACAATTTGACTACAGTGAGGTACTGTATTTATCAGCTGTTTTTCCTGCGAGAGACTTATTCATTCAATTTGCTGAAAACAAAAATGTTTGTTCCAAATGTTCACATTTTGTACAGAAACATCCACAAGCTTGAGACGCTCCTGATAACTTATCAGAAAGCAACATCCTAGGCCCACAGCTAACCAGTAGCTTTCATCTGGTTTAGAGCTATAATTGTGTAGTGATTTTATGCTGAAATACTGTAGTCACCTGCTCAATGAGTCTTTTGAAATCTCCACAAGAAAAACCGGATTCAGCTTCTATGACACCTGACCATTAAGAATAACTCACAGGCACCACTTCTTCCTGAAATCTTCAAGACAATTGACTTATTGTACTGCATGATCCTCAAATGCCTAAATGTGGGCACAATTCATTGTTTGGATATTATTGGTAAGTAGTTCACAACATTAAGCTACCTGGGGGAAAACACACTGCTTTTAATCACACATATTTTTAATATTTAAATATATTACATAAGTCTATACACGTAACGTCACTCAAAACAGAAGCAACTCCCAAGCTGACAGATTTTTCATTGCTGGTTTCCACGTTTGTTCAAAACTCTGCAATAGTCTTTGTTTAGTGTTTTTTTTGCAGGGGTGGGGGATAATAGTTGAATATTAGAAAGAGGAACACCTGCTCTTCTGACGAAAGTGTTTAAGTCGAAGGCGATTGAGGACTCAATTCTCCACGTACTGAAGAGTTCAGACTTTTTACTGTTCATTGATATTTGTGGGAAATTAAAGTACTGCAAGTCTTTGGAAGCCTGGGAGGGTTTCTCAGTAACCAGTAATTCCTCTAAAACCAATGGTGTTTCTCAGCATGAGTACTCGACCACACTCGCGTCCTCCCTGACCCGTTTTACGTCATCCGCCATCGCTGAAGACCTGCTCCAATACTCAAGAACATAGGTACAGAGGAAAGAAAATCCCAGATGTTGTTCTTGCCCCTCTCCAAATACCAAAGATACGTGGGCCGCATCCTCGCCGAATGAGAGCAATCCTATGATTCATTGCACCTCAAGATTGTTCTTCAGGGTCAAGTTAGCAAGACCAGTCTTGTTCTGTTTGTTTGTCAGCACTTGCTTGATTGTCCCTTGCTGCTTTATGCATAAGATTTACCCCCTGGGGACAATAAAGTCCCTCTCAAAATATCACACATTTCTGTCCTTTTGTCACAAAATTATCCATCCAGCAACTTATCCAGTCCAGAGTACAGAACGATGCAGTTATGAAAATTAACTTGCACTCATTGTACTAATTTTTCCAACTTTTGTAGGAAAACTCATTTGCGTTAATAACATGAGATCAGGCTGTAAATTTTGCATTACACAAATGTATATTCTACGGAGCCCCTGAAGGGATCATTTAAAATTCATACCCTTGTGTGCCGCGCGAAAGCAACTCGTGACCCACACACCCCCCGGACACATTCATATCAGCAGTGGGGGAATTTTGGTTACCCAAGTTATTTCTGACTGCTCTTCAGAGGAGTTTTTATTTTTGTGTAGATTTACTTTACTTATTTTACGTGAAGTTAATCTAATGTGTTTTTAGTGTTTAGTGATTCCTAAAACTCAGAAATTGTTTCCCATTTTTTTTTTTTACCCCCTCTTAAAAAATGAGGCATGAACTGAACTGTGGCTCGAAGATCGTTACACTATTGAACAATACAGTATAACAACTATTTACACAGCATTTACATTATTTTAGGTACTATAAGTAAACTAGAGATTATTTAAACAAAGTATAAAGGAGGATGTGCATAGATTATATGCAAAAATTTATGCAATTTCATATAAGGCACTTGAGCATCCACAGATTCTGGGTTCTGGGGAGTCCTAGAACCAATATAGTACCAAAGGACAATTGATGAATTCAATGACACTGCCAAATATCCGAAAGACTATACAATTGAGATATTTTTTTTTCCTGTGTACAGTAGAATGCTTTAAAGTGCAAGCAATAGATTCTTCATTTATATTTCTGGAAGAAAAAAAGAAAAAAAAGACGTTTTCAAGGCTATACATTTATACAGCAATTATATTGAACTTGCTATTAAATGTAAATACGCAGATAAGCTAAAACATTTGACCACCTACATGAGAGGTGAATAATGTTGACTATCCAGTAAATGCAGTGTACGTTAAGGTCCGGGATATATTAGACGGCATGCTAACATATTGATTTCACGGGGACAGAGAAAAAGCATTTCACCTTCATTTGCTCATATATCCAGCCGAGGAAGGAGGTCACATTTCCGTACACCCCAGGCTTTTCGGCCATGGCACACCCAGCCCCCCAGCTGGTGTCCCCCACCAGCCACCACCGGGAGTTTTCCTGTGCTACCAGAGGGCCCCCGCTGTCTCCCTGGGACACATAACCATAGGGCCACAGTTAAGGTTTGAGAGTGAAAAAAATTACCTTTGTGTAAAAAAAATAAAATAATAAAAGTCATAAAAAAAAGGGGACCTCTGGAAAAATTAAGAAGAAATCAGGGCAGGTTGACCCTGGCAGACATCTTGTATATCAACAAATCAGCTAAATGCGGGCCTGCCAACTCAGACACATCTGGCGTGACACTCATGCCTTCTGACTCTCACGCTCATGCAAGAAATCTTACGCCAAATCTATATTATTCCACCATAAGCCTAAAATTAGCCACATCAAAAGGCATTGGGCTGCTTAAGAAAACTGTCAACATACGTGCACATGCGTGTGCAGACATGTCTGGAATTGAAGATCTCACTCCAGACAGCTGACCAGAGTTGGCAGCAGCGCAGTGTCTCTCATCACTCCAGCATCTCAGCTTTTTGGAATTTACTGCTTTGTTATTAATCTAACACATTATTCAACCAGTATATCCGCTCTCTAAAAAGGGTGCAAATGTCCATATATCTGTAGGACAACTTTAAGTTTAATAATAATAATAAATAATAATAATAATTGATACTTTATTGATCCCATAGGAAATTGTTTTTTATGCCTCCCTCAACTTGCTCATTATGGAGTAAGTTGTCCATGAAGGGCAGCCACCTATTGGGGTGCCCAGGGAGCTGGGGGTTAAGGGCCTTGCTTGGGAACAAAACCGCGTAGAACTGCAAAACAAGCAGGTATTTCTTGACGCTCCACCTACTGACTCGCGTCAACAATGAAGGCGCCAGCAGGAGAATAGTTCACACAATACGTCATCTCGTTAATAAATACACTCAATGACAGTAATATGTAATATAATTTACATCGTCCAGATATTTCGTAGCCAAGCCCATTCCTCCATGGGTCTGTGTTGTATTTTTTAGGATATGCTTTGTACATGTGTGTAGCGACGCTTAGGCATCTGTGGGCTGAAAGGTGCTGACTTGTACTCACAATATGATGCTGATTATAAGGCCATAAACAGGATGAGTCAAAATGTGTTGTCATTAGCTGGGTGAGGAAATTCATGCCTGAGAACACAGACTTGATTCTTAAAGTTGCGTCTCCCATTGAGGAGCTACAAGGAATACCTATTAAACCGCTCTGGGTCTGTTTGGTGTGTGGCTGAGACAGATTCCAAAAACGAATAGATTTTGGATCAACGCACAACAAGCACAAACTACCACGCCCATCAATGCATCACATTACCTGACAGCTATCCACTCCACCATCCAGATAACCAGCACAGATCATAGTATCTGTGATCACTCCGCCGTATATACTTGGTTGGTTGCAGGTTGTCCTGTCTATTAGCGCGATCTCAGCCTCCATTAGATTTTGTGAGACTTCCCCTGAAATAGAGGGTTAGAGTAATATGAAAGGCATTACCAACAACGTCACTGTTCATCCATCTTCCTTGACTACTTACTCAGTACTGGATCATATAACAGGAAGTTTAAAGCAGAAGGCAGGGTCAGCTGGATGGGTCAGCTGAACATGCAGCATACATCTGCATTCAGTCAACTGGATCGAAAGCCGCATCTGCTTGTTTATGGCCTGGGGGAAGGGATCAGGGTACCTAGTACAGTGTTTCTCACCCCAGTCCTCGGGGGACCCCCAGACAGTCCACATTTTTGCTCCCACCCAGCTCCCAACCAATCAAAAACATTGGATACCTGGTACAGGTGTGTTGGGAGCAGGGAGAGACCAAAAATGCGGACTGTCTGGGGGTCACTGAGAAAACACTGACCTACGGCAATCCCACAGAAGCCAGGAGACCAGGGAAACTATAGCCGGACACTGAGCCGGGGACAGGAAACAAAATGCTAATCACTGTGCCACCGTTATGCAAGAAACAGTCTTATTTCAAATTCTGTGCATTTATGGTTTGCTTAAAAACCAATCAGATGTAGGCAGAGTAACAAAATTAGGCCATACAGGCCAGAGTATGAATCTCCTAATGTGTGACGCCTGTATTATTTGTCTGTTGACACTGGAGGAAATGGAAAGCTAACAACAGGAAGCTTTCTTCAAAGTATTCAAGAAAGGAAGGACAAAGATTTTTAAAAAATCAAAAGTTCATTTTTGATGTATTGGGTTTCCTGTTTCTGAATTAATCCGAACTAGCAGTGCTGTAAAAGAAGCCTTGCAACCTTGTAAATCAGCGCTGTCTTACCGCCTTCATAGAGAGACCCCCACCCAGTAATCCAGCACGCCTGGGGGGCACTGAAGCTAAGACCAGGACTAGGCAAACACACAGGCCTGATCACATCTGCAAGACAGAAGGGATGGGGTGGGGGGGGACGACATTCATTTTAATACAAGTACAGAAAGTTCAATAACTTTTGTATGAGTATCAGGGTAACTTACAAAAAGGTTTTGATAGACGGCACTATACACTCAACTCATTAGCATATGAGTCATGGCATTGAAGATCACTGACTGAGTTTATTAGAAGCAAATAAAAAAAACTGGCCAACAATACAAACAATCAAAAATTCCCAAGTCGTAAATGATAAAAATTTGCAGAAATGAAAGTGGCTGAACCCTCCATTTGGCCACTTAAGACAAAGCCTTTACGGCTGCTTTATCAATATAAACATGATGCATGATAATGAAACGCCACAAACCCAACAATATCACACAAAAATGATATCAAAAAGGTAAAGAGAGATAGGGCACACCTGACAATGTCAAAGGGCTCATTAGCTTCATCATGGCGATATCGTTATCTTTAGTTGTACTGTCGTAGTTGTTGGATACGACAACAGACACCGCTATCCCATCAACGAAGGCCATTTCGTCCTGGGTGAGATAGCCGGCGTATACAGTCCAATAACTTGGCTCTGAATACCTTTAACACAGGACAACATATTAGTGTGTCCCATAGTGAAAAAAACAGCAATCTGACAAAGAATTGACTGTATTTTGGATTTGCCGGACTTGCTTTTCAACGCAGTGCGCTGCCGTCACAATCCAGTAGGGGGTGATGATGGAACCACCACAAACATGGTGCCCATTGATCTGGAGGCTGACCTGCCAGGGCCATGAACCCTTTCTGGCTACATTTCCACCAACAATGCGGTTCCCCGGATGATCCACTCGTGTCCCGCATTCTACAAGACAACCCAGACGATGGGATCACACAATCTGTGCGTGTTCAGAGTTTCTGTGGAACATGGCTTCAACAGAGCTTCCCAGTATACAGCTGATTGATTATTAGAAATTCAATGTAATCAGTTTATCAATTTGATTTATCACTGGCTTACTATGCCAGAGCTATTTAGCTCCCAGTGAGCCTGAAAAACCACCCTGGTTAATAAAGTAGTATAAGCATATTGACTTACTAATGCACTGCAGTGTAACCACAAGGCTGTTCGAGCAGGACATGCTAGATTCAGAAAATGCCACTTATTAGAAATCAACTCTGCTTACACCTATGGGTCCATTTCATCAAGTAACAAGATAATGAGCATTGCAAATTATCGTAACCCTTCAGAAATGCAGATGACAAAACCAACTGATAATTGTCTCCTTACTCACTGGTTGACTGTAAATGAGTTTCAAGGTAACTCATAATAATAATAATGATAAGCAGTAATAAGGAGCGACTTAAGTTATTTTGAAAACTGGACTGTTAAACCCTTAAACTGTCCAAACCTTCTGAACTAGAAGGGACGAATTGTGCAAAACAATTAACAAAACATAATAGTTCCAGTGTTTTTCAAACAGATTTTTTTCTTTTACCATCTCTTTTTATTATTTTTGTCCTGCTGTCCTCAAACATTTGAATAAGTCAAACGCTTGTATAACAGTGTTTGAGTCACTCACTTGCTGACAAGAAGCTTGTGTAGAGGGTTCTTCACAGAAGCAAAACCTGATACCGGCAACCTGAAGAAGGCTTTACTGGGACTGCCACTCAGACTGGTGTTCCCAGAGCTGACATACAAACCACTGTGAAGTATAGTTTTAACAAAAGCATCACATTATCACAACAGTTTTCTTTATACACTGTTCCAGTTAAAAATGTGGATACACCTGTTTTTAAAGCATTGTCTGTATTTTAGCTGATATTCACCTTATAGCAAAAGGCCTTCTGGCAATGAAGTAATACATTTCAAATACTGCAAAAACCAAGAAAAGCATTCAACATCTCAGAACTATTGCAAATTCAGAATAGCCCTCTTTTGCTTGGAGGACGGCACAGCGGACTGTTCCCATTCTTTGAACCAGCATCCGGATGTAGCTTCTCCAACAGTTCTGAAGGAGTTTCCACAAGTTTTGATCCAATTCACCCTAAACCAGCTCTATAGAGTTTAGGTCGGGGGATTGTTGGGGCCAGGTCATCTGTCACAGCGCTCCTTCTCTATCATTGTTCACAAGAAAATACTTATTAGATCCTCTTCAGGGTTGTGGGGGGTCTGGAACCTAACCCAGAAGCTATACTGTAGGTGCAAGGCAGAGAACAACCCAGCAGGAGCCCAGAATGATTAGGGGGGCCCTATAGGCTGTCTATGTTTTTTTAACTATTTAAAGTTATCCTTTATTGGTTGTTTGTTTGTTTGCAAGTTGGTGATTGGTTGAAACTGATTGGGGAGACCAATTCTTAAGGTATCCCTTTCCTTGGCGCGTTCCTAATACTGTTGTGTACTTCCTGGTATACCTTATCTGTTTCTGACATAAAATGGATTTTACAGTACGAGCCTGATCAATGAGATTTGTGCCAGGAAAGCATGGAAGAAAACATTCTAATAGTAAGAACTTGCTTTACATTCTTTTGGAATTTGCCCCTCTGTGGTAATTGTGTCTCGAGTGCACAGTGTGAGTGCAGTTGGCGCACAATGGATCAGGATGTAATGTTTTAAGGTGACCGCAGCTCAAATGCGTTTATTCAATGTCTCTGCTGTGCTGTTTCTGGTTGCTGCATATGTTCTTCAGATGTCATCGCTGTTGTTCGATACAATGTCACAATCTCTTTGACTGTAGAAATAATTTTGTAGTCAATAACCCATCGCAGGGCACACTCACACACCAATCACTCACACACCTATGGGCAATTTGGTCACCTTGTGTGTGTTCAATACCAGATTAGAATTTTTCAAAGCAGACCTTTCATTACAGAGCATTTAAGATGTGGACAAAATCTTCCCCCCGACCCGAGTACCTGACCGTACATCACTACAACACACCTATCGTATCCGATCTGTTGACACGCATCTCTCCCAAAGCTATCGTCCCATCCCTCTGCGCAGACCATATCCCACGAATGACTTCTGCTCGAGTAGACTTGCAGGACAGAGTCAGGTCCATAGAGGCGAGCTGGAAAGCAAATGAGCAAATACTTCAGCCACGAGTGACGGGTCAAGACTCCCTGGCCTCATGGGAGAAAAGTGAAGGGGGAGCATGACGATGACACGAACCACATTGGCCTTCATCCTGGCCGGACGAGCAGTCCTCCACTCCATCACACCACTGGGAGGAGCTTATACAGGAGCCGTCACCGCAGGATACCCGGAAGGCGCACGCTTTGGTTACTAGGGGCACAGACACTTAACATACAGCTACTGCTTGGTGGACAGCTGAGCACAATGTACCAGCTCCTTGGTATAAATGAGTGGAGAGACTCTCCTTCTCTATCCTGGTTCACAAGAAAATACTTACTAGATCCTCTTTAGGGTTGCGGGGGGTATGGAACCTAACCCAGAAGCTATAGGTGCAAGGCAGAGAACAACCCAGCAGGAGCCCAGAGTGATTAGGGGGGCCCTATAGGCTGTCTATGGTTTTTAACTATTTAAAGTTATCCTTTATTGGTTGTTTATTTGTTTGCAAGTTGGTGATTGGTTAAAACTGAATGGGGAGACCAATTCTTATGGTTTCCCTTTCTTTGGCGCGTTTTTAATACTGACATCTGAGGGTACAACCACACAGAACCGTAGAGTGGGACATGAATCGGTCTACTGTTCGTAGGGAGTACTTACGGAAGTACCACAGCAGGATTGCCATGGCAGCCAAGAAGATGACAGTGACAGCCAGAATGCACAAGCAGCATCTTTTCCGTGTCACTAAATGTGAGACACCAACAGAGAACCATTTCGCTGAATATATTTTACATGGTCCCCAAGAAACTCCCCATTCTTTATTGGACACACACACACACGTTTATAACCATATATTTGTGGGGACCGTCCAATTATCCTGTGGACATAACCTCAATCCGAACAATGACAACCTTAATCCTTACCCAGCCCTAGCCTTAAGCATAAGTAACCAAACAAAATGGCCTTTTTAGGCCAAAAACATGGTCCCCACAACATTAAAATGACAGGTTTTTATCACACGGTAGCGACGTTCAACTCCAATTAACCTTAGCGTGTTTTTGGCGACAAACAAGCTCAAGACATTGTAGAGCTGGGCCAGAGGGTCAAGTGCCGGTGGACAATAAACCCCTGTACCACCGTGCCACCATCATACCACTTTTGGCTCTATACACAGGTAACAGTTTGTAAGACGATTTTTGCTAAAAGCGATCCCTCCTGTTTATACGTCGCGATGATCACCTTTGCGCCGGCGGGTAGTTCCTGATGACTGAGCTGCAGGGATGGGTGCAGGCTTGGTTTGGGGTGTGTTCACAGGAAAGAAATTGGGGGGTTGCTGGGGAAATGACGGATACCCTCTTGACTCAGGAGGGAAGTATGGGGGTGGCAAACCAGCAGCAGGATGGTACCCATGGTTCTGTGGACATGAAATTCATAGAGGAAAGGCCCAAGTATTAGTTCAAACAGCTTGGTTCATATACAAATGATTTACTTTAAGAGTTCTCCACTGACTAGCAGACACCAGTTTGAAAAAGGAACGGTTACGTTGTGCAATGCTACATTTATTATGTTTGTCATAAATCATAAACAAGTATAACTGTACCTCTTGGGTTGCCATTGTATCTTTAATGTCCTGGGTTAAAGCAGAGATCCGCTTTAACTAAAACTCATAAATGAAAGAAATATCAATGTTAAATAATATATGTCATTTCATAAAGTCATCCATCTTACAATAGCTTAAGAATTACAATGTGGCAGGTTTCATTTCATTTTAAGTATTAATAATTGTACACAATGGTTATTTTGTAATAGCTATAAGCACTCTTTGAATCTTAATTCCCATTATTTCTTGTGGACTGATAGATCATTGCACTCAAAAACAAATGGTATGTCCACACAAGCAATGCATTAGCTGTTTTGGTAGACATGCGGTAGGATAGCTGAGGTTTACAAGAATAGATTAAGAATAACTTAAAACATTTAAAATTGCAATTACGTGTTGGCCATTTGTCCAAATGTAAAACTCAACATCCCAATACGCCTATTTTCAGAAGCGGGTAACGTGGCGCAAAAGGTTGCGGAACATGACGTAGAGTACTTCTTATAAAGGAAACTCACGAACCCATGTAAAATGCACAATTTACGTAGAGAACAATATCGCTTAAATGTTACTTTAATATTATACCGAGAGCAATAAGCACCATACCTCGAGCGCGCTTCACGTCTCGTTTCTGCTCTCCAGTCGCAACATTCATTCTCCCCCGTTAGCCACGATTTAAGGCGGATTCGGGAGCAGGTAAGGCGGCGTGTCACGCCACTCCTTCGCCGTGACAGGCAAAGGCACGTTAACTATCAATTTCATTGCTATACGGTGTCTTTATGTGTAGTAGTGCCTCTTTTTCTGGTCGGGAGTTACTTAACATACCAAACACAGGATTTGCGTCAGATCCAGAGCAAACAAAATCACAGCAGTTCAAAGTTTGTTACCGTAAATAGAGGTAGAAATTAAAAAAAAATTAAAATTAAAATACTTGGAAAGCGAAATACCATAAAAAAGAGTAACTATTAATGAAATATATTGTCTGTTTACAATCTGGATAAATTAAATATGTGCAGTTTTATCACTTGTAAAGATAACTGTTAAAGCAATAAAACTTATAAAAGTAATTTTAGAAGGATATAGTATATCTATATATATCTATATATATATAGTTTTTTTGTAACTGTGATAGGATCATGGGTCACAATCCTAGACAGCATAAAACGCTAAGCCCGTTAAGGTGAATATTTTGTACACAAACATACACGTATTACACCCACTCCACATAAACTCCTGAGTTTGCACTTTACTGAAAACGTTTTATTTTTCCACAGCTCCATTAAAATAGACACAAGCAGTCTTCTTTTCAGTATCATTTCACACTTCATATAAAACAAAAGGACGTTGAAAAAAGCGACAAAATGATTTAACAAAACTTAAAAGGTGAAAGAGTAGGACAAACATTAAAAAGATATACTTTGCTAGTATACAATTATACACTCTGCAATGTATCAAATCAAAAGTTTTCTGGGTTCAAAAAAAAATTTCAACATCAAGTGTGGAGAGCAGCAAAACACAGGATGGATCTAAGGAATTTCAAAAGAAAGATATCAGGTTTTTCTGGCCGAGTCGTGTACATATAATGTCAGAAGTCTGAGCCGGCTTCCCTTTTGAAATACCCATTTTATGATAAGATTTGTATGATGCAAAACCAGAAGTTCAGTGGTGAAAAAAATGGAAACTTGAAATGAAACGGATAAATTGTTCTGCAGGTACATGGAGGAGGTTTCTGTCCCACGTGGATTCAGAGCTGACCCTGAGGATATCGGATGTGCCTCCTTCAGACCCAAGCCTGCCAGCCCGGGAAGAGGCGACTGAGGTTCTTTGGGTCCATAGCTTGCTGGATGAGGAGGTTGACCTGCCCCCCTACACTGAGCACTGTCCCCTCCTCCACACCCTTCAGCTTCTCCTGGAGCCGAAGCAGGACGCGCTCAGCAACCTTGTTGAAGCTCTGGGCGTCGCCACTGAAGGAAAAGATAAGGCGTGACGGTGGTTCATGCGATCACCATGGCTCTTTGCCTTTGTCCTGATTCCAGCCGGGACGATTTCTTCTGTAAATTTGTTATGTGACCACTGAGACAATCATTCGGGGGGGGGGGGGGCTTACCTGGATTTTCGATGGGCCTCTAGGTCCTCTCCTCCCAGGGTGGAGTTGAGTGTGGCATTCATCTCAGCCTCTTCATGCTGCTGCTGCAGGTAGAAGGCCTTCAGCGGGTTCATTGTCCAGTCGAAGAGCGGGTCATACAGCAGCACCTTGGGGACATGGGTTCCACAAACTATAAAATTCCTTCTACAATCCAAATTTGAAGAGCTTGATCAAGGTTTAGGGGTATTCAGGTATTGTCGACAAAAAAAAAACAAAAAACTTCCATACCTCAACTATTGTCAGCAAGGTCTCTTGGGAGTGTCTCATAACCTCCATGGTCTTCTCACAGCACCTGGGGGGGGGGGGGGGGGGGGGGGGTAAAAAACCACTTGCCAAGAAAACGGCTAATAAAACTTTTAGGGCGCCTTTGACCAAGCCCGCGGGTGAATTTATGTGTTGAATGGGGCCCCCC
>JAABNY020000035.1:10948135-10997284 GCA_015164015.2 Brevimyrus niger
ACGGGAACCCAAGACCAGACAAAAATTTAAAGTATTTGCTTTGGCGGATGGGGTGGCAAGGGGCCCCAAAATCCGCCCCCCCCCCCCCCCCTGCCAGAGATGTACGTCACGGCCTCCAAGACCTTCACCGGGAAAATGGGTCAGGAGATGAAAACAATGGACTTTGGCTCCAACAATGGTCGTGGGAAATGTTTCAACTTCTATGTGACTGTAGGCATCTGCACCTGGCGCGCTTTAGCATTCCGTCAAAGGCGCCGAACTCTTTGTCCCTGAGTGATCGCAGGGCACAGAACACCGATTCGTTGAACCCAGGATCCTGATTTTCGCTCCTGGATCAGAGGAGGAGAACGCAGAAGTCAGCGAGCCAGCTGTCGTTGCCTCTCGCCCCGCCTCTCCCCCGACGATGACATCGCGGGT
Organism: Brevimyrus niger; assembly: GCA_015164015.2. Lineage (NCBI taxonomy): Eukaryota > Metazoa > Chordata > Actinopteri > Osteoglossiformes > Mormyridae > Brevimyrus > Brevimyrus niger. Next base: position 10,948,553 of record JAABNY020000035.1, read on the forward strand.
ACGGCTGCTGACCGCTCCGACAAGTCGCAGTCCCACTGCGCACTCCTCCAGGCGGCCTGGAACCTTTTTTCCCGTAGCTCCGTCCCCCACTCCACCCCCTCGCTCTCCAGACCACGCAGGTAGGTAGCCAGAATGCTGCACAGCCCGGAGTTCTGCAAAGCCTGGGTGGAGGGAAAGGAGATTGAGTTAGAGCCGTTTGTCCGGCGCCCTCTAGAGGATCCGGCAGACATTGCACGCTGCCCCCAGCTGAACCTCCAGGGCGTCACCCACCTCCAAGATCCCCACTTGGCGAGTGACCTCAGGAAGGCTGGAGTGAAGGTCATAGGACGTCACAGCCTTTCCCCACAAGCCCTCATGCTCATAGGTCCTGATCCTGTCACATGGTCAACGTGTCACACTTTTTAAACCTCTCACACAAACACACACCTAAAGTGCACACAAGTTACCTCATAATAGGGCTGACCACCTTCCCTGCGCCGCACCCATACAGACTGTCCGGCTCACCAATACTCCTGTATGCCTCAATCAGCAAGTCCTACAAAAAAGATGAGATGAGATGGCACATTACCGCCCCCTGGAGGAACACTGGGACAGAGCAGCATCTCAGATTTTGATAGCAAAAAGGGACAGAAGAAATAAGACATAAGTAAAGGTACAAATCAATATAACAAAATGTATCACAAGAAAACAGGTGACAGGAATGAAAGACCTGAAAAACTGTTTCTCCATACACCATGGAGCAAGGAGTTTTTCACAGAAGGCACTCCTCTATATAAAAACAATTTTATGGGAGAGATGGGGGGGTGTGCTGAGCTTGGGGGAATGGATCAAAGATGGCCCCCAAAACTGAGCCAGCATTACTGGGGAGTTTGTTCAGTTGCTTGTGAAATACTGACAGACCAGGAAGTCCAGACCAGGATTTATGAACTTAAAGATTCACCTGAAGGCTGATGCCTGAATCCTCCACGCTCCTCTCACTCAGACTGGCAATGGAGAAGTTCTGACTGTTCTCTTCGAATACGATTCTCCGTGAGGCTTTTTGCTGAGTCCTGAGGTGAGAAAGTTTCATGCGATTGGGGGGGAAATGGAGGCAAAGGCGACGCTAATCACAGGTCAAGCTTTAAACATCAAAAGCAGAGATCTGCTGCATAGTCACTAAAAACTACATACTCCATCCATCCATCCATGTTTTATACCTGCTTATCTTACAGACAGAGGATAACTCAAGATGGGACACCAACCAAACACAGGGCGCACACACACACGCCCACACACCATTCACACCTATGGGCAATTTCACAGTTACAATTCACTTTAGCATGTTTTTTGACTGCGGGGGAAAAACCGGGGAAGCCATAGGAAACCCTATGATGACACGAAAAGAGCATGCAAATTCCAAATGTATGGAACTCTGGTGAAGACCCTAACCCCTGGTTGCAGAGGTGTGAGGCAACAGGGCTAACACAGTGCTAACACAGTGTTAACACAGGGCTAACACAGGGCTAACACAGGGCTAACCACCGGCACACCACAACCAACCCATCCCCTCATTTTTATTGCGCAGACTTTCTGTTGCTTAACTGACGTATTCATTAACTGGTGTAATCTTCCCTACGGTTAACACATCAAAGTGGAATTGCTACAGATGTCCGGAAACAAAATCTCACCAATAAAACTGACTTCAGTATGCATGGGAACAAAAGGTTATAAAATTTATGAAAAGTTTAAAAAAACAAATCTACCTTTGGTTGTGCTCCATGTCAGATCGGATCTTGTCCATGTAAATCTCGGTGTACAGCAGCGCCGTGAAGTGGGCGGAGCACCACTGGGCCGCCTGGGCCACCTCTAGGTAGTTCAGGTCCAGCCAGAAATTTGAATGGCAGACCGTCCCATAAGTGATGCTATGGCAGGACACGACAGCGTCTTACGGTAACAGCGAGCGGTAAACAGGCCAAGAGGAGGCACCGGAAACTCTGGCCAACCTGTCTGGCTCTAAAGGCCTCTTCTGCTGCCGGAGGTAGTCGACGACGGCCAGCATCGTACGAAGGGACGACTTGTCCAACAGCCCTTGGTTTGGCAAATCCGATTCACTTCCTGAGGAAAGAAATTCAGGCTTCATTGTAAAGTACCAAGTTTCAAATACTAAGCATGAGGAATCTAATCTAAAACCAATAAGGATTTGTTTCCATGATATATATTACTACAAAATACACAGGTGTCTTAGAGGAAACCAGAGGTGGAAATTTCAGATCCAGAAAGTATAAATCCAGACCATGATTTTGTTTCAACCAACTAGCTGAGTGCTCTGTGACTGTGCCTCTTCACAGAACTCTACACAACTGGTTGGTTGAAACAAAATCCTGGTCTGGATTTTTACTTTATGGACCTGAAATTTCCACCTCTGGAGAAAACGAAGTAATAATAAATCTAAATATTTTAAAAAGTGTCAGTTTTTATATACATTTTAACTGTACACAGCCGGCTTCTAATGTTCAAAATTTAAATACATCAGGATATTCACTGTACAGTGCAAACATGAACTGAATAAACTATTGGATAGATGGATGAATGGATGGATGGATGGATGGATCGATGGATAGACGGGCGGACGGACGGACGGATGCTGACGACAAATAAACAACAGGCTTAGGATTTCTCCGAGGTGTAACCGGGGGGGGCGTGGGTTGGGGGTGACCAACCAGAATCTGCAGGGAGGGGCGTGGCCGAGCGGCTGCAGGCAGAGAGCGCCTTGGAGAAGCAGGTGAAGAAGTCGCGGACGTGGCTGGACAGGAGAGCCCTCCAGGAGCCGTCGGCGTCGTGCAGCAGGATGTCGTGGATAAACAGCAGCAGAACTTTCTGGCAAAAGTCCGTTTTCACCTGAAGTCCAGAATAACACAATGGAGGACGACAGCTTTAACCAGGTGCAGGACTCACATTTTTAAGTGATTATCCTCCAAATATTTTGGAAATCACTACATTACTAGCTTACATTATTAAAATATAACCAGCTGGAAGTTTTCTATCCCCTGTGGATCATCATCTTCCTTCTGATCCATCATTTTCAGGATTCCTCTACTAACTGGCACCTGTCCATGTTCCCTGAATGTTCTCAATGTTGGACTTCTGGCCACAGAATGGACTTATTAGGGTTTTTCTTTCTTAGGAGATGATATGCAACTCCTGCTCCACATTTCCAATGCGCTATTTTCTCACCTCCACCAAAAGCATCTGGTGAATGAATGCAAGTAAACGCCCCTTAAGGGCAGTAATCCGCACATGTCAGCTGCAGCTGTGCTCACCTCACACAGGGGGCGTGAGAGAAGCAGCGCCTCGCTCGTGACCCCCCCGCTGTCCACGAGTGCCGCACAGAGGGTCTTCAGCCAAACACCGTGTCGACCCTGCTGGGGGACCCAGAGCTCTGGGCTGTCTAGCTGCTCCCTGGAACCAGGCTTTGGTTCAGCACCGTCCTCCAGGGTCTGGCCACAAGACGTAGGAGAGTCCTGCATGACACCAGCGCGTTTCCTAACGTGATCTTCCACCCAACACTCTCGCACTCTCTTACTCTATACCAGCAGAACCTCCAAACCATTCCAGTTCTTCACCCAAACGTACCCAAATCGCCTTCATTTAAGCACCAACACCAAAGCCCGATTTTTATCCACCATACAACCCGATTCTCCTCTTAACACTAAATTCTGGGCAGATCTCATTCATAATGTCCTGTACATTATGTTGACCCTCAAGAGTGAACAGTAATGGGTCTGCAGCTGCCATTTAAAAGTAGCTGGATGACTGACCTTCTTTTTTGTTGACCGCAGAGGGCTGAAATAGACCAGCATGGAGTCCCGGCTGTCCTTGTGCGCCTCCCAGAACTTCGCCCCAGTTCTTGTGGCCAGGATGGCTTTCAGACACTGAACAGATGCCTGCCTCACCTTAATGCTGACAGAGATGGATCCCTTAGACAATGCGCCGGACTGAACCCTGTCAGAGGAGGTACACACCTCACAGCCAGGCAGGACCCTTACCAGGGGTGAACCAGGGCACTGTTCATGCAGTTGAGCACGATGAAGGTCCAATGGAGCTCCAAGTCTGGGAAGAGCTTCGCGGCCTGGGCATTGACCTGGTCCTTCTCATGGAGGAGAGCAATAGTGGATAAGTCCACAGGCCCCAATTCCCCTAAGCAGCTCCCAACGGCCTCTGCGGAAAAGATGTCAGAGTCAGTGGGTCTGGTAGGACTTAAAGCCAGGGATGAAGTTCAGTAACAGAAAGTCCCAGATGCAAACATGCAGGTCCAGTGCATCAGCACCCCAGCAGGAACGTACCTAAAACATCCCTTCCCCCAGGGTGGTTGACGGCCATCTTGGAAATCTGCAGAAGGTTCAGGACCAGCTTCATGAGGACACTCTCCACAGGGTCAGCTGTAAACGGAACCAGATAAGAATAAAGTCAGCTCTTCCCTGAAAGCGGGGTCCTGGGTGTAGGGGAGACCTTAAATCTGCAGGCCCACCCTGGCACTCCAGAAGCAGCTTCCTGATGGCCCCCTTGTGCGTGCTGAGCTGCATCCTGAGGTCCTTCAGGCCTTCCAGCCTCGTCATGGGCAGGGTGTCACAGGGCGACACCGACAGGAAGTGGATGATCTCCTGAAATGTGCAGGAAAGGGATTGTGGGATTCACCTAGAACGGCAGTCATGAGCTCACCCTGTGTGTGATGGTTTATGAACAAGCTACACCCAAATAAAGTTAATCCAAAGTATTTCAGATGCACCGGCATTGATAAAGCATCAATAACTACAAAACTGCAGAGCACTCAAACTGGGTATTTAACAAACCGAAAAAATATTATGGTGATTAGTTAAGAATCATGTTTACATTACTGATATGCATTAAGAATATGTCAAGCAAATATCGTCTTTCATACACTGCATTTCCTAAAAGATTTCCAAAAAAACGGGTGGATCACATAAATATAAAAAAAGTTATAAAAAAACATGGATATACAAATATAGTTGAATAAAGTAAATAACTTTTCTTTAAAGAAAAAATTTAAGATTAAACAAAACTTGGCCAATAATCCATGTTACCTCTCTGAGCGTGAATGCCCCCCCGCTGTACTTCAGCTCCTGCTGAGAGGCCCTCAGCTTCCGGAAGGCTGGCCCCGCGGGGAAGGGTTCCAGGTGCTGGATAGCCTGCTTCAAACGCTCGTTGTCCTGACAGTCGATCACCAGGAACTTCAGCAGGTCCAGAACCTTAAACCACAGTCACCGACATGTCGAGTCGCACACAGTACAGGGGGTCCTCGGCTGATGGACCCATCGTGAAGGAAAAATATTGTAAATCTAACATGAATGTATGATAGATAAGCAAATAAATAACTACTGTTACGGAAGAAGTAAATAATTAATTACTGCAGCTAACTAAATAGTGGTAATTGGAAAGCAAATGACTGCAAGTTCATTTTGTAAAACGCAGGAAAAGAAAACACACACTGTATGATACGTTTACATTTACGCTACAGAGACTGGAAGCGCTGGCTGGTTGGATGCTTATACGGCCCAGTATCAGTAGAAAGCGGGGCAGAGCATGTGGCTAGCCTGTGAACAGACTGAAATTCAAAGGTGACTGCTGAACGGGCTTCACTATCGCACCATCGCAAAGTCGAGAGATCTCAAGTCGAACCTGACGTGAGGAGCATCTGCACTGCGTGGGTCTTTATGGAACATTTGCAGAACCCAAATAAAAATACATTGTACGGAACAAAATATATGCATGGAAACTTCCTGCACAACTAAGCCCTCTATGCAACATTTCACTAATTAAAATCTGTGCATTGATTCCTTACAGACTATAGTACTATGGTGTAGAGTCCACGGTGAGTAGTTTCTTACTTGTTGCGATACAGCTGACTGGTCGGTCACCTGGGCCGTGAGAGTACCAACAATGACCTGCAGGTGGCTCTCCAGAGCGTCCACGGAGAAGTGCACGGCTGTTCGGCACACTGAGGCCAGCAGGTCACAGCACAGGGAGAAGCTGCGGGCGGACACCTCGTCCAGGTGAGCTGGCCTGGAGCAGACAGGTCAAGCATGGCACTGTCAAACCTAAACCTGAAGGAAAAATGGCCGTAGATGCAAGAGCGAAGGGGCATTAGGCTGCTCGCCTGCTGTTGATGTGGTGGATGAGCGTGTAGATGACGTCCCTCAGGATGAAGGCCCAGGCTCCACCCAGGCCATCCTTTATCTCCTCAAGCAAGAAGCTCACAAACAGGTGGTACATGAGAAGGATGCGGTGCTTCTCGTAGGCATTGGTGGTTTCTGATGCCTTCTGGCAAATGGCAAACAGAACCTTCTGGATGGAGACCTGGGGTTGGGGGGGACAAACATCCACAACATACATGTCAAGCTGTCTTAAGGCAACAGCCAAGCTAGCTGTGGTGTGGAGGGATTCCGTTGATACGGGTCCAGTGCTACAAGCCCTTGTGGGTTTAAGGCGGTGCTGACATCTCACCGGGGTCTTGGAGAGGATGGCCACCAGCGACCGGACGTTCGTGCTGTGGCACTTGCTGAGGTAGTCCAGAGTGGCTTTAATGACATAGGAGCTGAAGTAGGGTGGGTTTGGAGCAGGGTCCAGTTGCCTGAAGGAACACCAGAGCTTAACACTTACTGGTTCACATAATCATGTGAAATTCGGAACGTCATTTTCAGCTCGGTGTGCACATTTATTGATATGGGGGCAAAGTTGGGTAATTCAGATTCAGAGAGTAAAAGAGAGTGGTTGGTTGAAACAAAATCCCGGTCTGAACCTGAATTACCCAACTCTGTATAGGTGGAACCTAAATTTACATATACACTTTCAACATTCAAGACATTACGCTAATTGTGGCTGTGTGTTGGTTATGGCCAACGCGGGATACAGTCAGTCATAATCGGTGGTTTGGGAACATTTTGGTTTCCCAATAAAATACACCCACACTGCAGAGAGGGTAATTAAAAAGACTAAGACTGTCCGTCGGCTCCGTTATACAGAATCCATATATGCTGTTGGAAACACATCCGATGTGCTAACTTGTTAGCAACGACATCATCCAAGCATGCGTACGGCCAGAGCTCAGCAGATGCAGCTTCTGCAAGGTAGTATCCCCGTGGAATTTAAGGCGCTACTGTCGTAAAATTCAGACCGGGCGAAAAAACATTAAACTACGGTTGTCACGGCATATATACATCCATACTCGGTAGTAGAAAACACAGGATTTAGTTCATTTTTCATTATTATGTTATCCATCCACTCATTCTCTATACCCACTTATGCAGGGGTCCAGAGCCTAGCTATATATTTTTTTTAATTTTTTTCCTGTTCATTTTAAAGCTTTTGCAATTTGCAAATAATTGCTCATGTTATTCAGGTCCATCAACTTTAGACACATTGCCTTTGGTTTACAAATGTTTGTAATTGTGTGTAGATGTTTGGAGTTTAAATAATAAATAGATTTCAAAATGAATTCTGTTTTCCTTGTTGTGCCAAAATTGCACTGGACCTTGAACCCAAAACCAAGGTTTTCACTTAACAGTGAATTTTGCACACTGATATACCCCAAGCTATAATAAACCACAGTTTGGATGCAATTGATAGATCTGAGATCATTACCCAATAAACCTGTGCAGCTCTCCTCCCGCTTCTGCCCCAGGTCCTGCCTCTTCGTACAGAGTCATCAGCAGCTCCACCACGATGTCTGCCAGGTTGCTGTGAATCAGGCTGTCTATTTGCTAAGACCAAAGGATTTCAAAATGTTACTCGTGAATAACGGAAAGTCGGGGACAATCCCTTGACCGCCGCAATGCGGAGCAGCCATCCGCCCTCACCTGCTTTCCGAGACAGCTGGCGTCCTTCAGCAGGTCGTACACGCGGTTCGCCGTCTCCCTCTGCACTGCCACCTGGCTGTCGGAGGCCGGGAGAGCGAAGTGGGGCAGGATGTTCACCATAATCTTGGGGAAGCAGTTGGCCAGTAGCTGCTTCCAGTCCAAATTCAGCATGGTGCCGATGGACTTCACCTGCTCGAAATCGTCCAGAAAAACCAGATGCGGCACCAAGACATGGTAGGAGGACCTGCCTCAAGACATTACAAAGGGAGAGAGTCCACTTATCAGTTACTGAGACCTTCCATCCATCCATACATCTTTTCATTGCTTATCCTGGGCAGGGTAACCAGGACACCAAATCATTTATTGATATTTAATATTTAAAACCCAAACGTATAATGTATAGTTTAAGCAATACTTTATTAAACAAAAAAAACAAGACTTTGGCTGCACAAACAATCATCTAATTCACGTACTATCGGAAAGGTACCTTCGTCCGTGAGCACAAACCTGTAAAATTCCTCGAGGGTCACGTGACCAAGCAGCACATAGGGGAAGGACTCCAGCGTGTAGCCTGGCTCTTTCCGCCTCTGCCGCAGCCACTCTGTGACCAGGTAGTCCAAGTGGGACCTCACCAAGTTCTCCGGGCTCCTGTAGCCTAGAATCTGCGCCACGCTCCGCAGGACCTGAGAGGGAACACCCAGATGCATAAACTGATACTGACCGTCTCATATAAACAGCCAGCGTTTGCGACATATTAGACATTAAGCAGACATTCAGCATTCGTAGTCACTCATAGTGGGTCACAGCATAAAAGTTCAAGGCGCCTGCCTTCTTGATTAGCTGTTGGTCGATGCCGTTCTCCCTGTGGGACTGGAAGAGGGCAAAGAGGGCCTGCTTCTCGCAGACGGGGCTGCAGGCCAGCATTCCCGAGACGCTCTTCAGCAGGGTCGAGCGCCGGTTGGAAACCTCGTCCCGCTGCTCTTCTGGGGCTCCGCCTTTCTGTGGGACACACGAGCGGGCGTCATGTCATGCTCTGTCAATGGCCAGTGAGAGAGTCGCCACCTTCCGACCAGCCAGTCCTTACCAGCTGCATTCCCTCCTGCGCTTTCAGGTACACATTCTCGAAGGCAGTCTGCTGCAGCTGCAGTGACAGCATCTTCTTTTCCTTCAGGCGGCCTGGTGACATCTCCAGGAAGAGTCTGAGGACACAGACAACTAGTGATAGCTAAAGGAAGCTACATGAACCATTTACGGTATTTTTTGAACCCCACTAGATGGTGCTCTTGGTTTGCTTTGGGGCATGCTGAGAGCCATTTTTTGAACAGAGAGCACCATCTAGTGGGGTCAGAAAATACAGCAAGTGGTTCAAAAAGCTTAATTTGGTCATGACAACGCAGACCTTCCTGAAAACTTCACAATTCCTAGTTTCTACTCCAACAGCATCAATCACCTTAACAAGGCAAGAAACAACTCTAACACCACCCCAGCACGCATCCATATGCACCCATCTGTCTGACTGTTTACAGGGCCGCTAATGTTTAATCACATGACTCCTGATATCTTTTATTTAATCTACTCTATTATGTGTAATATGGCTACAAATATTACCATATTGTGCTACTGTACTGTAAGTGTTAATTGATAAACAATTGGAATAGGAATAGACCTATCTTTTCCAATGGTTAAACCGCAGACCAGACAGACCTGTCCACGAACAAGGCTGCCTTCATGCGGACGTGATGGTGGGGATCTGCGAGGAAGGATGGAAGGACAGCGGATACGGGTTCCTCCTCCCGCAGGGTCAGAACTGCCCACTTACAGCAAGGGTCCGCCTTGAAGATGGGGTTGGCCGAGAGGTTCAGCATTAGCGCACTTAGCAAGGCACAGAATGACTTTTAAATATCTGAATCCACTATTCAAGCATCCACTTTGGTCGCATGGATGCTTGTAATAACAAGTGAGCATTTCCAGATCCATGAAGCAGTCTACAGAAGGGGATCTTACCTCCAGCAAGGCCACCAAACACTGCACCAAGGCCACCCTCACGGGAGCTATGCTTTTGCCAGTCCGGGCCAGGATGCTAACAGAAAAGTAAGAACCAGTTGAGTTCTTCAGTGGCGGAGAACATTCTGGAGAACATCTTAAGGTGACACATTTACTGTAGAATTGGTCTTAAAAGCAACATCTTCAGAAGCGCTACCGTGGGCCTTACCAGAAGCCAGAGACCACCTTGAGAAGAGCCCCCTGCACGTGCCGCATGTCTTCAGCCGGGTCCTGTGTCTGGCTCAGGCTGCAGATGCAGGACAGGAGGCCCCGTAGAATAGTGGCACAGACCTCCTGGTCTTGGCGGTACAAAGAGCATAAATCCCTGTCAACAAGGTGGATTGTGGGAAAGAGAGTTTATGTGAGATCCTCAAATAGTGGCCTTAGACATAAACAAATGGTATAAAAAAATTCTCTCTCCTTACGCTAGAGGACTTAAAAGTGAATTGAAATCTTCTGCTGTTAAAGATGTATCCACTGCTGGTATTTTATTCAGCAATGTCAAGTACTGTAGGAAAAAAACAGCAACAAAAACAGAGCAAAATAATGGCTTTATTAAAAAAAATAGTTCATTCATAACAGGTCACTTTTTAAAAAAATTCCCACAATTCAACAGCTGATCTAGAAGAAGGTGACTCACCATGTTGAGATGCAGCGGCTTTGCAAGGTCGATCTGGTCGACGAGCAGGAGAAGCCGGCGTCGGATCTCGGGCGGCTTGAAGGAGAGTCCGTGCGTGAACTCGGCAGACGCACAAAGGCAGAGGAACCTGAGGGTGGCCAGGAGAGCCAGCTCCTGGTTGGTCAGGAGCTCCTCCGCCAATGCACTTTGGGCTCCTGTGTGAATGGGCAATCAGAAAGGCGAGAAGGTGTTAGACACCCAGGCCTGAACGCCACACTGGAGTGATTCGGCCAAGACGGTGTAGGCGGGCACCTGCGCAGTGCTGAACTCCGGCACCATCTGCAACCTGCTGGAGTTTGCTGCCTGAGCTGGAAGCAACTGGTTCTCCACCACCGATCAGGTCGATGTGGCCCAGATGGTCTGCCTGAGTTCGGGTCACCTCCAGGTCCTCTTCCATATGATCCTCATCTACTGCTACACTGCCTTTTTTAGACGGGTTTGTCAGCTGGAGACAAAAGGCAAGACGAATTCCGAAGGTGACATCACAATCTGCGTGTCCTATCAGGAATCCCTCATTCTCTCTTACTCGGCCATCTGTCACTTGAACGCATCAGTTGAGACTCACCATCATCTTGCATATTTCACACAGTTCGGTCAGTAGTCTTGATGGCAAGGAACTTAAGAACAAGCTGCTGGAGACTGACCTCATTCTGTCCTATCAAAGAAACAGAACAACAATGAAAACAAATAATAGAGTAAGTATCAATAAGAGACAGGCTTGATCAGTAGAGGTTTAAATCATAAGCTTTTTAGCTTTTGGCAGCCTTTCAGCATATTGTCATGGTTTAATGATATGAAATGATATTTGCTAAGAGTCAATAAATATTGCGGCCTTATAAATTGATACATTGATTACAACTGACAAATTGTTATGCCCCCATTAATCAGTGACCCATCTGCTCTCTGAATTCCTCTACCAGCCTAATGCCTCTTTACGTTCCTTGAAGGTTCTTGTGCTGCACTTCTGGTCCTTGAATTGAGTCCTATTAGGTCCTTGCTTTGTTAGAAGCTCTTGCGTAGATCCTGCTTCAATACTGCTTACTCTCATATCTGGGCATTCACTGGAAGGTCAGTCTAGTTGCCCTTATGCCTAGTTGACAGTACATATGCCTATGATCTGCCATCTTTCTCACTTCTACATCTCTTTGAACAGAAGTGTCCGCTAAATGTGTATTTGTGAATGGTATCTTACTTTTGTCCCTCTGGTGATACCATCTGTGCAGAGTTGCATGATGGTCTTCAGAGTAGAAAGAATACCATCATCGGTCATCCTTCCCTTCACTGTGCAGATGTATTCATTTAGGTGCCGAGCCAATGACTGCAAAATCCAGCCAGAATTCAACAGAAAACAGGTCTCATTAATGCCCTAAACACCTAAAACAGGGGTCTCCAACCCTGGTCCTGGAGAGCTACCATCCAGTAGGCTTTCTATCATACCCGGCTTCTGATGAGCCACACCTGTACTCAGGTAAATACCACAGACAGGTGTGGCTCATCAGAAGCCAAGTGGGACAGACAACCTACTGGACAGTAGCTCTCCAGGATCAGGGTTGGAGACCCCTCCCCTAAAATGTCCCCCATGTGTCAGCCAACCTTGGCTTTTTGGAAGAGCGAGGACCCTCGGGCATCTTCTTCGCTGAGGATCCCGGTGCACACATATGCGCCCAGGACGCCCGTTAGGAGGGTGCAACATCGGACCAGACATTCTGGTGGGGTGGACTGTGACTGCACCAGAATAGAGAGTCATTGGTAGGCGTTCTACTAAGCCAACAAGTACCATTTAGACGTATATGTCTGGATGTACTGTGTTCATTCGCACACTTCACATTCTCACCTCAGGAGAATAGCAGTTGAGTAGATTATCAGCTACAAAAAGTAAGTCCTTTTGCACTTTGTCCTTCAAACCCTGAACAACCGTGACCTGAGGATCTCCAGACAATGACCCAGTGCTAGTCAACTTCACCGCGGGACAGAGCTCCTCATCAAAGGAGAATTGGAGGTACATTCTCTCCATCTCACACAGGTCCTCCTTGCCTGCACATGACTGGGGCTGGGCTGAAGAACTTCAGAAGAAAGAGACGCCGTTTGAGTTAGACGTTATATTGAGACCGTGAGAGACTTTTCAGGGGCACCAAGTCTGGCCCTAGACATACAGCGAAGGCATACCCTCACCTCTCAGAGACTGGCGAACCTTTAAGAAACAACATGCCACTCCTGGTGTCTTTGAGAGTCAAAGACACAAGAATCCTGGGAATTAGGAGATCTGGAAAATCCCTATAGGTAAGGTAACAGAAATAAATTAGCATATGCTCAATGACAACATAGGTCAGAGCTACTGAAAAAAGGACTTACAGGGAAAAACATCACATGTACCTGCAAAGAATAAGATGAGGCTTGCTGCCCTCCTCCATCTCTTCGCTCTGGTTGCCATTCAGCAGCCAGCCAATACTCGACTCTTTGAAGCTGGGCGGCCCAAAGCCTTCTACAGCTAGGTGGTCTGGGCCTGGATCAGTCATTTTCAGGGGCACACATTTCAGCAACGCCTGGGCCAGGCACGTCGAAGCGGCTCTATGGACGGAATACCCACAGAGCGACGTCAACGAACGTGGCGTGCAGCCTAATGCCCTGTGTGGCCGGCAATTCACACCGGATAACATACCTGGATGGCTTGTAAGTAGAGCTGGTGAAGAGTTTCCAGAACTCCTTATCAATAGGAATGAGCCCCCCCTGAATGATGGTCTCCAGGAGGTCCAGGCTGAGAGCCTCGGTCTGCGGAAAGCCGGCGCCGCGTATGGCAAGAGTCCAGATGCGGCTCCACAGCTTATGTACCTCGGGGCCCTGGGCGTGGACACGGTCGGGATGCAGGGCCTGGCACCGGGCTACTTCCCGCAGGCATCGTAGAACGTAGGGTCCCCGCTCTCCACGCCGCTGCTCTGACAGCAGCTGACAAAGTGTCGACAGCAGGGGAACCAGTTCCTTCCCAGGAAGGAGTGAAGGATACTTGAAGGCCAACATCGAGCTAATTTGTAACCTGGAAAGGGACACCAAGCACTGGTAAACTAACCCAAAGCCAGCCCTAAGATCCCAAGCACACGTATACAGACAGTATATACTATCTTGCAAAAAACATGAATCAAAAACATGTACAATCATATCAAGTATGTTTGATAAATGTCTCACCATGGAATAATGTCAAAGTCACTCTTAGACAGCTGAAGATGGTCTCTAAGAACCTCCCACCCCAGTTCGATCCGTCTTCGTTTGCTGGGGGTTGTTTGGGGACACTCCCACTGGGTCGTCCTCAAGTGTGCCTGGGTGACTTCCAGTACCCGCGTCTCTTGGCTAAAGAGCTGCAACACAGAAGATAAAATGCCAAGCATCAGGTGATCACCTGTAAACTCACAAGAGTCCATGTAACGTTTTTACCTGGTGGCAAATGTCCGCAGTCAACTCAATGATGTTCTCCTTCACCGCGATGTGACGTGAACCTGTGACATACTTCCCTCGGCTGCCTATCTGGCCGATTTCACTCACAAGAACGTCATAAAGGTTATAGAGCAGACTCTGCCATTTCGTCCAATCCTCAGCATAGGCACCTGCGTTACAGGGAAATATTACCTGGATTTTTGCCCCTTATACCGAACAATATTTTTAAAAAGCTAGCAGATCAAAAACAACGTCTGCTCTATCTTTCTGCACCTGTATCCTCAGTCTTTGCTCCTGTTGGATGGTGAACACACAACTGCAAGCTGAAGAAATCCACCAGCTCCTCCTTCAGCATGGGACTGGGCCGCATCTGAGCCCAGATGTACAGGACGGAGGGCAGGAGCTCCTCCCCAAGCTGACACACCCGAATGCGGCAGTTCATGGCTGAAGACCTCAGAAAGATGTTCAGGGCGGACACCAGGTGCTCTACAACAGCCAGGTGCTTCTCTTTTCTGCGCGACACAGAAGAACGTTAACACTCAGGACGGATCCAGATGACGTCAGGGCCGTTATGAGGACAGGGGACGTCGGCGTACCTAGCGTGAAGCAGGGCTTTGGAGAAGAAAGAGAAGAGCGTGTGGGTGAGGCCGTCGGTCTGGGAACAGCAGCCCTTAACGACGGTGTGGATGATCCTGCTCACTAGGACGCGGTTGATTGCTCTAGATCCAGCATGGAAGAAGCCGCAATACAAATCCAATAGATCTAAAGAGGATGGGGAAAATGGGAAATCAGCACACATACTGGGAGCATTGTAAGAACATATGACATTTACAAATGAAAGGAGGCCATTTGGCCCATCTGCCTCATTTGGGGAGAACTCAACTAATAGCTTATCTAACTCTGATTTAAAGAAACCCAGGGTTTTAGGTTGCGCTACACTAACAGAAAGACTATTCCATACTCTAACTACAGGCTGTGTAAAGATGTGCTTCCTCAAATCCAGTTTAAAATGTTTTCGCGCTCATTTCCAGCTATGGACACGAGTTCTTGTGGATCATGCCACCCCCCCCTTAGTCTCCTACATGCCATCATCACTACATGCCATTTAAGATGGGGAGGCTGCACTAACCGCACCACTGCTGCCGGGTGATCTCACACCAGTACTTCCTGACAGACAGGATATCCTTCAGCAGGAGGCTGCTGTAGTCTTCACCGTAGGCAGCGCAGCTGTAGGAACTGCGCAGGACATCCACGATGTGGTACAGCAGGTCTGCACACTTCAGCCGCGGCCCGCCTGACGCGAATGAAGGAGACTGGTTACGCCGTGACTGGGAGATGCCGGGCGGGAGAGGCGAGCGAAACAAAAGACAAAAGCCCTTACGTTTGTTCGCGCATCGAATGAAATATTTGACCAGGCTGCTGATCTCCTGCATCTTTTTGTGCCGGTTGGCTTGAGTCGCGGCGGAGACATTGGCTTTCCCAGAATGCAATGCCTCAGTCTCTTTTTGAAGGTACCGCTGCAGAAACCTTCAAAAAAGGTTGTATTTCGGTGAAGAACTATGGAGCGAAAACTTGGTTCTATTTTGAGGGGGAAAAAATGTAATAAAACGCTTCAAACTAATTTCTCCCTGAAAGTAGATTCTGGAAGAGCATATGAGAAGTATCTTTTCTATGGCCGTGGAATAATGCTAGCAAATAAATGTGGCCCAAACTTCAAAAACAAGAGAAATTACTTGAAAACAGCATCCCAGGTGAGCTGTTTGGAGCCTTTAGAACTCCTGGTTCCAGAATTGCGGTCGAGTTCTTGTATAGTATCAGGAGAGCGAATGAGCTGACGAAAGCGCTCCACCTCTTTCTGTACAGGAGGAGAATGAGAACCAAATGATGGCCGGTCGGGAAATTGTCGCCAACAAAAGAACACGTATAATGCATTATAGATACCTTCGCAATGCATTATAATGCATTCATAGTGTATTACAAACAAAGCTATTACGATTTATAAAAAGGTATATAACACATTATAGCTGTTTTATTATGCATTATGAATGCTCTACAAAGCACTCATCTATATACACTATAAATACCTACATAATGCATTATAATGGCTTATACTTACCATTACACCGCATTATGAAGATATCTATAATGCATCATTATGGCTGTTTTAAGCAAAGTGTTACCAAATTGTCAAATCATATACTGATCAAATGGTAATGCGTGGGGGGTGGCGTCTCTAGCATAACATTACCTTTCTTTCTGTGACTTTTTCATTCTCTAAACCACGGCAGCAGACCAGAAGCTCATGGAGAAGCAGACTCATTATGCCTGAGGAGTGCAGGGATGTAGGATACCGGGCATCAAATTCAGACCGAAAACTACTTCTGCAAACAATTTAGTTCATCCTGCATCACTGAACATGTTTTGTCACGATGTAACAGAACGGTTAGTTTCTGTTTTCATTTCCTAGTAATGACGTTGAGATGTTGCAGAGCATTAGCTAGACGTACTGTAAAATTGCCAATGGAAGTTTGCTGCACTTGCCTAAACGTTACGCCGAATCCTCCGTATCAAGTTTGACTGCGAAGGCTTAAATCCAACTATTATCCACACTAGACACTGCACAGTAATCCGGATACATAGCGCAATAGCAATCGATTCTTAACCAACCATGCAGGATATCACTTTCATAGTGGCCCATAACAACTAAGATCATCAAATAATAAGTAATAAGTAACACCGTAACAGTACGACAGGCACAATTATTGACCACGTGTTTATCCGAAAACGGAGCAGTCATGCAAGTGTTTGGTTACATACTTTGCTTTTATGTTCTGAGTAAACCGGACACATTATTTTCTATGTAGTTCGCAGCATGCTGATCTTGACATCATTAAAATCGCGCCTCCCACTGCAAGCATGCCTCCTCCGCCGGGTCACAAATCTGCACAGACCAACCATATTTTCAGATTTTGATTGCCATGTTGATAGGTATAAAAAGGGCGACAGAATGCAAGTTCCCAGAACACAAGTTTATCTTATATGCCTTGTGCAGCAATTTTGCGACTCTTCTCTCTGGTCTTTTCATGCATAAATCTCGCAGGACAGACACAGACTGCCCGCTGAATCAAAATAATGAGGTAGAAAATTCGGGTCCCGCGTTAGAACAAACCACATTTCCCGTGATTCATCCTGCGTTGTTTGTCGTCCAACTTCCGGTCGACGAATGCCGAATTTCCGCGCCATTTCAGGGGACATACAATACGTCTGAACCAGTTTGATCGTGCTGGGGATGAGAAATGTCAAATTAATATAAAGAGTTTTGCGGTTCCTTGCCTCCTCATATGTTGTACGATGTGTATATAATTCTTTTTGGGGTATAACTGAACTAATTAGCTATGTTGCTACCGTCCGACATAGCGAGGCTTGTTTTGGGTGAGTACGACGGCTCAGGGGAGATGTTGATCTTCCCTCGACTAGCCAGTTAGCAAGCCACTGTACGAGAGTGGCAAATATAATATAAAAAATCGTGCATACTTCAGTTTAGGGCAGAGGTTAATAATTATGTCACACGTGTATTGTAAAGTGTGCGCAGTTTTAAAGTAACATAGAAACAAGACAGCAACTTTCCCTTGAAAGTATCTTGTATTTCAAAGTACTTACGCGGCTGATGTTAGCTGTATGGCTAAGGACCTATGCCTACGTAATAGGAAACAAGAAATATGAAACAAGTACTCGTATATAATCTGTTTACGATTACGAAATTCTGCACATACTCCATTAAGATCCAGCGCCGTGTACGTGTCAGAGAGACGTTTTTGCCAGTGTTGTCAGTGTGGCCCCTAGCACCGGATAGATAAGGGTGTGTAATGGACAGGTTAATTATAACGCTTAACTATAACTCTTCGCCATGTCTCGGAAGTGCACGTCCACGTATACGTCTAGATGCCTAAATCCTGATGTTATTTTTCCGTTTCCTGCCTGGTCAAGGATCTTAACTACATGCTCCGCGATCCCCACAGAGGTTAATTAATATACAGGTGCTTAATTCAGGTGCCGATTGTCACGGATGTCGTGCCTTTTTCACGATTTGGTTGAAGGTTACCTGCAACAGGAGGGTCTATCCGCTACAAGCCAGGCATTCATTTTAGAAAGCCCCAATCTGAAGGAATACGCGGAGCACAGTACGGAAGATGGAGCTATCCCTGCCTGCGTGTTTGTGAGTGTCCTCTGTGCCGTCACCTCACATATTATTCACTTCCATTTTCCAGCGTTTTCTGCATGCCGATGGACACACCCAGATGTTTATTTCAGGGCAATGCTGCCTTATTTTCCGAGCTTGCAGATTGTGTGCCATCATTTAAAGACTGACAGGTGTATGTGTACTTTTTATTCTCACAGTCCTTGTTTGGGAAAAATCTGACAACGATCTTGAATGAATATGTTGCCGCTAAAGCCAAGGGTAGGTGCTTCCCGTACAGTGCATCCAGTCCTGCACATTTTACTGTTTAGTTCTTCTGGTCTTATTTCCATTGTGTGTCCTAATAATTTACATAGAGACCAGCCAAGAACCGCAAATACCGGCCATGATGACATCATTATGGAAGAAGTTAGAATTCACTCTAAATCAAATCAAGTAAGGACAGTTTATTTTTGATGTTCCTGTACATTAGTGTTTGCATGTCTGTAATGGCAAATTTACACCTATCCACCTCTAAATATATTTTTTTCCCATGCGAGTAAAGTGAACACATAGTTAACTAATGTATGATACTTGAAAACTGCCTACATATTGGTTGTTTTTTTTTTTTCCTCCTTCTCCAGATGTATGCAGAATTCTCCAGCAGTTCACCAGAACCAGCGACGTAAGTTGCTATTTAGGATGTAAGCATATGCTTAGCTGATGTTTTTAAACATCTGTGACTGTGGATTAGCTGTAAGTCAGGCGAACTGTGTGCAGGGTCACTGTGTCACTCGGCAGGTTAGTGTGCTTGTGATCGGAATGGTTGCTGGTTCTAATCCTGGAGCTGGCAGTCTAATGCCACTTGGGCCTTTGAGCAAGTCCCTGAACCACGGATTGCCCCAGGGGAACTAGACAAATGGCTGACCCTGTGCTCGGACCCCAAACTTTGGTCTCACCCATGTCACAGGAGAGCAAGAAGCATGTAACTAGGGTAAATCGTTAAATTTTTCTTCTTCCTATTGCTTTCCATTGCAGTCCGTACTCGGAATGGAATTATGAATCTGAGGCGACAGAGGGCGCTGTCCTCCCCTTTGTCCCCAGCCCCCAGGATTTCTTCAGCCCCATCTGGCCACTACATGCCAAGCCCCATCCCTGCCCCTCCAAGCATTCTGGGAAACACAGCGGCAGTTTGCTACAGCTCCCTGCAGACCCGGTCTACTCCAATTTGCCAGCCTCAGGTCCAGGATGGGAGCAGACTTTTCATCAGCGTGAACCGTAAGATGCGACCAATTTAGGGTGCTTTTCCACCGCAGGTTCTGTACATTTGGTTCTTCCAGTACCCTACTTAGTTTAGCGCTTTAGGTACTGGAACTCGACCAGAAGTCACTGGAAAAAGGAAAGTACCCAAAGTTCAGTGGAAAAGCACCTTTAGTTTTCAGCCGCTGGATGTTTAAGGGTAACTCTTTAAATGGCGTTTTTTGACTTTACAGGAGATTCCCCTCTGCAAGTGGCGGTTCCTGACCACAGGATAAACCCCGGCCCATTGTCCCCTGCCCGTAGAAAATGGTAACGGTGATGAAGCGCTTCCATTTTTGCCCATATTTAATATGTGAAGATTAGAGGTCGAAGTATCTTTTATTGTCAACCTCAGACGTCAACGCTGAGCTGAAGTGTCGCTTTTCATTGGTTTTAGTGCAGTTGAAAAATAAGTAATGAATAAAATATAAAAACTAAGAAAAATGGTGTAGTACACCTATGGTGTAGTATGCTGTTGCGCATATCTGCATGTGAAATGGGGTGTGCCGACCTGCACGTTCTTTTCTTTCAGTGATTCCCCGAGGAGGAGGGGAGGGGGCCTGAGTGGGTGCAGTGGGCCAGGGCGGGGCAGCTTGCCGCCTCACCCCCCCCCTGTGGAGCCGCAGAGTGACTCGCATCAGGAGGCAGTCGGCGAGAGTTTCCCTGTGAGTGCGGCCCCTCCACCCCCGCAGTGAATCGTCGATTTCTGTTTTGGGTTTCACCACTGGTTCGGCTTACGATCCCCGCTGCCGTTATGTTTGCTCCCCACCCCCCCCCCTCCCCCCCTCAGCAAATGGTTATAGAGAATGCAAGGGAGAAGATACTGAACGACAAGTCGCTGCAAGAGAAGCTGGCTGAGAACATAAACAAAATCCTGGGAAGGTAGAAATGTTGTCAACTCTGAAGCCCAGTCTAAACTGGAGTTATGCGCTTGTTAGCTGACAGATTTGTGTGTGTATTTAGGTTTACTTGGTTGTAAGTACATGTGAATTACTTTTCTAGAACAGCAGGTGGCAGCAGTGTGTCAGTTTTCCCCTTTGGTTCTTTATGTCTGATATGAAGCTGATCACCCTTGTGTAATATATTGACCTAAATTCAGCAAAACTACTGCCATACTCTCACACAAAGTAAACATGTTATAACACTTAACTGTCTGTTTTAGTGAGATCAGTCCTCAGGCCTCCAAGCAAGCAGCGTGCACCTCAGTGGAGCAGGACCAGTCTATTGATGACATACTCGGCCTACAGGTAATGAGCCTCATCCCAGGTCTCCGATTGGTCCTTTCCTCTAATCAGAAGATGCCACAGACTGATCAGTTGCTCCCTTAGCTCCAGTGAGTGCATGTGCAGCAAGTAAGCTGGCTGCGCAATATATGCAACTTCAGGGCTCTGAATTTCTCACTTCTTGCAAAGCTCTAAATAACTGAGAAACGCTCCTGCTCTCTATGGATTCGAAATAGGTCAAAATTGCAAATTACTAGGGCAGAGGTTGTGTGGGGGAAAGTCCCAACATTACCTCCCAACAGTAATTTAACTGTGTTAAAGGTCACGAAATGATTATTTTGTAGTTCCTATTGATTCAATTCTGTTTTTGCTCAAAACTAGTAAATTCGGGTCTGAATGCTTAATTATTTTTTTATTTTTCATCTGAAACTTGATGCGATGTGTTTCTGATCAGGGAGAGATCCACATGACTGATGATGCCATCCAGGACATCCTAGAGCAGACGGAATCGGATCCTGCCTTTCAAGCTCTCTTTGACCTCTTCGATTGCGGTAAAAACTTAATCACATTATGGGTGTTTATAATCTGATTTGTTTTGGCAGCCGAAGCTGAAATGTCTTCCTGAATTATGAATCTCTTGGATTATTGCTGCTGGCGTAAGAGTTTTGTGGGACAAGATAACGTTTCACAAGTGGTCCAGACATACCGGACTGGTTCCTGCGCTTGGATGAGAAAGAGGGAAAATGTAATTCTGTAGGTGTGATGGTGCGAATGGTCCTCCTGTGCTTAATCGCAATTTCTTCTGGCCAGGTAAAGACAA
This sequence comes from Brevimyrus niger, assembly GCA_015164015.2. Lineage (NCBI taxonomy): Eukaryota > Metazoa > Chordata > Actinopteri > Osteoglossiformes > Mormyridae > Brevimyrus > Brevimyrus niger. The sequence goes on from JAABNY020000035.1 coordinate 10,970,073, forward strand.
AAATAACGACGCCGATCACCATGGAGATGTGAACACCAGCACTCCCAGCCTGGAGAGCAATGAGGCGGAGACGGGCGACTGCTTTTCTGTGACGGGGGATGAAGGTGGGTGTCACCTCCCGGTAATGAGTGTCATCTGCGGGTGACAGACTGCACTGCTTCCCCAATGCCGCATGGGTGCTGTGTTACTTACTTGTCAGGTGACGTTGTGTTTAAGGTGCTGGCCCTGAGGATTCAGCCCCCGGCGTTGAGACTCCTCGAAAGACGAGGGCGCGGAAAGTGCAGGAGCCGAAGGGCAAGAAAAGTAGGAAAGTCACACACCCCCTTTCAAGCACCTCAAGGACGACTCAGGCGTTGAATCCTGCGCGTCCGTCCGAGGAAGTAACACCTGATGCCGATCAGATGAAAATGTTGACGGAGGGCAAGACCTTGGTCTGTGGCGATAGAGAGGTAAGGACTCTGCAGCCTCTTACCCAGGGAAGCCCCATCAAAGACGCCGATCCGGACATGGCGGAGAAAGTCGCGGAAATGCCTCCAGAAGAAGACGCAAGCATGGATGTTGAGGAACCATCTGATGGCACGTCGCAAGAGCACACTGGGCAGTTTATTCTTCAGCCTGAGATCCAGCAAATCCCCAAGGCCTCCAAGGATCCTGGAGGAAGACCGTGTCGAACTTCACCGTGCGAGTCTGAGAGGAACCCCTCCGAGGCTAGAGAGGGCGAGCCTGCTCAGAGGACACCTGAGATTAGCCTGGGTTTAGAGGAGGCTGAGGGTTCCGTGTTGGGTTTTTCCATTGAGGTTCCTCACGTTCCACAACATTCTGCTGAAACCCAAAATCCGGAAGGCTTTCCTACTTTGTCCATTAATACTGACAGCGCAGTTGTAAATAACCAGAAAGCAGGACTGGAACATTCTCCATCTTCCCAGAAAAGTCCGCCCTCGCTTGTTCCGTGTGCCCAAGGCTCTGAGGCAACAGCACAAGTGATCGCCCATATTCCTGAGGATAGTTCAGCTTCTACACCCGAAGTCACTCTCCCGCTGCCTTCTGCCCTTGCCCTGTCCCCCGCCAAGGAACCCAACACTAGTAAAATAGTCTCGCTGAAGATCATCATCAGCGACGAGCAAGAGGAGCAGGTGGGAGATCCTGCCCTCTGCCAGGCGGTCTCCAGCATCACGGGCGACCAGGTCCCAACCATCATCCTCTCTTCGCCGGCTAAGTCCCCGGCCAAAGCTCCAGGTGGCTTCTCGGTGACGGCGGAGGAGACGGTGCAGGCTGTGAGCTGTTTACAGTGCACGGAGCTCACGGGCAAAGCCGCGGAACCTGCGGCTGCCGTGGACGAGAACCTGCAGCTCTCGCTTCCCGGCGAACTGGTGTCAGAAGGGGGGTTTATCCAGCTGCTTCCCTCTGCGGCCTCTTATGGGGGCTCCAGCAACTACTTCATCGTGACGGATCAGTCGATGGTCAGTCACACGCCCAGCGTGGTGGTTCTGCCTGACGGTTCTCCCCTCGGCCCGGTGGCCAGCCCCACGCACGTCCTGGCAACTCCTTCTCGAGCTCGGCCCGTCTCCGTCACGCAAGACGCCTCAAAGACGTACTCGTCTGGTAGGCCTCTAGCATTGTTTCCAGATTTTTAAATGACTAAATAACTCCATGCAGATCAAGTCTCCCATTTGCATCGGATGCATTTTTTCCCCGATACATTTTTTTGAACATACATATTAATCGAAGGCTATGTCAGCTGTTGTAAACCACTCTACGTTGCTCTGTAATTTCAGGCTCGACACTCATCATAACGTCACCCGTGCAGCCCATGCTGCAAAGCATGATGGTACCAGCGTCTGTGGTCGGCCAAAAGAATGCCGGGACATTTACCATAGTGTCCAATCAGGTAAATCCGAATCATGTTTCCTGAGTTCATTGTTAATCGCCGCTATTTTTCGCGTGAAACATTTCGTCTTTGCACAGCTGGTGACCTTGCCGGTTACTTCTGCGAAAGTTACACCCGTCTCCAAATCCAAACCCAGACTGGCACCCAAGGAAGCAGCAGGCTCTGGTCAGTGTTCTGTTCCCTCTCACCTATTAAGTGAACTATTTGTGGTATAATGCACAGTTTTGTTAGACTAATCTGTTTTGTTGTACAGATTAAATACCTGTGCAACATTTTAATATCTGTTCCTTTTCTAATAATAAACTGTTCTCAGTCATTTTATTAATCGTTGGATAATAGATTAATATTGAAAAAGATTCACCAACAAATTTCAAAATGTATTAGTTTAAGTATTAAGTATCTTACTCTTGGTATTTACAAAACGGCTTATAAATCACTTTCAAATATAAAATAGGTTAATAATTCATTATTATTGCACATTTACAAGTTCTTCAGTAAATTCAAGTGTAAGACATATTTGTAGTACATTTCTAAATTTGATTTTATTTATTAATATGTTATAAAATGATTAATAAATGCAGATCTTAGACTTGCTGATTATTTCTTACTTTAACTGATGTCTCCTATACAGTGAAGGGCTTCTAAACCATTCCTGTCAGTAATTTTTTTTGGATCTTTACTTTTGTTTGGGTTAATGAGGCTAATTTCTCTCTCCTTTCAGGTAAAGCAGGTGCTCCGCTGTGTGGCGTGGAGGCGAAGGCCGAGATCCTGCTGGGACCAGCTGTCCCCCCCCCGGCCTCCCAGGGCCCCGGACAGCTGACGCTCTCCGATGCCTCCGTCACAGAGGCGGCCCCAGGTCCCAGCGCTCCCAGTCACCGCAGGATGCTGTGCTTCGACGCCGACATCCCCGGCCCCGTGGATCCAGCAGCGGCATCAGGAAACGCCCCGTCGCCCCCGGCGACACCGCAGACACCGGTCTCTCAGCCCCCCGCCGTCACCTCTGCCTCGTCCCCTGCTGTCACCGCGTCCCCTGCCAGGCAGCCTCCCAAGGAGAGTCCCGGCAGCTCGGGCGGCCGGGGCCCTAAGATCCGATCCGTACAGCCGACCATCCTCAGGGGCAGCAGGGCGGCCAAAGCCGAGCTGTTAAAATGCCCCAAAGGTCTGACCACGCCCGAGGACGAGAGGCCCCCCCCGGACTGCGCTGCGGGCGACGCTAAGAAATGCCCTCACGCCAAAAGTGACCCCGGCCTCGTGGCGAAAGCTCCGAGCGCCACCGTGAGGACGGAGGCCACGCCGCCGGAAGCGTCCGGAAGGTCTGTGTTCGCGAGAAAGCAGCAGATCGTGGACAAGAGGGAATTCTCTGTGGCGGAGGGCGCTGTGCCTGCCAAATCCAGGAACGGTGGAGCCAAGAAGGAGGACCAGAGGGGCAGATCAGAGGCGGGGGAGAAACCACAGGCCAAAGGTCGGGAGGGTCGGGCAGAGAGGAGGGGCTCCTCGCAGGAGCCGCCCCATGTCACGGCTAACAAAGAGAACGAGCTGGAAGGCAGTCGGTGTGAACATCACCCCGTGGGTCCTGCCCCGGCCGGAGAGCCCGGCCCACCCACCATCGGGTCTCCAGCACCCATCACTCAGGCTGGCTGTTGCAAAGCCCCGAGTAAGACCAGCCCTCTGACCAAGCAGGCCGCCGAGATGCTGCAGGACTTCCAGGGGCTGGTCCCGGCCTCCACGCCCTCTAAGAGGACGGGGCTAGGCTGCTCTGAGCCGTCCCACCCCAGAACTCCCAATGTGGGGGGCCCAGCGGAGGAGCCTCCCGACTGCCTGAGGACTCCCATCCGGCAGCGGCAGGGCACCCCCCGGCACCTCGTGGCCACGCCCGACGTCCCCACCTGCAGCCCGGCCAGCGAGGCCGGCAGCGAGAGCAGCATCAACATGGCCGCCCAGACGCTCATCTCCCTGTCCCGTGCCGGCAGGGCCGGCACGCCCCTGAAGGACAGCATTCTGCAGCAGGGCGCGGCATCCGCCGCGGTGAATGTCGCTACGGTGGCTCCCAAGGCCAAAAAGCGCAAGCAGTCCGACTCGCACACGGCCCCGATTGCCAAGAAAGAGCTTCATCTCTCTGGGTCAACGCCCAGTAAGAAAAAGTCTAAGGTGAGCGGAAGCAAGTCTTCTTCTTTCCTTTTCCTTCGTCAGTTGTTTCCACCTGTAATCGCCGTGTCCTAATTATTATTTTTTTGGCAATTTTGTTTACTACAACTAGAAACAAAAGAGGCTGCTCGACTCCTTCCCTGATGACCTGGATGTCGATAAGTTCCTGTCATCGCTGCACTATGATGAATGATCCTATGCAGTTGCCGAGAGGGACGGCCTTCCCCTGGGGCGCTAGGTGGCCCTGTTCAGCGGCGCTATCTGCGGTTTTCCATCCTCTGACGGACCTGATCCCACGCAGTCGGGCCTCGCCGGCTTCCGGTGACCAATACTAAGCAACTGTTGAATCCTACTGCTGGAAACTGAATGTAATCGCGGGTATCTCCGCGTCGTAATCAAATCCATCACCTTCATCTTCAATGGCGTGCAGTCACACATGTTTCAGGAATGCGTACAGAACATAATGTACCACAAGCAGGACTTTGTAAAGGGGATGGGTGTTTTTTTTGTTTTTTTTTTAATACTTTGGAAGAGAGATTTCATGCACTTTCAATTTCTTTCTATAAGAAAAGATGTCAGCCTCAACACCCACTAATCTAAAGTCAGAACAGCTTATCTTTGCCTAAAAAGTAAAGCTTGTTTGACCTTTAGTTGTTTTCCATCTCTGCTGAGCCAGACTGGTCATTTGTGTTGTATGAAAACTACAAACTGCCTCTTTGTATTTATGTCCTCAAGCAGTGTTATGATGTAAAAAGAAAATTGTTCTTCCCATTTGTATTAATGTGTGCTCACTGTATGCTTTGGTGTTGAAGCTCAGTTTTCAATTAAAATATTTAACTAACTACACTCATACATGCACCTGTTCTGAACTGCCTGTCCAGGTAAGTGTGGTCGTCTGGCTGTGAGTTTTTGTGGGACTGTTTGTTTGTTTGTCTGTCTGTCGGCATGATTTGCTGTATTAGTGTTGACGTCACACCATTCCAAAGGGGTGCGTTGGGGCCGTTCCTTCTAGAATACAGTAGGACAGGAAGATGACGGTGTATAACACAAACAGTGCTTTAAGTTAATGAGACTTTGAGATTAGCACAGATATACTTAGTTTGTTACAGCTACCAAGTCTTTTTACTTGAATATGTATTGAGAGACTAATGAAGTGTAGCACGGTGTTTACTTTCATCGGCATTTTAAATGCAGTCCTGCTGGCGGTTTCTAGTAATAGATTTTGATCCGTCAGCTCGCCTTGAGCTAGAATGTTTGGGAAGTGCCATCCTTACTTAAATGACTGTGTTCATGTGATGGCGCTCTCGTCTGTTTTGCAGCAGTTCCGCTGTTTACCACAGTTAGGCCAACATTCAGCTTATACTCTTAAGCTAAGCTATCAAGTCAGCAATGTACAGGTCTGTGCGTTATTAGTTATAAAAATATACTTCACTAATGTTGTATAGTGAATTTATTTGAAGGATTACCTAAAGAATTAATGTACCATTTGAGTAATTTTGTGGCCTTTCAAAGTTCATGGAAAATAATGAGCGCATGAATATTGTGGGAATGTTCTAAATTAGTCAGGGCTCTTGGATAACTGTGGTCCTCAGCTGGGTCCACGTTTTTGCTTCCTCTGCATAGTGAGCTTGGAGTAAGCAAAAAAATATGGGCTGTCTGTCGGGGAGCAGGAAGGGAGCGAAAATATCGGCTGTCTGGCAGGGAGCAGAAATATCGTCTGTCTAGCAGGGAGCTGGGAGGGAGCAAAAATGTGGACTGCCTGGGCGTTCCAGAGGACCAGGTTGAATCTGTGTTCACATATTTTCCTCCTCATAGATCTACTGCCTTGTTATTCTGTCTCTCTGCCACTAGGTGTCAGCAGCCCAGCCAGGCATTAGCTCTTCCTGCATACCGCACCCGCTGCCTTCTGTAGTCAAACGTATGAACTGTTTTTCCAGAGAAGAAGTGGATGTACCCTGTAAGTCAAGATTTGTGTTATTTGGTAACATGTTACAACAGCAATACCTTATGTCTGAATATTTCCTCTTTAATCAACATACAAAACAAAAAAATACTGTCTCATCGCATGCATCAAACATTGAGACGTCTTACCTGAATGTTCGAATGCAGCATCAATTTTATTTCCAATGGCTGGCCAGTTAATTTTGATTTTTCTCGGGTAGCCTGGGTCCATTGCATTTTTGTCTTCATCATACCTTTAAGGAATGCAATTTTGCCATTTTGCGTATAAGTGGGTTTGATCTCAGTCTTTTCTCTTCAGTGGAGTACAGGGGTATGAAATGTGTAATTGCCTGTAGAAGCAGGTTAACTGGCCAGCCAATTCACATCTTCTAAAGACAGCTCAAGTTATTTCACTGTTTGTTTTTAGTGCTATCTGCTTTTATATTATATTATTTTAAAATTGTGCTTTTATCCATTTTTTATAAAAACTGCATGCAAAGGACATCGTTACCTGTAATACACATCTCTTACAAAGAAATATGTTTTCCCAGACTCATTCACATGGACAGCAGCCTCAATCTGCTTCACTCCTGGAGGAAATCCAAAGTCATAGATAGATCTCTGGTAGTAACTCTTCTTATTTAATTGCTGCACTATCCAGTACTTAGAACCTGGAAGACACGGTATGAAGGTTTCGGGAAACTGGCATCTACCTGCTCGTTGAACAAAATAACTTCTTGTCCTGAGATCACTTAACAGCAAACGGATGAGCCACTTAAATCCACTTCGATCAGCATGGGATAGTTTCATTTTCGGTGCGATCTGTTTTGTGAAACTTCTCTGAACGTTCTATGCCAGTTACAATGTGCCTTACCAGTGAAGATGTAGGCCACGCCCTTCCTTGTGATGTCATAGGCGGCATCCACGGGTGTGCCGATGTTGGGCAGGTAGGCGCTGCTGTACCCCTCTCTCAGAAAGTATCGCCGATCTGGCCTTGTAGCTCTCAGCCACATGTAACTTATGCACCAGGAAACATTGAGATGTACGTCTATTAAAGATTAGCACACACTCGGCTTTTAGGAAATTGAAGTCTCCCCTGGTTTGTTTGTTGATTCATGCCAACATAGCACTTGCAATCTGTCTTCATGCCATTAATATTTCTCCATTTCTCTATTCATGCAATGCCGGTTTGCGGCCTGGTGCCTGTCCTGGGGAGCACAGTGCTGGGTACACACATAACCCCCCTGTAAAAACAGCTGTGTATATTGCGTCTTTGTACTATAGAAGGAAACTGGGCTGCTTCAAGAGGGACGAAATGCGCACAAGTCTGTCCCTGCATTCCTGGGTGTGTGAGACCTCATTATACAGTATATACCCATGCTGAGTCATGGTACCATTTCATTACATTTGTTTATTCTCTTTTTGTAAAGTGATAGTGCCTCGAAATAGTTTTCAGATCGTTTTATCATTATCAAGGCTTCTAATTGGAAACATTTGCTTTTTGTATGCAGCTTAACGAGGACCTATTAGGCTAAAGCGTTCCTTGCAAAATCATTGCTTCAAATGTTGCAGAGTAAATAGATTTGATTGCAGGCTGGAAACATTCAAAGCTGGGATGAATTCTTCACGACAGCAGAAACTAAAGCTCAAAGTGAATTGTGCAGGTTGCATAGGGATTCAGGCTGTCGCACAGTCAAGTGAAAATTTGTTCTAGCAAGGATAGTTACAGTCTATCCCATTTACTGGATAAAAATACTGATCCATGCAGGTGTTGTTTCTCAGGTGGTGAATCTAAAGGATAAGTGTGAGATGGAGATGATACTCTGGGCTGAATTCTATTAGCTCAATAAACAAGAAGCAGGCAGTGCTTCAAAAGAAGAAGTGTGGTGATGGCAGCATTATGCTGTAGGGGGCACTGGTCTTCTGCAGTTATTTTGTCAGAAGAATGGTGCGAAGCACAGGCATATACTGTTATATTAAGGTGATGTACTGCAGGTGATATACTATAGGGATATAGTGCTATACTAAGGTGATGTACTGCAGGTGATATACTATAGGGATATAGTGCTACACTAAGCTGATTTATTGCAGGTGATATACTACAGGAATATAGCGCTATACTAAGGTTATGTACTGCAGGTGATATACTATAGGGATATAGTGCTACACTAAGCTGATGTATTGCAGGTGATCTACTACAGGAATATAGTGCTATACTTAGGTGATGTACTGCAGGTGATATACTACAGGGATATACTGTAATACTAAGCTGATGTACTGAAGGTGATATACTACAGGGATATACTGTGATCATAAGCTGATGTACTGCAGTTGATCTACTACAGGCATATAGTGCTATACTAAGCTGATGTACTGCAGGTGATATACTACAGGGATATAGTGTGAAGCTAAGCTGATTTACTGCAGGTGATATACTACAGGGATATAGTGTTATACTAAGGTGATGTACTGCAGGTGATATACTATAGGTATATACTGTAAAACTAAGCTGATGTACTGCAGGTCCTATACTACAGGTATATGCTGCTATACTAAGGTGACATGATTCTACAAGCACTATCCAAAGAACTGTGCTCCAGCTCCAGCTGTAAAAAATTTGTCAAGAGTAGTGATTGAACATCTTTGCTAACCAGTGCATAAAGCTGGCAGGCACCAACTAGACTAAAAGCTGTCATTGTAGAAAAAGGTGACTCCGCCACATAATGAAGTCATCTGTTTTCGTCCCTTCATCTTACAAAAGGTTATTTAGGACAGGGTGGGGGGGGTTGAAAGTTATGCAAGGAAATATGCAATGAAATAGGTATTCTGAGTCATATAAGGAATCTTCCGCTATGTGTGGATCTATGTCACAATGTCATTGATTATCACAATTACATACCATAAAGAGATTAGCATTAAGAAGGTCCCATACCTGTTTTTGAAGAAAGCCAGCTCCTGCCCGATCATTGCCACTGCATCGAAAGTCGCGCCAGGATCGCATTTCTCAGGAGGGGCCATCACCCCCGGCTTTACGGTTTTATAAGATCCTAGACAAGACAAGTGGGACCTATTTGTTGTGGCTATGTGTGCAGGTACCGACTCTGTAAAAATTTTATTACTGTGGCCTCATAAAGCTGTCAGTTTTTGTTTTTTTTTCCCCTACCGTACAGTGCCTGGACGGCAAGGGCGTCGTCTCTGGGCAGGGTGTACTGGACCGTGCTGCTGTATCTGTAGCTGGGGTACATGAGGGCCGAAGGGTCCTTGGAGTGAGAGAGACCCAGGGAGTGGCCCAGCTCGTGAGCAGCCACAGTAAACAGGCTGTAACCTGTAACAGACGACACGTCACCACCCGCATTCTTACCCCACCCCCCGTTTATCACCCCCCCGCCCGCCCGCTCGGGCTCCTTAACGTCAAGGCCGGGCATTTACCAGGCTTACGGCGTCCCGTCCTCCAGACCTCGTCCTCATCGAAGTGCACGTCACCCCCTAAGTCCTCCCCGGGTTCGAAAGCGTGAGCCAGTACGCCGCCGGGGCCGTCAAAGGGAAAGAAGTCGCCGTGGCCTGCAGGTGAAGAGGAACGTTGTTTTGTTTCTGTCAGGTGTGACAGTCAGAGTTCAGCAAACATACATTACCTGTGATGGAGAAACAGAGCCAGTTACTGTGTATCGCAGGGGTGGCCAATCTTATCCGCAAAGGGCCGGTGTGTATGCGGGTTTTCGCTGCAGCTCCCTAATTATATTACTAATTAGAGGACTGATTGGCTGGGGAGTCCTCACACCTGGGTTTGAAAAGCTGACCTACAGGTTATCCCAAAAACCTGTAAACACACCGGCCCTTTGCGGATCAGACTGGCCACCGCTGGTCTATCACAACCAGTACCTTTCGAAACGAAGTTTATCATGATGTCTGCTTCCCCGTGGTCAACTCTGATGAACTTCAGTGGAGCTACATCGCTCCAGATCTTCAAGGCTCTGCGGAATGTGTTCTCCACCTCTTGCTTTGTCAGGTCGGGAGTGTAGTTCTGAATCCTGTAGGTCATCATATGTAACTGGGCCTAGTATATGTCTTGTGTTATGATTTATCCAGATTCTGTCTGCCTATCAGCATCCATCTCTAACAGTTCTCCACTCCACCCTATAAGGGTCACATGAATTCTTATTTACAACTCTTATTTTTTCTTAGAAATATGTCTAATATTTCTCTCGTAGGGATAAACAGCACAAGAGATTAAACGACGGACATTTCATATAAAGAAACAAAAGGACATTTTGAGTGGGATACATGATGAGATAGGCAAGGAGAATAATCAGCTAAGATTTTTTAGGGAACCTCATTTCACGGTGTCCTGAGGTAGTCGGAATGGAGAAAATTTCTCATGAGAAGAATCAGAAAACTGAGTCAAAGCAGTAAGTCTAACCTGAATTCTGCAAATATATAGTTCCTGTCTGCGAGAAACAGGACATCTTTCTCCCTGGACCCGCACCTGTAAGTGATGGTGTGGTTCTTCCACCTCGCTCTTTTGGGCTGGGAGCTGTACTGCTCCACGTCCGGCACTCCGCACCTTTCCCTCCTCATCACCTCCAGGGTTCGGTGGTCAAGCCGACCACTTTTCTCCAGGCCGAAGAAGGCCTGCATCTCTCCAACCTCGGCCTCCACGGCTGTGACGTCCCTCTCGCTGCGAAGTCCGTGTCTCCCGTCCAGATGGTAGAACTTTCTCAGGTACTCCTTCAAGTAACCAGGCAGCTCAACAAACCCCCAATAATCATCTCAAAGCCTGCTGCATGCTCAGAGATGCATTGTTTATGCATTATGCAAAGTGTGGTTTTAACATGCGTATAATAACAAGCCTATCTGTATTTATAGGAAAATCTCAACACATTATTTCAAACAAAAATAATCAATTTATAGTAAAAGTTGTAGAAGCAAACGTACATATTGTTAAAATATATATTAAAATACTGTATATATTACTATTCAATGTATTCAGTATACTGTATGTAATAAATATAAAACTAAATCAAAGTGGCAAGTATTTAAAACACTTAAGAAATTTATTGGGCATTTATCCCATAATATATTCCCATAATTTATTTTTTTGTATATTTTCCATAATCACTAATGCAGTATAGGGTGTAAATGTATTGTTGCAAAATGGAAATAATGAGAATGAGAATGAGAATCCGGCGCTGCCGCCAACCTCAGCGAATCTGACGTCCTCCAAGCACGGCTGCGACTCCCGAGGGATGGGTGACGTCCCCGCCGGGCCGAGACCCACCAGCAGGAACAGGAGTGAGATCCAGGGCTGCATCCTTCAGCTGAAGTGGTAAAACGCCTGGCTTTGTACGGCCGAGCGCGCTTTTCAGGAGCCGTCGCGTGGTGGATGAATCACGTGTGGCTACAGGGTCCTCCTGTAGGCTGTAACCTGCAGCCAGGGACCGGCGGTTTACAACAGAGCTGCTGCTGACTCTCAGCCCTGATGAGGTAACGTCTTGTTTTCTTTTCGGTAGCTCTGGTCTTGGATGTTTGAAATGAGAACGACTGAAAGGAACATGAGCTCCATCACCTGTCGCACAAGCTGTGTTGTGAATATCATCTAGGTTGTTGAGTTAGCAGAATGGTGCTGCCAATAATATGATGTAGCAGTGCTTAATTTCTTATTTTGAATCAGCGATGTTACTATAATGCATACAGATTTGCGTAATTGCATCTTGTGGTGGCTTTAGATCAAGGTTAATCTGCTCAGAAAACTAAATTGCATCAGACCGTGTCATGTTTTTTTTTTTTTTTTTTTTCCGGTGAACCAAACATGGCCTTCGTGTAGAGAGACTTCATTGATGTTTTAGCAGAACAACCATATCGCTCGTATAATTTTTGGTTGGTAAAGCGTCCATTTATCCTGGGCGGCACAGGACACAAAGTGGGGTCATTTGGGTATATTGCCAGTTCATTGTAGGACATACACACAATTTTCATATATTAATGGCAATTCATAGACACGACTTCGTCTGAACCACGTCTATGGACTGGTTAGGGAAGCCATGCATGGAGGAAGCTCTTGCAAACACAGAGAAGACTTGTACTGTAAATCCTACACATACTGTACAGAGCCGAGAGGGACCAGACCATCCTTATCATTCACTACCTACTGAGCTATTCTGCCCCACTATTCCATCCCTTAGCAGCGTTTTTGTTCCCTCCCAGCTCCAGATAGGGAGGAAAAATGTGGACTGTCTGGCAGAGAACTGGGAGGGAGGAAAAATGTGAACTCGCCTGGGGGTTCCCAAGGAATGGGTTGAGAAACGTTGCCCTAAAGGGTAACACTTTCTCGAGTTTGAATTTCAACCTAGAAACTGATACTTGTATCATTGATTTCAACAAAAACTATGGCGCTAACCTTAAATGCGGACTTCTTTTTGTTAGTTGTATATTTAGGTTATCTATGTATTTAGAGTCCATCTGCTATTATATATTGGAGTGACTCAGTGGGCTAAGCCTCTGGGCCTGTGATCGGAAGGTTGCCACTTTAAGCCTGGCTTCAGCAGGATGGTCACATGTCTGTGGGCCCTTGAGCAAAGGCCGCTATGGGCGGCTGCCCTTCACTGCCAAGCCTGCTCTCACCTACATGTGTGTCACAGAGAGCAAGATGAGGCGGGCAAACAGAGAATATCCCCACAGGCGTCCATAAAGTATCGTTCATTTTATCATGAAAACTTCAGCGTGTGTGAATTAATCTGGGACAACTACAAAGGATGGAAAAAGCAAGACAGAAACCTATTGAGTTACAGTAGAATTTTATTGATCATCTAGACAGAATATATTATAATCAACAGCCAACATCTTTATATATCTTAGCAACCCAACCAGCTGTTTGCTTTGCCCACGCTGACGACCTGCTTCTGGACATAGTCATACTTATAAACTACTGGCCCGATGAAGAAATGGATGAAACCTGGGGAGCACAAAACAGACGTTCATTTGCTTTCAAGAGGCAGCATTCTATGATAATATCATTCAATGATATTAGCCCATTGACAGATTAAGCAGACAATGAATTTATCTCGATTCACTGGAGTTTTAGCTTAAATTAAAGACCTACCCTGCAACAAAAGAGCCATATTATTGTACAGTGAACCCTTCTGAATTGCGACCTTCTTCCTTCATGGTTTCGTCATATTGCAGGGTCAGTATAAGTAATTAGAGGGATTTTTATTTTTCGGATCTTGAAAGCGGCAGACAATGTGCAAAACGTTTAGCGACTCATAAATGCATAAGTATATGTGTAGTACTGGTTTGGAGGACGTTGGAAGCCTCTCTATTATATCTCAGAGTGATCTCCCTATGTGATCTTTCTATTGCTCTTTCTGAGTGATCTTTCTATGTCACGTTTCTCGTATCTTTTCACTTCTCTACACTTGGTTCGCTCGCCAAGGAAGGGGGGCAAAAGATGTTATGTAGGGACCAGTCTCCCTAACCCCTATGATGTGGATGGATCAACTGTAGTATATTTTGTATGTTATATTTAGCAATATACTTACCGTCTTTGTGGACCGCTGCACTTATTGACGCATTTATCCCTGGGAAATCCTCGCTGATATACCGAGGTTTGGAGTCTACCACAGCTCTTCGGTTTTCATTGTAACTGTAAAGATTTGTTTCATCAGATTTTCCTTAATTCCGAGGTGTGCACTCGCCGCACCAGGCCCTGTGTCTGCATCTGAAGGAGGAATACATTACCTCCAGTACATGTCCTTGACGAATAACAGAGTGAGCCCCGTGTCGCTCACATGCACCGCGGCGTCTAGTCTCTCCACCTCTTTGGAAATCCCAAATCTGTAGATGGATTTCGGTTTTTTTCTCACCTGGGATCCCTTCATGGTCCAGAACTTGGATGCTAGGATTTGGGGGATAGACGCGTGAAGAGAATATGAAGCCATCAACAGATTAACCCATCGCAGGGTGATAAAAGACAAAGGTGAGTTCTGTTGGTACCTTTAAATAGGTAAACGAGGGACCGTTGGGGAATGGAGTAGGCAGCATCGATGTTCGAGTCAATTTTTGGGATGAAATTTCTGACTGGACCTTCTTTAATCCCACACTGTTGGTCGTACTTGATCCAGAGATAGCTTCATCGAGAAGAAAAGCGAATGACTGACAAAGTTAATTTGCCGATGTATGTTTTAAAATTTTCAACTTGCCGTTCTTATTCCCAAAATTAATTTTAAAACGGTGAGCTTTCAATGAGTCTGAAATTTCAAAGTTTTTGCCCAAAGCCATTTTACATAACAGTTATCTGTTATAGTTTATTGGTGACTGTTTATGTTGGGTTCTGGGATCTAGATCTTACCTGTCTTTGAAAAACATGTTGGCATCTCCCACTGACGTAACGGCGTCAAAAGACAGATTTGGGTTGCATTTATCTTGCATCAGAAGAGGATACCGAGGAACTAGATTCCAGATGTTGTAGTAGGGACTCGAACTTGTCTTTGAATAGTAATGTGGCAGGATTCCTCTTGTCCCTATATCACATCAAAGCACTTCATCAGTTTTCAACATCCTCTATTCCCACAAACCTCCACTGATATTGGCTGATGACAGAGATCCCCTACCATAAAGGATATTGATTTTAACAACATCTTCCCTTGAAAGCAGGTTGTGTTGGTTGTGTCTCTTGTACGTAGGATACATCAGAGACTCTGGGTTAGTAGAATGCCCAAGACCCAAGGAGTGACCAAATTCATGTGCTGCAACTAAGTACAGGTTAAACCCTGAGTGTGAAAGACATAAAAAAACAAGAACCTTCTGTAAATAGCAATTAACATGGGAAACAATGAGCAGTGTTTGCTATAAGCAATTGCGCTTTTGTCCTGGTGTCTGGTCAATGAATCTGTCAAGCTAAAAATGCAATAACATCATTTAGCTCGCCTCAAAATTACCATGTGACCCAGCAGTCCATAATTCATCATCGTCAAAGTGGGCGTCGCCTCCAATGCCCTCCCCAGGGCCAAATGCGTGGGCCAGCGTGCCTAGGGGCCCATCAAAGGGGTAGGAATCGCCGTGTTCTGCTCCCACAGGCCAGAGATGGCAAACACAAAAAGGATGAGCTACAGATGTTTATGCACCTAATGATGGGATTAACGCTGACGTTATCACCTACCGCCGGCCGCAAAATCCACCTTGATGTCTGCCTCACGGGAAAATGACCTAACGAAGGTCAGCGGGCTGACCCTTCCCCAGACGTTGAGGGCAGAATCAATCAAGCGGTCAACAGTGGCGGGAGAGATGTCACTGGTGTATCTGCCAATGCTGAAACACAATGCAAAGCTCTTCATTCGAATGTGTCCTTGAGTTCTCAATCCTCCTGAGACCCGAGGAAAAAAGTGTCCTTCAACTGTAGGTTATTTGTCTTTGGAGGAAATAAGACATCTTACAATTTAGATTTTTTTCAAATGTATTTTTATTTTAAATTTCACAGCATGTCCTCTTTAGTGCACGTTTCCTATCATCAGTGAAAAAATAAATGCAAAAATACAATGTCCACTACAATGGACATAAATGAATAGGTCGGGTCTCAGGAGGATGTTACCAGAGCATATGGCAGCACCCTGAATTCGGTATGCAAGCACTTACCTAAAGGAGAAATGAAGACACTTTAAACATCCTTCAGACCCTGACTCCTGAAAATAATATTCATGCTTTTGGGTGCTGTGGCACAGCAGGTGATATAGCATCTCATCAGGCCAATAACTGATATATTCTTTTTTCTTTTTGCTAATGGGAACAAACTAAATCATTCTTGGCTTGGTCCAACTCTCCATGTTCCATCCATCCTCTGTAACTCTTGTTCAGGGTTGCAGGGAGAATAAAGCTTATAGGTGCACAGCAGGGACCTCCCCAGGATGGGGCACCAAGCCATCATAAGACGTATACTCACACACCGTTTATACCTATACAGGGTATTTGGTAACACTGATTAACATCAGCGTGCTTTTGGACTATGGGGGGGGGGCTCACGAAGACAAGGGAAGAACAGGTTCCACGCACTCGGAACCATGGCAGACACTCAAACCCTGGTCCCATCGGTGTCAGGCGACAGTGCCATGATAGTCCAGCACGTTGCTGTACAAGTAAAGAAGACCTACTTGTATGAAATGATCCTCTTGGTCCATCTGCTCCCGGTATTGTCAGAATAATCCATCACATCAGGTACTCCGCACCGGGGGGTCTTCATGACCCCCAGGGTTTCCGAGTCCAGGCTGCCGGTAGCATTGAGGCCAAAGAAACGCTGCATGTCTCGCAATCTGTCTCCGAGCGAGGAGTCGCTCCGCTTCCTGCGCCAGGAGGGCTCTGTCTGCAGGCCGTAATATCGCCGGAGGTATTCCTGACATCAGAAGGGGCACAGGCGTAACCATGAGAAGTCTATAACAGAGCGAGCTGGCTGTTTGTGTACTTTCCCAGTGGGATCTGCCACCATTAAAAACCTAAGTCGCAAGTCTGTGCACAGACAAATCATTGAAAAGAACTTTTTTTAAACTGTGCATTTATTAAACTCAACATGTACTCTGAACCTCAAAGCAAACCACCATTTCTACATGTCTTGGCACAACTTCCACAGGCGTTTGGGCTGTTTCCCCTGCATATGATTCACAGACCTCATACCTGTGCTCATCGCTGCAATTCCAGACCTTAAATACTGTATGTGAGTTTCAACACATAGTGTTGCAAACTTCTCGGAAGGGATACAAGACGAAAGGTTTGCTCCTCTGCTTTTTTCTACTGTGTTTTGACCTTCTGCAGCCACTGGGCTCAGTATGAATTGCAGCACACTGTGAATGACGTATAGAGGATGCTCTTTTGTGTTGCTGTCGCTGCTGGACATCGTCCTTCTAAACATACTGCATAATGTATCACATGATGCACCATTTAGAGTAAACAAGGGCTCCTTTGCATTTAAAGGCAGACAGTAATGCAATCGCTGCATAACATTTTTGCTTTTACCATGAACTCATTTAATAGTTTGTGATTTACTGTAGAATAGCGATGCTTTATTTATTACATTGTTGTTTTTTTGCATCAATCTGGTCTTGATTTCCATGAGCCACGCAGACAGGTGAGAGTAAGCTGGGGGTCACAATGCCGAGTCACTCAGCATCCAGCAGCCTTTTGGCGATTTGGGGTTAAGGGTCTTGCTTAAGAGCTCAAAATAAAAACTAAAAATAAAAACAACCTAATACTGTACTTAATGTGATTAAGAATATACTGAAATGATCTATTTGTTCCAGGGACCTGTGCCAAATATTTATGTGTGACCTTTAAAACTTTTAACGACTAACATTATTTAATATCTGCCAGTTTTTCCACACAGTAATTGAATGATTATCAACCAAGGCATTCATTATATTCATAATCGCCCACCCTGCTCTCATTTTGTGTGATTACATGTGGGAATGTAAGGAATGTGATAAAGATATTTCACAAATAAAATTTTTCATTACCTCATTGCATATTAATTAACACTCGTAAATTAATCCCTTCACCCTCCACACCTATTATAAGGAAAGACGACACGTATCGCATTATCTCACAACATCATACTGACCTCCAGTTATATCTTGGCAGCGCTGGCAGGTGAGAATTACTACAGTATTATGTGCAGCCGAGGTTCTGCTCTGTTTAGCACAAGAGATGCGCATCCAGTCTCTCATTCAGTCATTTCATTTCAGCAGGAGATCCACACTTACTGTAGCTAGTGTCAGGTCCCTGGCGGCAGATCCTCTGTGAAGTTCGGTTTCTTGATCTCTGCTTTGCTCCGCCGCCGCTACCACGCGGGACACATGGCTCAGCGCTAAAACCAGAGCCCAGGGCCAGGGAAGCAAGAGATAGTTCATCGTCTGAGGAAGGACAACAGAAAAGTAGGATAGGATGAACTCAGACAGATAAGAAACCATGCAGCTTCACACCAAATCTCGCTACAACGTGAGCGTCTTATAGGTTGGTGTCATGACTCATATTCGCTTAAACCGAAGAAGCTGTAAACGGTGGGATGGAATTAGGGAGGGGTCAAGAAATGAGATATCATGTCAGTTTTAATTCCAGATACAATGCATCATTCAAATAGGAAAAAATGGGGGGGGGGGGGTTCTTGTTAGATTATATATTGGATGTTTCGTGGTTTGTATTTTTCGTCCTTTTAAGGTTGTTACGATTTGTGACAAATGTGTGCGCTGAGGGCCAATCAAAATACACACAGGAATTAGGTCCTGTGCAGATAGAATATGGTAATTTAGGACGTAAGTCAGGATGCCGCAACTCTGCCTTGACGGAAATTTAAAAACTTGGCTAAGAACATATTTAACAGTCACTTACAGTATGTAGGGTAGGTGTGTATCAATTCACTGCACTGTCCTTTTAATGTAATTATGCTGTGCCTCGCAAACGGGGGGGGGGCTGGATGTGCTGAGGAGCTTTTCAGGCTTGCATGCAGGATTCTGATTGCCCTTGTGACGCATCGGCCTGCAAACAATGCAGATGAACTCTTAAGACTCTTGCATTTCCATCATAATTTGACTTTGTAATGACACAGCTAATCCCATGAAAGCTGAGGGTATTTTTGTCCGTCCCGTAAATGAGTTTGTTTTCTGAAGCAAATTTGGAGGGGGAGCAACAGAAGAAGAAAAAAAAACTGTGCTCCGTAAGCAGCAGTGAATTTTAAAACTTTAAATCCTACTTCCGGAAAGAATTTCAGCAGAGCTATAATCTTGGAGGAGCTTCATATCTCCATGCCGAGCTGGTGGCCACTGAGTGAACGGAACAGCCGTTACTAATGGCTGTCTGCTGTTTCCAATGTACAGGCCAGAGTCGGGTCTTACCTCATCCTGCTGTATAAGACAGAAGGAGGCTGACTTTGCAATGTATGTTATGAGCAGATACTGAATGGGGAAATTGGGGTAAGAGAGCTGAATTAGCGACAGTGAATAACAACAAACAGATAATATGATCTGTTGTGCTTGTTGTACATAGATAGCTTACGCATTTTAAACTGGAAGCCCCATACTTTCATCTCCAAGAACACAGTGTAGTACCAACATGTAAGTAGTCTTGTATTTTACTCCGTTAGTTATACTGTACAATATGCAGCTTAGCTCTGTACAAATAGTGATGTTCTCCGGTTGGGTCTGATGGGAAACTAAAAGCCACGAGAGGGAGTTTGTGTGGGATAGACCATGATTAAGGATGCAGCAGCAGTCAGCCACTTTCAGATATGGAATAGATTCTGAGAAGCTGAAGGACCAGCCAGCAAATTCCTGGGGTGCTGAAAGTTATTTGACTTTGAAGACTCCATCATTTCAGGTTATTAGAGCATATTAATGCTACTGAATATTTTTTCTGGAAATAAGTGCAGGTTATGTAAAAGTCATTCCTCGTATCAAAACAATGAATTTGCATTTATGAAACTACCATGTATCGCGTGTATGAGCAGATTCCGAGTCTGCCTCTTAAACACAGAGGAAACCCGACTGCCGCACAGGGAGAACATGCAAACTCACGGCAAAGACTCAAATCATGGTATGAGGCAACTCTATTTTTTATATATATATATATATATATACACACACACACACACACACACACACACACATACACGCATGTACATAGTCACATGTGCCGTCAGATGTGAGGCCTAAAGTTGTAATCCTTAGGACAGGGTCTCCAACTCCGGTCCTGGAGGGCTAACTTACCTGGAGGGTAAGTTTTCTATCCTACCTGGCTTCTGATGAGCCACACCTGCTGGTATTTACCTGACACCTAGTGTGGCTCATCAGAAGAAAACTGGATAGTAGCTCTCCAGGACCGGAGTTGGAGACCCTGCCTTAGGGATTTGTTGTTTTATTTCTATACTTGTCTTCCTATCACATTTCATGTGGTCGAAAGCATCTCCACGCCTTGGCTTTCCAAGAGATTATGTAGAAATGCAACTCTGTCGCTATTCAGTTTTGTTATATGTGGGACTTTACACCGCTGTTGCTCAATGTATACTCCTCGGAGATTGTTTAATGCTGACCCGTCTCACCAGCCCACCAAAGTGTGTAAACGCAACCGTTTGCACAACATGACGTGGCAACCGCGGCCTCACCGCGTCGCACGTATTCAGTTATGGCCGCGGTTTATTTTTAATGCACAGCCTGTATGGTACTAGTCATCACTCAGAAGCTTTCGGCCTCATTTTTCAAAAGAAAGATGACAACGCAAGCCCCTTTTTCGTCTCCAGTGATTCCAACACAAAATCAGGAGTCGTTCTGTTGTTACAGCGAGCTCAGGGAATGGCCCCAATATACACAATCCTGAACAAAAGATGAATAATTTTCTGGAGAACAGAAGAAATTCTTGATTTTTTTTTTACAGTTCATTTGCATATCATTTGCAATCTAATGTTAAACTCTGATTTTCTTCTGAGCAAATGTACGCTTAATATCCAGGTAAATAACATTAAATAATTTCTTTGATTGTCTGAGACTTTTGCACAGTACTGCATCTTCATAGTTCTTTGTAAGCAGCAGAATATGTCCCACGCCTGAAGGTAAGAATATGTAGATATACTGTACATATCTTGTCTAAATTGTTGGTATGGATTCGTGCTGCTGCTGAAAGACTGCACTGACACACAAAAAACAGGCCCTCCACTCTCAGAAAAACATTCAGTTAGTGTAATCCTTGCCTTGAGAGAGCTCTTACTGCCCTCCTTAGATGGATTTACTTCGTTGCACCATGCTGCCAATCATTATCCACAGAGTAGCATTGCAAAGTTTTCTTTTCTGTTTTGTAAAACAGGGAGGTTATGAGATGTGTACAACTGTCCTGGAACAAATCAAGTTAAGCAGGCATCTATTTCTTTGTGCAATGCACATTATGAAGAAAAATACTTCTCTCTGATAGTTAAAAGATTTTTGTTTAGCTAACAGTGCCTTTGAGGTTTTTAACAATACATTATATCAACATGTGATTGTCAATAACAGTTGCAATGACTTAGTATCCATGTAATTGTTTCAATAGCATGGGGCAGGGCTGGTTAAGCTTGATGTTCACTGTCTGTTCTGTTTGTTTGGGGGCATTGGGTATTTAAGACTTCAATGGATTGATATTAATACAGTAAAATGTGGTTGTATCTCTGTACACTGGCTACAATCCTCTGGCAGATGATCTCTTACCAGGGTCAACTATCTATCATGGCTCGGCCATCATGATTATCTCCTGCCCTTTGTGTATAAGGCTGGGCAGCATGATGACTCAGTAGTTTGTATTGTTGCTTCATATCTCCAGGTGTGGGGTGGGAGCTTGAATCCCCTCTCTGCGGTGGGGTGGGGGTTTGACTTTCCCCTCTGCAGTGGGGTTGGTGTTTGAATCTCCCTTCTGCAGTGGGATGGGGGTTTTAACCCCCCCTCAGCCATGGGGTGAGAGTTTGAATCCCCCTCCATCCCCCTCTATCCTAGGGTGTGAGTTTAAATCCCCCACCACAATGGGATGGGAGTTTCAATCCTCCTCCATGCTGGGGTGTGAGTTTAAATCCACCTCCACGGTGGGGTGTGAGTTTGAATCCCGCCTCCACAGTGCATGTCCTCCCCATGTCACATGATTCAGTTTTAGTTAGGACAACTGGTGTCCCTAAAAAGTATGTGTGAGTGTTTGCATCTGTGCACCCTGGAAAGCACTGGATTCCTGCCCAGAGTGTATCCTAGCCTTATCCTGCCTGGCATCGGCTCCTGAGGCTCTGACTGGGATTAGTGGATGAAATAAGAAGATGGATCAAGGATCCAAGCTCAAAGTGACCTCGGATAAGCGGTTATGAAAAATGAACTGAGGGGATCTCCCTAAAGCAGCTCTGTCACACTCCATGGAGGATTGCCCAGAGCCTGTGCGTGTGCCCACACTCCATGGAGAATTGCCCAGAGCCTGTGCGTGTGCATGTGCCCACACTCCATGGAGGATTGCCCAGAGCCTGTGGGTGTGCGTGTGCCCACACTCCATGGAGGATTGCCCAGAGCCTGTGGGTGTGCGTGTGCCCACACTCCATGAAGGATTGCCCAGAGCCTGTGCGTGTGCATGTGCCCACATTCCATGGAGGATTGCCCAGAGCCTGTGTGTGTGCATGTGCCCACACTCCATGGAGGATTGCCCAGAGCCTGTGTGTGTGCGTGTGCCCACACTCCATGGAGGATTGCCCAGAGCCTGTGTGTGTGCCCACACTCCATGGAGGATTGCCCAGACCCTGTGTGTGTGCCCACACTCCATGGAGGATTGCCCAGAGCCTGTGCATGTGCCCACACTCCATGGAGGATTGCCCAGAGCCTCTATGTGTGCATGTGCCCACACTCCATGGAGGATTGCCCAGAGCCTGTGCGTGTGCCCACACTCCATGGAGGATTGCCCAGAGCCTGTGCATGTGCTCACACTCTATGGAGGATTGCCCAGACTCTGTGTGTGTGTGTATGTGTGCCCACACTCCATGGAGGATTGACCAGACCCTGTGTGTGTGTGTGTGTGTGCCCACACTCCATGGAGGATTGCCCAGAGCCTGTGCGTGTGCCCACATTCCATGGAGGATTGCCCAGAGCCTGTGCATGTGCCCACACTCCATGGAGGATTGCCCAGACCCTGTTTGTCTGTGTGTGCCCACACTTCATGGAGGATTGCCCAGACCCTGTGTGTGTGTGTGCCCACACTCCATGGAGGTTTTCCCAGAGCCTCTATGTGTACATGTGCCCTGTGATGCATTAGCATCTTAGCCAGTGTGAGATTCAAGCCCCTCTGTGACTGGTCCAGGGCTGGAGGATGGATGGACAGATTTAATAAAAAATGATGTCACTTTAAAAAAACTGCATTAAATAAATACCTGATTATTAATTACCTCTGTCCTAACTACCTTCCTCCTATTACTCAGTCACCTCCTGTATTACGATAGATTTTTCTCTCCCAAGCAAGTTTTTTTTTCTGACCCAGTTTGCAGCTGAACTGTATTGCTACTGTACAGGCTAAGCAGTACAAGTATGAAACATTTAAATATATGAACTATTCTTAGATAAATAGACATTGGTATCAGAAGTGTTCTGGAGTTCTGGAGTTATAAAAAACAGGGGTTTGTATGTCCACCTCATGTCTCTCATTGAGCAATGGAAATATTTTTCTTAGGTTCTAAACATTGCAGCAAACCAAGAGAACAAAGTTAAAATAAAACGTCTTTCTGTACTTTATTTCTCGATTAAGATGTTCTCCTTTAGAAATTAATGCTGCCGCCTTCTAGCCCCTGACGGAATTTTGTGTTTACATGCATTTTCAGTATCAGCATGACTCCAGTTTCCCCCTCAGAAGTGCCAGATGTTTACTGAGTCTGCATGCTGCTGCTTTCTTCAAATAGAAAAAAAAATCCTAGGAAATTTCCCGCAATGTGATTCAAGGTCATGTCAGTAATGCCTGAGTGGCTCAAATTAAGCACGCTGTACCTCTTCTTAGTCTCAGCAGTTTGGAAATGACAAAAAAAAAACTGTTCTGATTATCCGAACAGCAAAAGAATAAAAAAGAACTGCTTACTAAGCAATTTCTAATGTGTGTGTGTGTGTGTACGTGTGTGTGTGTGTGTGTGTACGTGTGTGTGTCATTTTTTTATTGTATCCCCATTAGTCTAAAAATTAATCATTTTACATTCATATTTTACATGTTCAAAAATCCAACTGATGATCAAAAAAAAATGTTTCTCTATAGGACCTTTAACCGAATATTTTCTAGCTTGCATGGAGATATTTCTGTGTTCTTGCTAATTATAGGCCTACAGCAAGATGTTTTACTTGTAAAATACAGGTCAAATACATCATCGGCACAGAGGCACCGGAGGAAGGGACAGAGAAGACACACATTTTGAAATAAGTTCCACATGCAGTATGTACGGAAGGGCAATGGCGTGCGCAGTACATTAGCCTTAGCTCGGCTAAGCTAGGCTAAAGCTCAGGCTAAAGACAATTGTGTTTATTGCCCTGCTCTTACATAGCTGCTGACTGAAATACCAGTAGATTAGAATGATTTAAAATTAGCGTGATGCAGGAAAAACTAAACTTAAAGAACGAAGATGACATGTAAGATGTTTACACCACATTAAAGTTACATTAGCAGAACAGCTTGGTAGTACCCTTAGGGCAGAACAGGTCGTGTTAACAGAACGAACATCCAAAACTGCTCTTTCAGCTCCAACAATAACACAAAGAAGGAAAAGACGCCAAAGTAAGGATGGTGAGTGTTTTGTTAGGGCTGTATGTCTTTTACCTGCACACAGACATTGGCTATGCTATTTCTGAGACTGTAACCAACAGTAACCATACAGGGTCCTATCCCAGCTATACAGCATAAATAATGTTATTGACATAAACATTTTATTCTGGAACTTTAAGATTGTTTTTGAAGGTTCCTAAGATCAATATTCAGGCCTGGGCCATTTGGGTATTATTTTTGCCATTTTGAAAGACTGAAATAGAACTTCATTGCTCAAAAGGGAACTCAATCAAGCTTCCACGTCCATGACTCTGCTAGATTATGTAAATTAGGAATTTTACTCACCCAGTTATGAGCATATTATCTGCGAAAAAAATGTGCTGTTATGAAGACATCTACTTTTAATCTGTTTTGTGCAGTGGGCCCAGTCCTTGAGGTCTTTAGACGCCCGCCTGACCCAGGACCTGTGTTTGGGAGCTGGAGCGCTGCTACACTCTCAGAAAAAAAGGGTAAAATTGTGTACCTTTGTCACGGGGGCAGTACCCTGAAGGGTTAGCCATTTGTACCCTTAGCTGTAGGAAATAGTACTTTTTGAGGTACAGAAATCGACTCTGAGGAAGATTTCTGTACCATCGATGTACCTTTGGGATCTAAATCAGAGTCCGTGCCTGTACCTTTAAAGGTACAATTACAAGGGCACAGCCCCCCAGTGACAAGCAAAAGTACAATTTTTTACCCTTCTTTCTGAGAGTGTAGAGATTGTGGACCCATGAAGCGATAGGTTATTGGGCCCAGACCAATTCAGGTATGTTCTAAATTTCTTCGGAACTTTGTCAGTCAGAATCCCTTGGAATTATCCTAACTCCCCCACCCCCCTTATAGCACCCCGATCAAGAGATGCTGCAGCCGGGGTTGAACTGGAATACTTATGACCATACAGCCTACCGGCAGTAGATAATATATAATCAGGGTCAAAGTCAGCACTATGCCCAGTCTATTCAATATCTAAATAGTACGTATTATCAATGCACATTTCCTGCATGCCAGTCCTGTCCTTTAGCTCTACAGTTACAAAACATTTTTGGTACTTGAAGTTATTTATACTTATTGGTAAGAAGACTATACTGTAAATGTCACAGAAATATGTGTTCTCCACAGAAGAAGAGATAGAATGTCAAGTATTGTATCAAATAATATGCCACCAGCTAATATTTGTACAGGCCTTGACATGCTACATATATCTATTTTTTTCATTCATCCGTCTGCATTCAAACTCATAATTTTGTGAATCTGCTGGCTTATCTTTTTAACACAGTTCAGGGTCCAGCCAAGCTTGCCGAAAAGCCCTTAATTTTACTGACTTGCAAATGATTTAATTTCACTTCCAAATGGCATTTTAAATGCACCATTTGAAAGCTTTAAATATCGCACGACAAAATTGCTCATTGGACGACGTGGTTGTTTTTCACAGTTTACTGTTAGAGTTAAAAAATTCCTGTCATCCCTTAATAATCACCTTTTTTTGTAACAGGAGTAGCTTGTTATAACTTGTCCTAATTTCTAACAGATGTCACCCCTGCAATTCCAGTTTTGCTGTTGTGATTGAGCACCTGATGTCGCGGCACCTTCCACAAAGATAACACCATTCAATCTGGTTTATTAAATGATGAATCTATCTACACGTTTCAAATGTGACATTCAGATGACGTCAGGATGTCAATTGGCATTATAAATGACACCCATGTCCTTTATCTCTAAGCTACTGTGCCAATAATATTTCCATCCATCCATCTATCCATCCATCCATCCATACAACCATCCGTCCGTCCGTCCGTCCATCTTCCAACTACATATCTTTGTCAGGGTTGGGGAGGAGGGGACCTGGGGCCTATCACAGACAGCACAGGGCACAAGGCTGGGTATACCGTAATCGGGATGCCAGTCCCTCACCGGATATATACACTTATCATTGTATATAGGAATTTACCCTAATTCCATGCATCTAGAGTGTGGCGGAAAACCAAACTGTCTGAAGGAAACCCATTTTACATGGGCCCCCCATGCAAACCCCCCACACACACACGACAGAGGTGACAGCCACAAAAAACACACATTTTTGATTTATTTTTAGCCCAGTTGTGTCAGCCAATCATTTAATTAGCAGTTCCATTATAAAGACTGGGTTATAAAATAAGATGGCAGATAGTCTTCATTTTCAGGAACGCAGAACGGATTCAGGCTTCTCCATTTTTTGTGGTGTTTCTCGTCTGGGACCAATATAGCGACTTACTCAGATAAGCATGCAAGCGCAGTCATTTGTGGCGTGGGGGGGGGGGGCATTTGGGGACCATCTTATCAAAAATTTAAAAACAAAATAATGAACAGCCTTATGAGATGGGGGTCTACAAAGGTCGCTTGATTTTGATAAATTGCTGTTTGGCTGGGACACCTCGGCACAAAGTTTTTTTTCCCATGCTACATGATAAAATCATTGCATGGTCAAGTGGCCATGATTCCCCTAAGCAATAAACCACTTAAGACACATTTTAAAAAGCCCAGTGTAAAAATGGCCTGTGTGTTCTGGTTCGTTTTATCCCCAGTAGCACAACCCAAAGCTGTGATTTTCAAGATTAAGCAGTAAATTTCAGTTTCTTTTTGTCCTCCACTCCACTGAGTCAATTTAGTATTTTTTTCACATTTTCAAATACCATGTAAAGAAAAACACAGGGTGGGGGGGGGGCATCTGACTAAGCATTTAACCTTGAAAAATCTGCAAACTACTTCAAGGTGGTTAAACAGACTCCCACCACAGGCACTTCCTTGTTTTGGGAACTTTATAGGAAGTGGTCGGGTGCTTTTGGGTTACTCACCAGATCACGGGGGGGGGGGGGGGGGGCCCCCGGGGGGCCACAAAAATATGGGTCGCGCGGTTTAGGGTGGGCCCTGGCTATTGAGAGCGGTCTTCACAAATAACTGGGAAATCACG
>JAABNY020000035.1:11004529-11015900 GCA_015164015.2 Brevimyrus niger
CCTATGTCATTGGTGCCAACATGCACCACGACCACTGGATCCACCCCGGCTGGGGCCAATAGCCTGTCCACCCGATCAATGAGAATATATAGGAGCTTAACTGCTGTAGAAGAGAATTCTAGAAGAAGCACAACAATTCTTTGTTTCTGAAGATAATAAATTGAGGACGGAGATAAAGAGAGACTGGAAAGAGTGAGGAGTTGTCCTACAGCTGTCTTTGGAGACAGCATTGACTACTCTCACCTGTCGCTTATGCACCCCTAGTGCATGAACACAGTCCTGCAGATGTAGAAATATGTCACTTGTCGGCCTTAGACGCTGCCAGGGGTGAACTATATACAACTTAAGCAAGCTGATAACAGCGCTATCCTACTAAAGCCCTGGGGATACGCAGTATGTACACACACACACACACCCAGCCTTGACCTTAACCATAAGTAACCAAACAAAAGGCATTTTTAGTTTCTGATTACAGTCACAGACTTTTGTGAAGTTGAGTTTCCTCTTGCTGGGACTGAAAAAAATGTTTCACATTATGAAGATATTTGGTCCCCACAATGTAATATATACGTAACCCCACCCACACACACACACACACATTTTCAGCTGAATTTAGTCTTACAGTTGTACGACTAGACCAGTATGATACTAGTTTTCTACCATCAATGATCAGAAAGTCATTTACGATACTCTAAAGTAGTAATTAAAGCAAAAGGCAAGCATAGAGCAGCCTCTCGGCATAAGTAAAACAAGAGGCTGCTTAGGGCCTAGTGACCACTAGGGGGCCTCCCACCTAAAAAGCCTGTCGGCATGGGTAGGAAATTGACAAATGACAACTAAGTTGATCAAATTTTTCTTAGAGTCTTAGCGTGGTTGTTCTGACCCGGGGGAGGCTACCCAGCAGTCGTTTTTTAAATTCAGTGGGCTATTAACTTTTGGTTAGTGCCTTACTTTTTATTTGCTAACAGTGATTGGTGATTCTATCCCGGCGTCCAAAGAAAACTGCTGGCCAAGAGGCGAAAAGCACCCAAGACAGAAATTTCAACAATGGAACAGACTAAGACAGCCTCTATCATGATGGAGGACATCGAGAAGGAGCAGAGGCAACATGGGGAAAGTCCTTGGGATGGAAGAAGCTAGATATTATGAGAGAAGAAAGACATGCCCACATTGGCCAAGCTTTCTCTCGACCCAGATGAAGAATTAAAGTGGGTCATGATATTTTAGGAAGACTTGGGATTTTGCAGAAGAGTGCATTGTTATCTGAACTCCAGCAAAAGAGTCAAGTCTCTGAGTTTTTGTAAATATAGCTATAATCTCTAAAGAACACATGCGGTATTTCATTATATTCAACCCCTCACATAGGTTCAAATATGCCTCTATTTGTTTAATATGACAGCAGTGAAATAGATTTCATATACCACACTTACTTATGTAGCATTGCAAAAGAAAATATAGCATTTTAATTGAAGAATAACTTCAAAATGGCACTTAAATGACTGGTGTGCTGTCTACCTACAGGAAAGTACTTGTGAGAGACCTGGGGGTAAAACCAGTCCCCCCCCCCTTAATTTTAAAATGTGAAAGATTTTGTGGAAGCTTTGGTCTCATTCTGTCTTTTATAGCCAAGACTAAACTAAAGGATAATGCTTCACACCAAACACAAGCAGAGGTGGAGGGAGTGTCAAGTAAACAGTCAGGCTGCCCCAACAGCATTGTTAAGAAGTCGGTCAACCTTATGAACGAAGCTATCCAGTATAAACCAAGTGCTGTACTGTAAAAACCAAATGCAGTTTACTTTAAAAAAAAAACTATTACTGAAAAACAAAGAATAATAATGATATGCTAATTTTAGGGGGGGGGGGAATTCAAGTTAAAAACAACCTTTGGTGAACAAAAAACTAATTTTGTTAAAAAAAGTAAACCATTATTTCATTTTGAGTCAAATTTCTGTTCAAAGTAATATTGAATGAATTGATCACGTTGATTCATGCTGCTGATATGTCCAGCCAAGTATCTGATCTTTGTATATCTTAAAAACAGTAAAAAAGGACGACTTTTGGTGAGAAAAAAAAATATACGGCCTGTCTGGGCATCCACATGAGAATTTGGAAATTCTTCGGAAATTTTAAATGTGTCAGCTTTTGAATATGAAAAAATTTACTTTAAATCATTTTTTTCCCATCCTGTTTTCACATTTTTTTTTTCCACATAAAGCATGTCACCATCCTCTCTCTTTTATGTATAAATAAATACTGAGAAACAAAAGATGCTGACAGCACAGGGGATACTATATTCTATGATAAGATACTGTGTTCCATGATACGACAATAATCTGCCAACGGTATTTCACCATTAATGAGTTGTAGTATATTGAGCAATCTGATTTCAACATCATCCTTAAGCCTGGGCTGGTGTTTTTATTTATGACCTGGTTTGCCCAGTAACTCAAGTGAAGAACTACAGTATACTGATGTTTTTGGGAGCCGTGATATTTTTCCTTGCCAAATGAAACAACGTCTAATAAAAAAAAAAGAAGCAAATTTGAAGTTGAAGCAACAATTCTGTTTTTTACTTGTGAATAAGAAGTTTGTTGTTTGTAGATATTGTAGCTGATGTGAAGTTCTTCTCTTACTCAAGCCGTGTGTCCAGATATCCCTCATAACCCTCTCCCTCTGATCTTCATTATACTTCTGGGGATGTCAGTGTTCATGCATTTCCATACAGCGATTCCACTATAAGAAGCTATTATATAAAGCACAAGGAAAAACTGAATTTTGAGAAAGATATCGTCAGTAATGAAGAAATCACTTCAGAAGACCGAATGAAGAACAAGGTCTATTTTTTACTCATACGGCCAGACACAAAATTACTGGCAGTTGGTTGCAAATACATTTAATCAACAACAAAATTATTGTTATCCACAAAATCACATTCACCGATTTACGAACAAAAGATTAGGTCAAAGGATGTGGTTTATCACAAATCTTCATTATCCAGTTATTTTCAGTCATCCAACAATGGTATACATTCTGAGTGCTTGTGTTTTTATTAAAAGCTAGATGAGTAAAAGCATAAATAAAACAAAAATACTACAAACTAATGCTATAGAAACAATCCCAGAATTAGAAAAAAAGAACTGAAAATCTGATCACCCATTGTTCTAACAATGTATTGTAGTATTGCATCATTTCTAAGCATTGCTCATGAATCACACAATATAAACTTAATGATTTCCTAATACAAATGTACCAAGGCCATTAACCATCTGTGCAAATTTGCTTCGAAGGAAAATGAGGAAATAAACAAGGCAAGAGGATTTAGCAATAATGAGATGAATTTCATGGCAACGCCCTGTACAATTCATGAATTTCAGACTAAAAGTTCACTACCCACACTTCCGCCCATACGATACAAATAACATTGTATGGTTAACATTAAACCATGTACTTGTTTCAGTCCAGTGCTTAAGTAGACAGCACAATCAGGAGGTAGATTACACAGTCCCCAGATTAGATCAGCTGTTTGCTACAAATATGCATGAAATCAACTGTTAGAAAACATTTGTGCAAACAAATATTACAGTTATAACTCTCATGTAATTTCAAAAGCCTATTATGTAACTTACTGACTTGGCAATGAAAAACTTTTTAAGCTGTCATAAATTATGTGAATTATATTTTCAAGAATAAAATTGTGTGTTAATAAAACAAAAACAGAAATTTGAAAAACAGATGTTTCACTGAGGAGTAACTTTTAGGCATCATATTGTGACCAGCACAAACCTTTAACTAAAAACATATTAAAAATCTAATTAAAAATCTTTGTACAGCCAGCCTTCAACACTGTAAAAGTGAATCTGAAGTCAATCCTTTAGAAAACATTACTTAGCATGAATTATGCACAAGAAATATGACAGTGCTTCAAACACACAATAAAACTGCATTCCTGTTGCATGTATATCTTGATCATTTCTGTTCTGCTAAAAACTTAGTGTTGAAATTATACAACAGTAATGTACAGTCAGTATTCCTTGTATGCTAAATAGGCAATATGAATTTAGTCTAACATTATTGTTTTGAATCAGTGCTGTGTGGCAACTTGGACTATACGAATGTCTTTTCAAATGTAAGGATTTTCTCAGTGACTGAAATGGCACTTAAGATCAGAAGCAATTTTTAATTAAAAGAGTAATCCCTCTGTATACGCAAGTCGGTAAAACTATATTTAGCCTGTAGCATTTGAAGAGCATTGGTGTGTCCCAGCACAGCAATGGCTGTTGATTTTCTTGTGCTTTAAGTCTTCAAACTCAGAAAGTCTTGTCAATATCGACGTGAACCACGGGCCACACCCCGTAGATGAACTGTGATATACCCAAAGAAAGCAATTACACGAAACATTTTGTCAAAGGGAAAAAAAAAAAACGAATAAGGCCATGTAGTATGGTGGATGTTAGTCTTTTCAAAACCCCATACTGACCTTTACATATGATCTGTGTTTGAGGTAGGTAATCCTTATCTGAAGGCTATGAAACAAGAAAAAACCCAAAAGGGAGATGCAAATTGGTAAATTCACAGTATGTTTATCCATAAAAAAAATCCCAATAACCCATAAAAAGGTCTCAAATTATTTATCAGGCCCATCAACTAAGGTACATTTCCCAAAAGCATAGTTCCTAACACAGTTAGCAACTTATACAGTTAGAGCCATGTGACAGAATGGTTCCAACTATGCAAGTTGCTAATTGGAGCTTTTGGGAAACATACCACCAATCAGGCCAGAGCCCTACCAAGCCAATCAGAGCTGATCTTTAGGTGTGGCGGTAAGAGCTCCTCCTTACCTGAAGAGTACATGCAGGTAAGACCCCAGGCCCGTCAGAATATGCCACAAGGCGTGGAATTGTGTCATCGCCCCCACCAAAGGCGGGACTCTCTTTCGAGCACTTCTGCAGAAGAGGCAAAAGCCGTCAAAAGAGCATCATGTACTGCAATCAGTGGTGAGTGCTGGCTAAACAGGAGATAAGAAGGTACAATTTTACAATATTACAAGACATAAAATGCGTTTCTAAATTAAAACTTTAGTAATGGGTTATTTCATAGATACTTGCTTCATAGTTTAATCTCAAAAACAGAGGGAGCACTCTCCCCATCTTCACTTTGGACCAACCACCTCTGAATGTAAATAATACTACGCAGGGAAACCCGACAAATCATTTCTAATACACAATATAAAGCTTTCTAATTCATTATTATATTCTTCTTCTAAACTGCACTACTGGCACGACAGCTGCAAAACAGTAACAAATTAGCATTTTTATTTACAGACAATTAATTGCCTTCCTGACTATGGGTTATTTCATTTTACATTAGCGTTTAGCTAATTGAATTGAAAAAGGATTGTACCAAAGCATGGAGAAAAAAAAACCTATCTATAAACTGCTGCCCTGCTAATTGTTGTGTCTAAAAATGAACAGATTTCCAAGTGGTACAAGGATGGGGAATGTTTACTGCAGTGTGTTGCAGAAGAGATTGTCTATATTCCACAGCGCGAATCCCAGCAGGAACACCGCTAACGATGTGTAGGCGAGGCGTCTGAGATTTGGGTACACCCTGCGAGGAAACACAAGGGCCTTCATCACCCAGAAGCACACAACAATCCTTAAGCCAAGCGGCGGTCACTCTGCGATGTCATGCGGAATGAACAGACACTTACCAGCTGACTATGAACAGGGATCGTAAAACCAGGCAGCTCACAAGCATCCCATATACAACCTAAAAATTCAGAATGAGGTAATTAAGATTTCTTCTTCTTCTTTTCTCAAAAATCCAATTTATTTATCTTTTAGGTTCTGATTTCTTTATTTAGAAAACCAATTTGAATGGTCGCTGGATTTGGGCATGATTCTTGCAAGTTGTGGTCCTTCTATATATAACTATGTACCAGTATATACGTTTTTATTAACAAAACATGATTCCCAGTGCTTGAAGTGGGGAAAAACAGGTGCTGGTACTCCCCTTGTTACTCAGTACCAGGAGCCGGTACTCCCCTTGTTACTCAGTATCAGGAGCCGGTACTCCCCTTGTTACTCAGTATCAGGAGCCGGTACTCCCCTTGTTACTCAGTACCAGGAGCCGGTACTCCCCTTGTTACTCAGTACTAGGAGCCGGTACTCCCCTTGTTACTCAGTACCAGGAGCCGGTACTCCCCCTGTTATTCAGTGCCAGGTGCCTGTACTGAGTACTTTTCAGTACCAGCCCATTTCAAGCACTGTGTATACAGTATAATTCATTGTGTTTTCAAGTCATACACAAGTCATTGCACAATGCTAAATTTTATTCATTCCACAATGCAGCATTTAAATTTAAAGGCATGTCACTAAGGTGTTACCATAAACTTCAACTGAGCCCAGATACAGTTACATCTGGAAAAACAGCTTTAACAAAAGCACCAGAAGACAAGTATTTAAACAACCTTCATTACTGGTGCATTGGGAAAATCAGTTTGCTATTTTACAATTGGCCCAGCAAGCAATTAAAGGCACACCAGAAAATCTTTCACTGCCAACAAGACATCACAATTTTTCACTAATAAATCATTGAAACAATTCTTAAAGTGTCATCTCCCTGGGAAATACCTTTAAACAATATAGATCTTTAATTTAGATTTTTATGGTTAAGTCCTGCTGTTTATTTGTCTACCTGTAGCGTAGTCATATTTTTATGATTAGCATAATAGATAACACTGCAAACTAAGTAGAGGGCCCAGCCACTAGGTGGTGCTAGTTCAATGTTCAAATACAAACACTGTGCTTGATGACGGGCCCCAACTCATCAGTAATATATCCTACAGTTGGGCCTATTAGGTTGACTTTTCATTTGAAACCCTTTGATGTGCCTTTCATTAGGACCACTTGATTGGGCAATGTGAAGTGCATGCAAGTAACGCTACAAGCGCCATTCCCCACAACTGCTCACAAATGATAAACATCTATTATACAGGATACTCCCATGAAGCAACAGCCTCCAAACAAGAACGTCTTTGAGAGACACAATAACGACATTGTTTTGATTCAAACGGCTCCAAATCACCCTGTTCTTGTCTGGCCGATCCCAAGAAAAACCCTTTCAAATGTCAAATCGCTCAAAACAATTCTTGCAGTAAGAGCCTAAAATGTCACTAACTTCTTGATTAATTTCCTTTGAGTTTTTAACTGACAAACTTAAATGTCCTTAACAAGCAAGATCACAGCGCAAGAAACCACTGCAATTCACTGAAAATATTTTAAAAGGAGATGACGGCCACATTTCCGCAAAATAGGCAGTAGACGTTTCCCGACTGTCATCATCACGATGGAAGAAGGCCCGTTTCTGAAAGTGGACAGCCGTACTGTACGTAGAACAAAGGTTACGGACATGTTTCTAACAGTGACACACCAATCTGAGTACTACAGCTGAACTAAATCGCTTACTGGTATATATACCGCAAACCTCCCAGTTGAGTAAAAGCAATGCGGTATATGACAGCCCCTTGGGATGTGTGGGAGGCGATACTATTAGCAACGGATCTGACTTTGTATGGTGGTGCTGTCTGGACTCTGCCCTGGGGGGCCGTGTGTGGTCAGCTGGCTTGAAGGTACAGCTGCGAACCCTGGACCTGCGATTGGTCCTCACATTTTACATGGACCTGTGATTGGCCCTCACATTTCCCTTTTAACATTCCCAATTTACCGGACACCTGCCTGCCACCCGAGATGATTCTCGGGCCCCCAGAGGCCCTAGACAAAACAACTCCATGGAGCCCCCGAACTCCCCCTCTTCTGGCATGGTGACATTTATTACCTTTTATTTTACTGTGAA
The DNA here is from genome assembly GCA_015164015.2 of Brevimyrus niger. Taxonomy (NCBI): domain Eukaryota; kingdom Metazoa; phylum Chordata; class Actinopteri; order Osteoglossiformes; family Mormyridae; genus Brevimyrus; species Brevimyrus niger. Next base: position 11,012,386 of record JAABNY020000035.1, read on the forward strand.
GCGTAAATTAACAATATTAACAAAGAGAATTTAATAAAAACAAGAGCTTTATTTTCAATTTGTGAAAAATAGAGTACACAGATACTGCAGATGTAATCATCCGCCCTTAGGGGCCCCATCCCAGCTAGGGGCTTTGAGCCATTGGTTGCCCTGCCTCTCCGGTCACTGCGCCTCTGCCTGTCACAATCTATTCCAGCTTCCTGCATTCTCCACCCAGGCCACTGACCTAGCGTTCATGGAACAGCCTCTTTGACCTTTGACCTGGCTGCAAAACATCCATGTGTCATCTGCACGATACGTTGATTTAATGTTCCACAAACACTGTGAACGATATCAACATTCACAAGGGGCAGACGCAACCTACTACTGCTACAGTAACAGTATGGGCCCTTTACAAAGTTCAACTTTGAGAAGCCAAGGAAGCATGATGACTGGCCTAGAAAAGTTTTCAAAAGGGACACTTGAATCTCGTTGACAGAGTCACAATTGACCTTGTTAAAAAAAACAAAAAAACTATGAAACATAAGTTCTGAGTTGGTTTCTTTTGTTTCAGTCATGGGTTCTCCAATGATACTCGCTCTAGAGGAACCGGTATAAAAAAAAACATCTAAAAGGCCCCAGGAGATATCGGACTCCCGAACATACCATCTGCTACATCAAGGACATTTTAGAAAAACGACTTAATGATAGAGATGCCGCCCCACATTTGATCGAAAGTGTTTCAGTATTTTCAATAGATTCACAGGCAACTAAAGTAAATATTACATTTTACCCCAGTAACTTTAACATTAATAATTAGTGCCTAAATCCTGTTGGCACACATGGCAGATTCAAGAATTATCGTTCAGGTACATGGTTCACCAACCTGATGAAATACTGGCTCCTTCCACTGTAAATATACCTGAAGAAGAAACAAGTTAAAACATTGTCACTGTGTCAATAATGGACAAGAGTCAACACACGTACATGACCTGTTAAAAACATGTGCTGTCCAATCCACTTCTCATTTGCAACATCAAGCTAGTCAGGCCATTGACCAAGGGTTCACACAATGGCCTCTGTGACCTTTCTTCACCATGTTATACATCCACAATGATCTCATTCAGCAGATACACTGGATCAAGTGGGACTGTTGGATAAGGTGCCTGGGGGCAAACGTAACACGGCCAAAACGTCATGTACATCTGACAATGTAACGGCGAATTTGTTGAAGGCCATGTGATTCGGAGTTCATTTCATGACCCCGTCCAATCAAACACTTGGGCCAACATCCACGTTAGAAGATGGATCGGGGGAAAAGGCCAGCCCATGCTTAGGAAGGTGTTTTTAAAAGATTAAAAGAGGACGGATGCTTGTCTAGTCTGCACCTGAATTACATACACAAGCAAAATAATATAACCTCTAGTTGTCTGGAGGTCTCATGTACTGTATTGGGCTAGTTCACATCAGATAAAATTTGAAAAACTCTCTTTCTGCCAGTATCATTTTTCTTCCCCTGAGGGTCAAACAACTTTTTAAAATGAACTTTTTACAATAATAAAATAAAAATTATGCGCAATGTGCGATACATAGTCCCAAATACTGTCACAGTGATCTGCCGGAAAAAAAAAATCTAAAGCAGTTTCAACTGGCTTTCATGCAGGGAAAGTCAAAGGGGAAACGCCTCTGGATGAAGTTACTGCCCCCCAGGGGTGAGCAGGTGAGCGTTTGAGACGAACATACTGCAGCAGAAACACTGCGAGCTTTAACCTGAATAAGATCCGCGTCGCACACGTCAAATAACACTGACGGCGAAATAATCCAGACTTACCAGTGTGACGCTGATGCTGAATCCCACCAAGATCGTTATGAGCAGGAAATGGACAGTCTTTTCTTGCTTGAAGCATTCGTACCTGTCAGACAAAAACGTAAAAAGGGGAGATTCGAAATGCCGAAAAAATGGCCTTCCGCAACTACAATGTGTACAACCAGACCAAAGCAGAGCAATCAAAAAAAAAAATGTTGCATATGTGACCTTGTTCCTAAAGAGACTCAATAGAGTTTCATGGGATGCCTGTAGTGTTATTGAATGACAATGACAAACGACGAGGCCTTACTGTGACATAGAACTCTGATCGCGCTGATTATACTGCACCACCCTTGACAAAGTCAACTCACTGCTGTTTATCGCCACAAAACAGAGTAGCGAGACTTAAGGTTATACATGAATTCATGAACTTGACTTATTTAAATGCAAACTATCGCATGAATGAGAGGCAAATTGCCACAGTTTTTCACAAAATTCAAATAGGGGTTTTCTACCTTCTGACATCTGAAATCGATTTCCCTGATAATTCTACACTTTTCTACTACTTCAGGTATCTACTTAATCTGAACATATATAGATATATATTCTATTTTAATCCCCATGCTTTGACCAAGGTCAGCGTGAGGATATTGCCCATGCAGCGTGAGGATGTTGCCCATACAGTGTGAGGATGTTGCCCATACAGTGTGAGGATGCAGACTACCCACAGGCTTCAAACAAAGCCCCCTTTCATCCCAAAAAAAACTCATGCTGCGTTAAATCTGTACGGCCAAGCCTCGAGATGAGGCAGGGGCCACCGAGTGCAGTACTCTTAAGCGAAACGATCTAATCATCAGACCAACCAATTTATTACAAATATATTACTCACCAACCCACAAGCTGGTAAAGTATATCTGGCCATATTTGTTACCAGTAACGCACACAAGTTCATATCATCAACTTAATGAGACTTCTGTCAGAAACTGAAAATATTAAAAGCCAACTTAGAGCAGTTGAATGAGAAAAACTTACACGCAGTAGAGAAAGATGCAGCCACTGTAGATCATCGGTAACTCATCCAGTAACTATGGAGGAGTGGGGGTGGCGGGGGGCGGAGGGGGGGTTAGGGTGAAACAGACAGTGCATCATTCAACATCAAACACAGACCTGGAGTTCCTGGCATGATCAGGCTGGTCCATCTGAAGCTAGTGTGTAAAATATATTTTCCAATGACCATGATTGGCACACGACATAGTGAAGGTCATTACAATTTAAACATATGCCGATATTTCAGGTTTCAAGAAAGCTATTTGACGTTTTCTCTTTTTCTTTAATTTTCTTTTAAATTAATTTTCATAATTTTTGAGAAGTAAATTTATAGGTACTCCTTGGAAGATTTTACCACACTGTTTGGGATATGCTCAAGGCCTCCTGTGATTCTGACCAGAATAATAAGTTGGAAGATGGATGGGTGGGAGGAAGGATGAACAGATGCCTATTTAAATTTCACTTTTTTTGTGATTTAACAACCAAGACGTAAAGCAGCCATGGCACAGGTACGACCCATACCTGCATTTCATATTGTAGAGTCATATGGAAGCACCAAGACACATACCTGCATTTCATATTGTAGAGTCATATGGAAGCACTAAGACCCATACCTGCATTTCATATTGTAGAGTCATATGGAAGCACCAAGACACATACCTGCATTTCATATTGTAGAGTC
>JAABNY020000035.1:11019069-11030723 GCA_015164015.2 Brevimyrus niger
CACCTACATACATACATACCTCCTACATATATACCTCATCCATACATACATACATACCTCATCCATACATACATACATACCACACACATACATACATACCACACACACACACACTTGTACACATATATATCTATCATTATTACTTATTCGATCCAGTTATTTCAAAACACCATGCGTCACCCCAGAAGAGGGAGGGAAGCAGATTCAATATTTTTACTTTTTTTTTGACAGATAAACATTGTGTCACCTAAAATAGAAGACAAAGTGTGTCTGTAGAACCAGTTCTTCAAATCCTCACTGACCTGTCATGTTAGTTTAGAAAACACCAACCTATAGTACTCAGCAACCTCACAGCAATCTCTCTCAGCTCACTGATAAATCACACCAAATACCCAGGTAAGAGACTTCGGACAGGGTGCAAACGTGTCCAAATTCTCAGTCACCGTCACGGACCTGGCCCTCTATATTACTTCGTTCAAGCTCATTCTAGGCTTACTGTAATCCGCTACACATTGTTCCTCATTGCGCATGCAATATTGATAAAAAAAAAAAGGACAGAGAACAACATGGACCAAAATAAGCTATTAGATCAGTGTTAGGAGCAGCCGCACAAAGTATACAATTAATCTTTGGAATGCTTTCATTTCCAGTCCCGGGCATATCGCATTCCATTCTCAGGTGACGCTTGAATAAGGTGACCTAGACCTGCTTTCACTCAGTAAATTCCTTAGAGAACAAGCTCTGGAACAAAAATCGCTGCAAATGCCTAGAGGCAGCACATTTCTGTTTACCCACCATTCAGCAGTCAGTGAGCCATCATTCTGATCTCAAAGGAATGTTGCAAATGCGTCAGTGCATTTTCCTGCCTTCGCTGCGGCCAGCTGAGGTCAGGATGGCAGGGAGCGGCAGCCTTGCCCCCTTTGTTGCCCTATGACCTCCACCACGGACACATCAAGTGAGCACGTTTAGGCTGGTGACCGGTCACGGTCATTGCCACCCAAAAAGCTTCGCATGCTAGGAGCCCCTAGCTGCATCAGTTCTGTGCAGCTTCTCACTGTCACCACCATATATGCTTCATGGGCCAAAACAAGGTTTAACAACACAAACTAGGCGCGCTACATCCTAATTCAAGCCATTCATTTGTTTGCGATTGATTGTATTTTTACAGTGACTGATTGTAGTTTGCTACGTGCCAAAAAGTCTTCAGCCCAGCTGACGTCTTGATAAAATGTGAGCTGTCCCAGCCCCATCAGGAAGTGAAAAAAACGAGGTCAGTTGCAATAACTTAAAACACATAAAACACACAGCACCGACAGAATAACCACACTGACGAAAACCATTATTCACGGCAACGCGGCTTAAAGCGCCTCTTTGCTATGCACAGGAAATTGTGTTTTGTCTACAAAGGGGGAAAAAAAACCCAATAGACTTATCTATTCTCACGAAAGCATCACCGCGTTTCAAACCAGAAACCATCGTGGAGATGACAAAATAGCACCTGCCACCTGTTAAAATAATCATTAGGAACGATTTACAATTAAAATGGGATTTCCAAGAAGGCATTACAAATTGAAACTGTATGGCACAGCAGCAGTTTTTAATTAACCTTAAGTCATAATTAGCCGGTGGACTTATATACTTTACATCTAAATTGTACTCACACAGGACAAAGACAAAATTAATGAATGTTTACGCTCTCAATGGGGTTATGAGAGGCCAGATCTAACTAATATATTTTAGTGCAGTTGCAGGCAGAACGATCCACCGCCAGTAGTGATAAGCTGATGTTCGTTAGTGCCGGAGGGTAACAGGGCTGAAACTCCAGGAAACGCCGACGGATAGTTCCTGTGCCCTGGACTGCTTCACGTCAGCAAGGACTGACGCAATTGCAAGTTGTAGAGGGGAAAAGAACGCGTTGGTCTCAGATCTGGTTAGCAGCCAGCTCTACCATCATTTAAAGTGGCGGCGATTAAAATACAGTACACCGGTGAATAGCATGTGTCACATGGTCACGTGAGGTCAATAGCAGACTATACATCATCTAACCTCAAATTCTAGAAATCTGATTACCAACGAGACTGCTCAAGTACATTTTAAACACGCATCAAAAGTTTATAAACACGGCCAGCTACATATGCTTGATCATGTCCCACAGCCCAAAGCACTTCGGAAGCTTTGCTGGCAACTTCAAATAAATAACAGTGAAAAAGATGATTGCATCATACCTTAGCCTGACACCTGTTTCCTTCCAGGTATATTCAACCTTATGAGACAGGTGTGTATGTAACTGTTTGTGTCAATGGGGGTATTTATTGCGATCCCAGTCCATATTCAATTAACTTTAATCACTAATATAGGCTACTATCACAACTTCAACCAGTAGCTAGGAGGCTAGTGGGTACCTGTCCCCCAGGCCATCGGGTTAGGGAGGACCCCCTCTGGTCAACAATGTTACCAAGTGCTCCTTTTGGTAACAGACAATCATGCACAATTCGCAACAATGCAACTTATCGGTGTTAACCGTTTAGCATTAGGCCTAATAGACGAATACATTCTCAAGTTGTGAATCGACGGAAAATAAAGGTTCTCCGGAGGATAATATGGCTTGTGGTTTGTATCGCAAATCTTGACTGACTGGTTAATCTCGGCTGGCGCCAGGCGTGTATTTGCGGTCTGGCCATTAGCTAACGGACGAAGTTCAATGGACCTTTTTACTGCAGTCCGAAAACGAAAGTGGACGCGGATGGTTCGGATAAGGACAGCATTAGCGGACCGCTTTCGAGGTATTGCAACAGAGTAAGGCAGTAACCTCCAGACAAGAACCACAAATGTTAAGCAATGCAAACATTTCTTACCACAAGATGATCGGAATAAAACTTCAGAAGTTGCGACTACCGTGCATTCCTGCATCGTGAAGCGGGATATTCAATACATCAATTATACAGTGCTGAGGACTGGAATATCACGTAGTTAATTTAAAAGAATATTCTTCTACACATAAACACAAAATGACTGACATTGCCGACTCGCCCGCGTGTTTAGAGTAGCTTGTTGTAACTTGAACTGTACGATTGTTCCGGTGTTAACAGGCAATAACCAACTTTCATAAGTACTCTGATCGCTATAATGTTATGATGAAAAGTGTGCATAGGTATTCCAGCAAAAGAGTAGTCATGTGCTTTGTAGTGCATTAAGGAAAAAGGGCCCTGAATAAAGCACCTTCCTGCTTTTCGGCAGGCCTACATTTTTTATCAGCTTATTTCACGCCATCAGCATGTACAGGTTTAACTTACAGAACTCCGCGATGTAGAATGATACGGCGTAATTCTCCTCGCACCAGTCCAGGGTCGATGTCGGACGGCCCCAGTACCCCAGCCTGTCATAAGGAGCCATGATGGAAAAGAAAGTGAAGTAGTTCCTCAGAGGAGGAGGGGGTAAATTACCATAGTAACGGTACATTACTCAGATTTGAAAGTAGGCGGGATATATGACCGTAGGTAAGCAGGTACACTCGGGTCGGTTATTTTGTGTGTGATTTCACTTTGATGGAATGGAAGCATACATCAGTACTAATTAACCTTTAAATTAGTAATAATAAACATAGTGGTAGGTGGTGGTAGTAGTTATTATTAATAATAATTATTGTTATTGGTGTTTTATTATTTTATTAGTTGTTATAATTATTGGTGTTTTAACAATGAATGAATTAATTAGATTGTTATTATTATTATTATTAATAATAATAATAATTGTGGTGTTACCATTAGGCCTAATAGACGAATGCATTCTCAAGCTGTGAATCAACGGACAGTAAAGGCTCTGCAGAGGATGTTGTGGTTGCTGTTACTGTTGTTGCTAGGCCTATTATTTTTTTATCATTGATTTGCTATTCGTTTTGTTTCCATTTTTTAAAATTATTTTTTTGTTTTTGCTTTTATGCCTCGTAATGACAAATATAAAACTATGATGTCACAATTTCCATTAAATAGAGAGTAAGGGATACGAAGAAATTTCCCGCGCAGCTTTGCGCTCGGTGTTGTAACTTTAAGTCTGAGATCATCTGCAGTGGTCTCTATGGTTAGGAAAACTTTGGGACAAACAAACAGTAGCCTGTGCCTGCTGCATTGATTCGAACAGACAATGTATTTACAGAGAGGCTACAGTGTAACAATGAACAGGTTTATTGGCAATCGTGCATGTCCCCAAGGTAAACGAACTTAAAAAAAAAAAAGGTGTGGCCCTATGCAAAGGCCAAAATAACACGAAACACCACAATTATTTGAATACTTTTAAGTTAAAAAGTGGGGCATCTGAAAGATAAAAAGAAGGAACAGAAAGAACGCATCCCGGATACGTACGGTTTGCGGTTATTTATGCGTGGATTTTGCCTTATACTTTAAAACTTCCTTTTCCGGCTACCGCTGTAAACCTCATTTATACGCACATGGTTGTTTTTTGCCTGAAGATTAGTGAAACGAATTTGTTAGATAAATTGCTGACAGCTATTCCATAAAGGGAACAGTTTCTAGAAACACAAGCACATCCATTGAGCATAGTGAATTTCCCGTTTTTGTTTGATCGTCATGGGCAATAAGCATCATACGTTACCGTCCATTATTTAGTACCGTGGGCAGGCGGAGGAATTCTTCTAAACGTGAGATTTTTTTTTTAAATGGTGTCTGATTTGATTTGCGCGACATCGAAATCCCTTCCTCCTCCTTAAACGGGTTAGAGAAGTTGGACCAAAACCGTCTGCAAGACTATTTTATTAAGTGTCGTTATTGAACGCGCTATGCGGTGTCTCAAAATTGCATATAGGATACTTCCACGAGGCACGTAGCCAGGTAGTAAAAAAAGGAGCTTTAACCGCACAGGAAAAATTTCGGACCCCCTCCCCTTTAATTCTTGTCTGGCTTGGACCTGACCCCCACAATATTGGTAGGGACATGACCTTACCATATCTTAGTTTACGCCCTTGAATAAGCCGCTACTGTGAGTGTGTCAATACTTTAACGCTGGCCCATAACATTTTCTGCTCAGTTACAATAATCATTATATAAGGTAAAATTTTACCAAAACCTTTTTATCACGATAAATCGTGAATATGTGAAAAAGCATTTATTCGTAATTTTTCTATAATGGGAATCTCTATCCATCTATCCATCCATCCTGACTTTCAATTCATCTGTACTCCAAGGACACTAAAGTGGATGTGAAATAAAACCTTATTTGTAATGTAAAACCCCTTAGGATAAAATAGGTTATTCCTGTTATGACCAACCATGCTTGATGCTACTTCTGCTTAAATATCTCTGAGATGTTCTCCCTGATTGGTGAGGTATGTATGGAAAAATCCTCCCTCACTAATTAACCCGCTATCGCGGTAAAGAGAAAAAGAGAGAGGAATGTGTTGAGTGGCAGTTGATGCATCTTGCATTTCTAGGTATTAAACAAGTCTCCTACTGTGCAGCCAGAAGAGGACCTTCAGCCCTATCCCAATAAAAGTCTGCTCCCAACAAATGGAATCTTAATTAGAGCAGGCAGCTCAATGCTTGGCTCCCAACAAACTCTTGCATGCATAATAGCAGCGTACAAAGACCATGACCAATTTTATTAGACCAAAGGGCCACAATATCATTGCCTTATTCTTTCCATGCTTCTAAATTACTTAAAAGATGTGCATTGAAAGTACACTTATCCTGGATAAATAAAATGAATTAGATTACAATTTTCTGCAGTTGTGATGGACAACATCCAACATTTTTCCTGGACGTGTCAGTGTATAATTATGTTTGAGGTATATCCTCCAGCAAAATATGCACCCACAGTTACCCTTATTGTATTATGCTGAGTTATAGATAAATTTCAGCAGTACTTTTGGGGACCCACAGACGGTCCATGCTTTTGCTCCCTGCCAGTTCCATACTAATGGCAATTCCATAAACACAAGTTCGCCGAAACCACGTCTATGAACTGTTGGGGGAAGCCATGCATGTACAGAGCTCTTGCAAATACAGAAGGGACTTGTAAATCCTACACACAGAGCTGAGAGGGACCAGATCATCCCTCGGATTTACTACCTATTGAGCTACCCTGTCTTACTATTCCATTCCTAAAGCATTGTTTCCCAACCTGGTCCCTGGCGACCCCCGGGACTGATCACATTTTTGCTCCCTCCCAGCTTCCAGCAGGCAAAGCCTGAACTGACCCAAAACACGGACTGTCTGCAGGTCCCCCAAGGACTGGATTGGGGAACACTGCATGGTTTGAGAGTTAGAACGGAGCTGAGCACCAGAAAATTCAAAGGATGTCTGCTGTGGGCCTCTGTCACACAGACCTGTAGTTGCTGTGGGAAAGACTGCAGAAAGATTTCCACAAAGAATTCTGGCCAATGTCTGTACTCTCCTTTCCTGGTTCCTTCAGTTCATGATTTCTAGAGGACATGTCACAAAGTGTCATCTAGTGTTTCGGGTTTGAGGCAGATTTTTTTCTTTTTGTGAAAATTTTTGCAGAAATACCCTCACACAAAGACAGCAGTCTACACAGACTCAGAACTAGACATGCTCAAAATTAATCCTTTTTTTCTTTTTTTGAGGGGCGAGTGTATTGGGTTTAGACATTAATGTTAGTATACTTTGAGCCAATAGAATCGAATAAACCTCACCCCCTTTTGAGTTTCTAGCTTCAAAATCCATACCACACCTCTGTTTTGTGTGGAATGGATCCTGCTAAGGGAGGGGTCAGGAATTCTGTTGACACTGGCACTTGAGAATAGCCCTCTGAGACCCCACCTTCCACGCCCAACATGGCTGGCGGGGAGTAGCGATACTGTGTAAAATGATTTCACCCTCCAGTGTAGACAGTGACTGTCCTTATAAACATTTCACCACGATGGCAATGAGGTCACTAGGCTGCGTTTTCGGCTAGCTGTGGTTATACGGCTACACGCGTACGATAATAAATGTAGACTTGTTCAGCAATCGGACTCCTCTTACAGCAACAAGAATGGAGATTGCCTGTATTGACTCTGCAGTGCACACAGACCAGGCCGTATGTAAAGAATCCTTTAATTCTCATGTAACATATAGATACACACAATGTGTTGACATCCACATTCAAAAATGTTTCTTTAGGATTCATGATGCTTTATTCAAGATACCTTATTTCCAATTGTGATGCTGATTCTCGCATCAGATAAAACACAATGATGAAAAAGATTGACATTAGTAAATATAATGGTTCAATAGTACTGTATTTTTCATTAAGAGATTTACTTTAACCATTCACTTGTTTTCTGCCAGCAGAAATAATCCCATAGATGTTATTTTTCAATACAAACATGGAAAAAAGGGGAAACACTGAAGCTTTGTAATATGAAAGTACATGTCATGGTGTTCTGGTTCCTTTACCAATTGAAGAGGAAAACTGGGATTGTTCTCAATGACCAGCGGAGTTACTAAGTTGTTCATGTTAACTGTATGCAAACCGAAGGTGAAACTATTTGTGACTCCTAACCAAATCAAGTACTAAATATGTTTCTAGTCTTCAGAATTATGAACTCTTACTGTTTAACTGAAGAAAAATGGTTAACGGTTAATGGTTGCTTTAATTAGTTATAGCAACCGAGAATTATAAAGAATTAAGACAGGAGTATCATAAATAAAATTTATATTCACAGTGGAAAATCACAGGAAATGTACTCACCCCCCTTCTCACTGAAAATATACGTAATACTTTTTTACATTTCATGTATATCAGCTCTCACACACACATACACAAAGTTTGTCTTAATGTTCCATCTAAATTGGCAAAGTAGCTTAATTTTGTCTGTTATCAGCTAAGATTACAGTCAAACACATTGGTTCTTGGGGTAGCAAACCATACATTAGTGAGGGAAAATATGTTTAGGCTACATGTTAACCATGTAAGACAAATGTATATAGGGTTTCACAAAAACACGCCTTAAATTCAGAGCTCTGTTCCTTCCATGCCCAAGGGGGCTTTTATGCAAAAAACAAAAATGTATTCATGAATACGGCACTACACGTCCAGGTAAGTTACGAAATGGTCAGCTGAAACAACCTTACCATCTTGTTGCTCGGTGTGTTCTGCTAAGGCAATGATTTTCTTTCTCCGTAACAAATACGTGGGACAAATATTGTGTAAATACATGCTGATGTTCAGCAACACTGAAATACATTTCAATATGTCATTTCTTACTATTTAGCCCAGTCTTAAAAGTTACAAGAAATATAATAGAAATATAATGTACTAAATCAACGACAGTAGGATTTAGGTGCTTTTCATGTTCCGTTGCATATATTCAGCTAATGCATATTTTTATACAATATGTCTTGGTTCAGGAACATAAGTCATTTTTCAGCTATCCAGCTATGTGATTTCAAGGGACTGTAGATTACATTAAGATTAGGTCTAATTCTGCTGTCTGCCGATGCGCAGGTGGACACCATCCTTTAGCATCAGGATTTGCACACTGTGTGGAAGGCATGAGACATGAACTCAGCCATGTCAAGCTTCCTAAAGAAAATGCACAGAGATGGTCAGTATTCTTAGCATGTTTAACGCAGGATAAACACTTTCGTTTCAAACCTCAGTCCATATCATCATCCACAGTGTTTTCATTTCCTAGCTTTTGTTTTGAAAGCTGCAGTTTGCTTGGATTTAATATGCATATGTGCAAAGGTATGTTATTCTTAAATTATACTGAAATAAAACTTCAAAAGATAATTATCAAGTTTAGCAGGAAAAAAAAAATATATATATATATATATATACACATAATATTTATGATAAAGATACATTAAGGCACAAATGAAGGTCTTTTTGTATAGATAGTATACTGCAAAATAAAACCTTATAAACTGATCTCACTGACATCACAGGTAAGCACCTCCCCACTCTTAGTCTGTCCGATCTGCCTATGGAACTGGCCTTGCTTCTGGGTCTTCCAGCACTGAATATTTTTCCCTAGAGAAAGACTTCGGATACTTGGCACATAACTCAAAATGTTATCTGGCAATGACATCACACCAGATTTAGACAAGTTAAGCTCCTGTAAAGCGATTAGGCCAGTGAATATCTCTGGATTCAATGAATCCAGCTTAGGGTTATTTGATAAGTCAAGGACCTGTAAGTTCTGCAGGTCTTCGAAGCTCTGGGGCTGGATTGCAGTGAGTGTAGGTAGACCACTAAGGGACAAATGGACCAGATCCTTCAGATCTACAAATACATCCTTCTCAATACTTGAGATCGGATTTCCATCCAAGTTCAGATACCTCAGGGGAATTCCACGAAGATCAGGCACAGTTCTGAGTAAATTCCCTGCCAGGGTTAGGCTCTTGATATTAGGAGGGCTTGTGTGCGGTCTTCGAGAAACGGCTGCCAACAAGTTGTTGGACAAATCCACGCTGATGGGTTTCCCATGGGCCTTAGTCGAGAAGATGTCCAGCTTCAACTCCTGGATCTTGTTGTTGCTCAGATCTAGCTCTGTCAGTGGGAGGCCCGTGAAGACCCCATCCATCAAGTCCTCCAGAGAATTCTGGCTAAGGTCCAAGGTTTCCAGATATCGTAGTCTGGAAAGTGCATTGAGGTGAACTTCGGAAATGTAGTTCCTGCTAAGATCCAGACTGACGAGGGTGGTGTACCCCGGGCCTGTGAGCATGGAGTCTGTGACGATGTAGATGGAGTTGGAGGACAGGTCCAAGAAAGACGTGTCAAGTGGGATGGGAACGGGGGCTGAGCTAGATCCCACGCCACTGCAGTACACCTTGGTCAGACTGAAGCTGTCGAAAAGCCCATAGTTCTCCACTTCACAGCGACACCCAGGGTGGCAGTTCCTCACAGATCCCACGTGTGGGAGGAGAATCAGAGACAGACTCACGCGAAGGAGAATTGCCATGGCGCCCTGAAAGAAAACACAACAGTCGCGTCAGATCGTTGCGTCACTCCTACTAATGTCATCCGCGCGAGTGGATGAGCTGCCGGCAAAATGGAAATCCACAGCGGAGTTGTCGTGTGCGCGAACCTCGTCAGCTGTAAAAGGGTTTATGACCCCATTAATGTCACACGTGTAAGCCAGAGGCAAAGTGCTGTGTAGACGGTGGCAGCAGACTGGAAAAGAGCCCCTCTCTACTTCCACAAGTGCTGCTCAACGGAGGAGAACGAGCATCTGGAATAATAATCAGCGTACAAGACAATCGCAGAATACAGCACAGGAACCTACAACATTCTATTATCGTCAATATAAAAATGTCTTTACAGAACACTAACAATATACCCTGAGCATAACAGGGTAGAGTAACAGACCTCTAAGATTCGTTGCCAATAAATAGTTATCTCCACCCTTGAATTTGGCAAAGCAGATGACGTAACTTTTTCTAGAAAGAAAACCAAGAAAGTCATTTTCTGTTACATTTTCAGCTAATTCATACAGATCCACTTTTATGTACATTATTATAACACAGTATTGACACTGACAGCTCCGAACCTGATTTTATATAGTTATTTATTTTGTCTTTACTGTTGTCTTACTGTATGTCTTAACAGGCACATCTTGAACTATACCCTGGAAAAAATTTTAAATGAAAACTTTAGATGCTGTTTACATTCCAGCAGACTCGCAAACAAAACCTCTCTTTGAGCTACTTAGTCCATCATAAGAAATTCTGCATATTTAGGCTGCCATGTAAACGTCCAGCTACTCGTTTTCATGTTCCCTAATTAAGAGCGCTGTGAAAGGAGACACTCCAGAATGGAAGGCAAGTATGTCACATTTGCAGATTTTAAAATTTACTTTTCAAACATCAAAGCCAATTTTCAGCAATTCCCCCCAAACAAAAACCAGATTCTTAAAGGAATCTAGACCGTTAACGGACATTTCAAACTTCAGCAGCTGCCTTGAGATTAATGGATAATCGCTTGGAAGCACTGCGATATTTGTAAATCATACGCAGTTAAATCTGAAAATGCAAGGTAAGACGATTTAAACCAAATAAACCAAGTAACGACGAAAAAAAGACGACTACGGTATACAGACAGTCCCCGGGTTACAGGCAAGATCCATTCCCTAAGTCTGTTTTAAAGTCAAATTCGTAGGTAAGTCTGAAAGACAATAACATGGTAAAATAACTATGATAATAGTTTAATAACCATAGCTACACATAGTACTGTTCCGTACCTCAAGCAGACAAATGGCTGACACCACGCAACGTATTCACGAGAGTCACAAAGTTAAGTGCCCAAATTCATATATAATGCACTTTAAGGTAGTCTGTTCGTAAGTATGACTTGTCCATACGTGAGATGTTTTTAACCCAGAGACTGATTAACATACTAGTTCTGAGGGCTTTGTTTACAGGCTTCTGAATAATGCTGTTTTTTTTTTGTTTTTTTTTTTTGCTGCAACGTTCACTGCCAAAAGAAAAAAAAATCACACCTTAATTCTGATGGGACTACAGTGACTGGCAGGTCTGTTTTCAGGTTCTTCACTTCATCTCAGGTGTGGAAGAATTCTATACATCCAAATACCTGTCTGAAAGCTGTGAATGCAGTCGAAGCTGCATATACCTAGAACTAGAACCACAACAACTTAAACATACATACACACACACACACACACACACACACACATATAT
>JAABNY020000035.1:11030823-11048717 GCA_015164015.2 Brevimyrus niger
TATACACACACACACATATATAGACATATACATATATATATACACATATAAATATATACATATACACACACACACACACACACACACACACATATATATATATATATATATATACATACACACACACACACACACACATACCTGAAAGTCTGTGGTTGTAATGTCCTGCCTGTGTTTCGCTTCTCCTCAAGCCCCAGTTTTCCTCCTTTTTGACGTCTCAGCGGATTTAACCCAATTTTGTTGATCAAAGCGCTCCATCCCAATTCTTCCCTTCAATTTCTCCAGGCTTCACCATCACGGTTGCTGACTTGCAAAGCGTTTACTTTACCAGCCTGGACTATAAAACCCAATACAGAGACTTAAAAACTTCAAAGCTTCCAGAGGAGAAAGATGCTTTACAGATTCGCTTCATCTAACAAATACCAAGGCCACACCAAGCGAGTATCTTCAACGGCTTCTAGTATGGGAAATGTCACAAATGACGTTGTAAATAAGAACCGCCTTCCTATGACTCTTAACTTTCAGTACTGTTCGTCTAATGTGCCAATGACCCACTACATTTTAAATTTAAAGTGCCAGCCTGCTGCTTAAAGAAATTTCCCTTCTGACGCCCAAATGCACACATTCTATATTGAAACGTATGAAATTCTATATTTTATACACAGCCATTTGTAGCTGTGTGTGTGGACAAATGACTGGTGAACCTTTTATAAAATGCAAAACAAACACAACTGTTAGCAAAACAAAGAAATAAATCTGAAAGGAAATGGATAACCTTTTTGATGACTACTGAATCAACTGCCACGGCCTGTAGGCCTCTGTGAAAATTCCCAGCATCAAGTTCCAAAGAAGATAAACTTTATCTAGTACCTGGTATTTTCCTTCCCTGCAACACAGACCGACAGCAGAGTTGATACAAAATGGTTTTGTATACAAGCTTTTACATACGGAACAACTATACTCTGACACGCAGTTTAAAACCACATTAGACTTGTTTAGCTACTGTAGAAATTCAACCCACATCAAATATTAGGTTAATAAATAACCCTAAACGTGCACCCTGCACTTGTGCCAACATTCTCTTTTTCCAGTTCAAAACTTTTCCACTCTCCGTGCAACTGGCCAGATCTGGGAAGATCCTAGCATTTATCAAATATCACATGACGGCTCTGAAGTCTTTATCTAACACAGTTCAACAACAGAGCTGTTTTTATTAATATACTAGTTCTCGGGTTGGTAGACTTTTTATAACTTGCTTTTCTCCTTAACTACTTCATCAGTAGTTAAGTCACACGTCGGCTTTGTGTACGATCTCAGTCAGTCGTTTTAAAGGATGACGTCGTCCTTGCTGCGACTTGATCAGCTGGCTCAGATTAATCTTCTGAATGTTTTCTTCTAAAATGGATGCAGATTCCAGGTTATGCCGTTATCTAACTTCTTTCATCTTAATTTTTCTGTGACCACTGCCTGAATCCCAATTCTGAAAGAACGGCCCGTTCCCAACACCTTTCCTCTGCTTAGACAGACCTGTCCTTAAAACCCAAACTGACTCAAACAGATTTTGCTTCCTACTTGACTGAAGTGCACCATTATCCCTTCAGTTACCATTTTCCTTTGCATGCGATTCCTCTGTGAAATTTCTAATCTCCCTTCTTTACATGTGACAGCCTATACCAAGCATCTCTTGCCTCCTAATTTCACTCACTACATCCTTAACCAATCGTCCTCTCAGCCAGCTGGCCCAAATTTCAGAAGACAAAAACCATCTATTTTCACATTTTGCTTTGTTTCTCAATTGACATCGTCATGATCATCACTTGTGGGTGCACAGTAACTGCAGTACAATTTAAAAAGCAAAGCCTGAACTGCTAAAAGAAAAGAAATAGAATCACCTCGACGCTTTAGCACAAAGAGACGGCCTGCTGAACTTTAATGAGGCTCCCATCTCTTTGAGGAATTCTGCTTAAATGCTTCTCACCCACCGAGACTGACAGCAGCGATCAAGTCCCAAAGTCACAGCATGAAAACAATTAAATTAGCAGACGGTCGACTTGTTAATCCTATAAGGCTGAATTAATGCGTGAGATTGGTATGAAAGGGTTTGATACAGGATAAACGAAACAATCTCCATTTTGTGAGTATTTTTAAACAGCATGTCAGTCACTAAAGACTTTGTTACACTGGCGCATATAAATAGCTGTAGTATGTAGTCTATATAATGGTATGCAGTCAATATATGTCTGCAGAGGTGGAAAGTTCCGGTCCAAAAAGTATAAATCCTGACCATTTGTTTCAACCATCCTTGTTTCAACCAACCAGTTGAGTACGAGGAGTCACAATGATAGAGTACTGAAATGGTTGGGTGAAACAATATCTTGGTCTGGATTTTTACTTTCTGGACCGGAACTTTCCACCTCTGCATAACCTCCTGTGTGTGCGTCATCGCAATGCTATTTCAAATTGGTAACAGAGAACCATTTCTAACTCTGATGACTTGTCCAACTCAAATGATTAGTTACCTTTCTGCTCTCTTAATGGGACAGAGGTGGCACTTCCAGGAGAGAAATGAAAAATGAAGGTTCCTTGCAATATGTCTCCTTAACGTCTGTGAAATCTGAAGTGCCAACAGAATTATTGCCCTTCAACATAAAACGGCTTTATGCAATACGGAGGCATTTCAATTTGGATGAATACAAACATATAACTGCTTAAGGTAGATAAGGCAATTACAAAAATTAAAAATGCATTCCAGTACAGAAATGTTTTCGGGATATTTTCAGGACAAGTGTTGGCTTATACTCGCAAGAGGAATCTGAATCAATAATTTACGAAATTCATGGAAACAACAGCCAACCAGATAGCGATGGCATTTCTAATACAGCATTTTGTACTTCATTACACGTGCTTTTCTGTTACAGTGTTTTTCACTGCAATAACATTAAGGAATAAGACTGAATTGTGAAATGATCCGGTAACTGAAACATAAGGACACAGCACGTTTAGAGAGGGTAGATCTATATTAACCAGAAAGTATCCGCTCGTTTAATCGGAGCGACACATAAAAATTATTTTTGAACGTATCAGTAGACATTTTGCAATTTCCTCTCTTTTCATACGTAGTATTAAGAACGATACGAATTGCTGTATAGTGCTGTAGCTATAACAAAAAAATGAATATAAGTACGAAAAAAGATGCTTCTTATTTTGAATTAAGCAAAATATAATAAACGTATGGTATTCTGTTCAGTGTCGACACAAACCCCGAGTCGGGGAGATTGGGAGGCGCCCGGGAACTGCTCCCTGTACGCCGCAGATCATATTACTTGCAGCCGTGGCAATCGTTACCTTAAAGCTGCGCCTAACGCACGCATGCAGGATATCTAACTTAAGTCCAGACATCCACCCACCTCCTCTCTCGCCAACCATGACACACGGAGATCGACTCTCTATCGGCGCATCCGCATTGTAAAAGTTTTTAACAACTAGATCAAAACGTATAACGGCTCATTAAGACATTCCACACTCAAAAGGACCAATCAGGCAACTAATATGTAACAGTTATGTACAAACTTTGACAAAAACTGATACTTTTTTAAGTTCTCGTCGCAGGCACGATCGCAGCCCTATGTTCTCGGGAATAAAACCGGAATTTTCCCCCAATATTTAGCTTAAGATCTGGCTCTTCCCATAACATGAATCGGGACTTTTAAAAACATTTCCTTCTTAAATTGACCTCCTCTGCTTAATAGTAAAGCGCTTAAAGTTGCCAGATCGTAGTGGGTTTCTCTTCTACTTTATCAAGCGAGATGATCCTGGATCTGAGCAGAGACCGATTTTTCAGGGGGGGGGGCGGTTGCTCATATTTGTAAAGTGTCACTTACGGCATATGCTTACCGTGATGGTCAAAAAAATACAACGACTTCGCCTGCCTAGATGGAACGGCGTGGGGGAAAAACCTCAGAAAGGGAGACGGCACACCTCCGGCGCACATTTCACGAAGACTGGCCGCCTGCACCCCGCCGGCGTTCCGCACCTCAGCGTGTCTCGCTTGATATTCTCCGGACGCTCGCAGGCGCTGGCGACACGCTCTCTAGCGGCGAGGCGTTTCGGGGGACCATCGCGAAATGACTCGACCGCAGAAATAACGAAAACACATCCGTCAAGTCTGCCTTGAAAAGGACGCTTTAGGGCCGCCGCTGCATTCCTATCTTACCTGGATTTAGACTTACAGATACGCCGTTAAATGCGCCATTTGAAACCCAGCCTGCTTTTTACCTGAAAATTTACATGAAACATTTATAAAACTCGAATTCCACTCGAATAGTAGTTAGAACGGTCGCATTTGTAAGTTACACACAAGTAAATTGTTGCTAAAGTAAGAGGTTAATATGATTTAGAAAAAAATATCACTGATTATTCTGACTTTTAAAAATTCAATTCCTTGTATATGTCTTCTTCGTGGACTAACTGAAGGAAATGCTTCAAGTGACAAAAAAAAAACAAGTTTAAAGCGATATGAACAAATAGAATACTATTTTTCCACACATGTAAAATATCGCGGTATTTTACCAATATTTCTTTCTGTTGTCACGTACTTACAGCAATTGATAGATCAATAATATAATTAACAGGTACAAAAATTTTCGTCGATAAAATGCTGCAGGCCCCTAATTAAAATACAAACGTCATGTGATGAAAACGGACCGAAAGAATATGACAGTTGGTTATTTCAACGTGTAATTCAGGGTAATTATCTGTGAAATACCCTACGACTAAAAAATGTGTATTATTTAAACTAGCAAAAATATACTCTAGTATAATAAAGATATTATCAGTATGAACAATTAATATTCGTTAGTAACTTAAATTGTATTACAAAGGTGCAGTACAGTCAGATATTTATAGCAACGATACCAGCAGGTAAATGCTCTTCACTTGAGAAATAAACTATATGCCTAATATCCTCACTATCCCACCAATTAATACATAACATTAATGTATTCAACAATAAAATTCCTTTTGACTCATAGACAAAGAAGTTATGGGGGAGCACGAATCAAATATATATGAGTGTGAGTGTTTACTGTTTCTTTATATGTTTCTTTTTAAAGTGGAGTCATGTGCATTTAAAATTATGTTTAAGTAATTAAGTTGTTAATCATTGGTCTAGGAATGAAGACCTTGACTGATGGATGATACTTAGTGTGAATGCTTTGCTCAGTGATGAGGTATATTCTTGCCACATGGCTATTGCAGTTTTGGAGTCCGTTATTGCAGTCGTCAAACATAAAGTTATCGCTATGCTGAAAGTTTCCAATTACTGACTTTATATTCTGCTTGGAAATCCCTGGTTGACCTGCATATTATTACTGGTGATGACATCACTCGTCACTTTGCGGAAAGAAAAGTATATAGCCTATTCTAATGCATGTGAAAACTACTGCATGCAATAAGTAACAACATTTGTGTCTCTGTAAATAACACATGATGCATCTGTTCTGTGGTTGTGGAACACTTGTTGCTTTTCTGTATGCTGCCTACAAGGTACTTAAGTCTTAATCACCAAAACACCACCAATTGACATTTTAATTTCAATAGATAGTATTGCAGCGAGGGAACTCTATATAAAAACAGGACTACAACATAAATCAAGGATTAGCCCATGAAAACCTTGGAAAAGTAGCTCTGAAAAATGGAAGGATGGTTGGATGAGTGCATGGATGGATGACATTTTCATATTACAGAGTTAATTTGATTAATTGCACCGTGCAGTTTTTTCAGCTTTTGAGACATATTCTTAAGTCAGACAGAAGGCAGATGAAAAAATAATTTTATTTGTGTTATGGAGGAATTTGCAGACTCACGAATCTTGCTGGACCACAGAGATTCATTCCAGTGCTTCATTCCATCCCAGAATCCCCTCCACTGTCTTACAGACACATACTGTCATGCAATATATAATACTTTATCACAATTATTACAATTAATTATTTGATTGCAGCTTAAAAAGAATGTCATTTGGCATAATTGCTATCAGCTGTTGCTACATTGTTCCCTGCCTTGCGCCTGTTGCCACCAGGACCCCCTACCACCCTGAATGGGAAAAGCAGCTACAAAAGTTGCAAGGATGGATAGGAATTGTAAATGAATGTGGGCGTACGTACTTATCATTTTTATATAGGATATTGTTTATGTATGCGATGCGGCATATTTACTCAGCACTGGGACTTCTACAATGCTAATGATTTAACAGCAAAGAAGAGTTAGAAATCTTACAGGAACTCCAGGGGCACAAATTTCAATTTTTTTCACTTAAGTTGCGAATCCATACTAAAGTTATTTCACGGCCATGTGGACAGGACGAAAATGTGAATCTTGCAGGAAAAATTGTTAGGCTTGGCAGGTCGAGTTCTGCGGTGGTGAGAGTGCATATTTTTCCTGGCACCGCCTGCGTTAAATCGTTCCAATTTCAGGTCTGGCTGAATGCACAGTGCTGCTGTGTTGGTCTAGGCAGCCATTTGTATCCCATAATGCAGTGTCTCCTCCCTGCCAGTGGTGGTGCTATATAGGACAGAAATGGTCCAAGCCACAGGAGGGTCATTGCCAATGAGCAGTTCAGGAAACACAAGGCCTGCTCAGGCCACAGACCTCATTCCTAGAAATGCTTCTGGGAATATCTCTAGAAGAGCCCAGGATTAATGGATTCTGCTTCCATCAAATTATCAAAGGAAGCTAAATGCCATAATAGTACTTATGCTTCCAATCCTACAAAATTCCAGTAAAGAAAATAACTAAAACGGCTATATGCACAGCAGCAAGAGTTATGGCATCAGGTCATAAAAAAATATACATTAAAAAAGGGGGAAGGGGGGGTGGTTTAAAACTCATAAACAAGATTACTAATCTGTGACTCAGAGACATATGCTTTCTCACATGAGTAAGTCTTTAATAAGAAATGAACATTTTCTTGTCAGCTGACAGTGTTACGTTACAGTTAGTTATGCCGTATTGCTGTTCTTTTCAGTAGTAATTTGGATAGGTAATAGTAATTTCTTACTCTAAAACGGCAGAAACAAGTGACGGAGTATGATGGAGAATTGTTAGGCAAAGTGAATTAACTTGATTTTACGTCTTTTACAAGATCATGCAACTCCAGTATTGGACCAATTGAGAAAAAATGTTGAACCCGCATTTTTTATTGACATTATGCTTATTTATATAAAATTTAGTTGACAATATTTAATTTTTCTCTGAAATTAGGAGAGGAACTTATGGTTCTCTTTTTAAATAATTTAACATATGTAACTAGACGCGTTTTTTAAATCAATTTCTAAGATGCAGGTGTACATTTCGCCGCTAGATGGAGACGTAAAGATTTAAATAACATTTTCATTATATGCGATAGGTATCGTGACACCTACGCTGCCTGTAGCAACAGCATGTCAGGCGGGCCAGTCCTATAACAATTCACTGAGATGGCTGGGGTGGCATGGTGGTGCAATGGTTAGCACTGTTGCCTCACACGTCTGGGACTTGGGTTCGAGTCTCCGCCTGGGTTACATGTGTGTGGAGTTTGCGTGTGTTCTCCCTGTGCCGCCGTCGGTTTCCCCCCACAGTCCAAAGACACGATGAAGCTATTTGGAGTTGCTAGTGTGACTGGTGTGTGAGTGAAAATATTTCATCTGATCTAACCTCTGATTGAATTTCCCAGTAATGTTAAATGGTCGTTGCTTTATCCATAATTACTTATTGACGTTAAATTATCATTAACTACCATGCATGTATATAAAATCTGTATAGCCCCAAATATGTGATCCAAAGTGATTGATATCTTTGATGTTTTGCCACAGCCTGTATTTCCATGATAATTTATGGTTGATTATACAATATTTTACACGTTTTAACCGCTTACGTGGTAAACTCGTATTAACCTATTCATTCGTGTAGTGTGGATATTCACTATCTCAGAGTTTCCAAAACTGACTGTGGACGATGACGGTTCGGCATCCTGGTCCAGCGCTCACCATGAGACACCGCAGCTCTGCGAATCGGCCGCCGAGTGTTCTGACGAGTTGAGCTACCTATCTAGACGTGCTATCGAGCCTTTCTGCGCATGTGCAGTTCCACCGTTTTAGGATTAGGTTTTAGGGATAAGAGATGGGGTTAGGGTTAAGGTAAGGGTTTTAGGGGTTTTGGGGAGGTTAAGGTTAGGGTAAGAGTTATGATTAGGGCTATCGATTAGTAGCCTACTACGGTAGTTAGAACAGCGGCAGTGTCCAGGATCAGCTGCGTCTTCCAATGCTTTGTGTGTTTGTCTGCTGAGGCCGCAATTTTGTCCTCTATTTCTGGCGCCAGGTCAAAGGTGTGAAGGTGTAACGTTTAAGGAGCTCAACGGCTTAAAGGAT
The DNA here is from genome assembly GCA_015164015.2 of Brevimyrus niger. Lineage (NCBI taxonomy): Eukaryota > Metazoa > Chordata > Actinopteri > Osteoglossiformes > Mormyridae > Brevimyrus > Brevimyrus niger. The sequence continues at coordinate 11,039,229 of JAABNY020000035.1, forward strand.
ATGGGTCAGCAGGAGATCTGAAACACGCATGAGCGTATAATAATAATATACATCTGATGTATTGCGTTTCATGATCACTGATCCAAGGTACCTGCCCTTTAAAGTGGTCGGGCGATCAATAGCCCGGAGCTATAGACAAACGTTTTTCTTTTACTATGCGAAAACCAACTTTTTGTCACCATTCAAAACATTCTTACTGAAATTAAACGATCTATTTGCAATTATTTGCTGTTGTATGCTGTTTTGTAGTCTTTTGAATGTTACCTGTTAAATGCTATAAAGACGTACGCATAGCAAGACGCATAACTCTCAAATGAAATATATATTCCAGTTGCATTTCCAAGTCGTGTCTTTTGAGGCTCATAACGAGGCCTCCTATTACACCAAACGGTGGTCCTGTTACTGCACCAGCACCTAAGGTCATGTAAATTTAACACGTTTGTTTATTCTTGATCTGTAATATTCCTTGTTTATGGGCAACGAAGGACCTCTGCTTGAACCCCCTATGTAATTGCCTGAAATTGTTTTCTCATAACGAGGGAAAAAAACTGACGCGTGCAATTGTAGATGAACTCCAGGGACGTATCGGGGGTAGCCGTTTAATTATTCCCACGCCGATTACCGTGCAATTCAATTAAACTCAGAGGCCCGTCACAATGATACAAACACATTAGTCCAATTACAGCCTCTTCCTTAGATGTGTTAATGTGCAGAGCTGTCGCCATGGTAAAAGTGCAGTTGTGCTCACTCTGTACATTTAGGTTGTGTAATTTTTAAATACGCCTGCATCCCATGCAGAAGCCAAACCCGTTCATAAAAATGTTCCTTACATAGCTTAATAATTATTAGCACTTTTAGTAGAATCTTTGTGATATTATGTCTGTGCATAATAACAGTCGGCAAGCTTATTTTGCATTATAAAGGGCATCTTTGAAAACCTAAAAGGTTAAATATGAATTTAATATTGTAACCCGGGTTAGTATTGTTGCATGTTTTAATTGATCTAGTTCCACTATCTTAATTCAATTCAGGATTCACTCAGCTTCCTGAACAAACGCATAAAAATACAATCACAACAGCAAAACCAGCGTTTATCTAGCTTTAATTTTAAACATCGAAGTGTTTCTGAAACTCCGACGTTGAGTTGCAATCCTCTTAAAACAAGCACGGCAAACTGACAGTGGATTATGTCTATGTGTAACTCTTACATGGTAGCTATAGGTTAGTTTGTAAAGTCTTCGCTTCAAAAAATGTTACTTGTTCTGCCCCTAACATTTATTTCCGTCTATTTATTGTGTGATTTTTAAACAGGCCTGGTTCTTACTTTATTATAATAGGTTAATGCGTTTATGCTAATATTGATTAAAATTCTGAGCTGACGTTTAAGTATCGTACAGGTTTCAAAGGTAAAATCTAAAGAAAATATTTTTCTAACTTACAATTTAAAAATAAGTTCATCGTCATACAGGCGAAGGTACACAACCGTGCCCTTCGTGAACAGAAATAAGCAGCTCTCCAGAGTGCTGAAGGCGTCTGTCATCGCAGCTTTAAAGACACGCACATTTGCGTCCCTTTGCGAGGACCGATAAGAAGATGGATCGCAGTGTCCTGAAATGCAGCACTGAAGTTAAACTTTCTTTCATCCTGCTCGTTTTATTTTTTCTTTCACTTTGCACAGTTTAACTTAACTCTGTAGGCAACATACTGTACATGTACGTGTCTGTGGAAATGGATATAGGTGAAAGTTTAACGTAAAAGCAGGAAAAGGGGCAAAGAAGAGAAAAAGCGATCTGGCTTTTTGAGAAGATGAATTACACTAATCAATAAGAGCTACAAAGGGATGGTGAGTACCATATTTCTTAAAATATTTTTAAAACTAATACATTGTAGGCCTATACTTTTGTGAGAGTAGCTTTTATATTACACCCCAGACTCAAATCAAAGTACTTTTTGGAGCGAGAGAGTCGTGTCTGTCTTTTAACTCTGACTCATTATATTTGTCCCGAATTACAAGGCTTTGTAGTTAACGTCAAATTCACAGCTTTCTTGGATCCAAGAAGGACAATGCAACAGACCCCCCTCAATTTCGGAGCCTTTCTATGGGATTTCTTCAATCATCCCCTTTGTCCCCATATCAGAGGAAGACACAGTTTAGTAACACTTCCATTCAGGAACTTTCTATGGCTGATGCTGGCCGTAATGATGTTTCCTCGCCGTGTCCAGTGTCAAGTCTTTAAAGTGGGCATCGTCGGGCCCTGGAACTGTGACCCCATCTATGCAAAAGCCCTACCGGGACTAGCAGCTAAGCTGGCAGTGAGCAGGATAAAGAAAGACCTAAGCCTAGATTTAGGGTATGACCTTGACTCTGTGATTCTCCAGGAGCCGTGCGAGACGGCAAAAGCGCTGACGGCGTTTGTACAGTACGACAGCGTCGTCCATGCCATCGCGGGGCCCGGCAGCCCCGGTTATTGCGATGCGGCCGCACTTTTGGGAAAACACTGGAACAAGGCCATATTTTCCTGGGCTTGCATTAATTACGAGCTGGACCGGCTCCAGGTTTACCCGACGTTTGCTCGGACTTTACCGTCACCCTCCCGGGTCCTTTTCGCCGTCCTGAAGCACTTCGGCTGGGCCAACGTCGGAATCGTCTCAGCCGTGGACGACATGTGGGTGGACACCGCCAGCAAACTGGCCAGCTCTCTTAGAAGCCGGGGGCTTCCCGTTGGGATAGTGTCCGCAGTCGGTGACAACTCCACCGAGACTGAAACGGCCCTGAGGAAAATCCAAGCAGCTGGAGCGATCAAAGGTAAGCTGCATGCGTTTCCGTTGCATTAACGTCAACTGCCAAAGAACACTCAATAGCTTAGTTTCGCTTTATGTTATGGAAATATTGTTTGCAAATAGAAATAGATGTTCTGCAAAGTCATTTAAAAAATAACTTTGCTGGATAAACTTCTTAATGGTTTGCGACACATTTTTACAGCACTCTCTACATTTCTTTTGATATTTTTATGCTATAACAATAAATAATAATAATAATAATAATAATAATAATAATAATAATAATAATAATAATAATAATAATAAACAACAGTCAAGTAGCTTGTGATTAAGTGACAATATTACCAATTGCAGTTAATCCATCCACTTGCTCAGTCCAGGGTCACTGAGACCCTGTAATGTAGTGCTAAAACAAATCCCACTTGTATCAAAATCTCTTGTGGCTTCTTGCATAGGAGTGCCTCCACTCTAGGGATCATAATAGTCAGCATGCAAGAGGGGGATTTTTAGTATCTTATGGGAGTCACGCTAAGCTAATAGGAGAGGCCTACTTCAAAGATGCTTTAGCTAATTAAAGCAGTAATTAAGGACAGATCTAACGTGGTATATAAATTTTACTTCACTTTATGTGTCAGTACAGGGACACATTCTTCATTCAGTGCCACAATGATCTGATAAATACATTTCTTAAATGTCAGATCTTAATGCAGGTTCGAAATTAGCATATATTCTGTATATTTATGCTTATTGTCAATTCACTTGATACTTATTTATGTTCAGGTTTTGGTGTTTTAGTGTTCATATTCGTGCATTGTTTCCCTCATTCCATTTACTAACACCCCCCCCCCTCTCGGATTGTGTTTTTTTCTCAGCTTCTCTTTTACCTTTTTAGTGTTAATTGTTTTAAATAAAATGTCTGCCTTTTATAACTGTTTCTCCATTACTCATTTTAAAAATTAACTCCTTACATTACACATACTTTGTGATATTCTGTTAAATATTCAGCACCGAAGAGTTCATTTGGATTGTTTAGACAGCCTTTCTTATGTCGACATGTGTATAAATTATTATACATAAAAGTCTTCATTCATCATCACCATAAGCCCTCAGTGCCGTTTCTGACCACTTCTGAAATATCAGTGTTATTTCAGCATCAATGTTAAGCTTGAACTCTATATGTTTCTGTCTTCTCAAAGCTAGTTTAAGATTAAAATTTGTTGAAGATAAGGAGACAATAACAAGCAGTCACGGCCCGCGGCTGCATTGCAGTTGTGTCACGTGCATCTGCGTCTGCATTGCAGTTGTTGTCATGTGCATGCACTCGGTGTTGATTGGCGGAGAGCTGCAGGCCTCGTTCTTGCTGAAGGCCCACGAGATGGGTCTCACGAGGGGGAGGTACGTCTTTGTGCCGTACGACACCCTGCTGTACAGCCTTCCCTACAGCAACGCCTCGTACGCACCGCTGCAGAACAACAGCAGGCTGCGCGAGGCCTACGACGCCGTGCTAACGGTCACCGTAGCGTCCGAGCTCATGTCCTTCAACGAGGCGCTCCTGGTGGCGGGCCGCTTGGGCCAGATCGCTCTGCCACAGCAGCCTCAGCAGGTGAGCGGGGGCTTGTTTTTCCTCCGTTGTAACAAAGAAGAAATAATGTCCAACCACACCAGTGGAAAGATTCATCCATAAGTATATCACCTTTGTCTTGTTCCCAGTCAATGCATACAGATCTAGAAATTTGACCCTTCCATTATTTGTAGTTGTACCCTTATTCAGTGCCTGTTTCAGTGCTTGTTCCTCATCACTGCTTTTGTTATACTCTACCATAAAAAAATCCCTGTTGCTTCCTACCATCCTCATATCACAACGCTCTGATCACTATCCCACTGGAAGAAACCTTATACATACATCATCCTAACAGATTACAGCCAATTTACAAATGTCCGGCTTTTACGACCTGTGAGTCATCTGTGACCTCCTGCCCACTCCTCTCCCAGCTCAGCCTTCTACTACAAAACTAATTTTTAAGACACAGTCAACAACTGAATGAATCCCCACACATATTTTACCCTGCATTCATAGAGCAGCAATAAATCATTTTCCTAAAAGATACTTCCAGTGACACAAGTTTTTATATGATCAGTTGATATCAAGTTCTGTTTGTTTCTAGTAAATGGTTTACAATGGTTCTAATTCAATTTAAGCTACATCTGTACAACATAAGATGAAGAAATAGTAGTTCAGTATTTGAAGAGTGTCGTCTCTGTTGTCATACTCTTGACTATGGAGCTGCAAAGTGAAAAAGATACAGGAAATCCCTCTTTTGGTTCCGTCCATCCTGGTTGAATCACCTACGTTTACATTCCAGGTTTCCCCATTTTTCGGAACCATCTACAACAGTATTTACCTCATTGCCAAAGTCATGCACAATGTCCGGAAAGCAGGGGAATGGCTGTCCGGGACGAGCCTGGCCTTCTTCAGTAGGAATATTACATTCATGGGCTTCAACCAGTACATTCAGATAGACAGTAATGGCGATGGGGTCACCAGCTATGTGGTCCTGGACACGGATGGGCAGAGCACTGAGCTCTACTCCACCTACCTGGTGGACCTGCGGGGAAACATGCTGACCTTTACTGGCAGAGCCATCAACTTCCCTGGAGGCTCCCCACCGTCTAAGGACTCCAGCTGCTGGTTTAACCCAGACACCATCTGCACAGCAGGTGTGAGCTTTCACCTCACTATAAGCTCATGGGGGTTTCACTTACACAAAAATGTTCTGAGGGCAGAAGGAGAAATGATTGGTTCCGAGAGATAACCAATTAGACTGTGGAGGAGATGGGTCCTAGCAAGTTGAGGAGGGGCCAAAGCATATGATTGGTTAGTCCCGCCTCCTATAATTGATTGGACCCGCCTCCTTTACAAACTCTTTAGAAGTCCACATAACACCTCATGGACATGCTTCTCATGTGCTAATCATTACATAGGCTACAGAAAGGGAAGGTGAGGATGTGAATGCGCATTTACAGGCTGGTGTCTTGTGATCAGAAGAACGACATAGGTGACTGTGATGTCCGAACCGCAGCATGATTGTCAATTCAGTGCCCGCTGGAATGCCATGGCTAAACCCACCCAAGCTGCTTTACTTACACGCAGAAGAACGTTACTCAACCATAATAGTTAAAAGATCTGCTTTGTAATTTCTAAATATATATGTTCAGGAATTAAACATTATCCATTTACTATTATAACCTCTTCATTATTGATTGCTGTATCACATGGGCCCTGTGACCCTGCATAAGACATAGCAGACATAGAGGATGGATGGATGGAGTAATGCTTTTTCTTAGTGAAAATCATTGATGATCATGAGGGGATCAGATGGTAAATATTGTATTCCCATTGTCTTTATTGTCTCCTATTGTGTTCATCTACATGTGTTTCTGTTCTCTTTCCTGTCCCCAAGGTGTGGATATGACTTACGTCATTGTGGTCTCTGTGGCTGTCTTCATTTTAGCCGTCGGTGGCACGGGTTTATCTTTATTTATAAGGTACTGTTACTTATTTGTTTTATTTTTTGCAGTCTTCAATAGCCTTGCATTGGGGCAAAAAAAAGTTGAGAAGGGTATATTTAAACTGCAAATATTAAAAGTGAACAATGACAAAAGAGCATGGACTCAAATGGAATTTCAAAAAGTATATTTCCACTGTTGTGTAAAAGGTCAACAATCCCATTCAGATGGGCCAGAAGGCTACTTGCGACTATGGTCGTTTTATTTTAATCCTGACATCTGTTGGATTATGACAGGAGACGCGTACATCAGATTCAGCTGGTGAAAGGGCCCAATCGAGTACTCCTGACAATAGAGGACCTCACCTTCATCAACCCTCAGCTCAGCAGCAAGGCAAGTGCTTCCATACACCATAGACAGCAAGAAAACTCTTTGTCAGTCTCTAGTTTGCTATCAGGTCTGTACGTTGATAATGTCAGATGTAAAATGAAGGGTAACTCCGCACGTCATCATTTTGAAATGCACATCGTGTTTTGTAGAAAGTAACGCTAGAGGACCTGAGTGACTCGAAAAGTGTCATGGAGAGCATGAAGTCGGGAGACAGGTCTCATTCTGTGCACAGCACGACAGCAGCAACTCACGAAACGACCAACGTCGCCGTGTATGAGGTATGTAGGCCGTTCTTACAATTCGGTCACTCAAATATGTCAGGATGTTAACGTTTGAGATTTCATACCCACAGGGTGACTGGGTCTGGCTGAAAAAGTTCGAGGAGGGGCAGTTCAAGGACGTCAAGACCAGCACAACTAAGATCTTCAGAAAGGTATGTTTATATCGGCACGCCGATATGTGGACAAGGTAAAAGAGACGATATTTTAAAAGGACGGCGGAGACATGCAGCTGTGGCGATGGGCTCCAGGCTAAACAGAGCATCCATTAGCTGCATCTGTCATTTATAAAATAGGTCTGTTTCTTCGCATTGTTTCCGCTTGATGTTCTCATATGCCGAGACGATACTGGCCGCTTACACACTGCTAGAGACATTCCGGAATGGTTTCATGAATGTCCGAAAGAGTATCACAGAACCTTTATGAAAGATACTAAAACCAGACTGTCAAATAGATTTCCACCTCATTTATTCTTCAAAGATCTGGAAGCCTTACATTTTGAAGACTATATCGCACTACATACCATTCAGGACATGTATGGCAAGGCAAAGGGTTGTCCTTCTCCTAGTAGTACCTTTATTTTAATCCATCTATCCATTCATCTTCTAATTATGTGTCCAGGACAGGGTCACATTACTAGCTCATTGGAGGTTTATTTACACAAAGGAGGTGGGACCAGCCAATCATATGTCTTGGTCCTACCAAATCTAGTTGCTTGGATCCACCTCCTCCACAATTTGATTGGTTTGAATCAATCGTTTCTCCTTCTGCCCTCAGAATATTAGTAAAACTCCCATGATCCTCATGCTATATTGTTATGGTTTTTCATAATTGTGCCCATAATTCACTTTCACACCTAACGTGTGCAAAATGTAAAGCTACAAAATATTGTCGATTCAGGTGGTTGGCCTGCTAATGTTACTACCTAATATGCCTTATTTTTCCAGATGAAAGATCTTCGCAATGAGAACGTTAACCCATGTCTGGGCTTTTTCGCGGACTGCAGCATGTTTGCCGTAGTGACAGAGCACTGTTCCCGTGGCAGTCTGCAGGACCTTCTTCGTAATGACGATGTCAAGCTGGACTGGATGTTCAAATCCTCTCTCCTCTTGGATCTCATTAAGGTTCGCTTCTTCCCTTTTCCATAGAGTCTTTGATATTCCCTTCATCGAAATAGACCCTGGACTGTACTTCTAAACTGGTGGTCGGCCTCCTAATTCTAAGTCAGTGTTTCTAAGTCATCTGGTCCAGGACCCACAGACAGTTCACGGTGCCGGCTGGGAGGGAGCAAAAATGTGGACTGTTTGCCAGGGAGCTGGGAGGGAGCAAAAACGTGGACCGGCTGTAGGTCCTTGAGGACTGTATTGGAAAAAAACTCTTCTACAATAAGTGATACATATTGTTTTCTGATCATTAGGGCATGAAGTACCTGCACCACAGAGAGTTGGTCCATGGGAGGCTGAAATCGCGAAACTGTGTGGTAGACGGTCGTTTCGTGCTGAAAATTACAGATTATGGATATAATGAGCTCCTGGAGTCCCAGAAGGCCCCAAGGAAGGAGCCTGTAGCTGAAGGTACTAAAATCAAAGACAAGGTCACAAGCACCGTGACAACCAAACATTGACTTTGTTTCTTAATAATTATGCGCCATATTTTTACCATTGGCATTACATTTCAATTGGACAGATTTGTCATAGTTCCCTGAAGTTTTGGGACTTTAATAGCAAAGAAAAATATGCTAGCCTGAGGAGTTATATCATTATTCAATATCGTGATCCTTTTTAAATACTGTGTATACCAAAGTGTCAAGATCTCAAGCTTTAAACGCCGCTTTTGTAACAACGTGATACAAGTCATATGATGACAAGGGAATTCTTTCTTCAGATCTATTTTGGTCCGCTCCAGAGCTTCTTAGAGACCTGGAAATGTCTCGGAAGGGGACGTACAAAGGGGATGTATATGCCTTTTCCATAATACTCCAGGAAGTTGTTGTTCGAGGAGCTCCTTACTGCATGCTGGGTCTGAGCCCCGAAGGTAAACCCTAAGGGTATATTTATTATTCTCTACAGACCTTTTGTGTTGCATTAGCGTGGTTACTGGTAGACACTATAAAGTATATACTTAAATACATACATTACTCTAAATGGATTGAAGAAAAACAGCTAACAAAATATGGTGTAAAAAAACTGCATTATTTATTTAGGGCTTATTTATTTCATTTTTGTTCATCATCACTTAAATTTACTGGAAACTGCTATTGATTTCACTGTCTCAAGCATAATTTTTTTAAATGTTTTATTTAGTGTGTTATTATATGGCCAATAATTTAAATACATCTCCTAAAAGCCTATAAAAGGCAAAAACTGTACATTGGATTGAGATGTGTTCTTCAGAGTGTTCTTCAGAGTGATCTTCAAATTGTTCTTCAGAGTGTTTTTCAAAGTGTTCTTCAATGTTCTTCAAAGTGTTCTTCAGAGTGTTCTTCAGAGTGTTCTTCAGAGTGTTCTTCAAAGTGTTCTTCAGAGTGATCTTC
>JAABNY020000035.1:11048817-11080636 GCA_015164015.2 Brevimyrus niger
GTGTTCTTCAGAGTGTTCTTCAGAGTGTTCTTCAGAGTGTTCTTCAAAGTGTTCTTCAGAGTGATCTTCAAAGTGTTCTTCAGAGTGTTCTTGGTGTCCCCACCCCTGCCAGAGATCATTAGGAAGGTGAAGAAACCACCGCCGATGTGTCGGCCGACTGTGTCCCCTGACCAGGCACCCCTGGAGTGTATCCAGCTGATGAAGCAGTGCTGGAGCGAGCAGCCTGACCGGAGGCCAACATTTGAAGAAATCTTCAACCAGGTGAGCAGCCATGCTCCCTAATTCCCAACCTGGGCCACACATGAGGCCCCCTAGTGGGTCTGGATTCTCGCAGCTGAATGACAAATTGTCGTCTGATTGTATGTCCCAGTTCAAGATAATTAATAAGGGCAAGAAGACCAACATCATTGACTCTATGCTGCGCATGCTGGAGCAGTACTCCAGCAACCTGGAAGACTTGATCAGGGAGAGGACCGAGGAACTGGAGGTGGAGAAACATAGGACTGAGAAGCTGCTTGCTGAGATGCTACCACCGTGAGTTTGTCTCGCAACACCCAGAAAGACATATTACTTACTTTTTATAGGAACTTCTATTACCTGTTTTAAGAGAAGAATTGTTTCTACTTGGAGATAAAGGTGCAACCTTGGTGCAAAGAATCTATACATTGCATGTAAAGCCTGGATTTTGTGTTGAAGATCTGTTGCAGAAGCTTTGAAGACAGGGGGCACTGTGGAGCCTGAGTACTTTGACCAGGTCACCATTTACTTCAGCGACATTGTGGGCTTTACCACCATCTCCTCCCTCAGCGACCCAATTGAGGTGGTTGACCTCCTCAATGACTTATACACTCTGTTTGATGCCGTGCTTTCCAACCATGATGTCTACAAGGCAAGCCAACCCGTAGCGATAAGTGACAAACACTGGATATGTGTCTTATGGGCAGGGGGTAATGTGATGGAAGGAAGGGTCACATAGGCTTTTCTTCTTCCAGGTGGAGACCATTGGTGATGCCTACATGGTGGCCTCAGGGCTGCCGAAGAAGAACGGCAACAAGCACGCGGCAGAGATCGCTAACATGTCCCTGAACATCCTGAGCTCTGTGGGCTCCTTTAAGATGCGCCACATGCCGGATGTGCCCATCAGGATACGCATTGGCATCCACTCAGGTGAGCCCAGCCCAGCCGTCTCCACGGCACTGGCCCCTCGACAGGTAGCACTGGCTTGAAGACCCTCCACGGCTGTGATTAATAAGACTGGCAGCATTTGGCTGAATCTAGTGAGAAACAGGATGTGGAATTGACCAATTAAATCAAAGAGATCTGTTTGAATGGAGTCAGAGAACAGCAGAGCTTGGCAGCTCCATCACCTTAGCCTTCCAAGCCTCTCTTTCTCATCGCTACCTGGCAGGACTTTACTGCTTCTACGCAGTAGAATCCTCGAAGCAGGACTGGACAAGGTTAAGAACTGCCCCCTGGACTTCTGCCCAGACAGGCTCACCGCAGTTACATGAAAATGTCTGGTGTCCAGTATGTCATATGACCAGCCCAGGCCCGTCTCCAAGCTCAACAGCAACTCTTAACTTTTGTTTTTGATTAGCTTCCCGAACACAGCATGATTCTTAGTGTTTACAAGGACACACTCATCTTTTGTGTTATTTATAAGGGGAAGCTCTTGCTGTAGCAAACTGTGGCACGAATGTGTGACATCTTTTCATCAGGACCTTCCTGGGACTTTTGGTCCCGATCCTTAACCAGAAGCTCTGTAGGTCCCACATGATCAGCGAACAAATAAGTGACAAGTGTCTGTCGTTGTTCAGGTCCCTGTGTAGCTGGCGTGGTGGGCTTAACCATGCCTCGGTACTGCCTTTTCGGGGACACCGTAAACACCGCCTCTCGTATGGAATCCACCAGCTTGCGTGAGTCTCTGCCTCCCTTGAGTCACTACCATTAATTTTGCCCAAATTCATGAAATCAGATCCCTCCCGAACTTACGAACGAACGTTGATCCGAACAAAGGAGATTGTACACATAAATAATTATATTATTGCTTGCAGTATTGCAATGTACCATTTTTGATCCACATTGGATAGAGTATTGCATAGTATGCTATTTACTATATATGTGTATTAGATTAATTTTTTTCAATGTAACAAATTCAACTAATACCTTGGACAAATCTGTAAAATAATATCATGTTGAAACATGATGCTTTCCTTGCCAAAATTTGTTTATATTATTGTTTTACAATATGCAATATGCATGTACTGTTTACAATGCATTACTGTAATATGATATCATTTGATTTTACGGTGTTATTTACGGTGTTATTTCCTGGTCTAGCTTACAGAATTCACGTAAATATAAGCACAGTGAATATTCTGCAGACTCTGAATGAGGGATACAAGATAGAACTCAGGGGAAAAACAGAGCTGAAGGTGAAAAAAAATCACATCTATCCCTTTCTTATGCTCAAACTTTCTGGATGAAATCAAATAACGTTCAGTATCTGACTGAGATGAGTCTTTTTTTTTGTCTAGGGCAAAGGCATTGAAGAGACATACTGGCTTGTGGGAAAATCCAGCTTTTCAAAGCCACTGCCAAAACCACAAGAACTAAAACCAGGGTAAGACCTCCAAGGACTGACTGTGCCATAAGTAATGACTGTCTGCTCGAGTTACAGATATCATGTGGGCATCTAGACTTACACTTATATACAAATATAAAATACGGCGACAGTGCCAATGAGAGGCGGATAATTCAGGTCCAGAAATCTGACCAGGTGAGTATGTTGTGACTGTGAGTCTTTATACTCAGCTGGTGGGTTGAAACAAAATCTTGGTCTGGATTTTTACGTTCTGGACCTGAACTATCCACCTCGTCATGCCAATGCACAGTAAAACATCTAAACAAAGAACTTACTACAGCACCGCTGGATTTTATCTCAAAACACGAATTGCTGATTTATATTCAGTGAATACTAGTGGCCAAAATTGTTCAATTGTTCAATTGTTGCTTCATTTGCTTGTTTAATCGTCCAATGTATATTTGTAAACATTCTCTGATTGTTTATAAACATTACTGCCAATATTCTTCCATCTCCATAAATAGTGCCGTATCACATGTTACAAATGACTCTGACAACAAAGTGCCTTAATGAAATCATTGTTAGCCAACATTGCTGGAGGAGGGTGGGGACCGTGGTCCTCTTTGGGGAGAGAGGGCCTTGATGTCGCCTGTGCGTTCTGTCCGCAGGGAAGACAATCACGGCCTGCTTCCAGAGGATATAGCTAAATACAAACAAAGGAAAGCAGAGCGAAAGCAGTGATGCTATGAATGGGCAAAGACAGTGAGTTAGCCTTAGCATGCTGTGTTGTGTTGTGTGGGGATGTAGCTTACAGATGTCTTGATGCATGGAGATGGTGGTTCCACGCGTGGCTGGCTCTCACGGTGCTCTGAGAGCTGCGTTTCCACCCACCGGGGGGGGGGGGGTGTTTAGGTGTGAGACACCCACCCTGGGAGAACCCCCCCCACCGACAACACGTGTCTTGTTCTGCACGTCTGCTCCGCAGGGACAACTGGCAGGAAATGGTGACGGAGGAAATCAAATCCCTGTTCCGGAAGGCCAACCGGCAAGTAGACAAGCCCAAAATGTGAGAGGGAGGAGCAGGGGGAAGGTGGAAAACAGGAGGGCAGGTGACCACGACGTGTGAGAAGAGGACAGCTTACACAGAGCGCTTTAATAGGATTGGCTGTCGGATCTTCTGTCTAATCGTGTTGTAGCCTGCACTGCTAAAACTGCAGGGTCATTATTTTAAAAATAAAATTTTAAAAAATATATGTTCTTGTGCAAAATTTGGTTCATTTGGCCACCATGTGGCCCATATTTTTAGTAAAAAAAAATCTGGTATAGTTTCTTAGTCTTCAATATACCTCGTAGTAAAGTATATTTTTATTTTTAAAAGTTCTGGTGATATTCCTTTAATCCTATAGGTTCCATGTCATGAACTACTTGCTAATTTCAGGTAGTAAATTCCCATCCAGATGTAACCAGCCTCTGAAAGCAAACAAGAAACTTTTTCGTTCAAAGTACAATTTACTAAACGTACAAACATAAATATATCCCAAAAAGTTTAGTCTGAAAAGCTAATTTCCTTTAAAAACAGCAACTTGGTTTTTGAAAGCAGTGGGCAGGAGGGCAGGAAGAGGTTGCACTGGGGAGGGAATAAAAGGTGTTACCTGCTCCCTGGGATTGTCTTCCTCCCTGGGGAGGATATCATGCTGGATTAGCTTCAGGGGCTGCTTATTTCATTAGCCTGTTAGGTTTATGTAAACAGAACGTATGCCACAATTATAAAAAGAACCAACAAACAAACTGAAAGCACATTACACTTGTATTGACTTCTACATCCAGCCCTCCTGTATTTTCACCTGAATTCAGGTGTTTCCAAATTTTTGCCACGCTTTCTGTCTATATAGGATACTGGTTATTGGTGGCAATCAGTAAGACCTGCACCAATCATGAAAGGGCAATGCATGTCGTTATGAGACCGCGCTGCCTTTCAACAGCAACAGAAGTCTAGGTTGGTCACATGACCCACTGACACTGTGGTCAGACCCACTGTTTACTGCAGGGGTGGCCAGTCTTATCCGCAAAGGGCCGGTATGTATGCAAGTGTTTGGGATAACCTGCAGGTCAGCTGTTCAAACTCAGGTGTGAGGACTCTTTCAGCCAATCAGTCCTCTAATTAGTAATCTAATTAGGGAGTTCCAGCGAAAACCCGCATACACGCCAGCACTTTGCGGATGAGATTGGCCACCCCTGGTGTACCGGCTGTACCACTCACGGTTCCTGGAAAACCGTCCCGGTTTCTATGTAGCTTATCTTTCTTAATTAATTCATGGATACATATGCGGGGGAATGTTTCGTTTACTTCAGCGTGGCTTGGGCTTAGATGAAGGTAATTCCAAGACTTTGTGATGAGCTTTTTCTGAAAATACTTTTGAGAATACTGATTAATTAATGTTAATACTACCTTTTTGTGTTTAATACTGAAAGCACCTAATTATGCTGTAAAGACAACAGCTGATGACAGTGGTATTATAAAATCTGCCAGATTCAACATTAATGGATATGTTAGGCTTGTACAGATACTGAGCAAAGGAGTGCCTTATCAAGAATATTAGCACAAAAAAATAGCATAATGAATTTGCTCTGGTGGATAATGTTTTTAAAATTAGTTCCTGACAGGAAATGAAATATTTAAGAAAACTTAGATGTCACTAATCCAAGTAAAGAGCAAATAAACCTGGTTGTTTAATTGAATAAAAGACCTTGTCTAAATGATATTGAAAAGTAATTATGCATATATGCTCGTATATATGCTTGTGTCATTATCATCCTTTTGTGGCTGTTTTTTATTGCTTTGTTTAAAGGTCAGGATCTGTTTCATTGTTTATCTTACCAGATTTCTGGATAGTGAGGCTAGAAGCTATTTAAAGCAGGGTTCCCCAGTTCCGGTCCTTAAGGCCGAGTCCACAGCACAGTTTGTGGAATTCCCTGCTCAGACACACCTTATTCATCTCACCAGCCAATTGGCAGGTTTAGTAGGTGTGTCTAAGCAGGGTAACCTGCAAACTGTGTTACAGATCAGCCCTCCAGGACCGGAAATTAGGGAACCCTGCTTTAAAACATACCTGTCCCAGTTAAGTACTGTACAGCTTCAAATGTAAATACTAAAGAACAGATGTTGAATTGTCCCTTCCTGTCAAGTACTGAAGGAATGGGAAGTGGATTTTGATCTACCTCTTATTAACTTAATGATAATGCAAACATAAGCTAATAAAACAGGACACCAAACTCAAACTGTATGATGTTAAATGAGGCATAAAACTGCCATAGAATCACTGTGTCATGGGCATATCTCTTCATAAAGGACATAAGGTTCAGTGTCTTTGTGCAATAAACTTGCTTACTCTAACGTGTAACATGGTGTGATGATGTTATGTTAATGTCAATCTCAGTGCATTTGAGAAATATCGACCAGCCCATCAAGGCTGGAAATGAAGTTCAAGACAATTTTGTGAAACTTTTTTTCAGTTTTTGAACAATACATCTTTCCTATACCGTTTCATAAACGCCAATGCCTTTTCATAAAACCAGGTTCCATTGCATAAAAGTAAAATTAAGACCAAATAAAATCTTCTGTTTTTAATACAATGCTCCCTGTTATTGCAACAACACGAAAAATTCACACCAGAGCACCATTACTTTGCATTACTTTGTTTAATTTCCTAAGCTGATAAATGCTGTGGAGTACGCTGTAATTCGTGTTTCAAATTTAATATAATTAACTGGGGTGTAGAGAACAAATTGCTCGTCACTTTGTTTTATCTGAAAGCAAGATGCAATAAATAAATATTTTGCGGTACCTTTCTCTCCAGCAGGTGGCGCTTGAAGGACACGCAGAACTCACATATCAGTTTTAAAGACACATTTTCATATTTCCCCGCTACCATGTGCTAGATAAGATGAGAAAGAGGATTTCCATGTATTACAGGTACAAAAACCTTGATTTTCTTCACTTATGATTGGTATTTATTATAAAATTATGTTGCGTACTATATATGTATTTCTAAATTACATATGTCTAAGTCATTGGTTGTTAAAATATCTATTATAGACGGAAATTGTGTAAAATCCGATTTAGTAATTTTGTGGTTGGGAATATCAGTGTCAAGATGTTAATGTACTGGCAAAACTGGGATGGCGATTTCCCATACTTGAGATTCAACAGATTCAATTCCTAAAATGGCAAATAAGAAGCATCTCTGCGTGTCATGCTCTAAAAGAGGCGAAAGCAACTGGAAGCAAACTAAAGGTTCCACGTGTCATTGTAGAGCATTAGCCTTCTTTTCAAAAGGTCGGGGGAAAACAGTAAGAAAAGCGACGACGTAAAAATTACTGAGTTACTATATGTTTACTGTTTCTCTCCGCGTTAACCCTGCACTCCTGCAGCTCCAGTTTCCATGGCGCCTGCTCATCCGAGGAGATCCTTGCAAACACTGATAACAGGCCTGGAGCGACAATTTGGCATACGTGGCATTTTTCCGGTGAGCCGACGTGTTAATGGGTCGGACCCCCATCCCCGATCGGCGGAAATCATTCATGGGTGTGGATGTGCGGAAGGCTTGTCTTGGTAAAAGAGTCGATATTTAATCCAAGTCCAGTACTGCCGAATAATATATCGTATAATTTAATAATCAGTGAGTTCAGTATCAGGGATAATATCCGGGGCATTAAGAACACTATATAGGCTACATGTTTAAATGCTTCAGAGGGAGCGTTGTGCAGTAAAACGGCTAATCGTGGGCGGTTTTTCGCGACCATCACGATCTTGTGTCTTTGTTCAGTTCTCTATACAAGTAGGATACTTATAAGTTTCAGCTACAGAATATTGCTGTTGTATTATACAGTCATATTGATTTAGTGTCTCGTCTTGTTTTGCAATGATTTATTTTCTTAGTTTATCACTGGGATTTCGCACAAAATTCACTTGTGCTTTACAAGTCTCACGTAATATGATGAAGTTGACCTAATTTAGTAAATGTTACGTTATATATGTTAACATGTATCGGGGGGAGAATGGAATTGCTGTTTCATACGCTTTAGATGAGCACTCCATTGTCGTAAATGTAACCGTACGTTAAAAACTTGTACAACTGCAAAAGGTGCTCGAATGAACTAACACGTACAGCACGAGTTTTGTTTTTATGAGTTTTATTCAAAAAAAACAAAGGTGACAGTTTTACACTGTTGCATCATTCCAACATAAATCACGTGGCAAGAACCCTGGATAACAACCTGAAAAAGAATATAGAGCCCGTCGTGTACTGGATTTTGCCTTTTTCAGAACAGTTTCAGTGCACACTGATGATAGTTTAACACAAATTACTGGGTTTCTTTGGCATGGGGAGGTCTAAACAGCACCACATAATCTTTTGACATCAATGCAAAACTTTCTTCTTTTTACTTTAAACATTAAAGATATCCTCACAAAACCTGCATGTTTCTTTTGGATGGACTTTTGGATCGATTGGACAATGATGGCAAAAATCAGAGAGATCATACTTAATATAAGCATGCTAGTCACATGACTTTGCGAAACAGGCACGTGGTTGTTAATACTCATCAAGCTAAAGAACTGTTCCTCATTGGTGTTTCAATGTTGGCGGGGATTCACTGTGCAGTCACGTGACATTTTGTTTACCTTTGAGCCCAGCAGATATAAAAGTATATTAGCCAAACTGACTGTCAGTGAGGGTGTTTCTCACATATGCCTCAGAAGGGGCAGGCCCAGATACTGGTCCATACTTAATATAGTGGAATGTGCTTATGAGGTAACAGACCTAACAAAAACATTTCCATTGCCTTTTCATACTCAATTCAAACACAGTAAAAGTTGACATCCCTGGGAATCACTATAACTCGTCACGCATCTTGTCACCCTTGGGTCGAACCAGCCTGCCAATGAAGAGGATAGAGTTGGTCTTGTTGTCCTTCACCATAAAGATGAACGGGTGGTCCGCGTAGAACAGCTTAGGGTTCCGGAGCTTCTCCGTGCCGAAGATGCTTGGGTCAAAGGGGTTCCCCTCGGTGTCCCACTCCAGGGCTGAGGCATGGAAGACGTTGGACAGGTACAGGTCCTTCTTCCCAGAGATGTTGGACAGGTCAGCCTTGTTTTTATCCACTGCCTCAGTAAGGCCAAGCTGACCAAGGTGTTTCTGGGAGAACATGAAAATTAGTGTTAAAATCCTGCGGAGATTAAATGTTTTAAAAACCTTTGACTTGACCTTTGAATATTATTTGGTAATTATAGTAGTTAACTAAGGTATCAGGCAGTCCTATTTCAGACATCCAGACATCAATAGACAATAAAAATTGTAACTCAGAGTGAGATTTCAAAGAACAGTAAAAATGAACCAACGTCAAGTCCAATTTCAAAACACAATTCAAGTCCAAGCTAATGATGCCACGAGGGAAACCTTCATGATAAAAGTGCAGCGATCCGAGTTGAATTGGAAGCCTTCTATTGCCCTCAGATCATTTACCTGCAGGTTATGACTGACTTCCAGGCTCACTTTGGGCAGAGACACTGCCACCGCCTTCTCCTCCAGCTTGCTCAGCCAAGCGTCCACCTGCTTGCGGGTCATCAGCTTCTCCAGCCTCTCCAGGGGCTCCACGTGGTACGGCATAATGAACACCATGCTGGACATCTTGTGGGCCAGAGGCATCTCCAGTACAAACAACTTGTTTTCCGTATCTTCGTGAAGTTTGTATAACCCTAAGTGACAGAGAGGGAAAGTGAGACTGAAGCCTCCCAACTCTTCATAGTCTTCCAAGCTCCTTTTAACACAACTTAGTCCATTCTATAATGCTGCCATTGCAGTATTACTATTCGTTTAATTGTAAAGGTCAGCTAGGGGCATAATTAAGGTACTTACCCGTGCGATGCATCATTGGAACGGAGACAGTAAATGAGCGAGACACCATAAAACCACGGTTGTCAACCATTTTGTGGTGGAACTTCTCATCCCAATGAGCTGTAGGTAAATGTTAGAATTACAAGGGTAAGCAGGGGAAATCGCGCCTTGAATCATCCGAATGCTCATCAGCCTTTCAAAGACCTACTTACTTTTAAAGAACATAGCATTGACGATCATGGCTCCGTCCGTCTTCTCCACGTCTTTGGTGATCTCCGGCAGTCTCCCATCGGTGGATTCGGACGCCCACTCGTTGATGGAGTTTATGGCGCTCCGCTTGTCCCGGAAGTTGATCTTGGAGTGCTCCACCTTGTAATGCTTCTTGCTGTTCTTGACGAAGTCATCGGCGAAGGTGACGGAGCTGGGGCCGTACAGCCGGCTGCTGATCTTCCAGGTGACGTTGCGGGCCGTCGAGTTGCTGACCTCGGTGAGGAGCTCGGCCAGGCCGGCGTGCAGGTGTTCGTCTTGCACCTTGCCGGCGCTGAGCACGTCCTTGACTTGGGAGGCCGTGGACGCCTTGCCGCCGAGGGCGACCAAGCCCAGCGAGGAGGCGACGACCACCGGGGAGATGAGGATGTTCTCGAGGTTCTTCTCCTTGGCCACGTCTTGGTATAGGCTGAAGGCCAGGTTAGCGCTGTTGTCTGCTAAGGTGGCGGCATGGCTGCTGAGCGTCTTCTCAGCAGTGGCCGACGCAGCCATCAGGCACAGAGCTACCAACTTTATCACCCACATTCTTTCAGAATCAGAATCTTCAGTGATTGAGAGCAGCAATGAATACCTGAAATGGGAGGGGAAATATGAAATTTAATACAGTGTCCCCCAGCTCTAGTATAAAAAAATAATAATAATAATAATGAGGGTTTCTATTTTAGAATTTACTCTGCAAAAATGCTTTTTTTTGTATAGCTTTGTGCTGTGGAAAAAAAAAAACGTTTGCCAACGTTTAGCCGTTCCGCCGGGGAATAACATGTAATTATTCCGCTAGCCATTCACTGTGCAGCCGCCGTCGGTCTGGCAAATTCCAAGCAGATGTTTTACATAACAGCCACATCAGCAGCTGTGGATCCTTCATAGCTGACGCTGAACACCAGAGACACGGGCACTGCCTCGCAAAGCAGAACTACGATTTGCACTTACCTGCTAACTTAACGTTACAATTTAGGCAAGCCTTAATATAATAAGTATATAATTAATCTAAAAAGGGTTTTTAATTATAACAGCTGGAGCTGGTGTTGAGTTGGTGTACTTCCCATGTTATCAGATTCTTCCCACTGCCTACTGTACAGTCTCTTTAGAACTCTCTCTCCACACAATGCATTCATTCATGATTTCCAGCTGGATTCCAGTTGACACATTCATGAGAATCACTATGTTCTTATGCTATATGAGGGTGTGTCTCTGTCACTGGAGACATGGGTATCTGCTGCAATCTCAGCCAGATCTCAGCCAGACAGAAGCACAAATCATGTAGCTTAAGGCAATCAGAAAGTCTTATCTTTTTCAGATTCTCCCCCCCCCCCCCATGCTACCATTTGGGTTAACAACCCTGTTCCTTTTAACTCCAGCATTAGAAACAAAGTGGGGACATGGAATAGTTACAATGTTTTTGTGTGGTTTGTTTCAGATTTTATTTCAACAACATTTGGATACCTTCAAAGGTTTTCATACTGATGTCAACTTTTGCGATTTTCATTCTGAAAAACAAGAGGTGCATAGTATAATGGCCACAGGGCAAAGTAAAAGTACTTCAGGTGGAGAAAAGAACGATAACTTTTTCTCTTTCATATTCTTTCTGTATTGTGTCTAGTTACTTTTAAAAATCATTTACAGTCCCTGAGAAGGCCACATCAATGCAGTATACATGTAGTCAGACACAGAAAAGACTCTCATTGGCTAGAAGAAATCTAATGGGACTTTCTGTCCAATCAGAACTTCCACAGTGGGGAGAAAGATTTCCTGTGAGAAGAGTCATGTTTCAGTGACATCCTTTTAACCACTCCCTGCACTAAAATGTAATGATACAGTTAACTGAAATTTCTATAGAAAAAAATCCAACTTGTTCCTTTAAAGTGTTGATTCTGAATAGCAAAATCCCTTCCCCACTTCTAGCAGAGCTTGATAACTTGAACATGCTGTCGCTTGCTTGCCAGATTTAATTATATTACAAGGCAAAAATGGACAGGATGACAGTATTTTTTTAAGACTTTCATGTTACGCCTTTCACCCCCACATAACAAAAGAACAAAAAATTTAAATGCATCAATCAGAAAGAACACATACACCTACTTGCAATATTTGTTGCAACTTGACAAAATTCTCATATTAGATGAATACTCATCCCTGACATCATGGAATCACAATGTCTATGTAGATCTTACTGAACAAAAGCGCATAATGTATGACATCCTTTTACTAATCTATTGAAGAAGCTCCTTCCCTCTCAGTCCTACGGCATTTCTTACCTTGATAGACCCTTCAGTCGTCTTCTGTCCCTGCGTGCTGGAATCTTGCAGGGCAACCAGTGTTTCTGCAGGCCTATATACAGCGGGAAAGAAGTTTCTGGAAGCTGGGAAAGGAATATTCAAATGAGAAACTCTCCACCAAACTTAGCTGAGACCTCCTCCCACCCCCCACCCCCCCAGAAATTTGGGCTCCTCTAAGTGAGCCTCAAGGTCCTAATGCCTACACTCTCTGCCCCTGCACTCATAAGTCTGGTCATTATACTTCTCTTGGAAATCATGTTTATTTTGAATTAGTTTTGAGGTGCAGAGATGTTGGGATGCCAAGGCCTTGTCTCGTGTGCGCTGGTGACAGATGGATTGTTTTCTACTGATGAGATCATATCGGGAATCGTGCGGACACCAGCAGTGTAGAAGGATGACATCTTACGTGTATTTCTTACATTGCAGTTTTGCGTTATAGACAGACTCCCACGCAATGTCGTGATCCTGAAGAAAAAATTTATATATTGGTGCATTGGTTCTAAATGTATGAAGGTTTCTTTAAACAATTCCCTTATTCCACAGATCCCCCATCCCCCATCCCCCCCTCCTCCCCAAACCAGTGCCACGTCCGCAATCTGAGCAGATCCCAGCACGCTGGTGCTAGACCCAAAATGGGGGGGGGGGGGTCAAAATGGAAGCGTTCAGTGCAAATCCTGTGGCCAGTTAATGTTCTTCCTGCATGTTTGAAATCTAAAACTCTGTTTAATAGCCTACATTAACTCTACATTTCCATATTCATATCAGAGTCGTTTGTTACATTTAGTCCATTTTTGGTATTAGAGCTCCTTATTTATGCTTGTAGTGTATTCTATAATTTAAGTTACAAGTAACATAATCTACAGTTATTTTAAAATGTGAACATATGCCTAGCTATTGGAGTTCCCCAATAAAAAAAACACAGAGCATGACACTAATCTTCATCATTTTAATTTCACATTCACAGGAGTGACTAACGCAGCCCAGAATTATTGCCTGACTCTTCCTTACTAATCTGGTATAAATCATTGTCTGCAGTAGATCTTTACCTTCAAACAATGAATCCAAGGATAATCTTTTGGTTCCGTTAGGAATCTTATTACCCGTACACTTCATAGAAAAATTACTTTCTTTTATATTAAACGATGGTCAACATGCTGCCAAAAATGATTTCTGTTAATGCAAAAATAAAGAAGACAAAAGTATTGGAAAGTATTAGAAGCGTTTAAATGTGTAAACAGCTGCTTTGTTGCTCCTTAGGGAAGAACCGTCACCTGGCTTTATACGGCAGTAGAGCAATGTGCACCATTCTCTCATTGTGGGTCCGTGTCCCCTGAGGCTTCTACAAACATGGGTGTTTCAGAAGATCCAGTAGGTGCTGCCACCCCCTACCTCCAACTCCCCACTATTCCCACTGTATCCACCCCCCACACTCGCAGCCTCAGGCCTGGCCTGGTCAACATCAAAGCAGGGTCTGGTCTCATTGTCAAAACGCTGACATTCCTCGTCCGCTTTACAGCCACGGCAGAAGGCAGACTAGCATTGCTTCTCGGATATTTCAGGTATAGTCTTGCATCAGCAGTATTTAACGAAAGCTATTTGTTTTACGTATTTGAATAGAAGTCGGACGTAGATTGTCAACATTTTAGTTTTATATTTTAGTTTTCTTTTCAGTCAGTTAATTTAAACTGTAGTCTCCCCTGACATGCAGCCTTAAATCTGGGTTAAATAAACTCTGAGCTGATTTGGCTCCTCTGATAACCAGAGAGGCACAGCAACACCTTCAATACTACAGGTAATCAGAGGAACCCGGAAATAGCCCTTTGCAGCTGGGAACAGTGTTGGCACACATTCTTACTGCTTCTACCTAAATGCACTCTTTGTGACGTGGATGCACCCCCCCCNNNNCCCCACCCCCAGTGAAGTTGTTTTCTTCGGTCAACATTCGGTGACCTCTCAACCAAACACAAATTCCTCAGAAAATCTCCAAAAATATGTTAGGTTCCGTGTGTGTGTTACATAGCTTTTGCAAACTGGCCCACGTGGCAAAAGAGATCCTCGGTTATTGGAATATCAATCTTAAAAACTGTATTAAGCCTTAATACGTCTGACAAGACATATACTGGATGTCTGCATGGCATTTCGACAAAGATGTATTCCATTTATGGGATACATTAGCAAGGGAGGGCTATGACAAGCACTGTTAGAAGTAACAAACATTCAGCAGAGCAGGGTGGAGACTTGCTAAAGACAAAGTTAATAGTAACTGCCCATTATAACCATCTGTTTTCAATCACTCAATCTCAGAATAACTCAGCTATGTATGTGGCGTTCTTCTGAAAAGGGGGTTTCTGGTAAGTCAAAGCTTTTTTCATGGCACGATAAAATCAAGGTGATTTAGGTCTAGGTAAACCCTAGAACTTGTAGCGTCCCACTGGCAGATAAATCGGTCTGATTTTGTCAGATTGTCTATGGCTCATTAATTTTCTTATTAAAATTTTTTGTTTTACATGTTTTACAACCAGCAACATGGTATCGACAAAAATGTATAGAACAGATTCAGTTATTGTATTCGAATTAACCCACACAGAACCCCCCCCCCCCCCCAAAATGGCCAGCTGGGAAACACCAATGAGGGGAAAAAAGGGGGTGGGGGGGGGCACACATCAACAGACAAATGAGCAACCAAATAGTTGTATATAAAAAGGATAAAACAAAAGAAAATAATTTATTCTTTCATCTGCGTAAATGTAAAAGATGCAAAGAGCCATGTGCACACTGGTCAAACTGGTGCTTACTTTCAGTGCACCCAGTCACCCAAGGCAGATTCCCCAACTTGGGAATTTATGTTGGAATTAGAACCTGGTAAAGACAAGAGCCTTCGGAAATGGAGATGGCAGCTGTAGGCTCAACCCAATATGTGTTAGATGCAGTGATCCAGCATAACACCACTGCTGGGAATGTAAACAGGCACTTTGTTGAGTCTTCTCTATTATCATTGTCACATCTCCATTGGAGAAACTTATTTTATGTACTTTTAACTGGTATTGGTAACTATTCTAAATGAATAGTTATTTAACCGTAATTATATGTTTTATAAACTATGATTTGGTGAATGCTTGATGCGTTTAAATTTGCTCCGAAAATTCGTCAGTATACAGCATACGGATGTTTTTCTTCGTTACTTTAAGTGGTCTGCACATTTTTTATGATGTAAGAATCTACTGAAGTTATCAGCACTGATGTAACTTTCCGGGGCTCTTGCAAGCATTAGAATGTTCCAGCAAATTTAGCGTCCTCTGCAGAAATCCTACTGCGTTTTCACCAAGAAGTGATAGGGAAGAAAATCTAAGGATTAAAAGAAAAACAAAAAAACTATTAAGATCTCTCCAGCATGCTGTATCATTGAAAGCTGTTTTTATTGTATAAATTAAGCATAATAGTATTTTTGATACCAATAAAGTCCATCAGATTTTTTTTCACTAATGTAAATCGGTGTTTATTTGTTATATTTCAGTTATAACGGAAGTTTCTAGGATTGTCCAATTTAAAATAAACGTGCATTTTATATACCAGTTTTATACTTAACGGTAAAATTGAAATATGTGTCATAGAAGTAGCTGGCCTATTACTTTTTTAAAAGCAAGTATGCATACAATTCGCCAGCTTTTTCATATCAGTCCACTTATGGTACCATGTTAATCTACGACAATTTTTGTAAAATACGTTTTCATTAAAAGTATAGCCTACTGCATTTTTTTTTTTTTTTTACAAAATGCTCTTTCTGTTTTCCATGTGGGCTTGTCCTTGCAGGATCACGAGGGTCTGGGGGGGAAAAAAAAACTTTCAGTGAACTTTTCAAATTATTTTCTCGAGTTTAGTCACCTAGACCGTTTTAAAATGCACTTAATTTAAAATATGGTGCCGTTAGATAACCCGTCTACCTCTGCGACCGCATTTACTACGGATGTCGTCCTCTTACGAGGAAAGGGAAATGTCCCACAGCATACCCTGGTGGAAATTTTCTTTAACGCTTTACTAAAACTTCAAAATTCTTTTGCTGTAATTGAATGGAAAAGACACGCATCGGTGTTTTTTGCCGTTTGTACAAGTAGGAGTTCAGGTACATAGGAATTCTTTAGCTACAAAATTCCCATCTTGCTCTCCGCCTCAACATATATGTATATAAATGACTATATATGACAGGTAAAAAATCACAATTTAACATGCAAATGAACTGTAACACAATATAAAAATAATAATTTCTTCTGTTCTCCAATAAGTTACTGATATCTTCTTGGGTAGCTACATGCATCGCTTTGGTTCCCAAACCTCTACTCAGGAACACCTCAGCCATTCGATGTATTTATTAAATTTCACTACCAGCTTAATTAATTAATTGAATCAGTTATTCATTTATTTTATGAGGTATCGATTAATCAAACATGGTGTGCTAGTGGTTGAGTGGACAATTCCATGGGTGTCGAGTCCGGAAGAGCAGTTATGTTTGTAATGCGCTGTTTGCCTTACTTTTATATCGCTTTGGACAAAAGCCTCCTCTGATTAAATGTAAATCCATACTGGATGGTTACTTTAACTCCGGGGGTGAAAGTCCTAAGCTAACCTACTCTGACACACAAGAACGTGAAGATCATTTAAATATAATTTTCTTTGACTGGCTAAGCTTTTTGCACAATATTGCATGCAGGTGAACGTGAAGCTTGGGATTGGAGTGCATTTTTTTTTTTGGGGGGGGGGGGTTAACAGCCTTGCTGATTAGCACAGCAGAAATGTGACTTTTTTGAAAGGCAGACAAATATTCTGGTAGATAGATAGATGGATGGATGGATGGATGGATAGAGAGATGATAGATAGATAGATAGATAGATAGATAGATAGATAGATAGATAGATAGATAGATAGATTGATTGATTGATTGATTCTATCATTTAAATCCTTAAAACACACTAAAATGCACTCCACAAATCCCAGTGCCTTTTGCTGTGAAAAAGGTACCTATATTATTCACTGGTGAATAGTGCTCATGAAAACTGACTATTGATAATAAAATGGAATAGGGTTAAAATTATATGCAGGAGGCTAAGAGAAAAGATTAGCAGCTTGGAAATAGTCCATAAGAAATCAGATATTTTGGAGCATTTGGTAAGATCTTGGCATGGACGTGTACGGATGTAAAGGTCACCTCCTTGGCCACATTTATGTTCCGAAGGGGACACTTTAGTACCATTTTTTGGTGTGAATTTCTGGGCCGTATGTTCAGGGTGTAAAGGACAGTCTGCTTCCTCAGGCCTGAGCAGGAGATACCCATCAGGCAGGTGGCCAGAGACTATAACAACCCAGCAGGTCTGTTATTCAAGGTTCTGCAGGGAAAGGAGTGATATTTATGGTAGTGAGTTCCAAGGCATTAAGCTGTCAAAATGAAATATTTTCTGAAATGTCGTCTGTTGCCAAAGGGACACAATGCGAGCTTGGCAATACTGCGGCTTAGCATGCTAAAGCGCTGCATCTGTGATTGGAAGGTTGCCAGTTTTAGCCCAGCCTTGGTTAAATATCCATGTAGTCTTGGGCCCACGGGCAAGGCCCTTAAGCCCCAACTCCATGGGTGCAACAAATGGGAGACCCTTTGCTGCAATCTCCAAGCTTACTCTCACCTGCACGTGTGTCCCATGGAGAGCAAGATGGGGTAGGTGAAGAGAACTTCCTCACGGGGATCAGACAAATATTGTTATTAAAATATTCTGTCAATATACTAAGCTGCATTCAGTTCAGGGGAGTAAGAACCTAGGGAGATGTGTATAACTATATAACTATGGGCATGTGCAATAATCAAGCTGCCACAGTAGAACTATTACAGTGGCAGGTTGCAGTTTCAGAGATCTTATCTGAGGCAAGATTCTAGTAATTATAGTTTTTGTCCACATTTCTAGATGTCCTTCTGTAAACATGATCGACACGGTAGATGTATGACAGGTTCGATGTATCCTTTTCATAGAACATCTAGAGGTTGCTGCAAACAGCAGTCGGACTGAAAGTGACTGGGATCACGTCATTGCTGAGCGACGCTAAGGACAAGGTCAATTGCGATATTTTTAAACCTACAACTTACATTTCTTATCATAAATGAAAATCTGAATGTCACCAGAAGGATGTTTTTGTGTTCAGACCTAATAAATTAACCCATATACAGTTTAGTCTGATTATTTTCATTTTTATTGTGCGACAGCAGAAACTGAAAAACATGAAGGCATATTTAATCAGTTATGCATATGCAATATATGACCACTAGATGGAGCCAAACACAAGGGTAAGTGCCCCGGAAAAGTCATGGGGTGTTCTTTGGATATATTGCATAGGTACGCTTTCATTCAGAAACAGTTTTCTGAACACTGCAGGGCGAGCCTCTTTATCATCAGCGCTTCCTCCGGCAAGCCACCCCACCCCGATAGTGCGCCGGTCCCACCGGCGTTTCCCGTCCCAAACGCGCCGCTTGACATTTTTGAAGGCTGGGAATTAACAGGCCAGCTGGAGCCTCCTTTGAACAGGGAGGGGGGTCCCGGCTTAATCCCACTCCAAGCCTAAATGTCAGGGGAAGTTGTCTGGGCGGGATGTTTTTGTTTCCCTCTCCTTACTAATTTATTTGATACTGTTTGAAATGCAGATAACCTCCAAGCAAATGTATTATTAATCGCGAGTATTCTTCTTTTCTTAAGCAGAGAAGTGGCAGATTTGTTTGTTTACAAACTCCCACTGGTGCCTTATTATAACACCAATATCAATGCTAACAGAGACAGCGGGTGACATATTTGATTATTTTAATCCGAATTAAGACAGGAAACCAAAACAGAACCAATGTTTTGATTTAAATAGCCCAGTAAATTAAATTGATGTCCAAAAAGTTTCTTATGAAAATATACAAATTTGTACAAGAATCGTTGAAAAAGTATTAAATTTCCATTTATATCGAGGATTTTTTTTTAATGAGGGCAATATTAAACAGTTGACATGACTGATAGCAGGACCCTGACAGATATGCAAAAGAATGATATGTATCAAAAAGAGCTTCCACACTAAAATAAGACGTCATCCCACTTCTCGTTTGCCTGCCCCCTAACTGACGTAAAGCTTACAGAACCGGCTGCTCTTAAATGACTTCAGACTAAGAGTAATTCATGCTTCCTCGTTTACTTTTCCTACTCAGTTCATCCAGAGTTGGGGCACATAAATCCAGGTTAAATAAGAGACTAATTTCATGGGCACCAAAGCATTACTACTGCTTAATTGCACATTGCTTTAAAAAGGGCATACGTCTGGATTATGTCCAGACATCCATTTTTGCAACCTCTGGATCGTGTCGCATCCAAGTTGAGACAAGTCTATGACCTGGAGAGCAATGGTACATTAGATAGGCCTTCCAATAGCTTGAGTGGGTTTAAAATTAAATAACAATGTGATTAAAAGCTTTGGCTGATACCTACCGTAATATGGGCTCATGCTGCAATCATTTAATATTTATGATTATGAAAACCAGCTGACGATCTCCAAATATATACTTCATAAAGCTGAAAGTGCTTTAACATTAGCAATAGAGGACTGCCTGACATCTCTAACATGCCCCCTTTTAACTTTTATTAAGAAAAAATAAGATCCGACCATCCACCCAACCATCCATCCATCCATCTATTCATTTTCTGTACCAGCTTGTATGAGGGACACAGGGGTCCAGTTGTTCATAACAAAATAAGCTTGAACTATGAAAATCTCAATAACATGAATGACTTATGAATCATGACAAAATTATTAAAACAAAATGTTGATTTAAATTATTTTTGCTTGTTAATAAAATCTGTTCGTAAAAAAAAAATGCTTCACTTGATGTCATCTGCATCTGTGAAATAAGATAAATTTAGGCATTATGGAAATTGATTTTTAAATAAATGGATCAACATTCCGAACTCTTTGGAAGAACACGGGAAGAATGCCAGGAGAGACCTTGTGGTAACATCCATATTTCACCATAGGCTTTTCCTATATCTTTTTGCATGCATTTGAACTGCAAACCACTTTTAGATCTGTAATTTAGAAAATGCTGTCCTTCTCAACGTTTTTATCCATGACCATTACAGCCTTATAGCCATAAATCAGGGGTGGCCAATCTTATCCGCAAAGGGCCTGTGTGTGTGCAGGTTTTCGCTGCAACTCCCTAATTAGGTCACTAATTAGAGGACTGATTGTCTGAGGAGTCCTCACACCTGTGTTTGAACAGCTGACCTAAAGGTTACCCCAAAAACCTGCCCTTACACACCGGCCCTTTACGGATAGGATTGGCCACGCCTGCCATAAATGGATAGTTTGAACTAACATCTTTCATTGTTTCTGAGATTTGCCTAATCCACACAATGAAACTAGTTACAGACCTGTTAAGTTGGTGACATGGTAAACCTAGAAAAACAACAGAAGGAATAGGTGAAGTACATCAGGATAAGCTTTTCAATGACTATCATATTCATATCATTATTCCACACTGTAGGCGAAGATAAAAATACCAGATTATTGCCAGTGAATGATATCAATTTGAAATAATTGTCCATGTAATGTCAGCTGGGAGAGAGGAGCAGAAAGACTGAATTTAATTAACTTCTTCATTAACAGATTTCAACCCCGGAACCCCTTTATTTTCCCAAAACGAGAACCACCAAGTGCTTACAGCATTAATCAACATTTACTGCTCTACTCTGAAGGGACCTAAAGAAACTAGTCTGTAAAAATAACCCCAAATGGGGTCAATGAGACCCACAGTTTTCTCCAAGTCAAGGCTATACTGAATGTTTTATTTTATATTTTGGATTACAGGTGCACTAGAAATATAGATTCACGAACTATTGAGTAGGCCTGCTACAAAGGTCACCCATCCAAATGACATTGTGACATTGTGATATGGTTACTTAGTCAAAGCATAGGCTACTCTTACATAATGCTTTCAGGGAATTCTTTGAAGAAACATGAGCATTGTTTTTACACTAGTGGCCAAAACTTTGCAAATATACAGCATTTCTGGCATTACATAAAAGTTTGCATATATGTAATGTTTATAAACAGGCAAAGAAAGCTTTCAAATATACATTGCACAATTATATTAGTAACTGGAGTAACTGGAATAAAGTTCTGTGATCTGTAATAATTGGAAGTGTTCCCACAATTTTGGCCACTAGTATAACTTTTAAATGTAGGGAGATGGGAATAAAATGGAATAAATTGCATAGGCTTAAGCATACCAAGACATCAAGCTATTTTCATGATGCGGCATCGCAGCATAGTGTGGGAGGCATGTTGTTCAAAGGGAAACAAGAGTGTTTATTGGTGACCAAGTGAAACAGATAAGCAACATGGATATCAGACAATGTGTTTTGTGTGGTTCACAAGGAATGGCAGGGCGAATTAAGTTTGACCTGTTTCTTTCTAACAGTTTACGCAACAAATATTCATTACGACCATTTAATCAGCGACAGGCAGGCGATGACCTGGGGCCCCAGGGCTAGGAGGGGGGCCCCCGAGGGCGGCTGATTACACAGTACATTGCAACCACAAATCTGCTTTTTTGTGTACTGTGTTTTTCACAAGTTAAAATAATGGTCTTGTGTTTATTAAATTGTCTTTGTTGATAGTACAAATATATACTTTACAATAAAACAAAACATTTACCATGCTGGATGATGATGGGGGGGTGTTGGAGGCCCCATGGCCCCATGGAGTTTTCTTGCCTAGGGCCCCCATAATCCCTAGAATTGCCTCACCGTTCAATCCCCAACAAACGAATGCGTTACCGCAGTGCAGATACTGTATTATACACTTAGAACTACATTTGTAGTCCTACTTACAAAAACTACTTACTTCTGAAAAGTTTTGGTTCCTTTTAAAAGTCATATACGTTGTCGTTCTGACAATTTTTGTTGCATATATGGGATATATAAACAATCTGTTGTTTAAGCAAAATTAAAACTAATAATTCAAGTTAATGACCGACTGGTGAGTGTTTCTTTCCATACACATTCCTTATGTGGCTGTCATATATTGTGTTGAAAGCATTAATAAAGAAATATAATCAAAACTGTTGGTTCAGTGTCCAGTCATTTCAAATGATAGGCATCTCTTACTCAAATGTGAGTCTTGTGACTGGTTTGCACATTGTTGTCAAAATAAATCCGAGCAGCCAACAAATGTCTCACTTCACGAAAATAAAAGCGACGCAAGCGCAGCTGAGAAGGTAAGAACCAAGCGCGATGGGGCGACTAAGTCACGGCAACAGCTCATGTCTCCCACTTCGTTTTTCTTACCCAATCAGATTAAATGAACACCACTGCAGTTCACAGTATCCGCTGCTGTCGAGCAGGCATGACATGACTCTGGGATATATCGTTTTTTTCCCCCCAAGAAACGTACGTGTTTGGGGTGATTGAATTATGCTGATTTATCTGATTTAAGTGGCTGAAATAATAAAAGTTGTTGTATTGTAGTCTTACATGTGTAGCTTAAAATATTTGAACTTTCACACAGACTATAAATGACCATAGCCTGTACTTATTACAAGAAAAGTATTATTGCAAAAGACGAACAACAATTTCAACATCATCAATAATAATAATAATAATAATAATAATAATAATAATAATAATAATAATACATTTCCAGTAGGTAAAGGGTGTCTCTTTCGCTTTAAATGCCTGGTACAATGGGGAGGCTGACAGCTCCGCCTTTATCCATTCTGCTGAGCTCCCTCATGCTGTTACACTTCTTACTTTAACCTCTGCGGAGGCAGGGCTGCTAGATCATTGACTCCAATCACACAGAAAGGCGAAACCTTGTGTCGGGACACGCCGATTTCCCCCCCTCTAGACGTTCAAAGAGGATTCGGCGAGGGGCTCGACTTGAGTGACCCGCCGGTGCCTTTGCGCCTGTATGTCCTCTGTATAGTATTTGCCTGGTTAGCTTACCCTAGCCACCATCCTCGGTGTAATACATTTATAAGACAGAGAAAGCTGTACCTTACTGACGCCTGCGAGGCTAGAATCTCCCCAGGAAGAAACAGACAGCTGAAAGATTTCAGTAACAGGAGGGAAACGAACCGTCTGCCAAAGGTAAGTGTTTTCTGCCTTTTATTGTTTGGTAACATAGTTAACACGGGGTGAGTGTATCGCAATTCACAGGACATCAGATAGTTCCGCTTGCTCTGAAAGACTCCACTTGAAGCATTAACAGTTCTGCTGATGGCGAGGGAACGTATTGAACTAACACCTCAGTACACGTGGTTCTTTGCAATTTACATTATTTAGAAAAATGGGATTGTGTGGAAACTGCGTGTCAGTAGGGAATGAACGAGACTGTTTTCCCTTCTGGCTATTGTGAAACGGATCAGTGTGCCTAAAATTCACAGGTAAGAATTCCGCCTTTTTGTTGTTCCAGTTCAGACTCTTGCTTGACGTCTGGTAAATAAATCATTAATCGCTCTTCCACAGAAACGCCGATGTCTTGGAGGCTATTTATGGCACGGTAGTGGTCACAAAGTAGAGAATTACAGCTCTCTAATAAGTCTTCTGTGTTTCTATAGTAGCATTAACTTCCCCGTCTTTCCCACCGGTGTCCCCAAGCGTCGCCAAATGTGAAAAATACCCCCGCCCTCCGAAGCAGTGCGGATTTAATTTTATTTCTTTAAACCTTTATTTCTTAACCTCGTTCAAGTAGCTTCTCATATCTAAAATATTACTATAACACAAAAACATATCAGTATTATTGGATTAATTAATAATAAAATGCATGACACTACTTAGGATGGTAATGTAGCATTTGTCACGAGATTAAAGATATTGAAGTGTGTCTGTCTTCAACAGTGATAAGCATATAGTGTACATTTGTTTTAATACCCTTTCCTGGTTGTTTTTCTTGTATTCTTACAAGGGTTCTGGCATATAAGTAAGTTATATTGATGGATTTTAGCTAGCTAGCATCTCGCAGTCTGTCTGGATAGAATTTTAATGATTACCTCTAAATAAACTCATAGATATTATATATTATTACCGTTGTGGAAGAGTTGGTGTCAAAGTCCAATCTTGTGACCTCACTAATGAAACTTCAGAGGCAGCGTGGTGCTCTGTTTACAATCTCTGCAGGTTGTCTGATAACGTGTGACAATGTCAAATTCAAAGTTTATTTACACATGCATCTCCACTGCCACTCGCCTACAAATATACAAATGTCTAAGTTCAAATTATTTACAGTTGTTTGTGGTTTACGTAGAAATAGAGAACGAAACTTGAAATAATATTGACATATGAAATGGAATACATACAATAACTAACGATGTAGTACTTAACAGATGAACAAGAACATCAAACAACCCTAGTCTTCATAACGCATATAACTACTTTGGCTCCAATGCTATTTACATGATGAGCTATTCAAGAAATGAACACACAGTTAAATGATTTACATACGTTATGGATGTCATAACTTCCAAAATATTAAATTGAAAATGTCTGAGTATATAAACTACTGACCATGAAATATAACGATAATTTGTATTTTAACAGAATGTTGAAACGGTTGCCAGGAATGAGAGAATTATATTGAAAATGTATGCTCACTTCTTCATGGGTGCACAAACTTCGAATCTACTTTTGATGGAATTTCACTGCAGGTTGTACTGTGTATAATGATGCATGGGACAAATAATTGGAAATTTGATACTACTGACTGAACACCAATTGATTGTAGGGGCTGTTAATTGGATTGACCAACTTCCTGCAGGATAATATGGTTGATTGACAGATGAATAGGAATGGCCATTGGATGTTCAGTAATGATGATATTGATTAAAACTTGGAACAGGGGATTATGAGTGTGCAGGGGATGTATGGTTGCAAAATACTAGGAATTTAGGAATTTTCAAAGTTGGAAACTTTCCATGGCAATTAATAGGAAAATATGGGAATTAATGGGAGCAAACTGAAAATCTGGAAATTTGCAAAATTAGCGGGTTAGCCTGTAACAGGGAACTTAAATATAGTTTTGGGGGGGGGACATTTTGACATCACTAATTGTGATATCATTGTCACCAAGTGCTTGTGAGTAATTGTGTGCATAAAAACACCCCCAAAACAATCATCAGCATTGCTTTTAAGTCATCTTCTATATTGTATTATTCATACAGTTTGCTTCCTTTGACATATCTCACAGGTCATGTGGCATTCCACACAGTTCAATATTTCCAAAATTCCCCTGTTTCCATGGAAACTTTCTGGAAAGGGTTCTGAGATTTTCCACCCTTTTGCAACCCTACTTCCCATGGAAAGTTTCTGGGAGATTTACCATAAATATTCAACCCCGTTCCAACCCTATAGGGCTCGCAAAAATTCCGAATCGTAGAGTATACAAGTTGCTGACCTTTCTAACCGCTGCCCCCAACTTTGCAGAGCTTTTGGTGTCCTGTAGTAGTGCTGGAAGTCTGATAAGCCAGGAAACTGGTCTCGTGCATTTCCTGTCTTTGAGTTGCCCTTCCCCATCAGCCCTAAAGATGACTGCTAAGGGCCCATGGGAATTCGTTGAGCGTTATATAGATGGTATCAGGAATTCATTTTAATTTGCCACCACTTGAAATGAGATGGAATCATAGGTAGGGGTTGATGTGTCAAGCTGCCCCACCAGTCATGTGTTACAGGTGACTAGGTCTTCATTTGCCACATGATCAAACACATCCATGGGGTTTTGAATTGATTACGTCCTGCACTTAAGCGGTTCTCCAAAGCTCCTCTGCGACAGTGTGAGCTCCTAGGATGATGTAAATGGCAGATTTCATGAAGCATCTCCCCCCCCCCCGAGAACTGCCATAATGTGGAGCACTAGAAGCATTGAAGCAGAAGGGCATGATGCATCTTCGGAATCTGTTCAAGGATCTGATTTGAAGTTTATGCCTTGATCTGATCGCAGGTCGAAGGGGTAACCCTTTTAGGAAGTGAAGCACCATCTGTGTCCATACTGGTCAAGAAATTAAGATGTACTGCAGCAAAAGTCTGCCTTAGTTTAATGATAATTAATGCAAAGCAATCCGTCCAGGGTGAATAGATATTGGATGATGTCAACCGAATAGTGGTAGCTCGGTTATCTTAGGGTTGACTGGATTTCCTCACCATCTGCATCATTGAGTTCAACCACACTGATATTTATGGGCAGCTTCTCTTTCCCGGAGGTTCCAGAACCCTCCATGCAATTCTCAGAAGACTTTTTCAAGCTTGGGGTGGCACAGTCAACTGTCAGTCTTGGATGAATAACTCCATCATAGCGTAATGGGAATCAAGTACCAGTGGATATAGAACTTCCTGATTTTGAGATCGCCACACTCGTGCAGCCTCCCTCCTCCGACACATTCGTCAAATTAGTTTGAGCTAAGGTGCTACAGTATGTATTTCGCTACTTAAAGGGAGAGGTTTGTCCTCAAGAATAGGCAGAATTTATGGAACGTCCCTATTAATATCACTTCTAGCAGCTATGGGATATTCCTGAAAGCAGAGTAGCCCCCTAATAAAGTGGATCGTAATATGGGGCCTGGATGGAGATCATTCAGTTTTTGGCATTGATATACAAAGGAGCAGTTGAAGGCAATTTGATTGCTAGCATGATGACTGTTGATAGTCCTGAGTCAGCCCCAGTAGGTCAAGTTCCCTTACAGCACCATGGAGGAGATTTGTGTGTTCTGACCCATCAACTAAAACCGCATGCATCTCTAATTCTCTTTTACTGCTATGATTTAGAACTTTCACCACTTTTCACCACTATCGATAACATACATGCATGAACACTGCTGCAGAAAGTGAAATGCCTGCCTTGGGCTTTTAACTTTAGCATAAGTGGGTTCACCTCTCTTAAAAGGTGGATCACACCCAAAAAGAACAGTAGTAGCTCAAGTAGATGTCTTTGATTAACCGGGATGCTTTACTTTACACTGTCTCATGGTTTTGGGGTTCCTTGTTTTTGCCAGCAACAAGGAAATGTGGTCTGCATTCAAGTTCTGTACAACCTTGTCTTCAAAGATGGTTGAGGATACCAAACGGTGAACTGACTTTCATAGTAAACAAACGGAATCCTCTGACATTGGTCTTAAAGGCAGGCACAGACAGGACTTCAGTGGTGTGCGATTGGGACAGTTTTTGAAGTTGCCTATAATGTTCTATTAGTTAATTCTCTGCACATATAATGGTCTGAGCAGGAGACTGCTGTGGAAGGAAGGAAGCTTTAGGATCAGCATGACTGAGAAGGAAGCTCTATCATCACCTCCAACTTGTATTCTTGGAATTAGTCTTGTGGCCTGAGGGGAACCATTCCAAGGTTTTGGGCAGATAGCATGCTGTGAATGCACTGTAAATCTTGACTGAACTGGTTGTTGTCCTCCTTAATCTCTCTAAGGATCAATAGGACTATAAGGAGTGGGACCAGGCTCCAAACTGAGGAGTGTTTATAGGATAACCATCTGGCAGAAGTATACTGATCTTCTCCTTCGTTAAAGTGACTATGGATTTTGTATGATGGCATTATAGATTGTAAGCTTGATTGCCTTGAAAAATCTCTCTACATAGTCATCAAAATAACGTGGTGGATGGACTTTGTGGTGAAGGCGACCTCTGCTATGTGAATCTCCAAGATTGGACATATCCTTACTATGGAAATTGCAATTCGGTTTTAGAAAAACTGCAATCTATGAGTTTGCTGACCTTTGTAAAAATTACGGACTGCTGCCTTTGTTATTATCTAAATTATGTAATTTGGGCTGTCATCCTCTGAAGCAGTGTTTCTGAACCCGGTCCTCGGGGAACCCGGTCCTCAGGGAACCCAGTCCTCAGGGAACCCAGTCCTCAGGGAACCCAGTCCACATTTCTGCTTCCTCTCAGCTCCCAGCGCACCTGTACCAGGCATTTGTTGTTCCTGATTGGCTGAGAGGGAGCAAAAGCGTGTGCTGTCCGGGATTCCCCGAGGACTGGGTCGGTCAACACTGCTGTAAAGGGTTGTCTCCACAACCATGGCCTCAGGTTATTTTAATTTTGGTGTTTGTCCCGGATGTAGCTTTGCGTGGGTATTTACCTGATCATTTTGGGTGGTGAAATCCTCTGGATATGGGTTGGCTGAACTTGTCTCTACCATTACCCCGATTTCATCTTGTTGCCAACTCGGACATCTCTGTGGATTTCAAAGAGAAGGCGTGTGCAGTGAAGCCACAAGCGTCCGGGGCCTCTTCAGTGGAGCAGACAGGAAGTGAAGGGCGCGAGTAGAAGCCCGGGTGCTCCATGTGAAATGGGCTCAAATAAATAAGTAAATATATAAAAATGATAGTATTCAAGTGCTCTACGAACGAGCCCTTTGCTTAATACCATGAACAAGAAATTGTGTTCACAGATTTCTGGCTGAACTCAAGTTATCACTCGAATAATGCTGTGAAAGTGATGATGCAGAAACCTTAACACTTTTAACTTTTTTTTTTTTTTTTTTTTTACTTCAAAGTCGGGTTATTATAATATAAATGTAATACAATAATGGAATATGAACTATAACTGTTTTTCATGTTATTGTGGAAAGCTATTGATGTTTTTAATAGAATTTGGATACTAATATGACCTTTTTATTTTCACATTCAGAACAAATGTCCAGCTACCCTATACATTTCATGTGGTGTGTGTGTGTTTGTGTGTGTGTGTGGGTATTTTTACTAGTTGATGATCATAATTTTAAATTAACGTGTCAGAAATCAACATGATTCCAAAGGAGATTTTGAGTGAGGATTCACTTCTGTGATCCAGGGCAGTGGTGGTATAGTATAATAGAATTCTTCATTTTTGATTAATGAAGACTTGGTCAATTCCCTATAGCAATTGCTTATGCTCAAGGAATGTCTTGGATTATATGGACTAAAACTGGATAGTTCCAAAAAAGGCTGAAGAAATGATAGGACATCTGCAGATGAATGCGTTTCTCGCATTTCTTAAAAAAGACGGAACAATGTACTGAGAGTTTTGTGTGCAAAGAGAAAAGTTGTTTTCAAATGTAGGTTCTGTTTCCCTACGAGTCTGAGAATTTCATCACTTTTACTGAATTAATTGACGTTTTATTAATACTTTTTCTTCTCATCTTCTGCAATGTTTAATTAGTCACAGGATGTAAACATGCTAGTCAAATTATGTAAGAGCTGATTGTTAGATCTTGATACTTATTTTAATATAGGTCATATTGGACACTGTGTGTGTGTGTGTGTGTTTTACAGCTAGACCGGAGGCAGCTCCACTGTGGATTGTCTATTCACGGGTTTAATACATCTATCCCTCTTTTCAACACTGTTAGCCCAAAGCATGGCATGAAGTCTGTCAGAAAGGTCACACTAGTGGAATGAATGTTCACATCGCTGACTCCCAGCAGTATCGCACAGTTCAGAAGAAAACGGGAAGGAAGCAACACGAGGAGAAAGCATGACCCATGATGACCCCTGAAGAGTACTGCGGTGGCGCATATTAATAGAGTACCTCGAACCTCTGATCCTGAATCCTTCTAATTGGATTCTGGCTTCCACGCAAAAACCCATGGAAACTACAATGTACTTAAGACGGGAAGTCTGTGTAATGCAAGTTTAAATCGCTATTAAATTGAGTTTAGGGAGTTTGATCACAGAGAGTGGGTCAGAGTGGGGTCCCTGGGTGGGCTTCAGAAGGACTGCCAGTGCTTTGATGAACGATTTTGCGTGTCGCACCCTTGTCCCGGCGTCAATTTGGCCGTCAAGCTGTAGAGTCTTTGGACGCGCTCGAGAGCGCAATACCTGATCTTGTCAATATCACTCCCAAAGAGGTAAACGGCACACCGCCGACGCTAGAATGTGTTTTTAGTACTGCGTTGAAGGCCGTCGCCGAAATGCCATCCTCAGAAGACGTGTGCCCCTAATCTACAATCCCGCGGAAGCCATCCATGTTCACCTTTTTTGTATTTTTCTTTGCTTTGACCAGCAGAAGCACTTCCGCTGAAATCTTTTCGGTAAGAACTGTCGCTACAGCAACCATGTAGCTCCCTTAAAGCATAAATATCGTAGCTTGGTATTCCAATTAGCATGTGCGACAAGCTGTACGTGAGAAATCACTGTTATTACCTTCCGTATCCCAAGGGGAGTCAAACACACCCCCTCCGTCACGGTCTTCAAGGAAGACAAGGCATCCCTCCCCCTTGAAGAATTATGAGGAAGTTCAAGTGGCCAAGTCCCGCCCCCCATATTTATTCCTGACCGACAAAGACCTCGGTGGGTGGCCGGTACCCCTGGCAGATAGGGCCCATTGCGGCGTGAAACCCACCAGGAATGCAGGTTATATGGTGGTCCATGTCGTGGTCTCCATTGTGCACTATTGCCTCAGTCATCTCATCAAGGTAGCTGGTGCAGTTTCCCCCCAGGATTCTTTATTGCAAGAAGTCCCCCCCCCATACACACA
Source organism: Brevimyrus niger (assembly GCA_015164015.2). NCBI lineage: Eukaryota > Metazoa > Chordata > Actinopteri > Osteoglossiformes > Mormyridae > Brevimyrus > Brevimyrus niger. The sequence goes on from JAABNY020000035.1 coordinate 11,079,359, forward strand.
TACAGTTAGATATATTACCAATGCTATTTGTGTTCCTCTCTCAAAAGCAGAGCGGCTAAGACATTCTTGGAACAGCCCGACGTGCTACTGGATTACACTTTTATTATTGGATATCCAAGAAAACTGAGCTGATGCTCATCTGTTATGCACATCTACAGATATCTGTGATGGTGTGTTACGAAACGAGGCAAAGGTTATCGTCCCAGACTGTTCTTTTTCAGGCTAGCTACAGGTACTGAACATTGCCGAGTCATCAATCTGTGCCTGACCGTGGTGATCCTGCCCCCCCCCCCCCCCCCCCCCTTGCATGTATCTAATGTTTTGCTCTGTGGAATGTTTTTCTTTTTTTCTGATCTCCTGAAGAGGTGAATAAAATTATATAATTAGAAAAGCCACGGGGCCCCAAATCTGTTTCGCGGAAGACCTGGAGAGAGGGGAGGGGAGGGGAGGGGCTGGGAACGGTCAGCAAAAGCCTGTGACGACGGGAAGGTGGGCCACAGTCCAACGTTCAGGTGGCACCTGGGTACGGCTGTGCTTTGGGCTGAAGGAGTCTGCAGTGTGGAGGCGTTTCTCCCAGTGCCGCATTCCTTAGATTCAGCTGTTTCCTGTCCAGGCTGCAGCCATCCTTTTAATAGCCCTGAACCTCGGACTGTTTGCCTTTGGGCTGTCGGGCAGCTAGATGTTAAAGGAGATGGTGCATTGAGTTATTACTGGATAGAGTGCTCTGAGTGGGGGGGATGGGGGGTGGTCACTGTCCAGACAAACTACAGATTGCTGTGGGATCCGTCTTTGATGGAGAAGAGAAGCACCAATGTGGGATTAGAGTGGGCAGGGGTGTTTAAGAGACTGGATTCTTAGAAGAAAATAACATGATTTCCTTTCAAGTTTAAAAAAAATATATTTTCTTTACTAGACAAGTCTCATGTTGTCGGCTCCTGGCATGGGTGTTTCAGTGTTGCGTCAGACAAGTTCGCCAGAACGACACTGCTTTTGTCTTTGGGGGATAACGCGCCCCCCCCCCCCTTGGGTGACAGTTGCTTGTTAAGAGTTCTGTTTTTATTTTTGATGAAACGAGGGAAAACTGTTATCGTTTGTAGTCTTGAAGGATTCAAAGATTAGGGGAGCGTCGAGCTGCCAGCGTGTGAGTAGATGGCAGGAATCCCTCAATCACCCCCGCAGGGATGTAGGCCCCCCCCCCCCCCCCCCCGCCCCCCCCCCCCACCGCCGGGGCGGAGAGCGGAGAAGGAGCGGTGGGGGCGGGGGGACGGAGTAGGGAGG
>JAABNY020000035.1:11089665-11115269 GCA_015164015.2 Brevimyrus niger
TTTCAATTTTCCCTTATATATATATATATATATATATATATATATTTTTTTTTTTTTTATTTATTTTTTTTTTCTATTTTCATTATTTACTCACCCTAACTGAAAGTTACTTTTTTTTTTTTTGGCCGAGCTTACTCATAACACATGGACAACCTCTTCTGGAATATTCTGTTTGTGGTAGCATGCCTGACTTCACCTGAGAAGTATTCAGAGATAGATACTCGGAAGCTTGCCAGCAAAGCGGGAGTTCAGTGGGGGGGGGGGGGGGCGCTGGGCGCTGGCATGCCGGCTGTGCGCCTACCTGGGGACTCAGTAGGGCTGTACCGATTTTCGTTTGGGCAGCCCCGGGATCTGGCTTCGAAGGACTTTGGAATCAGGTTTGCCGTACAAAGTGGAGGTTTGTGGCGAGAAACTGCTGAACTATTTCCTCCCTAACCGGTGGCCTCACGCCGTCTCTTTGACAGGAGGAAATGAGGCTGCAGAATTGGGGCACTGTACATCAGGAGTTGAGAGATTTGTTATTGGGAGGCCATGAGGAACTTGTATGAACTAAAGCATTTCCCCCAGGGCTCCCAGTATTCCAGTAGGTTTCAGGTGGATGGGTTTTGTGTCGTCGATATTGGCCATTGTATACCAGCCCTTATTCTGCTGCTGTCAAAGGTCAAGATGGGGGACATTACAACACTAGCCAGCATGGTGTTAAGGTTCAGTGGAAGCAGTTGACTTCTGGAAGCATCTGTTAATCCATCTTGTGCACACTTTTCCTAACCGTGGTCACCAAAGGGCTTGGATTTGGCTGGTGTTGAGGCCCAGAGGCACCCTGAATGGTACAGTATTCCAGTCTGTTACATAGCACGCTTACACAACACGGACAGCTCTGAGATGCCAGCTCACCTAACTAATCCATTGGTTTCCTGCTGCAGTCCAAGGACAATGGGTGACAGAGTGCATGCAGGAAAGCCGTGTAACTCAAAGAGGACGTGCATACTTGACTTTGTGAAGCTGACGCGTAATTGCTGTCCATCGTGATGTTGCTGCGCTGCCCTGAACGATATACTGTTCGTCAGATAATACGCAGGATGCTGCTGCTCATCACTGATCTGCTTTATAGTTCATTAATGCATCCCGTGGGGAGGGGGGGGGAGACCTTTAGGTCATCTCGACGTGCCGAGTCATCATTGGCAGCAGCGGAGCGTTCTGGTTGTTGCTCTTGCATGTCCTGATGCCCTCAGGTCCTACCTGCAATGGGCTGCTCTCGGGGACTAAAGCTGGACCTTCTGCCCATGACCCGAGCAAGTGGAGGAACAGCCTCGTCTCATTACATATGTTAATATCCGGAGCTGCTTAAAGCTGATTTAAAGACAGCGCTGGTTAGTTGATAATCCCGTTAATACTGTACTGTACCTGCAGGAGAATTATGAATCTGTCCTTGCTTTCTTAGATTACGAAGAACTTTTTATTTAGCCTTTGTGAAATTTTTGTCCCCATATGAAAGCTTTGCCGATTTATTGGGTGTACGTCCCCACTTTGTGTTTTTTTTTTTTCCCGAATGCTGTTTTGCAGCCCTGCTCTGCCCTGCTGATTCTGCTCTGTGCAAAGGCACCAGGCTGTCCCGTTGCTGTGGTGACACGCTTGGGTGACATTGTGCCCTTTATTGGGGGGGGGGGGTATGAATGACTACTTTGCGTTCTGCCGGTTGTCAAGCACAGGCCAGTGTTTAGTTGCATGACTTCAGATTAGCTATGTCTGCTATTTTTGTAAAACTTACTCATTAAGTTACATTACACATACCTGATGCTGCATTCATCATCACTACAGTATATGCTGCAATAACACAAAATGGATTGATTTTCATTAGAAAGCCAGGCTTGTTTTAGTGCATTTTATCTTTTTCTACTAAATCATTACGTAAATGCATTATTTTATTATAAACACAAGCCAAATTCCCTTTTGGGTGTAATTTAGAAAATGTAATACAGCTTTTAACAACTGTGGTATCTAGTGTTAGGCCAATATATTTTTGAAAGGGTTTAAAAGTGTATAATTTGTGTTGTAAAGCCTGTTCTGCACAGAGACCCATTATCATCAGTTTTTAATGTGGGTTTCTCATACAATATCTGACTCTTTTTATTAGAATGAAATTATACACCTTTAAGCTTCAAAAGCCAGCAAGCCGTGACACATCTCCCACTTGGCCAAGTCCCTCTGGCTCAGTCTCCCATTGATACTTTTGCAGAAAGGACGAACCACCGTTTTCCACCCTTATGGAATTCAGAAAACGCACGTGGTTTTTCTGAACTTGTCCTCTCCTTTTAATATTAATTCTATGGGTATGTGACTTAAGCAGGAAATATCTCATGCCTTAAATGGCAGTGATTAATGCCGGTGCCCTAACCCAGTGCTTCTGAAACCAGTCCTCAGGGACACCCAGACAATGGGTTTGCACTCTCCCAGTTCCCAGGAGCAAAAAAAACGTAGAGCTTGTGGGTGCCCCCAAGGACTGGTTTGAGAAACACTGCTCTAAACAAAATTCCCCATCTAAGATTTATCAGATGTATAAAATGATCCTTTGTATTTATTGCTATTTTTGCCTAAATTGGTGGTGATTTGCAGTGCTGTGGTGATAAAGTAAAGTCGGTTTCTTGCTTTTCCCCCAAACGAGGCCGTATTTGCGCCCCGGGTCCTGTGCACTCCCTCCCTGCCTGACTCCAGCTCGCTGCAGGCCGCTATCTCTTTGAGTGCCAGTGAGCTCCAAGCAGAGCAGGGTGTGGCTCTCCTTTCCGTCCTCGCACTAATTGCAGGAAGTGCAGCCCCCTTAAAGATGCAAATTGGTGCTTGCAGTGGGCCAATGACAGCCCGCTGGCAGGCGGCTGATGGGGATAATTAACGCTGGATGCCTAGTCCCAGTGACGTGCAGCAGTTCCCAGCCGGGAGTGCGCTCTCACACTGCTGCAACCCCCCCAACGCAGCCCCAGCCGTCATAGTCGGCGGCACCTTGAAGCGGCGTTTTCACATCCAGCTGCGTGCGGCTTCCTCAAAACCCAATTTAATCTAACAAAACTGCAACTCAGTAAATCCATAAACAAGGAGAATGTTGGTTTGTTTGTTTTGTTTATTAAAAACTTGCCAGTTTGTTTTGCGGGTTGCACTCTCAGACATTATGGCTCTCAGACATTATGGTCCATTAGTGGCGGGAAGTATCTCGGTACCGTTCTTTCTGCCGCGCGTTTTAATTTAGCCCGAGAGTTCCGCGGCCCCGGCCAAATCCACACCCTTCCCAAAGGGACCCGTGAGAAACGGGAAGGAGCCATGGCATGGCTGTTTGCTGCGGCTTAGCGTTTAGCGGTGGCCAAGCTTGAATCCAAACGGCCCTTCGCGCTTCTCTGTGTCTGACTCCAAACAGCTTTCTGTTAATTGCTTTGCCACGGAGTCTTACTCTGGACTTGAAGTTGGAGCTGCTTTTGTAATTCCTGTAATTAAGAGTGTATGGTAACTAACTACCAGCAGTCAAATGATGTATGCGCATGAATTATAATTACTAATTCTGCACCATAGTAGGAATACTATGACTAAAAGCGGATATTCTGTATGCAGACTGGTAGCATGTCTCTTAATGGGGAAAAGGCTGATTTTATTGCACATATCTAAGGACAAATATCTTTTGAGAACTGAATAGTTAAAATCAGATCAAAGTTATATAAATCTGTATTGGGTATTAAGTTAGCAAAAAATGTTACTGTAAATAACAGCCTAAAGGGACGCTGCTGTGGAAGTTGGTGTCATATTTAATGTCAAACACTAATATAGACATATTTTCCAGATTTGATACTATTATGAAACGTTTTAAAACTCCATTAAGGCTTTGCCAGAGGGGCACAGCTACTGTGCTATAGACACATTCGAATCTTATTTTGAAGTGATTCTGCATATGACGTTTTAAAATAATTTGTTTTATATCACTTAGAATTTGGGGAAGGTGATTCAGTTCAGTTTTAACCCTGTTATGTAATGGTTCAGTTTTCATTTTCATTGCATTTAACCTGTAATATTTTCTTTTTTTCCCCTCGTCTCTAGGGTCCCGTGTTCTCACTGGGGATGCTAGTGGACTGGCGGGGTGCTGAGACTATCGGAGCATGGTGAAACACCAACCCTTGCAGGTCTACGAAAGGCAGCTGTGTTTGTCGTGTCTGACTGGCATTTATGGGTGCCGCTGGAAACGGTACCAGCGCTCACATGACGACACCACAAAGGTGAGTCTGCTTGTTCTGCGATTAGCTATACATCATGGCAGCATGTTGCTCAGGATATAAGTAGTACTCAGCCTACAATAACATTTAATTAACCGTAAGTATGTTTTTTTTTTTTTTTTGCGAACGCACAGATATGGGGGCTGGGGGGGGCTTTTTGTATTCATGTTCTTGTTGATGTTTATTGGATATCAAATATACTTCGTGGTATGGCACAATTATGCAACGTATGTATTCATAATCCATTTGAAAACCAGAAAATTACCAGTTTAGGGTAACGTCGGCAGTTGATGTACTTATGCTGGGCATTATTGCAAATTGAATTTTTTCTTTTTATTTAAGTCTGGGAACTTTTTAGTGGGAATTGTGTTTAGTAATTCGGCTAATTGAGTTTTAAGGTTTGTCCAATAAAAATTTGGAACTTTTTGTTACGGTTTAACGGCCCTCGTAATCAGCTGCACACAGAATTATCTATGCACATGTTCTGCATGCATAAATATTTATAGCCTCTGAAATTTTGATTGCGGGTCCAAAAAAATGTACTGTGACCTTTCTTAACCTGCTAGATGGGGTATTTGTATTTTGTGGCAGTAGTAAGTAGAAAAGATGGCAAAGATGCTGGGGACGACAGGCAAAGGTTCGGAGCCCCACGGGTCACGTCCATGTTATGGTAAAGGCTAAATGTGATGAAAGATGGAGGATAAGAGGAGGTTTAGGCTGTGAGAAACACAAACTGACCCGTGTTTCCGTGGGCTGGCTAGTTGGCTGGGTGCAGGATTACACATCACTACAACCGCTTATGCGGGCGGATTAATTAAAGAGAGGCTAATTATGCCTCCCTCTGCATCGTGACCAAGGTTAGTCTTATTCTGGACCTTTGGGGGGGGGTTGCACACGTTCTTCAAATGTTCTACTCAACTTGAATTTGGGCTAGCTGTTGTTCGGGTGCCTGTTTGGTGGTTTGCGTTCTAGGAAATGCCCGTCTCCATTGTCGCTTGACCGTGTCTGTGATGGTCTGGGTTATCGGATCACCTGGCACAACCTCTCTGGATCAGGACGGGAACACGGCAGAAACGGCTGACGCTGGATTTTAAAGGAAACCCCCTTTTTTTTGTTCGGGGGGCCCTCAATCTTGGGCTTGCGGAGATGTGCGTAGCCTTACTTCCCTGCTGAGCCTCAGTTTTTGTTTTGAATGATTTTTGTCATGTTTTTGTAAAAAAAAAAGGAAATCTAGTGCTGAATATGTGGTTTTATAAGTGTTTTTGCTTGTACAGCAATGGGATTCGAGTTCTTTTACCTAAATAATATTTCCTGTTTCAGAAGCAGCCACCTGAAAAAGTCAATACCGAGTAATTTGGTCATGATGAATTATGGGATAGTGGATGTAAAAAATATATAGTTATATGAATTTTAAAAAAATAAAAAGGGAAATTTGCTGGAGCCGTTTACCTGGGGGATTTCTTGACGTCAGTGTTTTATTTCCGTACGGCTGCAGCCTGTGATTTTCTGCCTCGTTGACCCAGTTGCGAAGATTGTAGTCGGGTCTGCCTGACTGCGTCGGGCGACGGACCTCATCGGAACCGACCGCTTCTAGCTTTCCCACGCATGTGTTGGATTTTACGAAATGAAGTCGGCGAACTTGCAGAGCGGGGGTGTACCAACCAAACCTGAACCGAATGTAACAAAATACGGCAGCAGAAAAGTGACACCCCCTATCCACTCACAAAAGGAGCCTGATTCAAGTGAATTATTTAGTCTCTATTTATTTTTCACTTTACATGTTTTGTCTTTTTGTTTTGCTATCAGGAGCTCAGAAGCCCCAGCAAATGTAGTTGCATTTGTTTACGGCAATGGAGCCTAGTGAATATATCAAATATCTGAACTGTGACTTCATCATATTAATCCATTCTATTTGTAAGCATTATATTTATAGTCACTCTTTCACATTAGGCTCAGTTTTACAGTAGCTGGTGTGAAACCCTTATGATCATATGGTCACCTTTAAACTACTCCGTGGATCAGTACAGTTTCACAATACCGCTGAACCCCATCCGTGCCACCGGATGGCCTATTAGATAATTCATCAAGCGATTCACAGAAAGCAACAAGCATCTGAGCGTTTCCTGTCATAGGGTTAAAAATGAACAGTGTTTTGTTTTTAGTATTTTTTTTTTAGCACTCATTTTATGTATTTTATTTATATATAACACCTTTGGAATCCACTTTCAGTGGATAACCGATATAACTTCACGCCTACCTTCATTATGCTTAGCTACGTATCAAAAGTACCAGTGCTGGAGGTAGCTGGCTTAAATGGGGGGGGGGGGAAATGACTACCCGACACAGACTGCCACCAACGTAGCTGACATAAGGTGAGATCCTTCTCGACCCAGACCTATCAGCTCGCATCTGCCAACTCCAAAATGTTTTCATCTCCACATCAGAGTGTGCTTTTGCAGGAAGATTTCCAGATGGCCTTAGTTAGAAGCCCTCTAAGCTCTCCTGCTGCTGTCAGCAAGAGGTCCTGAAAATTATTGAGCTGCAGGTTTTGTTTTGAGAAGCTTAACCTGAAGGTTTGGATGCGAAGCTTGGGCTTAAATTGGTCAAAAATCACACTAATAAGTGGTCTCTGCTCTGTAGTTTGACCATTCAGGTACCAGAGATCCCTGCTTCTGATTTTCTTAAAATTTTTCTTTTGCTTTTCGTGACATCCATCTAACAGCAAAGGGTTTGTTTTCCGCCTACATGGTGCCAAAATGAATGGATCTCTCTTCTCCCATTGTACCAGAATAACTGTTGCGTGCTCTGGCGAGTAGCTTGGGGGGGTTTTTGCTCCGAAAGCCGATCCCACCTCACTAATAATTGAAGTTTTTTCTTTTCCACGCGCTCTGCTATCCCCTGACGCGTGACAGCACAAAAGCACGCCCAGACTGCTTTTTATGGGCCATGGAACCTCAATAAAAGGCAGCCGAACGACTTACACCGTCAGAGCTTTACTTCATGCCCCTCCCCTTTGTCTGTTTAATTGGCTTTAAAGGCATGTGCTAAATCGAAAACGCATTTTAGTAATTAGTATATCGAAGTGTCTTATTTATTATGCATGAGACCTTTTCAATAGTAGGTTCCAGATTTGGAAAGCTTTTTCATAGTAATAACTGTTTCAGTGGCAGCACCCTTTTAGCTACCCAGATCAGCACTAGCCGCTCTCCAGCTAGCTGCCCTGCCGCTTGCCGCTCTCCAGCTAGCCGCCCGCCGCCCTGCCAGGTAGCCGCCCTGCCGCTAGCCGCTCTCCAGCTAGCCGCCCTGCCGCTAGCCGCTCTCCAGCTAGCCGCCCTGCCGCTAGCCGCTCTCCAGCTAGCCGCTTGCCGCCCTGCCAGCTAGCCGCTCTCCAGCTAGCCGCTTGCCACCCTGCCAGCTAGCCGCCCTGCCGCTTGCCGCCCTGCCCGCTAGCCGCCCTGCCGCTTGCCGCCCTGCCAGCTAGCCGCCCTGCCGCTAGCCGCTCTCCAGCACGGCTCTGCCAACTGCTAGCTACTTAGCAACCATGTTACATTTCTGCACATACTCACCTGTGACACCTTCCTCAATGGCTTTTCTTAAGGGGGGAAACCAAAGGGCTTGACTAATATGGCTCCAAGTGTCTCATTGTATCACTGAAATTTCTGGTTTATTGTTAGGGTTTGTATGCAGTATGATGTTAAATCTCAGACCCAGTGCTGGTCAAATGTTTAACAGTGAACTTCCCAAGTAAACAACAGCAACTGCATTTTAAGTTTGCAAATGCTAACAAGTAGAGGCAGGAATGTTAATGTTTCGCCACCTGAGACTGGAAGGAATTTTGAATATAAAGCACGCGTGTGTGTGTGTGGGTTTACCTATCCTTATGGGGACACAATGTCCCCATAACGTGATAAATATCCATATTTTTTTTTCCTTATGGGGACCAGGAAACCGGAAAACTCTATTTTATAAAAATCGGTGATTGCTATGAAAAAACTAAAAATGCAAAAACTCTTGTATTTCATTAGGTTACTTATGGTTATGGTTAGGGCAGGTTAGGGGTTAAGGTTGTCATAGTTAGCATTAGCATTTTTCCCATTGAAATGAATGAGCGGTCCCCATAAGGTTATGTTTACCCTGCGTGCGTGTGTGTGTGTGGATATGACTATGAGGACCTGCTCATATCTGTGAAGGTGGTTCTCTGGCTACTTTCCAGCAAACACAGCCGATAGCTTAAAAAAGGAATCCGGTGTATGTTCCATCTCAGCATTCAGCACTGATCACATTAAACCTACACTTGTCCATTGAAGGCGTATTATACTGAGTCCTGAGTTTGGACTCTGTAAGCTTGTGGTCATTCCCTTCGATTTTTAATGATTAACCTCCTTTAACATTCAAGTGGCCACATGCATAATATAATATTTCATAAGGGCACATTTGGCATCTGAAAGGTATCTGTATAAAATTGACTTCTTTGATGTAGTAATAGGCTTGTTAACATTTTCTGGACACATACAGGTTACTTTTTTAAGTTTAATCAAGTCACTCTGTCTAAAGGCAACAAACTGTTTTCATTCATTTATGGACCCATGTACCAGGCACTTTACCTGAAGTATCTTAAAGGTGGTTAGTCTAACTGTTTTTATTCCTGCAATTTAAATCATGCCCCCTGCTGGTTTTTGACCACAGATTGGCATATGTCGGCTCAAGTGAGGTTATTCCAAATAAGAGCTACTGTATTGTAGTGCTGTTTACAGGCAGTAATTGCCAGCCTTTCAAGCAAAGTTATCCTGTCAAGGCCTGTTATTAAAGTTGTCTTAAAGTTATGTCTTCATGCATTCAAAAATCACTAAGGCAAACGTATTTACAGGCCGGTTTAACGTTAAATTTTCTAGAAGCGAACAGCCAGAGACTGGCTTGGCATTATAAAGCTGAAGTCTTGGCTGTCAACAAAAAGCTGAGAAAACCCACTTTGATTATACAGGGGAAAACATTTAATTCTTTATTTCCTTTCAATTTTAAATGAAAGCGTCTGAGTTCATATAATATGATGTTTACAGAAATAAACGTAGAAAGCTGTTTTGCTGTCGGGTGTGTCTACAATGAATGTGAGGTAAGTAAATAAGGGTTTGTGTTGCTGTGGCCGTCAGGTGCCGGCCTGCCCTGCACCGTTTTTTTGTGTCGCATTCACGTCACTTTCGAGACGTTTATGTCTTCAGGTCATGTGACTTTTTTTGTTTCACGTCAAGGCCACCAGTCAAACGGTTACTGCAGAGGGGGACCGTTCATAGGCTTGTCCAAGTCGTCCAGTGGGCCACCCAGTGCGGTTGGAGCAAGGGGAGCAGAATTGGGGAAGCCGATGACACGCATTGCAGCATCCTCTCTGAACTCCCCCCCCCCCACCTTGACGAGCTACACAGAGAAATATCTGCCGTCATCTCTGCCCATGAAACGAAGCAGCCAACTCCTGCAGGTCCATGAAAGTTCAGCTCTGACTTATGGCGGATGCCAGTTACGGTTGCGCCGACTGCTGTCAGCGTGGCTTTGATTATCGTCGCTGACTTGAACCTTGGACACCAAAGTCTGTGTGCTACAAAAACGACTCGTGCCAATCCCTGAGCTGCACTTCCATGTGTTATTGATCTTTCATAATTTCCCAGATTTATTCAAGGGGACTTAATGCATAACATTACTGCAGAGATAGGCAAGGCTGCCCAAATCAGCAACCTTGTCAGGAATAAAGCCAGATATTTATATAAGCCAAAAAGGTCCCGTCTAAAGCCAAACCTGATGTATTTAATTTATATAGTATACAATATTGGCTCTTGTTGCTCACTGCTGATGTAAAGTGTTCCTTCACGCATTCTTAGGTTCACGCACAGATGGGTGTCCTGTGAAGGTTGCATCTGTATCACGTGAGGAAAGACGAGAAAGTTCTGACCCGGATGAGGAAAGGGAAGAAGGGCAGTTGTGTTGGAGGATATTTTGGACAGGAGTGGCTGGTGATGCACAGTCTGGGGACTTGATCCTGCAATCTGTCAGCGGTTAGCAACTGAACATGGGTTCAGCCCCCATGTAGCGGTAAATAAGGTCTGTCCATCACCCCCTCAGCAGTACAGCCTTGTAACCCAAGTTGCAGCGTGGTGTTGAATCTCGGACCCAGTGCTGGTCAAATGTTTAACGGTGAACTTCCCAAGTAAACGACAGCAACGGCATTTTGAGTTTGCAAATGCTAACGAGTAGAGGCAGGAATGTTAGTGTTTCGCCACCTGATACTGGTTCTCTCATTTCTGTCTACAGTCCAGCAAACACGGTTTGCCGATAGCTTGAAAATGGCAATGAATCTGGTGCATGTTCTATCTCAGCATTCAGCACTGATAACATTAAACTTGCACTGCATTTGGTTAGAGTCACAGACGTCTGTGACTGATTATCATTACTACCCAGAATTAAACAATCTTTAAGTGAATTAAAATAAAGATCTTTCGGAACGAGATGCCATACTGCCCCCCACAATCCTGTCTATGGTGCTCTGGAACTGGGTTCCCAAACTTGGTCCTTGGGGGACCCTCTAGACAAGTCCATATTTTTGCTCTCTCGAAAGCTGGGATGTCTGGGGGTCCCCAAGGACCGGCCTGGGAAACGCTGCTGCGATATAAACCTAGACCTTGATACGCGACCCCACACCTGGGCTGAATCCATTTGCCGCTTGCGCTGATGCTTTTGTTGACGCCCTCTCCACTCCATTGTGCCCAAATTAAGTCTCTATCCCTTTATCGCATCCCACTCCTGCGATGCCCGGGACTGCCGCCACTGTCCTGCGGTCAGTCTGGCATGCCTGACTGGCTGTCGGCTGCGTCTGGGCCGAGTAGCACCCGAGTGGATCGGGGCAGGTGGGTTAGCGGTAAGCTGCTCAGGGAGAGGAGCAGTTTTTCTGTGGCACCTAGTGGCCAGAGCCGGACTGGCATGGCTGACCGTCACCAGGGAAACTCCCACGGTGGCAGCTGCCATTTTTGGATGGATGGAGTAGCATAGATGTACAGGCTCTAAGATCGGGTTCTGTGTTAAACATACATCTTGCCTTTTCTAGGAGTAATCTGTGCTCAAATGACTTCAGCCTAGAGCTGCTATGTACCGTGACCCTTTAAGCAAAGCTATCCCTGTTCCAGGATTGAGGGCTTCCATTCTCCAGTTCTCCAAAGCTCAGGTGATATTTAGGTGAACTGGCACCTCTGAATTACCCATAGTGTGATCAGGGGGGCCGCTCGAGATTTTGGGCCCTATGAAAACGTATCAGATTGGGCCCCAAACCCTGACCAATACAATTATGTCACTTCCCTTTACGCCCCCCCTGAGTGCGACTGTGTGCCCTGCAGTGAACTGGCAGCCAGTCCTGGGTGTCCTCTGTGCCTCATACCCTGCGATTCCGGAGATGGGCACCATTCTCCACATGATTCTATATTAGATAGGCAGCTATGGAACATGGAGAAAAGGGTGCAAAAAAACAGCACTGTGTGGAAATGATTGTTTGTTCATGTCAGATTTTGCAGAGAATGTGGGCTTTTCCCACAATGCCTTTCTGTTTCCATTTATAGTCTTGCGGCGGTCAGTGAAGCACAGCGTGTAATGTACTACCCCTGTGTGCCGTCTTCCTGTCACTGAGCGTGCTATTCATGTGCCATGTGCAGGGGTCGCGGCTGGGGGGGTGGGGGGGAGTTGCTTATTTCTGCTTCCATTTCGCCTATCCTCATTCAGTGGTTTGATTTTTATGACATTTAGGCTCACCTCTGTCTAGTTGATGGGTCTTCCTCTCAGTCTGCTGTTTTTGTTTTTAATCTGCTATCTTTACTGTTGAGGGAAGTGTGTGCTCTTCATCCTCATTATTTAGAGTCTGATTTGGCATTAAAAAAAAAAGATGTTAAGGCTTTATAAAGTCGTTTTTAAATTGCAAGTAAAAACTCCTGCAGGGTTTTCTGCCCGTCGACATTTTATTTTATACAGAAACTGAATCCTCGTACATGCAATTTACAGGAGTTATTGAAATCCCATACCTTAATAATACTCCATAAATCCTGTAAGGCTAAATAGCTAATTATAATTTTTGGTGTAATCAAATATCACCCAAGCAGTGTCCCTCTTCAGCCCAGGGTTGTGTCCTATGCCGCTTGACGCCTCTTGGCATCGGTTGAGTCTGGCTGGTGGCCTCCAGTGCTGTGAAACGTTATGCCGGACGGTTATTAATAAAGTTAATTTAGGATTAACCTCGGGGGGACGTCTCCGCGAAGGCAGCACTGCGTTAGTCTTGCAGGCAGCCATGCAATGTCAGCAAAAAAAAAAAAAAGAAACAATGTATCGGTTCAAATGTTCCTTGTTCTATCAAATATGATTAATTTCAGCAATGAGTGCAACAAACTTAGCAACTTCTTTTTGCGAAGATGCCTTTAATTCCTTTGGGGCCTGACTTTTTTTTCCCTGACTTCAAGCCGGTGCCTTTATTTAAGGAAATGGCACGATTTTGCTTCGTTCTGCCGGGGGATAATTTATTGGGACCCTTTAAGTTATTCTGCCTTGCAGATTCATCAGCAGCTCTGCTCGTGTGACTGACAGGTTAGAAGCCCCATATCATGGCTTTCGTGCTAATACGCTCTGCCCATAGTGTGCGCCGTGATAACCTGACATGGCTCCGCCCACTGACATATGGATTCATAGTGACCATTAATGTGTCACACCCCTTCATTATGGCCAAAGATTGTCCCCTCTCATCTAAATGGTGTGGAGACACTGGATCCCCCATGTATGCTATCGCAAGTCTGAAACTCTGGAATGCAAAGTAAATTTAGAATGGACATTACTTTTTCATATAAAGTCAGGTTGTTGCCATAGTGAAAGCTAATTAAACTTATGCTGTCATCTTACACTGTTTTTTGAAAATCATTGTTTTGGTATCACTGCGTGGCCAAATGGGTTTAATTTTGATGCCTGTTCTTAAGCCAGTTTCCATGGGGGAACAAAACCATCCGTAGGTGTCAGATATATTATCCATTTCCTGTTGCCATATCTGCACTCTTTATAAGAGAGGTTAGTTTATTCAACAGTGTGGATTCTGTTCTGTTAGTATGAACAATCAAAAAAATTTCTTCCAAGCAGGTGGTTTCTTATTGTGGCCGAATGCTGAATGTCTGAGTAATTTTCCTTTTAAAGGCAGGAGCTGTAAGACTGAAAGCATGATGAAGGGTCACTTTCAGGACTTCATAATTTATGCTGTGATTTTTTTTCTCCTCTGAATTAGACCATTTTGACAAGGGAGAGATGCTTGTATCTTAACAATTAACTAAAGCAAGTGTGAGCACAATGAACCTTTACACTTTTGTGGAATGCGGAGGTGTTTTACCCTGTAATTGTGAGTTACTTTCATTTTTCTAACAGTATTCTTGTATTGGCATTCATTCGTACTTCTGTGTAAAAAAAAAAAAACAAAAAAAAAAGTGAGGCTATTTAATGCACCCAGTTTTGGTGACAAGCTGTATGCTGTACATATGAGTTTTCTACCTGTCTATATAGAGGGCCAGCCCACTGGTGCAGGGGTTCGAGTTTCCGCTGTGGCCCGTGTGTGTGGAGATTGCATGTTCTCCCTGTATCATCGTGGGTTTTCTTCTGGGTCCTTCAGTTCCCCCCCCCCACAGTCCAAAAACATTCTGAGGTTAATTTGAGTTACAAAATTGCCTCTAGGTGTGTGTGTGTGTGTGAGTGAATGGTGTGTGTGTGTGCCCTGCGATGAGTTGGCACCACATCCTGCCTTGTGCCCATAGGCTGTGGCCCCCCCGTGGCCCTTAATAGCACAAGCAGTTACAGAACATGAATGGATGGATAGATGGATGGATGGATAGATCTAACTACGCTCACAAAGCACTCGTTTTCATCA
Source organism: Brevimyrus niger (assembly GCA_015164015.2). Lineage (NCBI taxonomy): Eukaryota > Metazoa > Chordata > Actinopteri > Osteoglossiformes > Mormyridae > Brevimyrus > Brevimyrus niger. The sequence continues at coordinate 11,103,832 of JAABNY020000035.1, forward strand.
GCGGTATTGGAAGTGGACAATGGACCATAGAAGAGTCTTGGAGGAAGGGTCTGATTGTTTAATCCGTAAGCGTTACTCAGTCCTATTTGGGTCCAGAGTGGAAGAGTACAGAAGCCATACAGATGATTCCAGTAGGGAATATAGGACAGATTATACCTACAAACAAATATAGCAGCAGAGACTGTGTCGGCTATCAATCGATCTTCTGATTACTTATCCTGGATGAGAGCTCGTCCTCCGGACATGAACACACACACACACACACACACACACACACACACACACACACACACACACACTCAATCGGAAAATTAGCTACACCAGCTAGCATAATGCTGCATTCCACTTACCTTGGGGTTTAGATATCTGAACTTTGGAATGACGTTACACCTGAGTTAACCACATTGCAGTACAACAAATTGGAAAGCCATTTAGCAATAGTAATTCTAGCCAGGTTTGTTAGCCATCGTTAGCAATACCAGTTGAGAACAACACATCGCACAGTACTTTGTGCATACAAACATCACAACAACATGTCCACAGGTAGTGGCTGGACGGTACTGAGTCTATGACTAATTTTAATGAGATGCAAATAAGACGCAAGTGTCAAAAAAAACATAACTACGGCTTTCTGTTGATAAAGGGTGCAGCCGTCTTGAATTTTGAGATTGGCATTGTAGAGGTTCCTACGACATTGGGGGGCATTTCCATTGAAATTTCCAACTGGTAGCTTGGCAATTCTGACTTCCCAGTTCAAGTGGGACATGGCGCTGGTGTTGGTCCTTGGACTGTGGGAGACACCCAGACGTAACCCATGAAAATTCTATGCAGACGGTGGGGGGGGGGGGCAGCGGAATATGAACTGCCAGCCTTGGGGAAGCAAAGCTGCTACCCACTGAGGCACCGTGTCATCCCCAGTGTTGGGCAATAAATCTAAAATAGCCCCATCCTACACTGGGTTTGCATGGTGAGAACGAGGGGCTATTCTTGACAGCGGCTGGCAGGTTCCACCATAGCTGAGGGCTCTACTGCTTACGGTTTTATTTAGTATAAGAATCTCCAGAAAACCTGCACATTATGACTGTAAGATGTGAACCATCTTGTACATATTAATCAGCTCGACTAAAATTCGTGAGGATTGTAAGGACTGTGCTAAATTTATTTGTAACTCAAGGAAAGACATTAGGTAAAAAAAACTAAATATTTGATGTAGTCTGTAATTGTTAGTTCTTACTGCAGTATTTGTTGCAGTGTTTTTGACTTTCATGAGTCGTATAATCACTTATAAATATCATTGCTTTTCTGGTAAGTAAATAAATATTATGTAATATCTCTGAGCTTCAATAACTAGGTTGGGAAAAAATTAAAAATAAAAGTTGTGTGAAATGTGATGCCAATATTAAGGGTTGATGGTGTTATCTCATTCACATGATTAACTATCATTATTAAAAAAGGTTTGCAAACCTAGTTGAAGCAATTTCCTGGGGTCAGGATAGGTCGTCATTTTTCTTATTGTAAACTGTTGTCATAACCTTAAGAGTGAAGGCTTGTTCTGCTTTAGTGTGATCTTTTCCAATGTTACCAAATATTTCAGAATAATATCGGTCCCAGGGTCAGACCCTGATGAACTCCAGGTTTAGAGCTTTGATTTTAACCGGTTGCTGCTGTTTGCAGTGGTCAGCCCAGTGTGTCTGTCCGTCATTAAAGTGTGAGAGGCAGTGGGCCTGGGAGTGCCAAGTTTGCAGACCTTTCTTAGTAATGCGAGTTAATGTTACACCCATTGTGCCGGTCAGGGGCTGACCTGTGTGCATTTCTCTTTCCCAGTGGGAGTGCGTGTGGTTCCTCATCCTTATCGCCACCTTCTCCCTGCTGCTTGTCTGGCTCTACTTCTGGGTGGAGGCCCGCAATGACTTCAACGAGTTCAACTGGTGAGTGCGGACCTGTCCGTGGGGTTGTTCGGGGTGGAGGGTGAAATGGGGCGGGGCCGGGAGACCAAGGTCGTTGGTTCCAAATCCAGGCCTTTTCAGTTCTCCCAGATAGTTTAACATTTACTGATTCTGATTGGTCAGAGGCTTCGCACTTGACTGACAGGTAAAGGAAGGCTGGAAAGCCGGCAGTGCTCGGACCTCGAGGACCGCGATTCGAATAACCCTGGTCTAAGTCATAAAAAAAAATCCAAGACTTTTACAACTTGTATGCTGAAATAGCCAAACGAAAATCAAATATCAGTTCCTATGCCATCATTAGTCATTGATCATGCTCATTTTTTTTCCCCACACATGTACATGCAATGCTTCTTCCTTGATTCAGACTATAGTGCCAATATATTGTACATTGGGCAATGAGAACAACAATAAACAGCCTGAAGCCTGTCGCACAAGGCAGGTGACGTCCTGTGGAGGGGGAGGGGCTTGTTAAACAGGAATAACTCCATAAACATGCACTCGGCACACACTGTATGTAGTAATGGGAAATCATGTCTGATATTGTTATGGATAACAAAGGCTACCGATTTCCTGTTTAGTTATTCATCTGCTTACCTGACGCTTCTACAAAACACTTTGCTTTCCCATTTTATGCTGCTTTTTTTTTTTTTGCGGCAGAAATTCCCACGAGTTCCGTCCGGCTGGATAGAAGCTCGTTCCGTGGAACCTGCTTGTTAGGTTTTAAATCTGCTTCTCCTCCGATGCCTTCAGTATTGCTGCCAGCGTTCTTGGCTGTATGGGGTCGGATGGACCCCGCTGTCAGCACAAACTGGCGCCGAATGAGGAAGAGCAGAGTCGTTTCTGCTCGTCGGCGTCTGAAAAATGCTGGCTAGAGGAATCACCCCGAGGCATCTTTCTTTCGCATTTACTGCATCGTTTAATTGCGTTAGCAAGATTTCACAAGGCGCACTCTCCATTTTAATTAGCGTTTCTGGTTCTCTGCTGCTGGCTGGCACACTCCCTGAGATTTATGCGACGTAAACTTTGCAGTGCAGTAGTGCACTTGGCATAAGATTCTTATTTAGTGCTGAATGGTTTTCCTTACCTAGTTGTCTAACTAGTTTTGTCATATATGGTCCTTGGTCATGAGACCATCAAACCACTTCTCTTCAGAAATGGAAAGAACATACTCCAAAATAATGTTTTTTTGTATATTTTGACATGCTGTCGGTCGTTTCATAGAAATTACGTGGCAGTAATAATAATTAAAATGTCTTCGCCTGCCAAAGTTCTGACACGTTGACTTATTTTGGTTCCTTTTTCTGTGGTTCTGCTGTTTATGGGTTTTCCATTCCAGTCTGTCTGCTCTTTATATAGATTTATCAGAATGTCTCCTGAAAACATCAGTGTGAGCTTCCTTTTTTATTAGTTATTTATGTCTTTTGAAACCTGACAGCATGCAGCCGACTGCTCCCTGTCCTGCTCAAGCCCGATATCCCGGCCAGGTTCATCTGTCACCCCAGCAGCACCAGCAGAATTTGGAAAGTCCCCCTTGGACTGGCATCTGTAGAAGAAACTCTAACCCAGTTAGATGACACGTCGTGGTCCTTGCTCTCCTCCTGGTCTCTCTCTTCATTAAAACCTCTCGACCTGTTCCTTTAATCCCCCTTCATTAGATCATGCCAGTTGCTCAGCTGTCGCCTGGACATGTGTGTGTAACAATGCAGGCGTGTGTCCCGTCTGCGTCGGACTCTCCGGCCAGGTGCGCTCGTGGAAAGCCAGGTGTTTCTGAAACTCCCCCTCGTTCATCTACGGCTGTGGTCGTGATGTTAGTGCAAGGACCCTGGGCTGACTAGACGATATGAAACTCTTTGTATCTCTGTGTACTTCCATAGGAACATAAGAGATCTACAAATGAGAGGAGGCCATTTGGCCCATCAAGCTCATTTGGGGAGAACTTAACTATTAGCTCAGAGTTGATAAAATCTTATCTAGCTCTGATTTATAGCACCTCAGGGTTTTAACTTGTGCTACACTAGCAGGAACACTATTCCATACTCTAATTACACTCTGTGTAAAGAAGTGCTTCCTCAAATTCAACTAAAAAAGCCACAAGTTTCTAGTATTTAAACTAATATTGAAGTAGCCGTTTCCTCCCCTATGGACTTTCTGAACCAAGCAGGACATCTGTGATGGTGTGTGGTTCCTTGCCATACTTTCTCTGCCTCTATGGATCTGTCACCTAGTGCCAGTTGTGGACCATTCGGGTCATGCAGGTCTCCAGGGGCAGTGACTTCTTCAATCCCGGGGATGTAAACTGACAGCACTAATAACTCCCCCCCCCCCTTTCCCCGCCCAAAACCACTGCTTCACACATTTATAACTCAAGTATAATGACTTAACCAAAATGAATGTCTCCCAAGGGGATGAATATTGGATCAGTGTGATGATATTACCAGCGTCGTGCGACAGGCAGTGGAAGTGGAGGCGCTGATGTCTTCCCCGCTTTTTAAGGTCCCTGTACAATAGATCAGGGGAGTGGAACGACGGCACCGTCACCGTCCTGGCGATGACAGCGGCGGGCTTTACCTACACTGCATTTTTAATGGTGAGTCGTCACCTCGTCAGGCATGCAAAGCCAGCCACTCCTAACACACAATCTGGGCAACTACCAAATGAGTGACCTATCACGGACGACCTCGCCGAACTAAAGGGGGGAGGGGCGGGGTCTTGGAACTGCACAAAGACATGACTGGGCCCCTGAGGAATGCTACCAAATGCCCCCCCTCTTATCAACCAGAGCTACTATTATCCATCATCACATACTTATGGGTGCCCCCTAGTGTCCGCCCCCCTGAAAATCTTCCCCTTTCTCCTCCCTTACAGGTGGCTCTGAGTGTTAATTTCTTACAAATGATTTGTACTGGTAGATTGGGCGGAGGGGGAGGGGGGGGTCAGTTGAGAACACTGAGGATTGTCATTGTCTGCTCTGTCTTAGGTTCTCGCCCTCGGACACATAGCTGTGGGACAGCAGATGAATCTTCACTGGATCCACAAGGTATCGGCATGACGTCCCGCCGGCTCTCGGGGGCCTTCACAGGCCTGGACGTGGCGACTCTGGATGGCCTCCAACCTAATTAGCTCTTAGGCGGTTGCGTGTCGCGGGTGTGTCTGTCTTCTGATGGGTGGTTTTTGAGGGGGCGTCGTTATTCACGGCGTATCGCGAGTAAGGCCGCGCCTGGAGAGGACCATGCTGACGGGGCCCCCCTCCCTCCACGGCTCCCCCTACAGGTCGGTGTTGGCGCGGCTCTGCTCACCACCGTCGTCGGGATGATCTCGGTCAGCCAGACGTGGGGAGAGGAATGGGATGTCATCGCTGTCTCTCTCCAGGTACGGGCCCCGCCCCAAAACGATGAATGCAGATCTGCCAGCATCCATCAATTATTCAAGGGTGGCTCATACTGTTGAGTGGCTGAAGCCGTGGCCTTGTCTACTGACTGCTTTTAGACTGAGAGCTGGCTGGGAGTCCATATGGAAGCGAGCGTTTTTAAAAGCATTTAATATCAATGCTTGCTAAAAATACAGCTCGTTTCCATCTCATGGAAGTCGAGTCATAACTCAGACCGTTGTATAGTAAATCATGGCATCGTTTCCTGTGGAGAGAGTGTTATAAATGAGGATGGTGTTCCCGGTTTTGGTAAGGTATGGGCAGAGATATGGAATTTAGTCGCCTGAAAGCTCGGATGGGCCAATATTGATACAAAATGTATCAACCCTACCACTTCAAGCCTGAATAAAATGTCAACGCAGTTAATCTATATTAATTATTGTAGTTATACTGCCCTACAAAGGCAAACACAACAACTGAATATGGAGTCTCTTAGGCTTTTTTCTTGTAACAAAATATCTTGCTTCAGCTATGCTCGGTTTTAAAGAGAACAGTGTAACAGTTACCGCAACCACAAAATCCTCTCTAAAAGCAAGGCAAAACATAACATCGCTCTCCTCAGTTTCAGTATCCGCATAATTATTGTTTTGTTTTCGGTGGGCCAGTATAATGCCTGATTACATTCTGCCGCACATGAATTGCATTGCGAGCTGCTGCGATCGGTATTTCCTTGTAAGTTACGGTCACTTTGAGGGTATAAGAGGGAGATGAATCCAGGTGTTTGCGTCTGTTTCCAGGCCACCGGTCCCTTTCTTCACATCGGAGCAGTGATCGCCGTCACGGCGTTGGCGTGGCTGATTGCAGGCCAGGTGGCCCGCGCCGAGAGAATGTGTAAGTCCCGCCTTCATTACACCGGTGGCAGACTACACGCTACCCAGCGGGGTTCCGACGATGATTCATTTTGTGGACTCCGGCCCTGGACGCAGCGGGGCGGTTATGGCGGCCGCGTCCTGTCACGAGAGACGCTGTCGCCGCGCGGGCTCTTGCTGGCTCACGTGCCGGTGGGTTAGATCTGTGCGTCACCGCTCGGCCGGCTGTCAGCGGGCCCCGCCGAGCGTCGCGGGATGATTCAGTGCTCCCCCGAAGTCTGACGCCTTCAGGTTGTCGTCACGCAAATGCAATTTCTACCCCCACATGACAAAATGTTTCATCATCGTCCGCATCCCTCACGCCCGCCGTCGGAGGCTGTTCCCCACCAGAAACCGACTTCCGTTGTCCAGAGGGCTAGCGTGATCTGAGCTGATGCGCAGGGGTTTGTTAAACAGTGACATTTCGTAAGAACGCCGATGAAACACCAGTGGTGAATTTCCCCACCTTTTACGCCTGTCACTAGAGCCCTTCTGGAACATTCCAGTCTTGCACTGACCCCCCAGTCTTGACCCGATAGGTCCCCCTTGCTCATGTGACCTCCTCCTGTGCAGCGAAATGGATAAGCCAGGAGAATCCTCAAAATCCCTCTTAGCGATTTGGTGTTGACGTTCTGTAACCTTGGCAAAGGGAAAAGAATCTGTGACCTTCTTTTTTTTTTGTTTTTCTTCTCCTCTGAAGTTAGAATAGACGCTGGATGCTGCTACGGTTTTGTTTTATTGCCTTGCCTTTTTTATCAGAGCGTAAAATGTTTAAATTGTATATTTTATGTATGCACTGTTTATATGCTTATATATTTTTGTTGCATTAAGTACCATGACCCCAAATGTAACATGCAGAGTGCTTTTTAAAATGCTTGCTCTGTCTACTGCCCAGTTGATGCCTTTGCGGACATCTGGCACTGCTGTAAGGTGGCAGTTTGTTTGCCTCCTCCCAGGGTTCCAGGCGGCCCTCCTGCTATTCTACGCCGGCACCCTGCTGACACTGTACCTGGTGCCACTCGCCATTAAGTCACCGTGCATCATGAACCGAGGTGATCTCAAGACGAGGCCGGACATCATTGGACACCAGGGGGCGCCAATGGTGAGCTGGCCTGGCGTGACCCTGCTAAGCACGGGGAAAGTGCGTTACGCTGCCCGCCCCCTGTGGTGTCTTCTCCACCGCTCTCACCACCCCACCCAGAGAGGCCTGCTATCCAGGGCCGGATTAAGAGTGGGAGATTGCCCTGCTTGGTGCCCCCCATGCCAAAATGCCCATATGGCTAATTGGGGTCAGCCACTGGGCTGGGGGCATCTCAAGGGTGGGAGTGATCAGCACCTGAAGAATCCCTAGACTCATTCTGGACTAAACATTCTGGACAACAACAACTAAACATTCTGCAAGTCCAAGACATTCCATGAGTTTTCATTATAGTGGCACCTTGGCTATGGTGTATATATTGACATTTTTATGCCACAAAATGATATATAGCTATATGTGCTAATATACTATTGAAAGCTGTCTCCATTTTCCCTGTCAGCTGGCTCCGGAGAACACAATGATGGCTTTCCAAAAAGCCATCCAGCTGAAGGTCAGCGGCCTGGAGACGGACGTGACTATCAGGTAGCCCAACCAGTAGAAACCAGTCAGTCCAGTAGAAACCTGAGGCCCCTGCTTGCTCCCACTGGGCCTCTTGGGCAGGAAAGTGAACTGAATGTTCAGTCATGAGAGATTAAGTACTCTTAGGCCTCTAATGACAATTCATTCATTTATAAGCAGACCACGCATAGTTTTGCTGCGATGTGCAATATTAATGCAGAGCTGTGTGATGAGCAAAGGGCATTTTTTTAATGATACACACACACACACACACACCTGAAATAATAATAATAATTAATAATAAACAAATGTTACTAAAATCCCTCCGGACAAAAGATATGTAGATGAAGCAGTGTGGAACGGTTTGATGCTAAGTAGGTTACGGACGAATGCAGCATTTCAGACATTTTCATTCTTACCGATTTGGTTGAATTCAGTCTTTGTTCAAATCTGGGGTGCCACTGGCTTCCAAAATGACACCCTGGCTCCCGGGGTCTTGGGGACGAGCTGTCAGACTGGAACCTGCCACAGGGATTTGCCCCCCCCCCCCGTTCAGCATTACTGACCCCTGACGACAGGCAGGTCTGACTACGTCGTCCCAGAGGCTACGCTGAATAATTAAACAAGACGACAGACGCGGCCTGGCAGAGGTCCAGGGCACCTGCAGACTGGTCTATTTAGGCCACTTTTTAAACAGTCGCATGACCTACACATTCTAGAAATTTCTTAACATACTTTCCAGCACTGTGACTTTAAAATGCTGAGCTGCAAATGACTTGGTGACTCTTCTTTCTGCTTTTGTAGAGCTTGATAGGTTTACTTGCCTGTTTCCCATTCATCCAGGCTGTTATCCAAACGTTTTCTGCAGCCTTTTTTTTTTAGTGTTGAATGCGTATATGGAGCAGGTCAGGTTAGTTACTTTTCTTAAGTGTGATACACGAGGGCATCTCCTTGAACTTGGGCCTGTAACGTTTAGTTGACAAGTCTGTGTCCTTAATCACTATGCTTACCTGCTTGCCCCCCCTGCAGTGAGCCAGAATGGGCAGGTATGTGTGCATGGAATCAGAAATCAGAACAGTTGGGGGGCTAACGGGCCCCCCCAGGGGTTATGTTAAGCGTCACGCTGTGTAAAAACCAGAAATAATGTTTCACTACACAGCGTGGACGGGGTCCCCTTCCTTTTACGCGACCGCACCTTGAGACGGACGACCAACGTGAAGCAGGTGTTTCCTGACAGGCAGTTTGATGCTGCTTCTACGTTTAACTGGACCGACCTGCAGACACTCAACGCAGGGCGATGGTTTATCAAGGTATCTCCCCGTCCAACAACCATCATTCTTGTTTTTTGTTCTTGATTGTCCTGGTCTAGTTGTCTTCCACATCGCTTGCTTCCTCGAACAGGGAGGCAATCGTTTTTTTTTTTAGTGACAAAACACGCACTTCGTTAAGTTGAATCAAACTGATGATTGATTATTCAACTTGAGTGGATCGTGGTTTGCCACAACCAAGTGCAACATTAGGTATGTGGATGGATGGAAACGAAGGCTGTGTCTAAATTGAGGGGCTGCATCCTTCGAAGGACGCTATCCACGTAGCTTTTATAGGTGTCCTTCAAAAGTCCACGCGATGAATCTTGGGAAATGCCGGCCTGCGATCAGGTGGATCCTTCACAACTTGGCAAAAGGACACATTCCTGGACCACATTCGAGCTTTTGAAATGGGACAACCTTGTAGCTGTGTTGCACTCGGTCTTTGAATGCAGCCTTAGAAGGACGCAGCACCTGAATTTGGACGCAATCCAAGAGCAGTGCATCCGTAGCTGTTGGCAAATCATTGGTCACTGACTTCCTGTATGGGGCCACTGATTGGCCACCTTACATTGGCAAGTTATGATTTGTCATTCTACTGACCTCTTGTCCCACCCACCCTCAATCCTGGCCTACAGGATAATCCCTTCTGGACGGTGGGGTCCCTGTCCAAAGGAGACTTGGTGCGGGCTGAGAACCAGTCCCTGTGCAGCCTGGGGGAGTTCCTGGAACTGGCAGCTGTCTCCAACTGCTCGGTGGTCTTCCGACTCCGGCGGCCCCCGCCTGGCCACCCCCACCACACGAGCTGGATAAACGACACCCTGGAGACGGTGCTGAGTTCGGGGATCCAGCAGAAGCTGGTGAGGAGGTTCCCTCCAGCGACGTTAAAGCAAGAGGAAGATGCATCTTATATAACTGGTTCCTTGTCATGCTGATAAAGACGTGAGCCGCCGGCAGGAGAAATCGAGTCTGCGGTGGAATGAAAAATAAACTGGAATCGCAAAAAAAAATTTTTACGCTGGAGGCACCTTAAAATATATCTGATATTAGGGGAAGCTAATCAATTCTGTGCGTAAAACAGAAATATATACTCGCTGGTTTATGTGCTTATGCATGTACAGGCTACTAGCAGATGTCTGTCTTTCTAAGCTAAATTGAGTATGTAAGGAATATCGAGCCTAGTGGGGCTTCATTGTCGCACCAACCATATACAGTCACACAGTATTCAGTGGCACAGAATGGCGTCCTGCCATGCTGCACCGGTGCTAACTGCTAACTGCTGCACCTCTATGCAAAAAAAAATAATCAAGGTATGACACTGACGTACAATGTAAATATAATGTTACAATTCTTAGGATTTAGTTCGATGGAAGCAGCGGAGTTGCAGGTAAATAGTATGAATGAGTCAATAAATGTCAGAGCAATAGTAACAAGTAGCGTGACACTGCAATGCTGGAATTTGCCCCCACCCCCCTCTAGGTGATGTGGACCCCGGACGCGGACAGGAAGTTTGTACGGGGGGTGGCCCCGGGCTTCCAGCAGACCTCCACGCAGAAACAGTCCCCAGCCGCCGCGCGACAGAGGGGCTTCTCCAGACTCCTCTTACGCTACAACCGGGCCGGCGCTCAGGATGTTCGGTACGTGTCCGGCTGGCGTGTTCCGCTGAGCCTGGCCGTCAACCGCACGCCTGGCCGTGCGGAGCCGAAATCTGTCAGACCCATTGCCTTGTTTACACCTTGCGGCGGAGGAACCCGTTTCTGGCTTAAAAGAGGAGGGCGAGTATGTCGAAAAACAACACAAAGCAGTTTTTCTTGTTGGAAGGAAAAACACTAATATTTTGCAGTGTATATATACTCAACTGCTGTATATAATATGGTTTGGTGTGGGTGAGTGACGTGTGTGTCTACACGACCAACAGGGCGCTCTTCACGCACAACGTGAGTCTCACCCTCTACACTGTGAATAAGCCATGGCTGTACTCCGTGCTCTGGTGCAGCGGGGTGCCGTCAGTGTCCTCTGATGCCCCCCATATCCTGAATAAGGTGCCTTACCCCATCTGGCTCATGGTAAGCCTTCCCAGTAAACCCACCCACCCCCAATGCTCCGTTTCCAGCAGCGTAACCATACGTACTGGGAAGAGAGCTCAGCCCCCCCCACCTGGCACCGCCCATCTGTCCTTCTATTTTGACCTTCACTCACCCCCCCCCCCCCCTCCCCCCCCCCCGGGGCCTCACCGGCAACGCGGAAATCCCCCCCCCCTCTTTGTTTTTTTTCAGTCAGTTTTTTTAACTTCCCCTTTGGGCGTTTTTTTTT
>JAABNY020000035.1:11115369-11125605 GCA_015164015.2 Brevimyrus niger
ACCCCCCCGACCTCGCTCCGGCCAACGTGCCTGCTAGGTTGAGCTAACCTCGCCCCCCGCCCCCTTCTCGCCCCACATGGGCCTAACGGGAAGCAGGACAATCGCCCCTTCCTATGTTTTTGTTTACAGTCAGTTTATATAACTGCCCTTGAGTCAGTTTTTGTTTATGTGTGAAACAGGAAGTCTTTAGCTGCTGTAAATAATTGCTTCTGAATTGCTGATGAGATTCATGATTGTTTTAGATGCCTCTAAGATTTCAGTTCTTGTTCCCATTCCCTCTAATTTTAGAGGATTATTTATGGTATTAAACTATTGAAAGAAAATTGCATGAATGATTGCTGGAAATTGTGGCAGGGAGCAGAAATAAATTAGCTGTTGTTTAGTGCCCCCTAGAGGTTCATCTTGCATCAGCAGTTTGTGTTTCTTTTCAGACTCCAGATGAATACTGCCTAACCTGGGTCATAATGGATCTCGTCTCCATCATAACAGTAGTAGGAATTTTTGTATTCCAGAAGTAAGTACCGCTCTCAAATTTGGCTGTGTTCATCAGTTCATGCCACTCCATGGGAAGTGGTTATGCTCACAACAGTGAAGCCCTTCAGTGATCAGTCACCCAATGTATCAGTGTTTCCGGGGTTCTGTGTTTGCTCATTAGCTAACGCGTGTTTCAAGAAACACTGTCAAGATTCATTAAGGATGAAACGTTTAGCGTTGTGTGGAGCATATGCTGCATTACTGTCTTACTCTACTGTACTCTGTCTTACTCTACTGTACTCTCATAAATCTATTATTTATGACACACAGCTTGAAAATACGGGCAACTGGACCGAGCCGTGTTGTAAATGGTTCTGTTAAAATATGATGCATGGGTTCTGACCACAGTTGCAGTGGCTGAACCAGCATGTTATAAATCTCATGTTTCACACCCGGAATCGCCTCGGTGTCGGGGTTACCTCAAATGATACTGAGCTCACCCTGCTTTCCCGCCGCCCCCCCCCCCCAATGCTTGAGCTTTGGCTGTGCATTTGTTTTTTGAAGGACTGGCGGCCGCTGCCCAAATCACCCAGTACCAGTACTGCTCCTCAAGCCCCACCCCCAAATCCCACTCCACCAACCTCCACCCCCCATCCCCACCCACCGCAGCAACCATGCGAGTCGCTCTTATTGCCAACAGCCTACATTAGCGTCTCGCTAAGCCTTAATTAGAGCCATTGCCGTCACGCTGACGAGCTCTCCCACTGGCCTTCCTGTGTGACTCTGAAATGTCACCCTCCTCATCGATAAATAGACATGAATATTAAAAAGAAATGATTCTGTTTGCTGGAGCGATTCAAGAGTGAGACATTCCTTGACCTTTGTGGTTGACCTTTGGTTTCGACCTTTGCTGAGCACGGTTCCGCGTGATTGCTGAGCAATCGCTCGCCGCTGTCCCCCTTCGAGTCCTCGGCAACGTGAATGATGGGCCAGTGGTCAATAATGCTCGTTACTCACGCTCATCAAATACAGTGCGGCCCAGCGAATGGATGAATGGATGTCGTCCTGCATTCAGAGGCGAGCCTGGTGTGGTGGCCCATAAGCTGACCTCGCGTCTCTCGCCTCACTCCATTGCCAACGGCAAGACTGAGGTCTTGACGCCGATAAGCAGGACTTATCGTTTATCAGCAGATAGAGGCGGGAGCCACTCTTCGCTTTGTGTGGGAACTGTCCCGCTAATGGGCTCCCCCTCCCTGCGTATGCTTGGCTCACAAATGTCACGTCCTACCGGGCCCTTTCGGCAGTAAGAGCCTGATATCCGGCACTGTGTTCGCCCCCTGCTGGTGAGGTGCTGCATTTGAAGCTTACCTGTCCCTATTTAATGTGTTTATTGAAGGGAACGCCTTCCACTGGCATCCACCCCCCCCCAATGCCCTAAAATGAGGTACGGGGAGGGGGGTGCGATGTGTGACTCCTCACTTCCAAACTGACCTTCTGATTCTCTTTCCTCCTGCTTTTTCTCCTCCTCCCTTCCCTCTTCACCCTGCCTGACGCGCATACCCTTCCTCTCTGCTGTATTCTGGCATCTCTCAGCTATCACATGATCAGGTAACTGGGACGAACCTCCAGACACAAGGTCCCCCCCCCCAAGTCCTTCTGATGGCTCTTACTCCTCACTGATACTTACTGTCATATTTTTTTACACATCTGCTCCTCTTTGTCAATCCATAAATACCATTATCCCACTCATCCCACTCTTTGTACATGTGTAGTATCAGCTCAGTCTGTCCATCTATTAATATCTGATCATTCTAGCTGTCAATTTGACCTATCAGCGCCTGCCCCCCCCCCCTCATCCTAATCACCTCTTTGCTGTTTTCTTCTATTTTTGTGCCCCTTAACTCCAGCCCTGCAGCTTCCTGACTGTTGTCCTGCTGTATTCCTTGCAAAAAAAAAAAAAAAAGCATCTCTGTACAGTAATCAGAAGTCGAGCTTCTTAGAAGCACCGCTTTGGTGTCTCTTTTGGCGTCTTTGGTGAAACTAGATGTCAGTCACTCTTGTGAATAGAGTCATTGTGGGTCCAATGTCAGACACATGCTGTGCCGAGCGGGAAGGACACGGAATATCGTCCGTGCTCAAGAAGCTGGATCTCTGGGCTGCCGCTCGCCCCCCCCCGCTCCAGACACCACCCGCAAGAAGGTTTACAGGAACTGACATACGGGGAATTCTGTCCCACGTTCTGGGGCTGATAAGAAAGTGGCTCAAACAAGCTGAAGGTCTTTGCATCGTGGCGACCAAGACGAGCTGTGGGGTCAGGGCTCTAATCAAGGGGTGGGGCCTCAAGCCCCAGCTGAAAGCTGATAGGCCCTCGTAATATATGGTTAATGATACGATTGGCCCCACTTAAGCCCCCCTAGAATAAAAACATCTTAGACTCATCCCAGGTTAGAGCTGACTTCCTGTTGTGTTAATATCTCAAATATGATTAAGTTTTTGATATTCTGGTCCTCATTCACTGTTAGGGTTGCAAATGGGTGGAAAATGTCCAAAAACTTTCCATGGGAAGTTAAGCTAGGAAATTTTGGAAAGCTGTCAGATAGGGCCAAGGAAGCAAACTGTATGAATAACGTAACATAGTTTTGATGCAGTAACTGATAACGTAACTCTGTTTTGATGCAGATGCTTATTTTGTGGTGTCTTGTCACACATACACACCCTTACTCCCAAGCACTTGGTTACACAATGATATCACTAATAGTGTTGTCAAGATGCCCCCCCAATTACATTTAAATTCCCTGTTACAGGCTAACCTGGAATTTTATTCCCATATTTTCCTGTTAATTCCCATGGAAGGTTTCCAACTTTGAAAACTCCATGAATTTTGCAGCCCTATTCACTGTGTTGTGGGTAAAATTAAGGCTTTGATAGTTCATTTATATTACATTTGATCTACTTAGCAAAGGCTTTTAACAAAAGAGTGTATATACTGTATAATATTTGTGATCGCAGGGTCAGACCCTGGATTCCCTGAAGATTTCTCTGTTTCTCTAATCTAAATGTATACACACACATCTATATGTATAAACAATTTACATGGTGGGCAATACTGGTCTGAGCATGCTTTACAAAAGTCTTAAATTAAAATGTATAATGTATTCCTGTTAAAAAAGCGTTTTGGTATACTAAAGCAGCACAAGTGCTGTTAAACCATTCAGTGATGAGTAATATAAAATTATAAAGCCCTTCATGGGCTGGATGTCACTGCGTCATACTATATTATTACAAGATGTTATATTATTATAAGGCTTGCTATAGCGCCCCCATGTGGCTTTCCAGATGGCGCATGAGCGGGATCCGCAGTTACAACCCGGAGCAGATCATGCTGAGTGCGGCCGTCCGGCGGAGCAGCCGGGACGTTAACATCATGAAGGAGAAGCTCATATTCTCAGGTGACGAGGGCTGACCAGACCAGGGGGCACTCCCCGTGTCGCCCGTGCGTGTGCGTGTGAGTGTGCGTGTGCGCGTGTGCAAGCCCTGCATGCTTTCTTAGTGTTTGTACATCTCCCAAAGGTGCCCAGACTTCGCCGCCAGAAGCTGTTGCCACATTCCAGTGCTTGAAGTCCCCCCATCCCATTCCATCAACCCCGTCCCACCCGAGCGTTTAACTACCCGCTGCTACCATTCCTGTGCACCTCCCCGCCCCCCTCCCCCCGCCCTTCTGCCCGCTGGAGACTTGCATGGCCATTCATAGAGCTCACACTTGTGGTTTGCCCACCACTAATGGCAGCCAATGAGAGGTGAGTTCAGAGTGCTGAGGTTTCCCTGTCAGTGTGCCGTTGTAATGCATTCATCTAATGCTAGCAGTAACATGGTGGCTAGCAAAAGTTAAAAATAGAGCAGGTTTAATGGGAAGGCTGTCCAAATTTAACATGCTGAAACCGTATGTTTAATGCATGGATGACAATGAGGAAAATGTAGCTAATATTTAGAATATTTTGATTTTGGATTGGTGCGAGATATAAATCTAGAAGCTTTGCATGTGTTTTTGCATGAATTATTATTGTAAATAATGCTTGCGTGTCTAATACTGTGCCGTCATCCCCTGAACCCCCCCTCCCCCCCACACACACAGAGGTGAGCAACGGAGTGGGCAGCATGGAGGAGTTGTATGCAGGGAACGGGTACGATCGCTACACCAACGACGGCGTGGCCCACTGACCCGGGCCCGCTTGCCGGGAACACCTCCCCATGATGGACTGTCAACTGAGTGGGCGGGTTTAAAAAAAATAAAAATAAAAAAAAATAAAATGTAAAAAGGGACGCACAAAGGAAACATGGAGAGTAATTCTTTTTTTATGTTATTTTGGTTCCACTCGGTGTGCCTGGCACTACGGATAGACATACTATTGTAGTGCCGAAACACACAATGCTCTGTACATGGCTCTTAATGTCACTTTGATTGTCCTTTTGCTCCCGTCGTAGGGTGGCGTTCAAGTGGAGGGTGGCAGTTTACATTGCACTTTTTTTAAACGGACTGACTTTCAAAGTCTACGGCCGCCTTTCCGTTTACAGTGTTTGCCGAATAACTAACTCTTTGCCCTTAGGCAGGCTGTGTATTTGCATGCTGGATTTTGTACAGCCATCTTTGTTTATTTTAAATATAGTTTTCTATATTTAAGACCGTTCTCCGGTGATATATTTGGGTAGTTTTGCCGTGAAATTGATCTTCGCGATTCTGCCTCGTTCGTTTTTAGACCGCGGCCGATGCTTTTACACGTGCGTTTGGCGTCTGTGTGTTCCTCCAAAATGAATGTCCCTAGAATGTTTAGAAGTGGTGAATTGGATTTAGTCTTTTAATATTTGAATGGTTGTGCATGCTGGCTGTTCTGGGAAAAGAAAGGAGCATTTGAAAGTATGTATTTTGTAATGTACGGCAGTGTGCTAAGGGATCTAAAATTCGCTGCCGGCGGTGTTGCTCTCTTGATCCGTACGTTGTGCGCTATATAGACACCGTGATGGAGCCTAGTGTTGGAATCAAAGGTCGATACTTGCATACGGTAGGTAGTGTTGTGATACATGTAGACTAGAGAACAAAGACGACCAAAATTAGGCTCATGGTGTTCTTGACATTTGTTCTTTTCCTTGTCTGGGTGGAATGTCACTCTGACACGGTGCTGTTCGTGATGCACAGATGAGTAGAATGTGTAGTGTGTCCAGTAAAGGAAGGAAGATGAAAATTGCAAATCAGTAGTGTAATGTAGTGTAATACAGATCAATTTAAATTCATTGCACATGTCTTTGTGTTTTAATGATTGTAATACCAAAGCATTTTTTAGATTAGGCAGCACATAGTCATGATTCCCTGCATATATTTTACTATGAAGTGCATGACCTGGCAACCACACAGACTTTTTTTTATTAACACAGATGTGAAAATTCCTAGGTCAGTATGAAACTCAGAAACAACAGATCAGAGTAAATATAGTTTTCGAATAGCTGACGACCGCAGTGTTGTGCATTCAAGTTTTGTCATTTTAATGCCGGGAGATGTAAAGCTTCAAAAGGTGCAGTTGATTTGAAAAAATGCCTCTCATTGGCTTAAGCTAGGCTGCAGCTGAGGATTTGAAGCCATGTTCAGGCTGCAGTTGAGAATTTGAAGCCGTGTTCAGGCTGTAGCTGAGGATTTGAAGCTGAGTTCAGGCCGCAGCTGAGGATTTGAAGCTGAGTTCAGGCTGCAGCTGAGGATTTGAAGCCGTGTTTAGGCTGCAGGTCGCAGTTGAGGATTTAAAGCGGTGTTCTGCCCCCATAGTTTTCTTGGCTGCGACGTCCCAGGTTACCAGAAAAGCTACTGAATCTGCTGACAACTGGAATACTATGAGAGAAACTACTGGAATACTATGGAATACTACTGGAATACTATGGAATACTACTGGAATACTATGAGAGAAACTACTGTAGGTTTGTATTCTGATAGTGTAGATGTGCTGGAAACATCATATCGCTTGCATGTTCTTTTTTTATGCCATTTTTTAAGTGTATACATGAAATCCTCTGCACCCCATGAAGAAGTCTAATTTAATGCTGATAACGGAACATTTGAATTTACTTCCCAATACCCGTGTTGTTGTCTCTATATGTGTTTTTTCTCTGTCACATACGTGCATTTTTTCCCCCCCACTGAATTATTTTATTTTCCTGTCACATATTAAGTCATTGATCGTTAAGCTACAATTATTTGTAAAACTTCACCACCAAATAGGCCACAGTAACAGTATCTGCATTTATCAGTATATTATGTTACTGTATAGGAGAGTGCATGCAAGTCAATGTCATACAGCGAACCATGGTTTAAACAGAGTGCTTTTATCATTTTTAATGGCAGAATCAAATTTAGAATGACATTTGTGTGAAATGACAAAAACTATCTGGACAGAAGGAATCAATTTTCACAGCAGACTTTTTCCCCCCATCCAAAATGGCACACAGGTACAAAAATGTTCTTTAGTATTAATGCTCAATGGGAAATGGACTAAAGAAAAAATACTCAGTAATTCTGTCTGGTAAAAAGGCAAAGTAGTATGAGCTCCGATGTAATTTGTATGGAATGTGAACTGCATTTCCTTGGATACTTTTAAATACATATTTGTACCTTATGCACTGTTTCGGTTTGTTATACTTTGTGTGCAATAAAGTCTCCGTTTTGAAAGTGCAATTGTACAAATTTCTTACTCCTATGATGTTTCTGTACCAGTTGGCCACAAGAGGGAGCCAAGAATTTCTATGGAAACAAAACAGGAGGGTCACTGGCCACCGTGAAATTGCATGGAAAGATTTAATGAAGGTGCAGTTTTGCGTGTGCCAAGTTTGCACATAAAACAGCTTGGGAATGTACACATCCATGTACACACAGAAATGTCATACTGAACCAAGCATGAAGTTCATGGAATAAGTTTTCTGAATTAGCTCGTAAAATGATAGATTTATAAATAACTTATGGAATGCAACAAGTGAATTTTTGTGCAGTATGCAGCAGTATCAGCTTCTGTGTTTGCCAATTGGAAACATCACTGTAACAGTAATTAGCCGATCGGTAACAAACTGATTTTCGCAATAGCGCAGTCCCTTTACGCTTTGCAAACAGCGCAATAGTTTATCATCCAGTGTTCAGTCTTCAGAGCTCATTGTTTAACACACAATGCTTGGTCACGGTGTGTTTTTCCGTCGGAGTGGAATTCTTATTTCCCATTTTCAGAGAGGAGAGTATAACAACACTGTATTATATGGGTTCAAAGTGAACATGGAACCAACACAGGAACCAAGGACAGGATTCCAGTCCATCACAGGCTACATTCTCTCTCATTCACACAATTACAAATTAGAGGCGACACTTCATTGTACCCATTGCTATTCAAATCACGGTCTTCAAGGTCAGAGCCCTGCTGATTTTTCCAGCCTTCCTTTACCTGTGAGCCAGGCGGGAAGCCTCTGACCAATCAGAATCAGGAACTAACTGCCCGGGAGAACTGAAAACAAGGCCTGGATTTGGAATCGAGGTCCAGATTTAAACAGCTCTGATCTAAACCACATGGGTTGTGGGAGAAAACTGGATTATCCAGATTATGTCTATCCAAGAATGGAGACTCCAAGCAAACTGAAAATGCAGACCCAGGGGGCAGAAGAAATACACAAAGCTCTGGAGGTCAGAGCCATCGGTGCCAATGGCCATTGACACCACAGGGCCTTTTAGCGGCTGCACCTTTTCATGCAAAGACGCTTAAATGATCCTACTGGAGAATAAGGTGATGACTGTCAGTCCTGACGACACAACAGCAGCTTTGGTAAAAAGGCAGAAGGAAGAAGAAACGAGCAATTAAAAAACATCCCGGATGAGCTGTAACTACAGGAGCTGCCACATTCACGCCATAAGTCATCCTGCACCCAGACCTCAACTCCTACACATGGACAATAAATAAATAAATACCACAAAGTGGATATTATGCTCTCGGTTCTAAGAGAAACACAGTACCATTTATGGTGCCGTGCAAGGGTCTTTCCAAAAGGTTTCGTACCTCTGTGAACTCGGGCGAGCGATATATGCTGAGACAATGCTTTTTGCAAAGGGCAGTCTATTGTCTTTCATACGTGTGTGTGTTGTGTGTGTGTGTGTGTGTCTGTACGTACAGAGACACTCGATATTGTCTGACATTCAGCAAAGGGAGTCTGAAAGTCTTAAATGGGGTAAGAAAAATATAGATTCCTTTACATTTACTTAAGTAACTTCAGGCTGACTGCAAAGCTCCTGCTTGTCATCACAGCTATTTTATGAAAGGTACGAGATGATTTGAGACACCGTTTAATAACTGAGTCTCACGGCCAGGCGATCAGATGAAGACTCTTGCTCATTTGGGGGCGAGGGGAATCAGCTGAAGTTCGTCTTGCGCAGGTGCTTGTTTGGGACCTCAATGGCGCTGACTTGCAAAGGCCAAGAACCTCCCATAATTCCTGCCTGGATGGCCACGCCTGTGACCACAGCCAGGTCGGGGTCCACAGAGGTGTTGGGGTCCTTGCTGAAGAACTCGCTGATGAGCTGCCGAACACGGGGGATGCGGGTCGAGCCTCCGACCAGCACTATCTCATCCACCTCCTCCTTGTCGAGATGACCCTCTGCCAACACCCTCTCCACTGGCACAAGTATCTTCTGGAAAAGGTCAGCGTTGAGTTCCTCAAAAAGCTCCCTGGTAATCCGCTCCTCGAAAACCACCGGCTTACTGGGTTCCGGGCCCTCCCCGGTCTCTAGGTGCAACGGGATCCTCAGCACGACGCTTGGCTCGAAGGTGAGGTTGAGCTTGGCAGCCTCCACGGCTTGCCGCAAGCGGTGGATGTCCTCTTTTCTCGTGGGTGGAGTGCCGTGCTCTTGCTGGATTCTCTCCACGGTATGTCGCAACAGCCTCTGACTGAAGTCCTGTCCCCCGAGCTTGTTGTTGCCTTGGCAAACACAAAAAGAAGCATTAATGGTCCCTCATACTACTATTTGTTCATATTGTGACAACTGGCCTCTTAACCTACCTGCCATGGCCCTGGTGAGAAACATCCCCCCTTGCTTGTTCAGCAGAGACACGTCCAGCGTCCCTCCCCCCAGGTCCACCACCAGCACGTTAGACACGTCCACCTTGTGCAGACCATATGCCATGGCTGCTGCAGTCGGCTCATTGATCACCCGCAGGATCTCCAGCCCTAGGTTTGACCAGGTAAAGGTGACACACGCAGATTAAGACATAGACGATTCACAGAGAAACCCGGCAGTCTGAAAGGCAAGCGGAACCAGCCGGCATCCGAGAGACCCACCAGCCAAACGGGCAGCCTTGACGGTGTAGTTCCTTTGCCGCTCGTCAAACTCCGCTGGAACGGAGATGACTGCCTTTTCAACGACCACACCGAGGTGTCTCTCGGCCATCTTCTTCATCTTCCGCAAGAGCTGGAAACTGATGAACTCTGGGCTTACTGTGAACGTGCGATTGGTCGACACTAAAAATTCTGCACTTCCGTTGTTGTACAACACCTGGGGTGTGGGGGATAATAACAGTAACTTTTCATTCTGCCCTCAGAGCACTATTGTATAAGTAAAACTCCCATGAGCTTAAAATTTAATTATCTCTACATAGTTTTGTATAATCAATAAAACAACGGACTTTCCAGTTAACTACCTTGAATTGATAACGGGAACTTTCTTCTTCCAAGCCCTCGGGCTCAAAAATTTTCCCA
>JAABNY020000035.1:11125840-11140115 GCA_015164015.2 Brevimyrus niger
ACTGCTGACCAAAGTAACCGGCGAGGAGAAGCGCTAGAATAGCTGATCCTGTTGGTTATTTACACAAACCGTTACATTTCTGTATATTTCCACTTGCTCCACGGTCTATTGAATCAGAACTAACAATTATTACACATTACAAGACAGAATTATCAATTTACCTGATACATTATTATGCTTATTACAGTTAGAAAGCCTTGTTGACTAGCTATATAGGCAAAGCGCACTATCGCACGATTTCCTTCTTATTTCTTTAATTGGCTACAAAAGTTGACATTTACCCAGTATTGACATTTCTCCAGCCATCCCGAATATCTGATACAGCTGTACACTTGCGAACCATAAGATGTGGCGAAAAATCTACTAAAATAATTCACAGGCGAACAGTTACCGGTAACTTGCAGCGATACCGAAACTGTAAACCACACGTCAGCTTTCCAGTGGTGAACATATTGCTGGATAATGTAGTGCTTACAGTGACCATCTTCATAGTATTATATGTATGATCGTAAATTATGAACACAATTTCCCATAATTCTTTGCAGGCACACACGTAATGATTGAACCAGGAAAAGGTAAGAGAACACGTGAACACCGAGAAAGGCGAAGTTCTGGTCCTTGTGATGTATCATGGACATTTTGCAGAAAGCTAAGTTTTTCTGGCGGCGTGTTGTTTCGAAACGAATCGATATAGCCAGGTAGCTGCTAGTTTGGCTATTAGGATGTTTTAAAATAAATTACCGAAAAATTCTCAAATAGCTCTAGCAACAGGTGATTTTTTGCCTGTCATTATAGTATGATTCAGGGAACGATCTGTGGACAAATTTAAATAACTAATAAGGACTGCTTCGTGCTTAGCATCTATAATTATTCTGTTTATAATATGAATGTATCAAGCCGTAGATTAAGCGAATGTGTTAATCGAATGAATTAAATTATTAATTTAAAAATAAAATTAGCCCATCGCGGTTGTTCAGTTTAGTATTATGAACATATGTTCTATTTATATTCTATATGAAACTGTTTCTGAATGTGCTTAGAAAATATTTTATTTGAAACCTCAAGTTCAAGTTTAGTACACACTTGAAACAACCCACAGTGCTAAGTGATATGATTTGTGAGTCACGTACACGTAAACAAGATTCAAATACATTAAACGTATGTGGACATACAACCACAGTGCCTAGAGTAATCAACTCTTGGGATCTAAGCCGAGACAAACAAAATGGAAAATTAAAACAGGAGAATAAGTATTTAATAGAAAGAAAGAAATTGCATTGGACATCTAAAACTGAATTAAAAGCGAAAGAATAAAACCATATTCTGAGCAGAGATTTATAAGTTGACAACGTAGACACCTGTCTAACAGAGAGGAGTAATTCATTAGTGGTCTGCATGGATGATAAGGTTGCAAACAGTCAGAGATTCAAGAAGGAGTTTGAACATTCAGTGATTAAAAGAATAATAATAAAATATATCTTGAATCACACAGGGAGCCAGTGAAGGGAGGCCAGAACAGGAGCGATGTGCTCATGTTCACGTGTGCCTATAAAAATATGTATGGCAACTGTCTGGACATCTGCAGGCGTGAAAGCAAAGCTTGATTGACCTGCATAATGGCCAGTAAAATAACCCAGAAGAGATTAAAATAATCCACATGTGACCTTCTCCACATCAGTGCAAGATAAAAAGGGTTTACCCTCAGCTAGAGGTTTCAATTTGAAAAAGCTAACTCTAACTACAGAGTTTATCTGTATGTCCAGCATAAGCTAACAATCCATTATCGCACCTAAGATTCTATTCAGGGGTTTCATAAAGGCCTTCATTGTTAGATTATCAGAATTCAGACTTTCCTTTTGTTCCCAGTGGCTCAGTGGGTAACACCGCTGCCTCATACCTCTAATGCTAGTGTGAAAACACTATTGTAGGCCGGCGGCAGCTATTCAAAGGGAAACAGCAATCGTTAGATTCCTCCAAACACCAGTGATGTTTAGCCAACTAGTATGACTTCAAATAAAAACAAAATGGATGGCATTTTTTTTTTATGAAAATGCGAAAAATGAACAGTTGTCCCCAGTCTCCTTGTTGTGTATGGAATTGCTATGATCCCCTTGTATTGTATCCCACAGATCAAAAATTTGCACTTCGCTGACTTAGTTACGTTAAGTTTCCCATGATGTGTGAGTGTGTCTCCTCTGATGGACTACTGTCCCATCCAAGGTGTCCTCAGCCTTGCTGCGTCCTGTGTTTCCTGGGATTGACTCTGGGCAATTAGATACATAGTTCTAGAAGACACAGACCTTTCCATTTGGTTCGTTCTAACTGTCTTTCTTTTTATTAATTAGGAGCGTGCAAAATAAAAATGTACGACGAAAACTGAAAATCACACCTCCTAACTTTATATCAGGAAGTGGTGACATTTCTTTGAAGCTCCCTCAGTCATTTAGTTACTGCTTATTTTCCGAAACAGATCGATATCGAGTGTGGTCGTCTTTTTAATAACCCTCACATATTTGGTTTTTTGTGATGACGGCTACCTGTGTAAATTCAAATGAATATGTGGAATGAACATCCTGTTTTTGTTTATGAAAATACTGGTATAATGCTCAGTATAAATTAAAATTTTCAAATTTATAAGCTAGAGGAGGCCATTCGGCCCATTAAGCTCCTTGAGAACTTAACTAATATCTCAGAGCAGTTAAAATCTTATCTAGCTCTGATTTAAAGGAGCCTGTGGTTTTTAACGTGCTTTACACTAGCAGGAAGACTATTCCATACTGTAACTACACGCTGTGTAAAGAAGTGCTTTTAAAATGTTCTCCCGCTAATTTCCACTTAGGGCCATGAGTTCTAGTATTTAAACTAATATTAAAGTAGACATTTGGCTGGACAGCATTGAGACCTGTTAGAATCTTATATACCTGGATCATGTCCCCCCTTAGTCTCCTTTGCTTGAGGCTAAACAGATTCAGCTCAGCTAACCTCTAGTCGTATCTGCCACATCAAATCTAGATGCATGGAACTGGTATGGTAAAAGGATCAGTGCATAATGGTTAAAATACTTTATTTGAAAAACAATGTATATACAATTTCAGTACAAATGCACAAAAAAGTCTTGGATAAAGTAAACAAGATTACATATAAAGAGTATTAATAAATAATTTTTTATTGTTTGTTTTATTTCTGCTTGAACACGCCCTTAACTGCTACGGTAAGTTTAATACTGGTTTTGAAATATATGTACAACTGTGTACTGTGTCGTGGGATTTAAATAAAAATTCAGGACGTATCCTAATTCATTTATAAGCATTTTAGTTAAAGTGTCCTGCAGACTCAAATATTTCAACTTCAAATATTTACAATACATTCCTTTTTTACAGTTATAAATGAGGAGGGAAATGCAGCACAATACAAGGAAAAATACACGAGAAAAATACACTGACTTATTATACATCAAATGCTCAAAGCATGTAAGTCTAATGAAGAGTTAAGAGTGATTGATACGAAGTACTATGAAAAGACATGAGAAGATATACACCGATATATCAGTTTAATGAATAAATAAAGGCGGGGTACACTTGACGGAGACGCTGGAAGCACTGTACAGTCAAACGCAGACAGACATGGTTTACGGAGACAGCAGGGAGAGGATTAAGTGTCACATAGCGGCTCGTATCATGACTCATATCATGAGTTGTATCATGATGGCTGGTTGTCGCAGTCCTCTTTCCCATTATCCGAGCACTCGGACGACACGTAGCAGCCTGAATCCCGTGGGTACTCGCTCGGCTCCAGCTTCTGGCCGTCCAATGGGGCGTCTTCGCTTTCCTGGTGACTGTCGTCTGCAGATAGAGCGATCGGTTAATCATATCACACATTCCAAAATGGCACCTATGCTAGGGGCTGAGCGGGGATTAACGACCGACCCTCGCAGTCCCATGATTAATTTTGCCAAAGGGGCAGGGATCCTTTGTGGTAAATAATTTCAGCCCGCATATGCAGGGGACACTAGGATTATGCCCCATTGGCCAGTCCAGCCCTGCCTGTGCTGTTATGCTTTCATTTTTCAGGCCCCCTAGGGATCCAGGGGCAGAGTGGTAGGTGGGGCAGACCCCGTCAATGACGTTGTGGGTTCTTACATGTATGTGAAACATTTGCAAGGATTAAGGCACTGACATCACCCACATCATATGAACTTGTCGGCGTCTATTTTTTACCTCTCATGTTTTTCTCATACGATCCCATTATGATGGGAATCATAATACAAAATGTAATAGTTCGTAATGTTTTGCAGTGCATGCTGGGTACGATATTTGGAGGCTACTTCAGTTTCGTCATCTGCGTTGGGTATGAATTTGGAAACGGGAGGGGCATGGTCCCCAGGGCCCAGTGTGCAGTTATCCATCCATCCATTGAATGTTAATACATTTCAGAAGTATGTATTCCTGCATGTTTGTGGTTTTCTGCTGCTAAATCCTATTTCATAAACAAATACCCTATCATAATATCAGTGACTTCTTCCGTCCTAACGAAGTCCATATAGTAATCTCAGAATCAACTTACGTGTTCTTTAGGCCTACTATTAACAGTTAACAACGCTCTGTCTTAATATTAACTTTAATATTCAATTAAATGTCACCCTGTACCCAGACCTCAATTTCTATAAATGGACATCCATAAAACACATTATTAGTGTTTTAAAATTACATGTATGTCATAGTATACATCATCTTATTTTAAAAAATCTTTTCCCCAGCCCAAATACTAACTTTTATTTATATTTATGGACCAATGTATGTACATTTTTCAGCTCAGTGTCTTGGTTTATTTGTCTCCTGAGTTATATTTCATTTGCATATTTTATTGTTCTGGAGCTTTATATGTTCTTTTGATTCATAAGTAACATATTAATTTCAATAAATGTACTATGCATTTTAAAGAATGAAGTTCTTTAAAAAAAATTGAAGGTCATATCTCAGCTTGCTAAGATCTTAGGCAACAACCGCTGCCTGGGCCTCACTGTGGTTAAGCACGGTTTCAACCACTAAGCTAAAGAACAGAACACATATGCTGCAGACTATATGTAGGCTACAGAAAACAATAACATGTCTTACTTCAAAGCTGAGCTTTGGACATTGACTTCCAACCTCGAAAATGCTTCCTCTATGCATTGTCTGCAGTTCTGTCTTTGTGACACCACTTAATTATGCTAAGTTAGCGATTTTAAGCATCAGGAAAAATGATTCACAAATTTCCCAATTTAAACACCTGCTCTCCTTCCTTTTTATGCTCATATTCCTCTTTCTGTGCCTCAGCAGATCCGCATCGACGGTGCTTACTCTCTGAGTATTGTAGACACTCCGCTGCAGCCAGAAGCTTCTGTCGATGTTCTGGATCTGTCACATTCAGCTCAATCAAGTGCTTCTCCTTCAGGTCCTTGAGGTCCTCTACTGTCTGGTAGCCGTTGAGTAGCAACGATGAGGCGTACTCCTGTGAGATTTTCATAAAAATATATATTTAAAAAAACAGTTGTCTAAATTGCCGTAACATTTTTTTCCAGAGAGGTTTGTGGGTGGATGATATTATTAGATATTGCAAAGGGGGGGGGGGCAAGTTATCTTACATTTTATATATTTTTTCCAATTTTAAAACATGAGATTTTAATCAAACCTTACTCCCACTATAAGTGGTACGTGGGTGTAACTCCCACTTGCATTGGGTTTGAGGGGGCAGTGTGGTTGATTTGAATATGAGCGTAATGTTTATGTTGCAACTCCACCTCCAGGTTGAGACGTTCCAGCAGCTCCAATAGCGTCTTGGGCCGCGGCCGCTTGCTCCGCCTATTGCGCCTGATCTTTGGTTCTTCGGCGACCGTCTCGGCGATGAGATCAACGTAGATGAACTTGAAAGTACCGACTTTATTGTTCAGCATGCCCGTCCATATCCCCATGGGTGTTTTGCTGATGATGTCAATTATGTCACCCTCCTAATGGGAAGTAAAAAAAGTCAATCATTAGAACTAGAATAGAATTAGGAATAGCTCCTTTTATTGTCAGTGTTTTTTTTTAAAAAAAAAAAAATAAAAAAAAACAGCGAAAGACCATTTAGCAGCTCTAGGATTGTAGGCATAAAAACGTAAACATAAATGTGAACAAACGTAAATAGCATAACACGGTGAGTGTGTACCGAAATACTAGTGCAAAATGGTGATAACATAAAGTACAAGTGAAAAATAAGAGTGACAGGGAGTAATGAGCTTCCAGTTCTTGGGGTGGAGGTTCATTACATCTGTCAAGATGGCGGCGCTTACACGCAGTGACCGAGGGTTACTCAAGGTTAGGCAGCTGTGTTACGATTACACCACTGCTGTCATCCTAGTACACACAATGATGCCAGTCAAACGATCGTTTTCTCTACCCTGCAAAGTGCTTTGACCCTGATATCAACAGGAAATCTAAGTCTATCAAGATGTTTGCTTCATTTTGGTTATTAATGACATTACAGCAGGGCACCGTAATGGTACAGAGAATCTGACTACCTTCAATTTCAGGGAGTCGGTGTCATAGGGGCTTGGAACAAAGTTAGTGTGGACTCTGGCTCTTCCACAGAAACTCCCCGTGTAGGGGCCGTCATGCTCGTGTCTTAGGCTGTCTCTGTTACTGGAAGGACTGGATCCACTGGTAACACCCCCTGAATGTCAGCCATAGACACAAGCACAGTCAGGAGATGAATCACCGTACGATGGTAATAAACTTCATTTGTTCTCTTGTGAAAATCCGTGTTTACTCGCCGGACGAGCTCTGCTCACCATTGAGGCTCTCTACAGAGTTGGCCTTCAGATGTTCCTCCTCTGAGTGATGATGGCTGCCCACTTCATCCTCATGGCCTCCTTCTACATCTTCACTCTGAATCAGAACCCATGTAAGTTGACGGCTACAGGAAAGAGGCCACCTAAGGCAGTGGGACCCTGACCTGCCTCTGTTCTCTGTGTGTGGGGAATCTGCGTGTTCTCCCTGTAAAACATGGGGTTCTTCCCACAGGCCAGAGACATGCATTTAACCTAAATGGCACCTGTCCCATACTGTATGAGTGTCCGTATGTATGCGGCTTCTGGTCCAGCATCTCATCCAGGGTGAACCTCGGGCTTCTAATAATATAAATGTGGTACTTTATTTATCTCTGTAGGGAAATTCTCTTTTTGTCTATTCCGTCTTGCTCCCAGAGTGACACACAGGCAGGTGAGAGCAAGCTTGGAGGTCGTAGCATGCAATATCCCTGAAGCTGGGGTGGGGGGGTAAGGGCTTTGCATGGGGGCCAACAGACATGTGACTGTTTTGCCAAGGTCGGTGCTTGAGCAGGTGACCTTCTGATCACGGGCACAGAGGCTTAGCCCCTCCCCCATAACCCTGAACCCTGAATAGAATAACGGGTTGGAAGGTGGATGGATGAATCATTCAGTCTATAGGGAATTTAGCCCTTTAATTAAGTGCTTTGACCTTTTCAGAATGTATCTGAAGGGTTTGGAGACAACAGCTGCTCTGCAGTTAATCTCCTGCCACTTAAGGTAATACACAGGTTTGAAATTCACAGTCAACGTTGACTCATTGTTCTGTTTAGACAGTATTTAAAGTAACATTTTTGTGACTTTAATGGTATATTTACCGGCGCATGTTCCTCTTCCGTGCTTAATTTAGCTGTTTCGAAAGGGTGTATGTTGACATAGGATTATTGAGAAATTGACGTAGAGGCCATTTCTGCAAGAGCTTTTCAGGGAATCGAGCTTTTCTATTGGTCTCTATCTCACCGTCACATCTGAGGCCTTGGGGTGCTTTTTGTGCATCTTCATGCGCATAGTTAGTGTGATGGCTCTCATCTTCTTTCCCAGGCTCCCGGCTTTTGATTGGTCACTCTCGTCACCTGACCTTTCATCACGCTCCTATGCGAACATGCACACGGCACAGGGACACAAGCATCAACCAGAATGTAAGACTTTTGATGTATAAAAAGTGCAAGACTTCTTATAAACGTCACGGAGGCGACATGGTACTGTTTTCCTGTGATACCTACCAAGATGCTGAAGTCTCAAACAATCTTAAGTTTTTATGCATTTTTAACATGATGACTGAGGATAATGGCTGGTCTGAATGAATGTTTTATAGAAGTAGGGCATTTTTGATTGTTTCCTGTAATGCGTGGATAAGTATTTTGGTCCTGCATATGACTAATGGGGAAAAGGCATTAAAAATAATTCATGAACGTACCCCTGTGCCTCCATCTTCTGTGTTCGCCGGGGATGGATGGTGTTTGAAGGCTTCAAACTTTCCAAAGCTGGTGGAGCGCTGAGAAAAGATCAGCACTGTCAGCATTTAGCAGATGGAAATGCAAAAACTCTGTAATGCTGACATTAAAACGTACGTCGACTCAGGAAAGCCCCTTTAAAAATGCACATTGCAGATTTACTGGCAAAAAGTCCTCTTCAAGGTGACTTGTGCTACGACACTAGAGACATTTTATAGCATTAAGTGAGGTTTTTTACTCAACAGTATGACTACACTGTAGTATTTTTGTAAGATCGAGAATTCCATCGGATTCTTTCTGCTGTTGTAAAATCATTCCCAAATTTGATCATAAACAAAATTTGCCTTAAATGAACACTAACATAATTATATCTTGCAATAATATAATCCCCTTCATATAGTGGTCAGACTCGCAATGAAAGAAATTCATTTTTAGCTCATTTTCCAGAGTCTTATCTAACTTAAAACTGACATTCCTGCATCATCTTTCAGTTTAAGTCCATGAATTACAAGTGCCGAATCCCATCTACCTGGCCAGATAGCCTTAATCTCAATTAAAAGTTGAAATAAATAAAACCACTGTTCAGTTCAGAGCATGAGTGCTTGCAAAGGCAGTAAACCACACTCTGCCTTAGTGGGATCCCCCACTCGCTGAAAAGGAAAACTAACAGCTCCTAAATCCTCGAAAGGCTGCATTTCTCTAATGCCATGTATAATGAAATTCACAGTCTGTAAAGTTTAGAAGGTATGACAGAAGACCTGAACACTTCAACCTGAAATTATGCAACAGGACTAACAAACTCTAATTACAAGCTAATTATTACACATGTTATTATCACAAAAGCATCATACTTTGACTAATACATAAATAATGTGCTCCTGCAATTCCCTACCTTTGGTTTGCTGGACTTTGCTTTGTCTGAGACATTGGATGGTTTCCTTTGAAGCATGGCCACCAATTTTATTGTCAGAATATCAAGCGGCGTCTGACTGAAACGAAGCCCTACTGACACTAGACACGGATCAGCCCCCAGCGAGCGCTTAAACCAGCTGTAGATGGAAACAGTTCCATCTCACCACTTCCTCAAATCGGACAGGATGTGCGCAAAGCAGTATTCTACCTATCTCAGAGCACTGTGAGCCAGAAGGGGGAAAACCAGACTCCAACTGCTTAAATCAGCATTCTGTGATCTGCCATTGGGCTGCAACACAAAATCAAATGCATTACTTTTGCTGAGCCCAAATTTACCAATGAACAACCTATCAGGATTGAAGTATTACTGACTGAAATGATGCTAATGCATCTCAACAATATTATGGGCCTGTAGGTTGCTCTAGTCTGGTATGTTTGCTCTGTAACATTATTTGTGACATTAAATTATTTATTTTTTTTAAACTAATTATACTGCCCTATAAAGACAAGACACAGTAACAGCTCATGTTAGAAGAATTGGCTTGTGACTGAAATAGAGTCTCTTAGACTTGTACCGTATCTCGTGGCAAAATATATCTACAATAATGCTTGATCTTTAAGAAAACAGAGTATGACAGTTTCAGTGACCACAAAATCCACACTAGAAGCAAAAGGAAAAACGCCACTTTTGCCAATTTCAGTGTCGGCGCATCTACATCTTTTTCTGCTTCGTGGGGCAGTGTGCCTCGTCATGAAATAATTATTGAGAAAAGTGGTTTCATAACTAGAACTTTTAACATTCACCACTTCTAGTCTTTCAAAACCCCAGAGAGGCTGTTCAGGAAGTCCGATGCCTCAACGGTGCTTACAGGAAGAGCCGATAATGGTGACTTACAGTGTTGCAAAAATCTCCTCCTCGATTACCTCACTCTCAGTGCAGCCAGTGACTTCAGAAGCCTTGGTGTACAACACTTTAGCAACAACGTCACACCTGGTCAAATCTGACTACGACTGGTTACTTACTGTAAGTGTTGAAAACAATACAAAAAGGAAGCCAAGTTTATTCTACCAGACGTTGAGACATTTTTATTTAAATTCAAGGCCTTATTTTCACTCAGTCATTTTCTAGCTATAGTAATGGAAATATTGTGCATGAATTCAGTGTAATATCCCTAAAACAGCACCACTGTAAAACAATAGTTTGCGTCCTCTGCTATTTCTTTACAATCTTTTTATGTTCGTTGCTTTCAATAATCCTAAAGTAAAAATATCCATTGATATAACATCTAATACAAAAGTTGTACAGCTCCTTTTTATATATATTAAACACTGGATATTTACTGTTTTTCATGATCTCTTATTTCTAATTTGATGATTTCTGCAGACAGCAACGCTTAAAAAAAATCGCCATTTGTATACCAGTTTATGTGCTTGTTTTTGACTATATGGTTTTACATACAGCCTTTATTTGAAGTCGATACTCAGGGTCTCTGGCTTCTGTATGGTCATGTGACTTTCCACTGGGTCCTTCTGTTTCCTCTCATAGTTACGCAATTTGTTATTCCTAAGTCGCCTTTAGTCTGAGATCGCGGGTGGACATTTCAGGTCCAGAAAATAAAAACCCAGGTCAAGTTTTCATTTCAACCAGCCAGCTGAGTGCTCTGTGACTGTGACTCTTAATGTTCAACTGGTTGGTTAAAACAAAATCCGGCTCTGGACTTCTACTTTCTGAACCTGAACTGTCCATCTGTGGTATGAGTTTGCCTGGTGATGGACTGAGATTCTTGCCTGCATCACACCCTCTACCTCCTCAAATGGGCCCCAGGTTTTTACCACAAGCATGTACTAGATAAGCAGTTATAGAAGATGAGTAGACCTTGGTATAACAGGCTGATTGGGTGTAGCGGTGCAGTGGTTAGCCTCACACCTCTGGAACCTGGGTTTTAGTCTCAGCCCAGGTTCCCTGTGTGAAGTTTGAATGTTCTCCCATTGTCATCGTGGGGTAGATGTGTGAGTGAATGGTGTGTGAGTGAATGGTGTGTGAGTGTGCCCTGAGATGGGTTGGGGCCCCGTCCTGGGTTGTTCCCTCCTTTGTGCCCATAGGCTCTGGACCCCCCCGTGACCCTTAATAGGACAAGTGGTTGCAGAAGACGGATGGGTGGATGAATTTTCTCCAACAAGAATTCACAGTCTCGCAGGCTGATTCAAGATTTGTGTACTCAATGGCTGTCCCTTCACAAAAAGAAATGTCATCTGTTCAGTTGCAGCAATGAGGTCACAGTGATGTGGCGTGAATGCTGCCTAATCCAGTCAGCATGCAATCAGGCAGGATAAAATCTCCTCTTAGGGTTGTAATTTATTTATGTTAAGGTTGTGTCTAAGACCAACCTTTTCAGTTGTATTGTAGAGGTTTGTATTAATAAGACCTCAGGTCAGAGCTATTCAAATCATGGTTCTCGAAGTCTGAGCTCTGCCGATTTTACCTGTGAGCCAAGTGCGAAGCCTCCAGACAATCAGAAGCAGTAATTATTAGACTAACTACCCGGAAGGACTGAAAACATGGCCTGGATTTTGAATCGAGGGCCAGATTTGAAGAGCCCTGCCTTAAATGCTCCCAAGCTCAAGACGAGCCCTAACCTCGGTTTCACTTACGCTGGAGTCATAGAAATCCAGGTCGGTGATGGACCGCATGATGCGGGGGGGCGGACGCTCGCTGGAACATGTCCAACGGCAGTCCTTGCGGGGAGGAATGAAGTCGCCGGCATACACTCTGCATTCTGTGAGAGGCTGACGGCAGGTGTGGTAGTTGCCACTCCAAGGGAGAGGCCCCTCAACTGGGTTGCTCCAGCGCTGCTGGCCAGGGGGGGGCGCTGTGTTCCACCACAGGTCCAAGGCCAGGAAGGGCTGCTCTTGGGCCTGCTCTGGGGCTTCTGTGTATGGCTTCTTCTCTGGTCTTCTGGTCATGCCGATGCAAGATGCCACAAAGTTCTCGCTCATAGGCCTGCAGTCCTGAATATGAGCTACGGTTGGAGAAATTTGATTGAAGTTAATTCCTTGTTGTGGCTTCCGAGACTTGCTAAGTTGAACTGCTAGTTAATGTTTTTGTAGCTTTAGGAGAAAGGTTGATCCTTAGTTAATGTGCTACTTGCTCCAGAAAAGGAGATTTCTTTGTAATTACCATTATTTTCAATGATGCCTTTGTTCTTCCTAGGACTTTTATGCCCCCCCTTCTTCACACGTGGTGCATTCTGGGCCACCTTTGGTTTACCTCTTGAGTGGAGCTCGTGAAGAGTTGTCTGTTTCAGACATAAACATATACATTTATTTTTTGCCCTTCAGAAAGAACATACCTTACTCAGCTCATGGAAGATGTTTTCCGTGGGGCGGAATTTCATTAAAATATGGGTGTTAATATTTTTGAGCAGCCAGGAATCACTTTTTAAAACAGATGTGAAAATGGCAGCCCAAGTGCACATAGGCGATTATACTGAAGAGTCAGCTGATTGTAGCTGGTAGGCCCTTGACTGAAGAACACTTGTATACTCTTATCGGTTCTTCTGATCCACATGATAGATGGGACATTGCTCTCCACATAGGCTAGTCAGCATGTTCTACAAATTTACCAATGCTCTACCTTCACCGGGAATAAACTGGACATTCACAGCTATGTGGCAAAGGATTTGTCCCTCAATCCCCCCCAGGTCTTCTGCTCAGCATTACAGAATGGCCACATTAGGGAATTTAAAGGATATTTCCCCTTCCCCCCCGGAATGCCCTTTCTGTCTCGACCATCATTTTTTTGCCAGAATTGTAGGCTAACCAGCATGGTTCGAATTATGGGGGTATTGTACCCCCAGATCAAGACCCAGACCACCCCAAAGAGACAAAAATTGCAGTTAACATTTTTCTTTTGTTGTAAAAAAAAAAAGAGATAACCTCCACCTTGTAGGAAAATTTTATGCAAAATAATTCCAGACCCCCCCTAATGTGGATTGTACCATTTTAACCACCTCAGCACTGGAAGCAGCCAGTTGGTTGCGTCATTCATTCTCATAGAGTGACCCGTTCATTGTGTCCGTCTGTCATGTACTGTTTGTTGTACGTTGGTAAATGTAAGTAGCCAGCAGAAGTCTAGCCTGTTGAAAGTTGTTATTTTACAACGTTCATTTATTTGTTTGTGTTCCATCTACTAATGCAAGCTTTACATTTTTATAAGTTGAGTTACTTACCATTGTCCTTCTGAGGCCGGTGTTCTGTCGAGTTGAGCTACTTTGTCGATGTAAACTACCGTAGTGCTAATCGACAGCCCAACCATAGCTTACCTCAATAAAGTAGCTCATCTCGACAGAACACCAGTACAGTCAACATTAGTTACGTTAACTAGCAAGATAAGCTAAGTTCTCTATTTAAGCCAGGCTTATTTGGTGAGGTAAAATCAACCATGGTCATTTTCCAAGATCTCCCTATGTTTTCATTCTCATTTTATCATGAATAAATTGTGCCTTTCTGAAATTAATTCGCCACTTAGCCTGTGCGGTTTGTTATTAGGCTAATGTAAATGCATAAGAAGGTCTAACGTTATGCTCTGAAAAAACATTACTATAAGTGAAACCTATAGGGGCAATGTAAAAAAAAACTAGCTAGCAAATAATACAGTAAGCTCTATTATTTGAATTTTAGTGGTATTGATTTTGCATTCCACAATTTCATATTTATGGATATATTTAGAAGCTTCATCTGATAGCCCAGATATTGTTTTGATAAATATAGATTATATTTTATTCACAGACACACTATGAGGAAAAGGAAAGATGGAGACATCAGACGTTTTTTTTGGTGGTAAAAGAAGAGTAAGTAGGAAAAATTAGTGTTAAGAGCTACAGAACATTACACTAAAAGTGTAGGTGCCATTTTGCAAATTTAATATGTATGAAGGAAAGTGGTGATCAACAGAAGGCAGGAGAGGCACGGGAGAAGGCAGCAGGAAAATGGCAGGATGAGGACAGTGAGCAGGGAGATGGCAGGATGAGGACAGTGAGCAGGCAGCAGGGAGATGGCAGGATGA
>JAABNY020000035.1:11176213-11189330 GCA_015164015.2 Brevimyrus niger
CACACACACAGATAAGAGGTGTTAACTGTAAAGAGTACAGCAGAAGTGTTAAGTGCCCCAGACAGCAATTTGGTAATAAGTAATCAGGGCAACTGAATGTCAGTTACCCCATGTGAACTAAAATTACCTTTAGCCTGGTTCTTTGGCTTGCCAGCATTGGAAATAAAGGTAAGCAGCTTGACTGCCCCCCCCCCAGCTGTGCATGAACTGAGGGCTGAGAGCAGCAGGAGGAGTCAGCCCCCTCTTCCGGGCTACCTGCTGCCGCGGGAGGGGGCAGAGGAACCTGAACAGCAGCAGTAGCACAGATACCCAGGAGTAGGCAAACTTGTGCCCTGAATGAAGGCAAACAGAACCCCTTTCCCACAATCCCTTTCCTGTTTCCCTCACCTCCTTTGATAATCTTTGGCTCGCTGGAAGAGGAGACGGCGAAGTCGGCGACCGCATCCGCGGCAGCCGGTTAATTATTCCCTTTGCCCTAATTATACGTCGGTGCTGTAATTACACCGGTTCCTTTTGAGAGCGCAGGGGCAGGATAAGCTGGGGAATCTGGAAATTTCAGGAGGATCATGAAGATCACTGGTAGAAACATTCACTTTGATTACTATCCCATAGAGATCAGTTTGTTTTTCTAAGGGACAAAAAACATATGCTTTGAGGAAGGGTTCCTAGTTATTTAATAAGACAGCAGGTCAGATATGAATCTTCAAATCATTCTAAACTCTTTTGTATCAACACACACCGTCTACCTATTTACATCTTTAGCTCCTCAGCTCTTATGGGAAAATTGGAACAGAAATATCTACGAATCGACACTGATGGACAAGATAATGCCGTGGAACTTAACCCTGCATGATCGTTATCGCGCATTGCTGAGAAAACTACGTTGCACCCGCAAGATAACGGCTTTGCAAGAGAATGCAACAAATACGGAGAGTTTCTCCAGCACATAACAGGAGCACTGTGCTGGGTTTGTGACGTTCATTGCTTGGTAAACAAGTTAAGCAGATTGCACTTGGCTGCTAAAAAGCACCTAGCTGAATATTGGAACTTGAAAATAACAAAAAGCACCTAGTTATATTCTGGAATCTAATAAGAATTAAAAGTTCCCTAGCTATATTATGGAATAATGAAAAGCACCTAGGTATGTTTTGGAATACAAAATTGATAATAAAAAAAATGTAAAAAATCAACTAGCTATATCCTAGAACTCAAAAACATTTAAAAGCACCTAGCTATGTTTTGGAATGCAAAAATAATAAAAAGCACCTACTGTAGTCATATTCTGGAACTCAATAAAAAGCCCCTAGCTATATTCCGGAACTCAGTAAGAATAAAAAGCACCTAGCTATATTCTAGAGCTCAATAATAACAATTATAATAATAAGTGCCAAGCAATTTTTTTGGAACAGGCTAATAATACAAAGCACCTGGCTAAATTTTGGAACTTAAAAATATTGCTAATAAATAAACTGCAGCAATTTCTCTAGAGTCCTGTGTTGACAGACGCACATACAAGACAGTCTGAGGGGTGCAGTGGGCTGTCTCCGCTAAATGGGGTCGTTAGAAAAAAAAATAATAAAAATGAGTTGAGCCCGGACCCGAGGACGGCGCCCATCACGGACACGGCCGAAATCCTCTGGCAGCAGAGTGCCGTCTCCCAGGACGCTGCGCCTTCACCATCTGATACTCCTATGAATAATCGGAGTGGCCCCGCATGGACGACCCGGGGATTAGCCGAAAAGGCAGGAAGTAGGTCATCGAGGCGCAGCGACGGTGCGTGCCCTCGCAATTCTGCGGGCAAGCGGTGGCGCGGCGGGTCGCCTCATCTGATTCGCTGAGACGGGCCGTGTCCTCTCGCTGCCCACATCTGAGGCACACGCGAAGAGGCTTTGACCCGCTTTTTACGTTTGGAAAGTGATAGGCAGATGCTTCCTGCGTTATCTCAATGGAATTTAGGGCACCCAACAAATAAATGTATTTTGTTATTCCCGTGAAACATATACTATAGATGTAAATGAATGACATTTTTGTTCCAAGAAAAAACAACATGTTTAATCTGTCTTTAAGAAATGGTGACAACAATACAGATACATGTTTTCCCCAATTTTGATCATTAATCTCGATATTCAAGATAGGAATGAACAATATAAATCAAACATATAACTTACTCCCTTCACTGGTTGATCCACAGTGTGGTTAATTTCACATCACGTTTTTAATCTTCTAATCTTAATAAAAATATAGTCCCCACCGTACAGTCATACAGAGGAGATGGGAAACAGGAATCAAACTGACTAGCATGCATTATTATTTATTTATTTTTGCTATTAAAGGCGCATGGTTGCAAATTAGTAATACCGTACATGGTGTTTCAAAGGTGGAATGGTAGCATTACATTCAGACACATTTTATTAATAAATCTGGCAAAGTACATCGAAAGCACTCGATTTTCTCGTTTCCATGTAAACGGGATTTTACTTCCCATGTTCCTCATCTCAGCGTTTCAGTTTGGTTGCCTGAGAATCTTTCAAATGATGACTGAAATTGAAATTATGCTGTGGCTTTATTTAATTTTTTTTTCTCCCATAACCAGTGCATAAATTATCACAAGCACTACGGCACCTAAACTGCTGTGTCGCCAACATCCTTTCATGATCAAATGAAACAAGGGGGGGGGGGGATGGAGGAATGCCCTTGGTTGATGCATATTTCAGACGGGACACTCTCTCCTTGTTATACATAGACTCGTGCCCTCAACAGGGTTCGATCCCCGCTTCGGCTGAGAAACATGGTCCAGTGCCCTTTACAGGCACCGCGCTGTTGCCATAAACATTAAGGGTTGTTGCCTAGGTTCTGATTCAGTGACCTTCACACCTTTACTTGGTGTTTCGGTGCGTGTGGAACATGTAGGGCCACTTATGCATAGAGGCACCGGGGGCACGAGGTGTGGAGAATGCGCCTGCAATCGCTGCGAGGGATCTGTCGCAGTTCATTTAGCCAGTTTCGTTAAACCACAAATTAAGCCAGGGAATTCTGTTCACAACACCTCTGACTGTGCCACAGGGCTGCGGGCTTTTTTTTGTCTTTCTTTCTTTCAAGCGCAATTGTTTTATATTGCAGTGCTTCTGTGCACCTGTAGGTGTCTCTGTAGGGACCTGATTTTTCACCAAAACAAGTGAGCAAAGCTAAAGGTATTTACAAAGTGGGTTATGGATGATTTTTATTAACTCTCAGCCTGCTAGTTCCGACACTCCAAGCTGACACAGAATTAAAAATATTTTGGTCTCATCTCGTGCCACAAATGACTTTAATGCTTTTTTTTAACCAACCTCTCCATCAATCTCTTACCAAAACATTATAGTACATACTCTACCTATCAATTGCTCTTTTAATATCGCTGTACTTTCAAAAGCAGTCCATCTTGGTATTTTGTTCTCCTGTGTGTTATTCTGAAAGGTAACTTTTGTCTCCGTATGCATTTCTGAGCCACGTTTATGAACGACAGACTTGGATCTGGCCTGCTTTCTGAAAAAAATTAGGTTCACATCCTAATGCAGAGCTGTTTACTCTAGCGAGTGTAACAGCTCTCTCCAGGATAATCTGATAGCCTCTTTGGTTTTTATCGCTGAAGACACACACTGTAAATATAACACTGAGCTGAGACTCTCAAACAGTTCCTCTGGATCAGTGTCTCTCTATAAATTGACCTGTGACTGGTGCAGATTGCCTTGTTAGCTTTAGGCTATTCCAGGTAGCAGTTAAATTTTACCATGACGTTAATAGAAAATTTCTGCAGATTTCGCGGCGCTCACACTGGCCGAAGTTGTGACCAGTATTCACAATTGGCCCACATGGTATTCTTTGCAATTACCGATGGTCTGTAAGTTGTCCTAGATGAAATAGAAGCAGCCCTCCAATTGTACCGTTTTAGAGGGACATGCATTAAAAGTGACTTGGGAAGGTGGAGATTTAGAACAGAGGAAAGGTCACTGTGGTATTTCAGTTGGCCCATAATATAAGGACTCCACAGTGGCTGAAAGTCAATCAAATCCCCTAAACTTTCTAAGGAGATCCCTTGTGTATTGCTGACTTTTCATTAACTACCGGTCGTTCAATAATTATAATACACTGTCTGTGTCTCTGGTATAGTCTAATCCAGTTTATGCAATCAAGTAGGAATGTGGAAGGGGGTTATTAAAAACTGAATAAACTCATCAGATTTTATAGTGGTATTTCAGCCTAATGGAAACTTGATGGGTATTAATCTCCATCCGATTTCTAGGACTGTGTGTCGTATGTAACTCCAAAGGTTATCCAGTTTCCCTCAGACCCCTTGATATTGCTGCACCTGCCTGGTTCCTACTGAATCCTCCAGACTTCCTGCTTGGACGTATTTCTCCTAAAACCCAGGGTTCAGAGGTTAATGTCTGCTGGTACTCAGATTGTTCCCCTCTGTGCCGTTTGAGGCTAAAGTCTCTATGACAGTCCCCTGCGGGCTTTGATGCGGTCAGCCAGGGGGAAAAAAACGACCTTTGCATTCTGTCGATTTTTATTGTATCCTCAAGTTAAAGACAGATAAACAGCAAAACAAAAATAAATGCCAGTGTGGGGATTTTTGAGCCCTCCCACCCACAAAAATGGGATATAGATGCAAAAATGTTGGTTATAATGGCAGAAATAAATCTCGTACATCCAGCACCCATACGTTCACGCAGTTTCACTGGTAATCAGTCCCAGTAACCGAAGACTGAACCAGAACTCCCGCTTGAGCGGTTCATTACAGTTTTCGGGATGCTTCTCCTTCCGCTGTAAAAACCATGATTTATTCATAACGGCTCCCAATCTATTTAGGAATCGCACCCGACTAAACGTATCGTTGTGTTTCGCGCAACTGAAAATTGAATCGCGGCGCAGCTATACCGAGATTGATGATTTACTCAGCCCGTTTTATGCGCACTTTTTGCTTACACTCCTCGTGCACATGCACTTAAAATGATGTTTGCTGCTCCCTAACAGCTGTCTCGATTAAGGAATCTGCCCCGCTGCTTCATAATAACAGAAATAAATCATGTTTTAATGTTTAATAAACAGTTACGTTCTTTTTTTGAGATATTACATTTTTAGCATTCTTTTTGTCCGGGGTTTTGTATATTTTATGAACCTGGTTTTGTGATCCCCCCCCGACAAGGTAGCAAATGTATTTTTAAATCGATGTGTCTGAACTGTAGATAAGCAACTGATCGATTTTATAGTCAATGTCCAGAAATAAATTTAATATCATTCCAGCTTGCACAGATACATATATAAATCTTTTTAAGCTACCACAAATCCCCCAATAAACATGTTATGGTAAATTATGTTAACCGCTGGCAAGTTAAGAGAAGTTTTATTTCTTTTATATGTTGTCGTATAATGTGGGATTTTTTCGGGGGGGGGGTGGTATTACGGAATGCAAGGTATTAATTCATTAATTATATCATTCTCCTCTCCTCGTTAACATTTAATTGGCCCGCTTTTTGCTTGTGTTACATCGAAAATTAACCAGTCTTCTTAAGTGAATTTACTTTTACTTTACAAGCTGTAGACTACATACCCAGTTTCAGATATTTAAGATCTTGTAATATGAATATAAGTACCTAGAGCTTTGAGGCTATGAATCTACTAGCTAGATGTAGTCGCTTATTATTATTTCTATATTTGGTGACGCACAAATTGTGGAAGGTGTTAACTGTGCGGAAGAACACATCTGTCAGCGTGGGCACCTTGTTTTTCACACCAGATCCTATGCAGGTAAACTGTTAAGTGTTTACAAGAATATAAAAAATGCACTCTAACCTATAAAACAACAGGACACCCTCACAAATGGTCTTTAAAATGATTTACACGAGTGTTAAGAGTTTTTTACTTTACGAATCATTTTCCAGCACATCCAGCTCAATCATGTCGGTCATTAAGCATTCACTGGCCAAGTTTGATAGTTTAATTCATCGAGCTTTTTTATTTTGTTGATTTTTTTTTGTAGAAAACCCGCTGTCAGACTAGAGTTTATTGCTTTTCGTTCCCAACAAACTTAAACTAGTAATATGTTGGGGTTGAAGGTCAAAGTTCCATGAACCGCTGTTCTGTCAACGGCACAAAGGGGTCAAAGAAGTTCTTTAAAAAATGAATGTGAAGATCTTGCATCTCCATTCGCATGCTATTTCAGGTTAAAGTTCAAAGGTGAAAGTTCATATAAGGTCAAAGATTTAAATTGCTGACACTGCTTTTCTGTGATGGCCCATTGACAGACACCATGTTTAAGTTTGTTGGGTGGAACAGAGAAGAAAAAATAGGAAGATGAGAACTGTGGGAATTATCTTAAAACACATTATAAGGTCAATTAACCACAAAGTAAATGAGTGTGCTGTGTATGATTTATAGGTTATGTCTTAAATATTTTATATGAGGCTTCTTTATAGGTGGTATACAATTTTAAGGTTGAAATGTAAACAAAATATGGTCATTTTAGGTTTAGTACTACACAAAATGCGTTAATCTCAAAGCATGTCACCAATTTTCATAACTTATATAATATAATAGCACCTCGCTATTTTAATTAACAGAAATTAATAAAAATGTAAACACCCTTAAGCCCAGTTCTGCATCTGACAATCAGGGGTAAAGAGTCTGGACTCAGGACAGAGTAGTCAAAATTGATTCTGCGGTATAAGGTGTAATGTATGCACACGGTCATTGTTGTAGTCTTTGTTTGTTTAATTCCCTTAACAACCAAACATCATTACGCTGTTTCCGTGGGCAGATTATGCTAATGAGGGACTTCCGCGACACAAGGGTGCCGTCGTCACGTCAGGCTGATGGCCGCCCGCACAGCTCCGACAATCGCCAGAGCCATCCTGAACCCTCTGTTCGGCCGCACAGCGTGGGGGCGGCACTCACAATGGCACGGCGGGGGGGTTGGAAATGTGCGGCTCTGCTGGGGGAGAAAGGCCAGGCTTTGAGTAGGGGTGGGACCACAAGCAGGTTAACAACTCCTCACACACACACACACACAGATAGGATGCTATGTCCACACCCTGGATGTGCTTGCTCATTGCCCCATCTATATATTGTTTGGCTAAACTGATGAAGCTTGGTACATTTTAACAAAGCATGTTAAGAACTGCTAAAAATCTAGAGCCGTGCTCTTCATCATTCAGGTACAAGACGTATGATCCCAGGTAGCACTCCTTGTTTGTTTAGTGGAGTTTTCTCCACCCATATAATTTTACCTGTCCATATAGCTGATAACGTTTAATAAAATCGATATGCACACTACCAGTGTTTGTTTTGTAGTAGTTAGTTTTGCGTTTCGTTTCAGTGGCTAATGAAACAAATGTTGCAAATAAACATTGCAGTAACGTATCACGTGCGTGTGCTCTATGTAAACTCGGGATTTACTGAAATCGATTGGACTTCTGCGTTTTGCTTTTTAGTGAAACACCGTGTAGGCTCGCTGGGCAGGTTCGAGCTGCGTGTGGGACGGCCTGGAATGTCACTATGCCTTTAAGGGTGGCGTTCACGCCGAGGAGAGGAGGAGTGTAGATTGCATTGCGGAGCGCCGGGGATACCGAGAATAAACAATTCCGTCAGACCCCGACTGCAGGGCGCGGAGCTCAACTGGCTCGGCGACAGCTTAGGGACGTTTCAACTGCGATGACAGTTTAGTCGGAAAAAAACGGTGAAAA
Source organism: Brevimyrus niger (assembly GCA_015164015.2). NCBI lineage: Eukaryota > Metazoa > Chordata > Actinopteri > Osteoglossiformes > Mormyridae > Brevimyrus > Brevimyrus niger. The sequence continues at coordinate 11,183,938 of JAABNY020000035.1, forward strand.
AAAAACAAAGCGAACAAAAGCGTGAGCGGCCGCCGAGCCGGCTTGCTTCGTGGAGCGGCGCGCGAAGTGCAGCGCGTGCCGGAGGATTTCGCACGTTCTGCCGAAGATGCGACGCGTCTCTTCCCGGCCGGATCCCCGCATCTAAACAGGTACGCGTCGGAAATAAGACAGACAGTCGCAGATCGCGATGAGGGCAATTAATAAGAAACGAGAAACATGCGACTTGGAGAGACGAGATTTCTCAAGCGATAATGCTTTAGATCACAGGTATCGCCGTGTTTCAAGTATAATAAAAACGGCCGGGTTTCGCGCACGTCGAAAATGACGATCTGCGTATAAACTGGGAGATAGGCGAGGTGTCACCCAGTGGCACCGTAACGTAGTTTCCATTTTGCATGTTGTATCGTAATAAAACGCATCATACTCGTCTGAAGAGGGTAATTTCACATCGCCGCTGGTGGAGAGCACGAATCGTGGGGGGAAAGTCTGTTATTATAGCCATTCTGACAGTGTGAAACTGTTATTAGTCTGTTAGGCGATTACTGAGGGTCGCTCAAGTCAATTGCATGTTTGCAGTCCCCGTGAACCATGTAGGCTTACTTGTGTGTTGTCCTATCCGTACAGTAGTAATCATGAGCTGGGCGCATCCGTGCTGTTCTGACCGTATCAATCTGACGTGGTTAAATTATAACAAAAAACATATTATCTGATGTTTCTATCGGCCTTTTATTTCCAGCGAGACCATCTTTCAGCATCGCATCTGTGCGTTTATCTTACAGTGGGGGCTTGGCTTTGGGTTGAGTTGGCAGCTTTGATCTGCAGCGCTAAAACTACTGTGCGGGCTGCCAGAGATGTAATACTTTGTGGATGAAGACCGTATCGATCAGCAGTAATGGTAGTCATTATACAGAAACACCGCATATCCCCGAAGACCACGCGATGTTGGTGGTTACTTTAGGATTCTCCACTTCTCTTGGTTTGAGGCATTTCAGATTATTTGCAACAGAAGTGTGTCCCAGATGCAATAGTCCAACCAATGGACTGGTTGGGTTTAACCTGCTAAATATTTAATAAATTACAACACTCTGTATATTTATGTATGCCGACGTAATAATATTTTGTGAACGTGTTAGACATAGTTCCAGGCAGTATGTTTAAATAATAATAATAGTAATAATTGTTGTTGTTGTAATAATAAAAACATTAATAATAATATTGCTAATAATAATGATAATAATAATAATTATCATTAATATTATTTCACCACCCTATATGTCACTGTTTTTGGTATCAGTCAGGAAGAATGTTGGGGGTGGGGGTGCAATGAAGGTCTAAATCAAAATTTGAGTCACAGGTAAATGTCAACGCTGAGATCTCTCTGTTAGTTCAGGTGTCTCCATATGCCTGTCCCAGCTCATTCGACACGATCGCTAAACCGAGTGAAAACATGCTGCTGTTTAACAAGCCAGAGCTCCGAGGTCAATGTTTCATCGCGCTGCATGTGACCGAGGCACCGGCTTTGATGTTTTAACATGCACTCAGAAGTTTTATATGCTTGTGAATGACATGCATTGTTTAATTGAATGGGGAAATATGTTGGATGTTCCTGCCTGGTCATGCAGACTTGGGACTGAGCGCCCTCCCTGTGAGGTTTATAACCCAATATATGTCCATCTTTCGCTGTAATTTAGTTTCCTGTGAGCTTATGTTTGTAGCACTTTCATGATTTTTCTTTAGGTGTTTTTTCGAAGTATGTGTTCGTCCGCTGCTGTGAAATGACATCAGTTCGCTTTTACTGTGATAACGGCATTGACCCAAACAAGTTGTGGTTCCACAGCCAGGCCTGTACTTTCTCTCTTGGGGTACATTTCCATCGCGATCTGATTCTTAGCTAGTAGCTCCTCAACGTCGCTGAACTTTGGGCGAAGCCTGCAGCAGGTACCTGCTGAAGGAGGTCAGCCGTGCCTCCCCGCGTCTCACACCTTCGTTTTCAGCCTTCAGATCGGTTATTGTTTGGGACGGAGATCGGGAAACAGATTTTAGATAAATGGCGAGGCCTTTTTACCACTTGGTCTCAAATGTTTGGAAGAAGCTCAGGCCCGTCCGATAGCCACATTGACCGTGTTCTGTTCTGGTGTGATAGATTACATTAGGAAGCTGCATGAGGTAATGATCACGTGTCAGAACCTTAACACTAAGGCTACCCCCCGATTCTTTTGCATAAATTTTTAATCAGACAGGAAACTAAATAGATTAGCTTATCCAATGGACACGATTGCCTAGTGGTATGTTAGCCAAGTAGTTATCTGTCATTATTTAAGGAATTAAGTAATGAGCTTAATGATTATTTGGTAAAATTCCAAAAGCTTTGCTCTACTATTATAGAAGCTGTTGTCTTTTTCCCAGTGGAACTGGAATTATGGGAAAATATAAGGGAACGTCTTCTTCAGTCCTCCTGCTTCGTTCTGTTAGGTTAGACGGCTCCTGATTCAGCGAAGCCGGACAAAATTCCAGACTGCCTGAGGTATGGAGAGCGTTTGTTCCGGATACGCCTCGAAATCGAGGTTCTGGTGGACCTGGTCCACTGGAAAAAAAAAAATGTTCGTTGCGGCCAGCTAAATGTGTACCATGCGTTCGTCCTTGGGTGACTTTGACGGCCGATGAAGTGCTGCTGAACTTGTGCTTTGGTTGCATGTGGGGAATTGCGATAGCAGAGAGCTCGGAGGGAGCAAAAACGTGGACCGACTGCGGGTCCCCGAGGACCGGATTGGGAAACACTGCTCTAAATATTTTACAGCATATCCTACTTTGAATAGTGCATGTCTGAGGACAGTTTTATCTGTAAGATGACCCATTGGCATACAAGGTGACACTGTGACCCTAGTTTACAAGCCAGGGGCCAGAACAGGTGCATTACATCGCTGGTTGCCCTCTGCTAGCCAGATGGTTGTGTCAATAGCCAAGAGTAGCTAATACGTGCATTTCATGTTCTCTTCATTACCTCACCTAAGGAAAAAAAATGAAACCTTTATCTAGTCTGAGCATTTTTTTTTTTGTTAGATGAAGTACACGGATTGCCAGGCAGTAACAGAGCCACTGGCGTCATCTTAAATTATACTTAAAAACCGGAACATTTTAGCATATGATTATATCTTTTATAAGCTTTTTTTTCCACTGCTAAGTTTCAACGCAGTAGTATCATCAAATTCAAAATCACATTTTTTTCTTCTCCTGAAACCAAGCAGCTGTCAGCGTCGATAAAAGCGACTTGGTGACATGTGACTCAAGCCACAAATGTTGGGCCAGCGCATACGGAAACGCAGAATGGTCTGGGCGAGCAGAATGACCCAGCTCGTTCAGATTGTAGTGAGGGAGAACCTGCGGACCTCGGGCAACGTGGCATGCCTGGTGGTCGGCAGAAAGGTTTCTGGCTCTGGCCTCTGAGCGACGGCACGCCTCTCAATTATCACGTCGAATTGATTGCTCGTGATTGAGTTTGAGCTAAATTATTCATACTTCGCATAAATTACTCACAAAGCCCATAGACAGATCTAGGGCAGATAAATCAAGCAGAACACTTGTGCCATCAATTGCCTGTTGGGAGAAGAAACAAAACAGGCTGAAATTCTGCAAATATTCCAGATCAATGAGTTGGAGCAAAGGGCAACAATCACGATAGCTTTGGAACAGGAGGTTAAGGTCAAACTTTCTTCTCTGCAAGCTTCTTTCTTCCCTTAACTGCTCCAACCAAGTTCATCCCTCACAAACTGTTGTGTCGGAATGCCCCAAGATGCTCTCCTAAATCACATCTCTCTGCTGCAACCTCATCTATCAGTTACAGGAAGTCTACTGAGCAGATGATATTGCCATCAGCCGTATAGGACTGTCAGCCCAAGGCGAAGGAAGTTTGTCACCGACGGGTATTTTTATAGAATGGACCTAAATCTCGCCAGTGATTTAATGTACGAATAGAGCAAACACCACTGAAATTCCTACATAAATTGTAAAAAAAAATTCAAGGGTAAACTAGGCAATGAGCATTTATATCAACTAAATAAAAATGTTAAGTCTCCCCCTCCCAAGTCCTCTCTGTATGTGACAAGTATTTCGATATACTCCTTGAGTGTCCTACTCATTTAAAGGTCCTTATAATCTTTATATTCTAATGGGATGCTTCAGGTGGGCATATCGCTCTTACTGTCCTCCTGGATATCGGTTTTCCATGTGTGACTTTGCTAGCGAACTCCTGTTCCTCTTCCCAGGATGTGTCAAAGGAACACTTCGACCTGCATATGCGAAAGTGTAGCATTTCTTAACATTTTGTGTAGAAGTCCCTCTGTAAACTATTCATACTTCTTATGTGGCACTAAAATTAAGGAAATCCCCACTTATCCACATTTCATTTCATACTTTCCCAGTATACTGAGGAGGAGAAGCATGGGGACATAATTACCCTTAACTGTACTCTGTGTACCCAACTGTATACTCAAAGTTTGCTGTAAAATAAGTTTGTCTCTTGTCTGTGGCCATAAAAATCACTCTTGGCTAATAATATGCATAAAGTAAATGTCAGTCTTTCAAACTGCCCTTATGTGTACTAGTATTTATTGCTTCTTAGTATTATCAAGTATAAGAATTTATTTTATTTTACACATGGTGCAGAATGTCAATTATTTTGACTAAATCCGTGTTCAATGTCACTTACGGGGACTGACCTTTTAATCGGAGGAATATGAACTGGCTTTATCTACATCTGCTGTAGCGCTGTGCGCCTTAGCTAACCGTCCTCGTTCCCGCTTTATCTCGTAAAGTGTTCTGAAGCCATAGGTCATGATGTGCCAGGGACTGGCCTTATGGGGAGCACAGAACGGCACGGGAGGGTGCGATTTTAACAGACTTAGCGCCGTTATTTAACTACGTCTTAATTTAACCAGGTTATATCGAGCGGCGGCTGAAGAGCAGTGAGGTTCACTGAAATGCCAGTCATTTCAGGCTGACCCCGAGACTCATGAAGGTTACGGGCTCGTCTCTGTGGGCTGATGGATTGATGCACGAGGGCCGTCTCTCTTGCGGAGAAGTCTGGCCCGTCCAAGGTCGCGGTGGCGCCGGCCTATCAGAGGGCCCCGTCCTTCGCGACTTCTTAGCTGGCCGTCCTTTCTGAAACCTTCAGCACTCCGGCAAGGGTGCCGCGTCTGGTACAGTGAACTGCACGGGGCGGAGAGGCGTCCTTTACGTAATCATCTGACTTTAATGCGGGTCTCCGACACAGCACATGTCCTCGCTTGCTCTGGCCTGGCAAGGAGAGAAAGCGAGCGAGAGAGAGAGAGAGGAGGAGGGGAGGGGGGGCAAGCAGGGAGGGGGGGGGGGGGTGATGGGGGGGGGCGGGGAGGAGG
>JAABNY020000035.1:11207266-11221690 GCA_015164015.2 Brevimyrus niger
GGTGGGGGGGGTGGGGGGGATGTAGGAGGTGAATCATCAGGGTTCATGAACAAATCAATTCTCATGGGCAGGCGTTCGAGGGACTCATGTGGGTCAGAGAGCAGGGAGACTCAACTTCCCTGGACGTGACCTGTTCCTGTCCCAGTAACTAGGCCCCCACCCCCAGCCTTTTCAGCACTTCCCAGCATACAGCAGTCCGGCCTGAGGGGCGGTCGTCTCCTCTGTGGGATACGTTGCTTTCCTGGGTCCCACTGTGTATATGGCGGTGACCTGTGTGGTGGAGAATTCAGTGGTAGGCAGAAGTGGAAATTTCACATCCAGAAAGTACAAATCCAGACCAAGATTTAGTTTCAACCAACCAGCTGAGTACTTTGTAGCTGTGACTCTTTTTCGTCAGCTGGTTGGTTGAAGCAAAATCTTGGTCTGGATTTGTACTTTCTGGATGTGAGATCTCCATCTCTGGCAGTAAATTTATTCGCTCTGCATGCAACACCTAGGGTGACCAAATAATCCATGTCAGTGGGGACACTGAGCTGCTTCAGGTTTTACAAACTGCTTTAAGAATGAAAGCCCCCTGTGCTCGACTAATTCGTTCAGTTCTTCTTGTGCTTTGACTGATTGTTTTTTTTGATTGAAAGACTCATCCAGCTGTTTCACATTAACATTAGTGATTACAGGAGACTGACCAGTCAGCACACCGCAAGAACTCGGCGCGTAAGTGAAATGCAGGTCTTTTTAACTAAAATGGCAGTTTATAAAACCTGCCCTAGCTCATAGTGTCCCACCAGACATGGGTTAGACGGTGACCCTAGTCACGCCTAAGATTTCTCTCAGAGTGGCTTGATTCCATTGGTTATATGCATTTTCATTACACACGACATCCATACATCTCACTTTGATTTGTCAAAAGATGATTTCACCCTCATGCCTGGGATTAGCTCCCCTTAGCAACTAAACGGCTTTCCTCAGCTAATATGATATTGACTTTGTAACTATTTTGATACTTACCAAGGTCAACATGCACTCCAGATCACCTCTTGACCTTTGGTTTCTCTATGCGTGTTTCAAAATTCTTCCCAGCTTCCCTAATTAATCGGATCTTGGCCTTTTAACTTCTGTCTCAGACCTAGGATGTTATCTAAAGATTGATCTTGTCCTTCTGTTGACCTTACTCTTCTCTTTCCTACAGAACTGCTTACCAAATTTGAGCAGGCTCTCTGCATTCTTTTAGCATTCCTGCATTATCATCCCTGCATAAGAATCCTTATATGTTTTTATCAGCTCAGTCTATTTGGTAAATCAATCAAGTCAATTGATTTTACAATCAACATTAGGATATATTCCAAATCAATGAGATTCATGTTATGTGTATATACTCTACCAATCAAAAGTTTTGACACAACCACCCATAGAAAGGTTATTTGTACTATTCTCTATATTTTGAAATAATTATATAGACTATAAAGAATTATTAACAAAAATATAAATAACAATATGAATTGTGCATGGACCAAAAAAGGATTAAAAAAATGATAATCTGTTGGGGGAGGAAGGGCAGCTCTGTTGGTTGAGAGTCAGATGGTTGGTTGCTGGTTCAAATCCCTGTCAGCAGAGCGATCCCACCACTGGGCCCTTGAGGAAGGCCCTTAACCCCAACTGCTATAGGGACTGGCTGACTCTTCTGTCTCCTCTACGGCACTTTCCTGAGGTGGCCTCTTGGGATGCTCTTCCAGCTGTCTTGAAGGAGGTCCCACGTTTATACTGAGCACTCATTGGCTGCTTTTCTTCACTCTCTGGTCGGACTCCTCCAAATCCACTTCTACTGTGTTTAGGGTAGGTGGCCAGGTCACGTGACGATCAGTCTTCTTTGTAGGCAGCTCGGTGTGTCCAAACTTGCAACTGGTCCTGCATGTTTGGTGGGGGCAACATGTGCAGCTTGGAAACCCACCTCCCATAGAGCTGGGGGGGGGGGGGATAGAACCACAGTACCTTACCAGCTGTGGCAATGTAGGTCACATCCTCGACGGGGTCGGGGGGGCATAATCTGCGGTGCCTAAGTGAGTGGAGTGCGTTGAAAGGGTTCCGGCAGCGACGCACCGATGCGTGGTTACAGGCGTGCATCTTTTAGAAGTAGGTCACAGTGACCCAGTTTGACTGCTGACTGCCTCTGATTGACTGAGTCACTGCACGTTCATTCTGCGGAGACTTGCTGTACTCTGTCGTTTCATCCAGGCGCGTAGGTGTGAAGGAAGCTTATAAAATCCCCCCCCCCCCCCATCTGCCGGTATGAAATTTTAATGTAAAAATATTTATTCTGCTCTGTATGCTTTTTCTGACACGAGTGTTTTACAAAATAACCGTTTCAAAAAAATCCTTAAGGCTGTTGCTAACTCGGCCGACTGTTTCTCATAAATGCTTACCCGGTCATGTCAAGGACACGCAAAATCCACATGGCCGGGAGGTGGGAATCAAACCCGCAACCCAGGAGGTGCGAGGCCGTGGTGCTGCCCACTGAGGGTAAGATAAATATGCACGTAAATAAATATAAATCATCTCAAATAAGCCTGTATGAGTTAGGGAAAGCGACGTAGCGTGTCGGAACTCCATCCTGTGTTCGTCACGTCACTGACAGAACCTCTGCACGTCTATCGAGGTCCTGCAGCGCGCTTCACCATGTCCTGCGTGCAGATAAGCCAGGCGGACGTGTTGCCCTCCCGTCCCGGCTTCAAACTTCAACCTTGAAGTATGTTTTATACGCCGGGCGCATCTGCTAAGCCCATGTTGTCAGATATTAGCGATACGCGCGATGAGGGCGACTTTGTCACTTTTTATTAAAACTTAACGCTTTGTATGGATGCCAGCTGTTGCATCCAGTCAAACAGCATCGGCAGTGAATGACCTTGACTTTCATGGCACGTCCTGTAGGCTTCAACCCCCCCCCCCCCCATCATGCATTTTAAATAGCTTAAATAGATTACAATTCAGGGACAATCAAAGTAATTTATCATCTGTTTTTTTTAGGGGGGGGGGGAGATTAATCTTGTAATTCTCATGTAAGAAATAGTAGATTGACTTTATTTTTTTTTATCATGTCACACATTGACATGGATTCTTCATTTTGATGTCAGATCCAGTCGTAATCATTTTGTAATTTCATTCTCTCACCTGATTTCAGAGTATCCCAGATGGAAAGGCCAGTGATTTAGGATTTTCTTAAAGCCACTCAGTTTACATGTATTACTTCACTGTAATTTTGTATTTTTGACTTGTCCTGAGATAGTGTGTCTGGCATCACTGGTCATATTGAAACTGCTGAACTCCGCTGATCATTGTGGAGACTCGACTCCCCATTTCTCCAGCTACTTTCACAACTGTCACATCTGGGTTTTTCCCATCGAAGGACACGCTGTCAGACATCAACGTCCGGCAAACGCTTTACGACACCACGTTCTTCGGAACGGCTGCCTCTGTCGTTTCTCGCTTCTTAAGACACTGATATGTATGCGGATAACATTTGTTACCCCTTCAGGCAATGCGCCCCTGTCGGATACTGATATGGCGGCGCGCTACCTAAACAGCCGGTGATGCTTTTCGTTCATCTCCATTTAAGCTGCTGTTTTGTTGCCTGCGTCTGACTGCCGCTGTCGCTCCCATTACATCGTTACATTCCTCGAACCCTTCTTGCTCCTTTGCCCGTTTCGTTTGACATCTTTATTTCCCTGGAAAAAGAGTCCGTCTGGAGTAGTCCAAACCAACCCGCTTCGAGGCTGTGATTCGTCGCGGCTCCGATTCTGCGTTATCAGCACACACGCTTTAATAAGTTACTTCTGACTAGTCACCACAGTCAAATCCGGGTCGGCGTTGCCGATTAACCTTGGGCGCCGGAGCCAGCGACCGGTCGCCAGCTGATTCGACGTGCTGCCCGATGCCGCAGTGCCGTCATCTCTTGTATATATTAAAAAATATACGAGTACCCCCCCACCACCACCACCACCATCCTCTTTTACACGATTTGGCAGATTTCGCAGCACTTTCTTTAATGGGCTAATTGGCTTGACTATGATGGCCGTGCTGTGTTCCCATCGCGGATCCTCTAAGGTGTGGGAAAGCCGGTCCCCCACCGTCTCAGGCTCCTCCTGAGCTTTCATCTTTGACCGGTTCGGCTTTAATTAGTCGTGGCGAAAAACAATGCTGTTTCCCGCTAATTAAAATATCACATATTAAAATGCTTTTCCTATTGCTGTTGTTTTTTTTTTGAACGCGGGCTGGTCTGTCGTCCGTGATGACGCATTATTACACGTTACCATAATAGAGCAATAAAAACCGTAATTTACGGAGACCGGGAAATGGATCCGAATTGCTCGCTGCTTCTTTCGTTCTCATTACTTTAAATTTGTTTACAGAGCGAGTGGCGAGAATATGTCGACTGGAGTCAGCAAAGGTTTTACATTTGGCAGAGGCCTAGAAGAAGACATTATCATAATTTGCCTTAGATCAATTAGTCGTTCAGAGGAAGAGGCATGACATAACGGACGATAGAGCATTATGGGGTTGGGGGGCACTTATTCCTTGGGAAAAACAAGCGCTGTTGAGTGGCAGTTGGAGGCGTCAGATTTAATTAACCTTTAGTGGTTGGCGCCCTGACGTTGGCTCTCCTTTTCAAGGGGGAGGGTGCGGGATGCAGAGAGACTTCAAGCTTGGTGTGGAGCTGACAAGTCCCAGAACTCCGGGTGAGTGGGGGGGGGGGGTTGCTCGCCGGCGATTGCCCTCGGAGGTGGCATGTGGCGGGAGGCGGGCTGTCGAACACGGGCCGCGGGGCCGTGTCACCGGGCCCCGCCCCCGCCGCGCTACTCCTTGACGGGGCCGAAAGGTCCCCTTGTACCTGGTGGCCCCTTAGAGACGCTGCCGCCCGAGGTGCCAATTAGTGTCAGAGCCGGGTGACGACTAACCCTAACGTGGGGGTGGCCAGGGTGCACAGACAGGGCTGTCTCAGGATGCTCCCTCCTGCGGTAAAGGGTCCCAGTGGCCCTCACGGGGCAGGCCAGTGTCCATTTGTACTGTTTGTCTGCCCAGCCCTGGGCCGTGAAGCTTCCGAAGAGGAAGGGCGCATCACAGGAAACCAAACTGTAGCACTCCATATCAAAAGAAATCAAAGGCACCCCCTCCCCTTTAATTTTTGCTGGGGTCGGAAAACGTTTCTGGCAATTACTATCACAGCGGCTCAGTTGAGTCGTTTTGTAGGAATTCTTCAGGCTGTTAATAATAAGAAATGCATTTTTTAAACATTGAAATGTAGCGATTTACCCAGAGATAAAGGCGGTAGTATCAAAGCAATTTTAATTATCCATTTCATTTTCAGTCTTTTGGTTTGATCAGGCCTCAGAATTGCATGGGTTTTTCCTTTCGTCAGGTTTGAGGGTTTAGGGATAAGGCTTTAAGGTTAGGGCTTAGAGTTTATAGTGGGCTTTAAGATTGAGGTTAGGGGTTAGGCTTTAGGGTTAGGTGTTAGGGTTTTTGTGGAGATTTACAAATTGAATGTCCCGTCAGCATGTGATCATTTTATCAGCGATTTCACAGAGAAGAGAGCATGCTGAAGCCTGTTCAGTTCTTCGGTTTCAGATCCATACAGTACAGACTCAAAGACAAAATCCTGGGCAGCACCATGTGATAAGATGTCTCGGCCAGACACCCATGGCCCCGGACCGCACCAAAGGTGGACGACATCAAGATTGTGCCTGGGATGATAAACCACCCTGATGCTGGGTGCATAGGGGGCTGGTGTGGAGCTGGCTCTTACCGATCAGGGGCCAGTTTATCTGTGACTGCTTTCATGGCAGCAATACAATATATATTGACAGCCTCAGGTTATATATGTGTATAAATTCATATGCAGTCTCAGTATCGTCTAGTGATATCGTATACTTATGTGGCCATACTTGAATACATTAGGACGACGAGACGGTTTGATTATTCATAACTGCTAACTGTGGAATGTAAAACTCACAAACCATTTGCTAGCGCATTTTCATAATTGTGCCCCTAACCTTTGTGCCTTTGGGAGCTCACAGACTTTACAGTAGCGCCCGACACCTGCTGCTCTAAGCACAAGCTGGCGATTTCACTTTTTTTCTCTTCAAGTGTCTTGACAGCTGTCGAAGCCTCTAATCCCCACGTACAGTGCTCTTTCTTCATGTGTTTGTGTATGCGCCCTCCCCCACAAATATCTAATGCCTGTCAAAACAAGTCACCCCCCACACAGTGTCCTGTATCTGAAAAAAAAGGTTTTGGTGGGCAACTGTTAGATATTGACACATGTGCTTAGTTGCTGCCCTTCCTGTGCGTTCTGCAATGAGTGTGTCAAGCACAGGTGAACACACATGCAATGCCAGACGGCATATTTAGATATTGTATATTTCAGAAATAGCATATAGGAAAGAAGGTAGATAAATGTGAAAAGAGAATTCTAGATGAGCTGGATTGTTATGGGTGGAGTGGAGAGGCCAAACTGAGGGATGCTCCAATATTAAAAGTCTGTTTCTCATTTTGTGTTGTTTTTTGGCTCCTAGGTTTGCTGAGCCCGAGGTCAGGAGAACAAGCAGGCAACAGTGGACTTGTGACAACCACGTTTACTTCCCCCACCCCCAACCCCACGGTCCCCCCTCCTTTGCCCAGAAATCCCCAGAAGTGGAATGAATACCTAGAGCTGTGGAACACAGGGCTGCAGGAATCACACGCGTGTCAAACAGCGTCATACCTGAAGGTGTGCTGAAGTTTCTCAGTTGTGGAGGAGTTTCTCGAGGAAATGCTTCGACCCCCCCCCCTTCACAAAATCACCTGCTTTGACCTACCCTTCTAACACTGGAGGCACCAGAAACAATCCCTTCTAGTGTTTGGGAGTTGATTACACTTGGAAGTAGACTGTGTTTTTTCTTAATAGTGGTGGTAAACCAAACAAGGGACCCTGGTATTGAACATGACTCATGGGGAAGAGCTTGGCTCTGAGATGCACCAGGATTCCGCTGTACTAACTTATCTGGAAGGTTTACTAATGCATCAGGTTGCTGGTGGTGCCACAGCTACAAGGAGGTTGGAGGCAGGGCACAGCAACCAACCGCAGGGCAACAAGGCAGCCGGAAGCTACCGGCTACCGAGCCATGACTCCAGCGAAGAGCAGGAAAGAACAGTGCCTCTCGGAGGAGTCACGCATCTCAAGAAGGCAAGGCTGCTTTGCTCGGAGCCCCGGAGCGAACCCAGAGGCCATAGGTCGACTGTTCCTGTGCTGGATTTGAACGGACAAGGCAGCAACACCCGAGCCGACGCTCGGGACGGTTCCCCAAAGTGCAAGGGGGAGAGCACCTTGCTGGCGTCGCTGCTCCAGTCCTTCAGCAACCGGCTTCAGAACGTTGTGCTGTCGCAGCAGATAGTGCAGAGCCTAAAGCAGCAGGAGTGCGAGCGGGTCAACAGGAACACCCAGGAGCAGCGCACGGAGGAGGAAGAGGCGGTGCCAGCGTCTCCACAGTGTTTTGGGGTGGCCTCTAGTCGTCTCAAGGGCTTGATGAAGAAGAACAAGATGCAGAACCACAACAGTGTGCCTTATCGCCGTCGCACAAGTCAGGAGAGGCTCTCAGAGTCACCCCAGGTACCGCAAGGCGGCACCCAGCCGGCCGCCTCTGATCCCATCTCCTGCGCAGCGCGCCTCAAGGCAGTGGCAAACCTAGTGAACATCAGGTCCAGTCCCGCCACCTCCCCTAAGCCCAACATGGCCTGCAGTCAGCTGGCCTTGCTGCTCTCCAGCGAGGCTCATCTGCAGCAGTACTCTCGAGACCATGCCTTAAAAGCACAATTATCTGGGAGGTCGGCCAGCCAGAGGCTTGCCGCCATGGCAACGCAGCAGACACAGGATAAGAAGCAAGCTGATGCGGGGCAGGCTCAGATGGGCCCAGACATGGTAAGCTCCTTACGGGCCAAAAATGGAGCGCAACCTCAACCCACGATAGGCCCAGGTAAACAGAGTCCCACCCTCGCTCCGGGACGGAACAAAGCGGCCACTTCCCCCATGCATCCTTTCAAGGATAGACGTCCCTTCGACAGGCACGTCCACAGGCCTGCGCAGAACTGTAGCAGCTTGCTCCTGCAACTCCTGAACAACCACAACACGCAGAGCCAGGTCAACGGACAGGGTCACCTGCGGGAAGACTACAGCATGTTCCCTGGTCATTGCTCCCCGCTGTTGTCGGATAGCGAGTACTCCAACGCGGAGAACAGCCTGCCAAAAGACAGCAGCGACGCAGAAAGTTCCAGCTCCAGCTGCTCTCCCATTGACCTCTCCGTGAGGAGCAAGGACACTGGGCAAGCTCTAGGCTCGTCTTCGTCCTCTTTGGACAAGCTCACCGAATCGCTGATAAACACGTGGAAGCCCGAGCCCCCCCGGCCTAAGTTGGCTGAACCTCGTGAACTTGAGTCTAATGTAGCTGTGAAACCCCATCACAAGGTTACCTTATTGCAGTTGCTCCTGGACCACAAAAAGAATGACAAAAGTCCTCTTAATTCAGATTTGCGGAGTGTAAGCCCCAAGACTAATAATTTGGCTGCAAGCAAACTGACTCCTATAGCTAGGTGTGAGGAAACCAGGACACAGAGTCCCCAGGGTGGATTGACAGGTAAAAACTTTCAAGAATTGCCTACATTCTGTCACGGTAGAGACTCCAGTGGCAGTGTGTCCCCATACAATCTGTACACATCCCCTCATGCCCAGTCCATCCCATTAGATCTTTGCAAATCAAAATCCTTCACAAGAGAAAGTAGTTCCCATGAACCTGCTTTCAGTGCCAGCAAACTACTACAAAATTTGGCCCAATGTGGATTACAAAAATCGGTCTCGTCTCCCCCGTTGAGGGCTCCCGTGCCCCCAAGCAAAATGCAGGCTTGCGAACTGAATCTCGACAAGCCCATAACATTGCTGGAAAGGCTCAACACCCCGGTGCTGCAGAACAAGAAGCCAGTTTCCGAGGCACCCCTCGCGGACTACGCGAAAGGCCCACTGATTAGCAAGCCATCGCCGCCCGTGTCCGAGGTCGAGAACCTCCTCGAGAGGAGGACGGTTTTGCAGCTGCTTCTGGGAACAGCCTCCAGCAAAGAGAGACAGAGCGGCCACAGGGATAGGCCGGCGGTAAGGATTGACCATGTGGAAAAGCAGGCCAACAAGTCAGAGAGTTGCTGCAGCTCGAATGGGCTTCTGCTGGATTTCAAGATTAAGAGTGAGCTGGGAGAAGAGGGTGGCCGGTCTGACAGTGATGAAGCAGCAGAGCGCTGCAAAAACGAGGAGAGGGAGTATGGTGGCCGCAGCCCTCCTTCAATCCTCAACCTGGACATGAAGCCAGAGCCTTTCTCCCCAGATGCTGCCCACAGGGATGGCCTTCTTAGCCAGCTTTTGAAGCAGCACACGAGAGCCTATCAGGCTACTGTACCCACAGACTTGCATGTGATTGGCATGAAGGAAGAGCAGCAGGAGCACCGGGGACCAGCCGTCCCGAAGAAGCGGAAGTTCTTCCCGGAAGTTCATGACCACCTCAACGGCATGCCGTGCACAGATCTCAGCAGGGGCGACACCCCAAAGGAAAGCACAGATCAGCACCCTGGAGCACCCAGGGGTCGCAAGGTCAGAAAGATGGTGAGTCTGTCACGACCAGACACTCCAGTCAGACGTCCCATCAGCGAGTCTCCACCAAGGGAGTCTGGGGGCTTCAATGTGCTGAAGCAGCTCCTTTTGTCTGATAATTGTTTGAAAGAGCTCTCTCAGTCCCGCGGTGCCGCCAGCCCTCTTCAGGCCAACTGCAAAGCCAACGGAAGCACCCCCAATGAGTGTGGACCTAACCGCGAGCTTGCTGGCTCACGGGTGAATGCTAGCCCACAGGGTCTGGGAGCTGTCGAGTTCAGCTCCACAGCCACACTCACAGCAAGTGACAGGTCCTCAGGCTCCCCTTGGGGAAATCATACCATCAGGCAGGACTCCCTCAGATCGAACCTTCTCCCTCTCAGACGGGACTCTGAAGGCCCCATCCAGTGGGCTGCTGGCGGGGATGAGAAACGGGACTCCCTACCCGACTCCCCGCGGCTGACTAAGACTAACCCCATCTTGTACTATATGCTCCAGAAAGGAAACACCCAACTTGGCCAAGGAAGGAAGGAGCTTTGCACTGTATCAACACCATGCAGGATGCAGATGAAAGTCAAGGAGGAGCCCCTGGCTGACATTGAGGTCAATGACCATGGCATGTCCTTCAAATGCCAGTCGCAACTGCGCAATGAGAGCCATGACAGTAACCCTGAATGCCTCAATGGGTCCCCCAAGAAGGTCTAGTCTACCACAAGATTAAAAACACTGAAACACTCATACCAGAATTGAAAAGTTCCCTTCTTGGTCTGTTTTGCTTACTTTACTACTTTGTGTTGTTTATTTAAAGTTTGTGAGAAAGAAAAAAGGAAAAAAAAACATACAAGGATAATAAATTCAATACTAATAGGTAACATAATGACAAAATGGTAATAATCCAAAGCATCCTTTTTTTAATGATATTCTGAATCTAAATAATTTATCTTTGAAGTCATTTATGAATATTTTCACTATGCATAATTTTAAACATAGGTTTTATTGGAACATAGACTATTAAAGTAAGCGATTAAGACAAGCGCTTAACTCACGGGTACCCAATTTGTCGAGCTTAATGCAAATGCGCTGTGCAGAGGTGAGGATTTTTCCTGGTGCCTCAACGTGCAGCAGGGAAGGTCATTGAAACGGTTTCATTTAAGTTCGACTGCAGTTATTAAAAAAGAAAAAAATAGCTAGAGCCATAATAATATTCAAGTTGGCAGTCTGACATTTTAATTTGCTTTTGCTTTCTTTCGGTGTTGTATGAGTTTATTTTCATTCTTCTCCAGCCCCTTGCTGCAGACATTTTTGCAATTCCTGCCCCCCCCCCCCCCAGACATCTATAGTCACATGTGCACCTGACCAGTTTCTGGGTGAGAGGCTGTTTGTGTAGTGTTTTTGGTGAATTGGTTTGCTGATACGTGGCGTTGGTGTTCTTACGTGCGGTTCAGCTTGAGTTTGAATTTCTTCACGGTCGTTTTACCCAAAACTAGGATAGGTATGTTGCCACAAACTGCCATCCCCCCCCCCCAATGCAAAGTGACACTATCTAGAGCCATTGGGGGGAGGCAAATTGAAATCCAGACCAGCCTCCTGAGTCAGGGAATCAATTTCGTGTTGCATTTCGCGCCAGTTTTTTTATTGGTGAGGAAACTGTCTGTATGATTTGAGATGCGTCCCACAGTTGGGGCGCGTTATGAGACAGTCATGTATGTTTGTGTTTATGGTCTTTTGCATTTTTATTTGTTTTTTCTTCATTGTAAATTGTGTGGTCCATCTGCAGACCTTATGGCACAGGGCCCAGTCTAATACAGTTTGTCAAGCACAAATACGACATGTGCTTGGTCAGGTTTTAATTGTTTTTGACTACTGGTTGTCTGAAGAAAAAGTTCAGAAATGCTGCGTGATTTTTAATCGGTGAAAAAATGGGAAAATTGACCCACTTAGTCAGTAACTCTCCCAAGTTTAAATTTCATCCCTGGTTCATTTGCATTTACATAAAGTTACTCAAATGCTGTCTTCCTGTCTGTATAAAACCTGCATTCTGCACCTTGAGTTCAGGTGCGTCGACATGTCAGCTGCCAAAAGCCACGTAAAAGCCAGGAACTTCTTCAGCAGTTGAACTTGGGAATCTAGTTGGGGTTTTCAATGTTTTTTTTTATCCTTTGCAGTTTTTCCGACTGGATGGAAACAAATTTTAGGACATTTACAATTTCTTTTGGTGTCTGTGTGCTACACATTCTCATTGCAGTTCTACACATAAACAGGTCATCATTGAGGTAGCATTTTTTTTAAGTCTTAAATGTGATGTGTATATATATTTTCCTCTCAATATCACTTACATTGGGTTAGGAATGAAGAGTGGATTAAAATGTACTTGTGTAAATAGTACTTTCACTATGAAAGATAGCTATTTTGTATGGTTCAAGAGAAAGACAATGTAATAGTTTTCAATTCCCTCAAGCTGATGTAAATTGTGTAATAATGTACATAACCTGAGAGAAGATGAGTTGTTTTCTTTTTGTTGTTCCTTTTACTCTTTTGCATGTCTCTCTGTTGTAAGCTTATGATAATCTTTGTTCTGCGAATCGTTGTGTTATGTCTGCTCTACACTGCTGCCTGTTGCATGCAGAGGCATGGGAAGTACCTATGTATTAATACTGGATGTGGAGAAATATAAAGTCTTAAAATAGGTCTTTTAATGTTGAGCGCTCGTCACATAAAATGTGAACAGTCAGTCGACAAAATTATAAACTGAGAAGCAACTAAACATTTAATAATGTGCATTATATATCTATTTTTTCCATTGTTTTTGAACTGGTGTGAAACCAGACCAGTTTACACAGTACTTCCAGTGCAGTGCTGACAGTGTCAAGGACAGCATGTCAGACTGTACTGTTTCCTATTAGGCTTTAAAGACATTTTTGTCCACGATGCCCATCTTCTTTCCATGTGAGGAGCTGAAGCCTATTTTTTTTTTTAATGTTCTCATTTTCGGTGTTTACTTGCACAGATTTTAAATAAAGTACTAAAATGCACAATTTGAATAAATAATATTGACTCATTTTAATTTTTCCTCCCACTGTGTGTTAGGTATCATTTATCATGTAACGTTATTGCATTGTATTCACTGTTAAGTCCATATTTGTGTTATTGAAACTAGGACCAGCAGTTTATATTGCATCTTGCGTAACTGTGATTTGTTTGAGGAGAAAATGATGGGATAAAGTGTTTCATAATTACTAATTTCAGTGTTTTTCTGTCCATCAAACAACTATTTATGCCATAAAGGGCCATGATGTGTCTTGAGCTTATCCTGGGAAGCTCACTGTACAGGACTCCCAGGATGTGTACACACACAAACTCACGCACATGTCAGGTATACCGATCCTTATGGGCACTGCTCATTCACTTCTATGGGAAAAATGCTAATGCTATGACAACCCAAACCCCCACCCAGCCCTAACCATAACCATAAGTAACCAAGCAGGATACAAGACTTTTTGCATTTTTAGTTTTTTCATAGCAGTCACCGATTTTTATAAAATAGTTTTCCCTTAAGGGGACTAGAAAACCGGTCCCCATGAGGTAAAAAAACAGTTATTTATCATGTTATGGGGACGTTGTGTCCCCATAAGGATAGGTATGCCCGCTTGTGTGCATACACACACACACACACAAGTTGGTCTTCCTATCTAAATGGGGACCATCCATTCATCACGACACTCTTAACCTCTACCCATTCCTAACCTTAACCATAAGTAGCCAACCCAAACACAAGACTTTTGGCTTTTTACTTTTTCGATTGCATTCACAGATTTTTATAAAACTGAGGTTACCCAAATGGGGACCTCAAAAGATGTCCCACACATACACGCACATATGCACATACGCACACACACATGCATGCACAATCAATGTAACACTGAGTGCCTGATAGTGCTTTATCTTTGGGTCGTTTACCATGGCTGTGATGAGTTGCCCCCCCATCCTGGGCTATTCCCTGCCCTGCACTGGGAGCTTCCAGGATTGGCTCCAGACCCCCGTGACCCTGCATAGGACAAGTGGGCAAAGAAAATGGATGGATGGATGTTTGCTGCTCGTGGTTTGTTTGTTTATGTGTATAACACCACAATTTTGTCACGAGGCTGCTTTCTGAGCCTTGAACCCCGAATTTCAGCCTTAAATTCTACCAGTCTGTCGTGGCACCAGGGGTACCCAGAATCCTGTGCAGCCGTGATCATCTCCTTCTGCCTCCTGAAACTGCCCTCTTAAGTCCATGTCCTCCCTACGACTGTGGAGCATTCAAGTCACCACAGGAAATGCAGTTTTCCAAAAAAAGAAGAAGCTAAATAAGTGTGGAAAAAAATCTGAACCAAAGTTAGGAGACATCGCTTGCGGAGAACAGTGGGCATGTTTCAGTTTTCTTAGCCTGTTAACTGGTCACGTTCATTTCTGTCCTTTTTTCTTGGTTAGAAAAGCTTACTCCCCACCCCCCACCAATCCTACTCCTCCTGTGTCACCAGGACACCTCGGCCTCGATGGCGTCAAAGCAGGGACGAGGCAGAAGGTCACCAGCGGGTTTTGGCTGTGGTACTTGTGCCGTTACTCGTGTGCGGCACGTGCATCTAGGCGCGTAAACGTCAAGGTTTGATGTAGTCCCCCCCCCCCCCCCCCCCCCCCCCCCACCCCCGTCACCTCCATCTCCTTCCCCTCTCTTCTCTCGCCCTGAACCAATCCGAGCACCCTCATGAGACTTTCATCGTTCTTATTTC
>JAABNY020000035.1:11221700-11253758 GCA_015164015.2 Brevimyrus niger
CGTTTTTTCCACGTGACCCGGACCCCCGAGCTCTCCACTCTTGCCCCACGCGCCGCTCTCCGCGTCTTAAAAGCTTGCCCACCCCCCCCCCCCCACAACGATCCGTTTCATAGATTTGCGTCATCTGTGGTGATACTTGAAGCGGCAAAGGCGAAACTCTTTCATGTTCTTTCATAATGACAGGGCCGGGAAAATAATGTTCCTGCCAGCAGCCCTCAGATACGCTCCAGTGTGTTATAGACTGGGACGCAAGTACACGCTCCCTCGCATTTCAAGTGAGGAGGAATTGCATGGTTAAACCCCCCCCCCATTGCCACATTTTCCCCTAAAGCCTACATCACTGTTTTCCAACACCAGGAAGAAAATACAAAACTGGAGGAAGAGAGGTTGTTGTTTTTTTTTTTTCCTCTCCTTGCGAAAATTCGTTTGTTCCTGTGCAGCCGAGTATGTTAAAGATAACTGATTTTGAATGTGGTCTGTTGTGGGGATTTGTGTAGCTTAAAGCCCAGAAGTAGGTCATTTTTTTTTTTTTGTCCCTCCCATGTCCGTTGTGTGTGTGTGTGTGTGTGTGTGTGTGTGTGTGTGCGTGCGTGCGTAGATTTAGTTTATATTACATTGTGGGAACCAAATTTCCCCCCCCACAATGTGGTAAAAACCTGTTTTTTGACATTGTGGGGACAATTTTTTAGGTCCCCACAAAGATCTACAAACGTAATTGGCAAAATGCCAAAAGTCTCATATTATGTTGGGTTACTTATGGTTAAGTTTAGGGCTGGGTAGGGGATAAGGTCTTCATGTCTGGATTAGAGTTTTCCCTAAGATTGTCTCCACAAAGATATAATTACAATCCTGTGTGTGTGTGTGTGTGTGTGTGTGTGTGTGTTTGTGTGTGTGCGTGCGTTTGACCCAGAGATTACAAGCAGTCACTTGCTCCAACAGGATTTGTTAAAAAAGAAAAACATTGATTGCAGTAAAAACAAAAAGTGCATACCTATGAAAAATAGCTAAATATAAATAGCATATATTAAATATGGACAAAAATTAAATGGGCTTTAATTTTTAAAATATTACTTTTTATTTTAAATTATTGCTCTGTTGTAATTATTAAATTATTAGGTTCAATAATTCCAGCTGTGGGAGAGATGAGTCGGCTTTGAAAGGTGATAAGTTTGGCTACACAAACACACTGTGGTATACAGAAGATTGTCCTGTTTTTACCCGCAAATAGTATGTATTTGCAGAACCATTCTTTCTATATTTGGATGGTAAAGGCATCAGCAGGCTGCACTGTGGTTAATGACATGGATGTGGCAGTAGATGTCCTGCAGTAGTACAATTGAGCAAAGGACTTAACCTGAATTCCTCCGGTAAAATATCAGACTTTATAAATGGGTTAGAAAAAAGTTATTTTGGAACTTTGAAAGTGTTGACTAAGCAATAAAAAAAAGACATTTGTACCTTGTCTCTGGTTTCGAATTTAGTAGGCATTAGAATTCAAAGTGTGTCTCGGCCCTGAATTATTCTGTGTTATCCCACTCACTTGAATATAGCTGCCAGTTATTTCTCGTACTTTGAACTCTATAAATGCCTCAGAGAGCGGTGGGGGCAAGATGTAAGGCTCAATTTCAGGAAAAAAAAACAAAAACAACAAACCATTGGTCGAAAACAATTATGCTGCCTTTGTGTTTCAGCTGCTCTTCATGCTGCGATAATTCGTAGCTTGGAGTGTATTTTGTTAAATGAAAACAACGTTGTGTATAAACGTTGTGTATCTTTAAAAACTGAGAAAAGGGGAGATTGAAATTTCTATTATGATATCAAAGGGAGGTCTTGGTACAAAATGTTATTTTTCTACACAATTGGCCCATTAATTTACCAAAATATATCAGTATGGTCTATGCCAAGCAACATTAGACAGATTGGGGCTCGCCAGTTTACCTCAGCTATTTACCTCAGCGCCCAGATTTTAACGCTAGCATTATGTCCCGAGAATGAAGTTTAACTTAATTCTTTATTTACATTGTTAAGGGAACTGACCTGACCATTGCTAATATGCTTAAAAATTAAATTTATATGAGGGGAAAAAAATCCATAAATAATGGATTTGTACTGTAATGCATAATAAATGGATAACCTCATGCAGTGGATACTTGCTGGACTATATTTAAAATTGAGACACTATGTGGCAGTAACTGAATTTGGCTTTTCCCTGTAAAAAAATGATAATAATTTGAATTCATTTTAATATGTTTTTTGCAGCTCGCTCCCACCGCAGCGCCGGGCGAGAAGACGTGTCATCTGCATTAGGCTCTGCCGGCCCTTTAAACGTCGCTAACATCACTGGCGGTGATCATGAATAGCTAACCTTGGTCGTGTCGCAACAGCCGGCTTTAATGCACGGGTATCTGGGAGTTCAAAAGCGGAGCAGAGGTCAAGCGCTCGGTTGTTTGGCTGTAGGGTCTGGCGGCCGGCAGAACAGTGAAGTTTTGTCTGCCGTGGGGGTGATGAGGGTGGAGGATAGGGTTAGTGCATGTGGTACTGTACACACTCCCCCTTCGACTTCCCCTTTGTTTGATCTTGTGGCGATTACCCTCCCTACCCTTCGCTTAAACTTCACGTAACCCCTTGTCTCTCTGTGAACTCTTCCGCCTGTACACGCTCATCAAGCCTGAACTGCCGTTAACCCCCCTCCATCTCTAGCTGCAAGAGAGGGGAATGGAATTAAACGAAATAAGTCAGGGGTTTAATCTGAGGTTAAGTTTTCAGCCGCACAATTATCTGTTTGTCTGAAATTACGGACGGCGTGGAACCTTTGATAGCTCAGGCCGACTCTGGCGGCCATGAACTTTGTGTGAATACAAAGGGTCACCATCAATTCGCAGAGGGGGGAAAAAAAAAAGCAATCAGAGGTCAGATCTTTAAAAAATGGAATGCTTGACATCAGTTAAAAAAAAAATTGCATTGGCATGATTTCAAGAAGAATCTATTGCGCCGTCCTCCAAGATGATAGACAGAGGGTAGATTGCTAACAGAGTCCAATCTAATTTATTTACTGTCAAAAAGCAGTTATATTAATCTCTCTCCACAATCTCAACGGTGTCACAGGCTTTGTGGTAGGAGAAAGGGAGCAAAACCTGTCAGTTGTCTCTCACGGCTGTCCTGCCCCTGCGGACAGAGAGATTTCGATTTGCAGGGTGCTGAACGTACAGGTGCAGGCATGCATATCCTAGCCGCTCCGCGTCGCTCAGACGAGGAGAGCCGCTCCTTTTGTAATTCCTTCCCTGATCTGTCATTGGCACAGTGGAATTTGACACATGCAAATCTGAAACACCAACATGGGGCTGTATGAATCCGTCTCGGAACATCCCATTGAAGAAACCGCTGTAAAGGTGCATAGCGCATCTTTGCAGAAAACCTTATCAGCCGAACAGCTATCATGTGAAGGAGGCCGTCTCACTGACCCCCAGTGCAGCCATAATCACATTGGGTGACTTTAGTCAATGTAGGAATAACCTTAGATACCACTTC
Organism: Brevimyrus niger; assembly: GCA_015164015.2. Classification (NCBI taxonomy): domain Eukaryota; kingdom Metazoa; phylum Chordata; class Actinopteri; order Osteoglossiformes; family Mormyridae; genus Brevimyrus; species Brevimyrus niger. The sequence goes on from JAABNY020000035.1 coordinate 11,225,229, forward strand.
CCTTTTCAGGGTTTCACTTATTTACACATTTTTGGAAAAAGGGTTTAAACAACATCCTGCACTTTCTCTTCCTCGTCGGACCCCTCTGCCGGCGATGTTCACGTTAAGCCGGGCGAGCGACACACGGGAACTGCAAGAGGCAGAATCAGACGTGAGAGAGCGATGCCCGGATGAAAAGACAAAATAAAACAAGACAGGCCATCATGCTCGAGGAGCGTCAGCAGAATGCCAGAGATCCACCAAGGTTCCACCATCTGGAGATGAAACTTCCAGAGCGAACATCCATCACAGTCATTATAGCCCTGATGCATATTGTAATACCTTATTTTGTATACATACACCTGCCTGTCATCCACTCTGACATATTACATATGTATAACTTTGCATACTGTATCCATTACCTTGTTTTATGACTACATTTATATTACATTATGTAGATTGTGTTTATTGTAAATGTTGCAAACAATATTTGTTTCACTTATAATGATGCTGCAAGGTTTGCCATATTTCAAATAGATAATTTAACGGCATTTAATGCATAGAATCCAACTAGTCAAATGGAATTTCTTGACTGATCTATAGCATGTTGTCCATTTCTGTACTTCGTTGTGAAAAGATTTTTCAAGCATTACAGCCATTTGCCTGCCTAAACAAGACACTGCTATTTTCGTAGATTCTGAAATTTAAACTCCCTAATTCAAATTGAACAAAAAATATTGAGTGGATAAGTTTCCACAGAGACTGCGAGGGATCAGAATCTGGTGCCCCTTGAGATGTAGCTCCTGAGAAGAACATGACCTCTTCCCAGGGGTTGCAGACTCTGTCTGTGGGTCACTCTGCCCCGACCTCAACAGCCCAGTAATTTTCCGTGGATCAAGTGTTACACCTCTGCTTTCAACCAACTTCAGCTATGCATATCTTCAAAGCCAAAACATAATTACGGCAAGGAAAGGCATGATTACCTTTTGCTAATAACCTTTTTAAAGAGGAAAAAAAAATCTCATGACCTTTTAAACTCCTTCTGAGGCACAGAAAGTGCTTTTGGGTTCTGCTGCTTTTGCAGTGCCACCCTGCTACTGTAGCTTGCTTACCGCAGTGGGGGGGGGGGGGTCATATATGCAGTTAACGTGATTTTTATAAAAGTTTTCCAATGCAATAGACCTCAAGGTCATTAACTTTTTTCGCCGGCGAAAACGAGAACGTGCTTGAATTTAAATTATTTTACTTAAAAAAAGGAATCCTCTTGGCTTTCTACAAAGATACTTCAAAAAGACGGTAGTTAGTTAGAGCCGTGGACCGCTGCCAGCTTCTCTTAGAACCAACCAAGGACACCGGGGTCATATGGAGGTCGTGGCTGACTAAATCTACTTAATGTCAAAACAATGCACTGTGGGAAGGGTTTCAAAGTGCAGCATGGGGGGGAAAAAAAAACCCAACAATGTCAGCATTCATCACGGCACTGTTAGTCCTGTTCCTTACATTTGGCTGCCTACTCCCTGTGACGCTACCTCCCCCGACGTCAAGCTGCAGTCAGCTCCGTCCTCTCCGAATGAGCAAAGGAGATTTAATAGTGAAACACAAACATGCACACTGGAAATGCCCGCCGTTTTGGCACGCCGTGACATGCAGAAGGGGCCCCTTGGGTTCTGCTGTCACTGAAGTCCAGGCTTATTGCTCATCCTATCACTTTCAGCGTTAACCTGGCAGGCGGGTCGAGCCCAGGCACCGTTTGGGTCGAAGGTGCCGTTGCAGATTTAGCAACCAGACAAAAGGAGACTTTCCGCATGTGCATGTTACATATCCCCCTGAAACGCTGCATGCCTGCATTTTCATCTTGACAATCATTGACTTTTCGGGCATCTATGTGTACAGCTGTAATGGCTTCTTCTCCCTCTTTAGCTGCTGCAATGCTATAAAAAAAATCATCTTATTTACTTAATATGCATGTTCAATTATTCAGATGGCTTTGATTTAATATATTGAGCCGGAGTGTTAATTATTTAGGAATATGTCAAGAATTTGAAATATGGTCATTAAAACATTTTCTGCCAATTCCATGAACTAATACAAAGCATAGAAATTATGTGGAAAGACTGCAAAATGTGCCTTGGTGGGTTTATGAAATAATGTGTTTTGCAAACTGGTTTTACAACAGAGGATATTTTTCATTATTAATACTGCAGTATACTCATTCGTTTGGTCTGGAATGATCTTGAGTATAGCTTTGTAACTTTGTTACTCTTTATATATATATATATATATATATATATATATAGTAATGTGTATTTTTTAGTAGTATTACATATGCTTAAAAGAGAAATATGGTCCATAGGTATTTGTAGCATTAAAACTGACATAACAATGTATTTATTTCTTAATTGGCATAGTCCACTAGATGGATGTTTTTCTCTGAAAGAGAAAAGTACTATTTATTGTCTGTAATTACAATGATCATTCAGGCTACTAAGCAAACAAACAAACAAATAAGCAGCTGCTTTTAGCGCCCATGGATTTGGTCAAGTGTTAATGACACTCAGCTTTAAGAATAGTTCACCATGTTTGAATCACTGATCAGAAACATGAAAATATTTTTATTTGCTGTCAAAATAACAGTAAACTATATTCCCAAACCAAATTACGGACTTAACTACCCCTTTACAAAATACTTACATTATACCCGTGGTTATTTTTCTCCTAAACTCTTTAATAATAATAATAATTATTATTATTATTATTTTTATGAATGGAGGTGTCAGACAGAGGTCTAGAAAACCTGTGTTGCCAAATTAAAGAACAACGATTCAGCGTTAGACTGTACAGTATATAATCGATTTAGTGTGAACTGCTGCCACCAAATGGGTGAATAAAGAAACAAATTAGCGGATGCAGCGAATTAATGCTACGTGAACCTGAGCTGGGATTTATTAATCCATGTTCTGATCGCTATTTCTGGTTAGGGTCCAATGTTCATTGTAGGATAGATGCCTACGATCACAAACTCACATAGGCTACTGTAGGTTACTCGGAGACGCCAGTTAGACTTTAGGCCAATTTAGGTCAATTTATGTATCATAAAATTATTTTTGTGGTTCCTTTAGTTCTGAAGTGAAAGACATACCAGAGTACCTTTGGACTCCGAAAAACAAAGTCCAAGTCATGTTACTTAGCGATATCCGTTAAACATTGATAAGTGCGTCGTTTCTATATAATGCTGTTTGGCACCATCTGCTGGATTGAATATTGAAAGTGCGACGTGTTTTTAACAACCATTTTGTGTCGAGCGTAAGTATTAATTTTCCAATATTGTAGTGCATCTTCAACGCAAAAAAGTTAGCAACTCATATTTATTGCACTGATTCGATATGGGTTTTTAACACGCACATATGTATAGTTTATGGCCAGGGTTGCTAACTTTGGTCGGCTGGCTGACGTAAGATTTTCTATTCGAGTCAAGGCTGCACGCGCAATTGCATGTATGTAAGAGTTTTATTACCTTGTAAACAGTCTGTAGGGTTTTCAAACTTCCCCAACGCTTTTGATGCTGTTAATTTTAGGTTTGTAATGGAATTATATAGATTTGCAGTAAGATTTCTTCCGTGAGCGTTAGTCAGAAAGCGTGGGTGTTACGCCATATGCGTGAGAGCTGGCATCCCTGTATGACGTTAAACTCACTGACAAATACGTCTAAGAGTTTGTCAAGAGCAAGTACTTGCAAATATAGTAAAACGCGTAAGGCAGTTTTTTACCTAGTAAAGTGTTTAAGTCTGAGAATTTGACCAGTTCTTGCTTTTATTTCCAGCCGCAGAGACGCGCAATGACATCATCAGTTCACGAAAATGTCCAGGTATAGGCTTTTCCTATCTTTTGCATTCTTCCCTTTTTCATCTCGTGGATACACTAGCTGCGTCTTATCTGTACAGAAATACTACGGCGCCCGTCTGCTGACTTCCAGGGATCTTCAGACCAGCGCCGCCTGCGCTCTGCCCGCTCGTCGCCCAACCAGAAGCGCCGTCGACGCGCTCAAACTGGTCCATCCCGAAGTGTGCAAAAAGTATGCCGATAACGGCACTAACGGCAATGCATAATAAAATACATTAAATGCAGATTTGACTAAGCAGCTGAATTATAATATTGCAAAGCTTGTTAGTATTTTTATACATTCTAAGGTCTTTTGCGCAGTAGTTATCTAGTCAATACAAGTCAAGACAATAGGTGATGCTATAAATTGTAAAATAAGCTCTTTCTTTAGGTATTTTGGTTGTGGCCCAGTGATTCCTGAAAAGCTACAGGGCTGTAAGGTTCTTGACTTGGGCAGTGGGTCTGGTCGGGATTGTTACATTCTCAGCAAACTGGTTGGGAAGGACGGTCTTGTCATTGGTATCGACATGACAGAGGAATTGGTATGTAAAGTTTTCAAACACATTTTTGGTTTAAATATCAATGGCTTTGCCGATGCTTTAATCTACTTACCCATTTTTAACACTGGAGTGGTGCAGCGTTAAAGCGTATTAAGTTACTACCTTCTGAGAGGTAACTTTGAGATCCCTCTGATTAAAATTACTACATGTAAATGTAGAGTTGTCATGGAGTGAGAGGGAATTCTGTGCACCACAGAGGGAATGAACCTTTTTTTTTTTGATAAATCAGGGCTTCATTTATGTTCTTCTTTTTATCTATTAGATTGCGGTGTCACAGAAGTACATCCAGTATCATCAGGAACAGTTTGGGTACGACAAGCCAAATACTGTCTTTGTCCAAGGGTACATGGAGAGACTGTCTGAAGCGGGAATACAGAGTGACGCTTTGGATGTCCTGGTGTAAGTGCGTGACTGTATTTGACATGGTTTGTGGGTGCGACAGTAAAGCACTGGCAGTATATATATATATATACACACATACATACACATATACACACATACATACACATATACACACGCACACACATATTTTGAGGTTAAGGTTCAATTTAAGATGTAATTTAAAATTGATAAAAATACAATATCAGAGGATGGTAAATGTAACACAATAAAATGTGTTGAAAAAAGACTTCATATGGTATTCTGTAAAAATATGTATTTAAAAAATGTAATTCCACAATAACATGCTTCATAAGCTCACATTGTTTATTTCAGGTCAAACTGTGTGATATGTTTGTGCCCAGACAAAAAGGCTATATTCAAGGAAGCATATAGGGTGCTTAAGGTAAATGACTCGTATTATTAGCATGTTTTATAATTAATACTGTTAGTTGTGATAACAGCAGCATAGGTAATAATTGAATGTGTCCTTTTATTTTGATTGAGAATAGGCTTCTCGAATAGAACACGCTAAGTAGCTTCCCTCTAGTGGCTGACTGAGGAATCGTCAGATGACAGTAGTGTTTTTTAAGTCAATGTTATTAAGTAGGGTCAAGTCTATTTGAATGGGAAATTAGTCTTATTGATTTTATATATAAAGACAAACCCAAAGCAGACAGTAGCAAAAGGTGAATGAAAGCGGTTACATTGTATCAAATACTATTTTTCAGAATTGTGTGTTATTAAAATGTCTATTTCTAAATAATCAACGTTTTACTTCCCGCAGTATGTTAATTAAAAACTGACAAGGGATATATCTTACAGGAGGGCGGTGAATTTTACTTCAGTGACATGTACTCTAGTGAAGTCATTCCTGAACACCTAAAGCAAGATCCAGTTTTATGGGGTAAATACGTGAATTTAATTAAAGTTACAGTACAAAACAGCACATAGTATACCTAAGCATTGTAACATAACTTAACTGTGATATACATTAATAGCAAACACTAGATGATAATAACAAACATTAAAATCACAATGTCTGTTATATCTGTGACAGTATGGTAGGATGTTTTCCAGGATTCATGATCATTTATTTGTCACATAAATATTATGCAGTGAAATGTATTACATACTGTAAGTTGTTCCTGGAATGTGCAGTAAAACAAAGAAGAGTAGGAAGAGCCAGCAGTAAGATTTAAAAGTTTAAAATAACCATTAATAGGCTAAGGCAGTCAGGAAGAAAATTAAAATTTAAAGAATAAACTAAATAAAACAAAATATAAAATAAGTATATTCAAGAGCTTAGGGGATGGACTATGATACATGTGGGTTATTGTGCCTGCGCAGTACTGCTTATGAATGCTCTACGAATGCATTATGAAGGTGCACTGAATGTTCTGTGAAGGCATTATAAAGGCATTATGAAGATGCAGTTCATGTGAAGTGCTATAGAACGTTTCCCCAGTTTTTTTGTGGGCTTCCTCTCGCAGTCCGTTCGGAAGTAGTTCAGTTGTGTAGGGTAGAACTCAACCTGGATAAATGATTTCTGAGAATGGGTGGATCATTCTTTTGGTTGTATGATGTGTCCCACCAGGGGAGGGGATGGGTGGCTCCCTCTACTGGCGGGACTTTATTTCCCTGGCACAGGAAATTGGGTTCAGCCGCCCTTATCTGGTCACCGCCAGCCATATCATCATACATGACAGTGAACTCCTCAGAAAGGCAGGTAATGTCACCTTTTTAATCCACGTTTGGCCATATTTGTATCCTTTATACAGCTCTGGGGAAAAAAATAAGAGACCGCAGCAATATTTTTAGTTTCCCTCATTTCTCAATGTATGGCTATGCTTCTGTGTAAAATATACATTTTTTTCCCTTCCTTGTTTCTCATTAACGAAGGGCTTCCTCCTTGCTTCGTGGGACTTTAGTCCTGCTTCTCGTGGCCTGTTATGAAGTGTCCTACCGTGCACCTCATACCTGCACTTAATGTTTCCCATTCTTTTTGAAGGTCACTTGAGGTCGTCCTCACGTCCGCGGAGCACTGTCGCATAAGCCGACGGTCACCTCTGGCATTAGAAAGTTGCTTCCGCCCTCTACCTGGCTGGTTTTTTTGATTGATCCCAGTGTTTCCTATCTCACCGTATTCCTGTGTCCTTCTGTCTTAGAAACGTAGAGCCCAGAGGCAGCCTGCCTGGCTATGTAGCCTTCTGCCAGCAGAACCAGGGTTAAACTAGGATTTAAGAATGCAGGTTTTTTTTTTTAAATATGAAGCTGTCTTATTTTTTTCAAGAGCCGTGTGTAACAACGAGGGACTGAAAAAAGACATGCAGTTGTGGTTTCCTTGCACCCTTTGTACGGAGTTTGTTGCCCACAACCATCCTGAGTACCTTCCTTCTCTCTCGTACCTGCTGTGTTTTATGTCCAGGCAACATCACCTATGCATCTGGCACCTATCGTCTGTTCAAAATGCCTAAGGAGTTAACGGACCAGGATGCACGTGTCGTGACGTACAAGGGAACTGTTCTTGATCACCCCGATGGGCTTGAGTTTGATGTCCTGCACACTTTTAAGGTATGAGACTTGGGCACCTGTTTGGACAGCAGGAAGCATGGGGTTTAGAGCAAAGACCAGAAGCCTGTCGTGTAAAGTCTCTGCAGCAATACCGTTTATGGCCGTGCATGGTTCCTATCTCAGATTCATTCATTAAAACATCCAGATGCATAAAAGTAGTGTGGCTGTCCACAAGTCTTGATGTTTCAACTAGATTAAAAAAAGATATTAAAAGCATGAAACAGACCCTGTTAATTTGTTCCCTAATGCAATAAATGATCAATGGCATCTTTGAGAGCTGCTGTCGAAAAGCCCATCACACACCGCGACTCTCCATCGCTCCCCTAACCCCAGACTGGCGTGCCCGTCCCCGTGGACACAGAGATGGCCGCTGTTCTCCAGCAGTCCCGTTTTGCGCAGGACTTCTGTTTCAAGAGCTCGGACTCGCCAGCCACCGTCAAGGACTCCACCGATCAGGTAGTAGCTGCTTTTGGGCGCCTTTCTATAACTGCAGCCATAACTGCTGAGTGGAAATTTAAAACATTTCATGCAGTACCGATCAAAAGTTATTGCACACACTGAGATTTTCCACATTTGCATGTTACTCACTGAACAATCACTATAAAATACACTCAATATTCTCTGCTAACAAATTAATAAACGGTGTGTTCACTATTTAAGTACCTTTATTAGCAAGAAAGTGTTATATCTTTGATTTATCAAAGTAACCTCCTCTAGCAGTTATAATAACAGAGAAAAATTGAGGCATTCTTTTGAACAAGGGACATTAGATACTGCTCTGTTTCAGGTGATGAACAGTTAAGTAGTGCATTTAAAGTTAAATGACAGCCTAGCATTTGATTCTGCCATCATCACACAACCAGTTACTAGGATGTCAGACATGCAGTGTTACATACTCTTTCCATGTTATAAAGGACACTTGTTTTAATTGAGTTATATTTTCATTTATAGTTGTTCCCTCAACTTTCCAATGCTTAACAAGAATAGAAAATCTGCAGCTTATAAAATAACTGGAAAAGTGGTAAAAACCTGTGGTGTGCAAAGGCTTTTGTCTGGTCGTGTATAAACTAGAAAAAAACCTTATTGCAGGCAGTTAAGCCATTTATTGAGGTCCACTCGTCATAGATGGAATTTCCGCTAAAGTTGTTTCAGCTTTTCACATATCTAGCACCTATACAGAAACCTAGAATGGTACATCCAAGGTAGAGTGAATATAAATTTGACATAGTAATGGCTCTGGATGGTTTTTTTTCCCCCCGTAACTTGCCAGCCAATAAGGCATCGGAATCATTCTCCTGTGTCCTTCATCCCACATCACACCGGTGGCTGTGCCCCTGACCCTCGCCCACGCGCCAGTATATCGCACATTCCGTCCCACGCAATTACTCAGTGTGGGCCATCGGGCTAACGTGCCTCATTCCACACCTCAGCCCCCTCACCAGTCTTGTTTTTGAAGACAAAAAAACAAAAAAAAACAAAGCAACAACACCCAGTAGAGGAGTGGACATTTGTTTGGGAAGATTGCTGGTTTTTGTCAGACGGCCGCTCGCCTCCCGTTTCAGCATTGCCGGCTCAGCCCTTTCCTATTGGCGGACAGGCTGGGGTCGGCTGTGACACAGTGCTCCAAGATCCGCTGTGAGACGGGCTGTGAGGTGGGGGCCGGCGGTGTCCGTGATGTGACGGCGGCGACCTGCAGCGGCGGGAAATGAAAGCCGATTATCCCCTTTGAAAAACCTCAGCTCCCCTAATGTTGACCGCTCTGTGTTTTATGCATCAGTTTAAGAAAACGCTGTAATCATTTATTTTCGTGTGATTGGACGGTGAATCTGTATCAAGCAGAGGAAGAACATGACTAATATGGTATAATTTACAGTTTTATTTGTTAGAGAATGGATTGCAGGTTTTAAGTCTCTTGTTCACAAACAAACTTGAAATGTTGGTGAAAATACTGAAACATTTCCATAAGTATTTCTGTTAATATGATGGGTATCAAATGGCAGTATTATGTTGACTGTAATTACTCTTATTGTGATTGAAACAGAAGAGGTGTTTACTACCATGTATTCGTAATAGGAAGGAAATTAGCAAAAAGGATTTCATTAAATTCTCACATTCAATTCTCGTTGCCTTCCCCCCCCCCCATTTCTGTTTTTGGCATCCGACAAATTTGTATGAGGAAATACTGAAGGCCGTATTTCTGACATTCTTTTCTGACTGAGCTGCCAGCTGCAGTTACCCGTGCAGCAAAACGGCAAGCTGACAGCAACGCAGTACAGCAACGCACCATTAGGGGGGGCTCGTGCAGAGATTAATGTACCGTCACCCGTCAAAATTCTTTTGAGTGGAAGATGAGTGTCCAGTACTACAGACATTCTGATTATAGCTAAAATTTCTGAATAATGTGATCACGGGAGTTGGGGGGGGGGGGGGGGGGGTTAGCGAAAATATATTAACTTAAATTTCATTATAACATTTTCAAATACGTATACTATTAACAATGACTGAAAAGCGCTTTTAACTACTCTAGATGACCAAATAATTATAACAATTAAAGATTAGTCAGTAGAGAGGATATCCAGCTTACCAAGTAACATGGACTTGGAGGTGCTGTGAGATACTAAATATTATTCTGAATCTAGTTTTCTGTTTTAGTTTACAAATGGATGTTAGTATTCACATTCAATTGTTCATAAACCCGTTTCTTCTGAAAATCAGACAGAACTGAACTGCTCCGCAGCCTTAAACAGTATATTGAAATCACGGCATTTATATGTGACAATTTGCGTGATATGTAAGAAAAACGTCGTATATGTACGATTAAGGCATGATGAATCTGCTATCTATCGTCAAGGCTCGATTAATGGAAAACGGAAAGTCGATTGCGTCGTTGTTTTACAGCAGTTCTCCCGGCGGTGCACAGGGACGCCACTGTCATGGTTTGTTTCTGTCGGGTTTAAACGCTTTAGGTCTTTTCCTTTTTTACTGTAAAATTGTACCGTTACACGGCCATGACCGTGGAGCAGAATGTCCTCCAGCAGCATTCACAGAAGGTAAGCGTACAGCTCAGTTTTTACGCTGGGAAAAAGTCCGACACAGTGACTTACAGGGGGGCAACATCAATGTAATCAAACATTTTGGCTCGGATATCGACTTCTCCATTTAATGTAAGATAATGAGCTACCTGGAAACGTGCACATTTCTTGCCATGCACAATGAAGCGAATCAAACGAGTTTTTCTGTAGTTTTAACTGGTTTGACATCTGGTTTCTGTAGTTTTCGCTGGTTTGCGAGGGGTCTGTTTACAGTGTGAGCCTGGCTTGATTAGGTTGATCATATCATATCCTTCAGTAAGTTAACTAGTTAGTATCGTTTTGCCAAGTAGAAATGTGCACGGATTATATCACCGTGTCTGCTTGTTATTTCATTTGCTTGTTAAGTGATACTGCGCTTTGTGTGCGCGTCGTTCCAATGGAATGCAATGAAACAAAATAGCAGCAGTAAAATGAAACTGATCAATGAAAGTAAGCTGCTTACATTATTTTCGAAATATTTATCTATAGATGGTCATATAGTAACATCACCCCAATCTGCCCTTGTCATGTAATATGATTTTTTTTTAACTTTAACTGAAAGAAGGACGTTTCAAAGGGAGACTTAACACCGAGATAAACATTACTTTCATGAAGACCCGTCGATAAATGGGGCATGATTTACCAATCGAAGAAAAAAATATATATACAGGTCGAAAAATATTTATACATACAAGAAAAAACATGCACAAATTGTTCCATATCATTCCTGTGCTGAATATTGGTCGGTGCGTCAGGAAAAAAAAATAAACGCATCACCAGGGTTGCCAACTTTGGTCAGCTGGCTGGCGTGAAATTTTCTATATGAGACAGGTCTGCACACGCATCTGCGCATATACGTTAACAGTTTTATTACCTTTATAAATAGTATGTCGGGTTTGCAAACTACACCAACGTTTTTCATGTAGCTAAATTTGGGTTTATAATGGAATAATATAGATTTTCTGTAAGATTTCCTGAGTGAGCGTGAGAGTAAGAAAGTGTAAGTGACGCGACAGATGCGTAAGATTTGGCAACCCTGGACCACACGCACTTTGGTTTCGTTTTACTGTAAAACATTTTTTTAAACTGCTTATTGACATGGTTTGTCGGCCAAGTGATGATTTAAAACTTGCACATTAGGATGCCCTTACAGACGGGCAGACTGCAAGCAGTTACCGTATAAGCGCTTCCCAGTTTTCCGCGCCTTACTCGGTCATTGGTCGGCCACTAAGGGACCGGGGCTGCTTTTCATTGTATTTCTTATTATCTGTGTTTTAGGTAACAAGTGTTCTTTGTTTTACGTTTTATTGCCACAAGAAAAAAAGTGTCAGTTAATTCTAGTTAATAGTTGTTTCTTGTATTACATTCCAGCACCATCTGCGGCTGCATGTTTTGTAACCGCCTGGGAAAAAGAGCAGAATAATCTTTTGTTTGTTTGCGCGTGCAGTCTTGATAATATGTTTGGTTAAATAATAACTACATATTATAATGTTGTCAGTTCATTTCAGTTCAGGCAGTGCAGTTTTTAATTTGGGTCTTGTACACATCGAACTTATTTCTTATGTCATTGGAGAAGACTGTATTTCCTATTAGAATCCAGTTGATGATAATGATTAAATGATGATAATTGATGATAATGTTTTTTTGTTATATTGATATATATATATATATATATATTTTACTATATGTAGGAATTCCCCCACGATATACGTGTACTTTAGCAGAAAAGTGAGATGGCTTGGGGACAGACAGCAGGGCTTGGCAGAATCGCGGCATCCGAGTTAAGAGCTGTGATCAGGGCTCAGCGGTGATATGGCTACTCTGTTAGCCATGGGATTCAAACCCACAACCTTTCAGCTACAAACACCAATCCTTAGCCTTCTTCCAACACCCCCCCCCCCCATTTTGTCTGCCTTTCTCAGTGTGTGATTACTGTACCTTGACTTTCCTGTCTTTTAACGGCGCGGCTCTGCTCACACTCTGCTCAGTGTTTAAGCGGATGGGGTATGGGGTTCTCATGTGCTCTTACAGCAGCAGCAGTCACTGCTTAACCAGCTGAAGGAGGTCACCGGTACCACGGACGTCCGTCTCCTGCAGCAGGCATTACAGGTAGGGCGACCTGAGATGGCTGTACATCCTGTCTGGCCCCACAGCCTCATCCTAAAAATCCCGTCTCTCTCCCAGGTTACTCTGTCCTCCATTCTAAATAGCATAACTCCCTATCATGGTGCATATTTTACATTTATTCTCATGATGTGTTTGTTTTCCACTAATACTGAAAGCATTCTCGTCTTTGTTGATTTATTGCAAGTTCATTTAAAGGCATTGTTAGCATCCAACATTTGATTAGGCTAATAACATTTACAGTACTGTGTAAAAGTCTTAGGAAGTCAAAAGAAATGTTTAAAGCCATTTATCTGAGTAGTAAGTGCACAATAATATCTGCATATGTTCTGATGTTCTAACGTTATACACTGTTTAACATTAGAACACATGGAAATTATTAATAGCACCATAGAAACTGGCAAAAAAAAAAAAATTGTTCTCCAAAAATTTACTGATATCTAGTTGGATAGCTAGATGTAAACTGCTTCAGTTCCCAGACCTCTCTTCAGGGGCATGTAATATGAATTTAACTTGAACTAAAAGAAGGACGTTTAAATATTTAAATAAGTCATTGAGATATTGATTAGCTCTGTCCGGTGTGCTAGTGATCAAGTCAAAAATGACATGGCTGTATTGCTTGATTCCTGGAAATACTGGGGTGGATTTTAGCAGAGGTTTTGAAATGGCTAAGCTAACAGACTGTGGTAAATGCACACTCTATAAGTTAATATAGGAATTCTGGCATTTTTTTGTAGTTTTGAAAGTTTAGCACATACAAGTACAAGTGACAAGTGCTGAATATCAAGGTGATTTAGATACTTTACAAGTGATCTAAGGCTGCTTTATGTGCTCGATGATGTGCCGGCCCGTGCTGCCCCCTAGAGGCTAACATTTGCATTGCACCCTCATTGTGTTTCTATCCTTCGGAAGTTCTGCAACGGAGACTTAGCTGGTGCGGCTGCATTTCTCACGGAGAGCAGTGCCAAGGTCCCGGAGCAGAATGAGGGCTCTTCCCACCAGACGGCGCAGCCTGGAAATGACAGACACATCAATGTGGGCAGCCAGGCGGACACAAGTAAGCGCTTCAGGTTCCTCCTGGTCTGTGAAGGTGTGTGGTGGCGGGGAATTCATGAAGGGCCCTCCTGTGGCACCAGTCTGTCCTGGAACTCGCTACAGACTAAATAAAAAAATATCTTATTGTGAAATATGATAGCTTTTCTTTTTTGAATGTATTCTGTACTTATATTCTGTACTTAATGCTGGGGTCTCCAACTCCGGTCCTGGAGAGCTACTATCCAGTAGGTTTTTTTATCCTACCTGGCTTCTCAGGTAAATAACAGGAACAGGTGTGGCTCACCAGAGGCCAGGTAGGATAGAAAACCTCCTGGACAGTAGCTCTCCAGGACCGGAGTTGGAGACGCCTGGCTTAGTGTAAATGGGATCATTAAGGAGTGACAGACATCTTTGAATGGTTATGGGCCGATTCAGCTTTAAGGGCAAAATCAGTAAAAGTACTGCCGCCCTTACAGTGCATTTAGAGCATTACACCTATGATTTTTTTCCCTGTTTTCTGTTGTTACTGTTTCTATCCAGCAGCCCATTCCCAGTCCACACTCAGGATTGTCAGACGGCTGTGCAGGCGAACAGCCTGCGGTCCCTCGTCAGAGAGCCCTTGACCTTGGAAAACATATCTCCGCTGTTCCTTTCCTTTTGTCTCCCTCTTTTTCCCCTTTTCTAATCTCTGTTCACATTTGTACTCCTATGCGGTATTTCAGGATGAAGTTACGGCCGATCTGTGTTTCCGGGGAGACCGGTTTCACCTGTTGTTAATGGCCAATGGTTTAACTCCTACTTCATGTCCCTTCATCACCACTGCGAATGCAAGTTCTACATCCTCCATAATCTCTGTCCCACACAGTGTCATAACAGTTTATTGGTCCAAGTTTTGTGTTTATTCTTGCCGTGCTCGTGTCCTGAGCCTCAACGGGTCGGCAGTCAGAACTGGAACTTTCCTCAAGGTCTCTCCGCAAAGACTGCTGCGTATGATGCTTCTTTGGTTGGTTTAATTCTTTCTTTATTTAAGTGAAAATATACCAAAAAAAAATATGTTTACATTTTTAAAATATTTTTATGTTTCTTTAATTTCAGAGCCATGCCATATAAAGGAAATAGACTGATAGAGCAGGTTTCAAAACGCTTCCTAATTTGTACCTCCTTCCATCCAGTCACGAGTGACCAGGTTACCTCTCACAAGTCAATCCTCCTTTAAAATTGCGATCATCACACCTACGTGTGAGGAGTGAAGGCTAGCGCGCGCGTGCCCCCCCCCCTCTACCGGCCGTGCTGACGGCCACCCTCTCCGTTTCGCCTTCAGTACTGCCACGTTAATTTGCTCCGGGGAGATTGACTTCTCACTTGTGTGGCTGACATTAGATGTAGCTGTAGCGAGATGTGAGCAGCACGGCGATTTTAAAGACCCGATGATCCAGCTTCGTGTTCTTGGGGTTTCTTTTACCTCATTTTACCCCAAGCACCATTCCTGATGTGTGACCCCCCCCCATCCCGGGGAGTCACAGTGGTCCTCAGATGCGGGAATTAAACAGTTTAAACAGCTCCGTTTATGATTGTTTGTCATTAATTTGTGCCTCCTGTTATCTCTTCCTTTACCACGCTGATTATTCTCTGCATGTTGTTCTACCGAGTCTGTTTACAATATGTCTGCCGGTCCGGTTCTGTTTCAGATGTTATTGATCTGACGGGAGATGACAAAGATGACCTCCAGAGAGCCATTGCTCTTAGCCTGGAGGAGTCCAGCAGGGCCTTCAGGGAGACGGGGATCACAGACGAGGAGCAGGCCATCAGCAGGTTCTCCACCGCTGTGTTTCACTTGGACGCTCTGCCGTGTGCATTTAAAACGCCTATTTTGTCACCGTAACAAAACAGGAATTAGTATTAGTTCCTCATGAGTTTGGTATCAGAGCATCGATTCTACTTTGTTTGTTGTAATGGAAGTGTGTCACGCCCATTTTTAGTATTCTCCTTCACTTCATAGATGGATAGATGAATACCTATATACGTGCGTATTTGCATATATATTTCAGAAGGGAATTTCAGGTTTACAATAGCACATTTCACACGTTCAGGCAGTCAAGGGACATTTACACATTAATAGACCATAGTAACAAATGACTGACAATGAAGGCTGATGCTGAGAAAATCTTCACCATCACCCAGTTCACAGTGAGTTTTCCCATTTAAGGTCCGTTACATCTTCTCGATGACCTTGACTTTGCTAAATCATCATTAGGAATAGCGGGTCCCTTGATAACTGTGCAGAGTCCTGGAAGCCAGCATCGCGGAGAACAAGGCCAACTTGCAGCAGACCGGCGATCAGGTGTGGAGCGACTCACCCAACCCCTATGAGAGGAAGAGGTGCAAGAACTACCCTGTGGGGCTGAAGAACGTGGGCAACACCTGTTGGTTCAGTGCTGTCATCCAGGTGGGCCTGCAGATCGTGCCCTTAATCCTACAGCTTGGCTTTGTGTTTGAGATTTCTGCATTGTGTAGTGTGTACCAAACAGCATCCATGCCACCTGCTCAAATAACAGGTTTAATGTGCTTTCCCTCAAGTGAAACCTGTGCTATCTAAACAAATATGTTGACAAATGCATTGTAGAGCAGTGTTTCCCAATCCGGTCCAGGAGGACCCACATACAGTCCACGTTTCTGCTCCTTCCCAACTCCCAGTAGGGAGCAAACATGTGGACTGATTTGGCGGGGAGCTCAGAGGGAGCAAAAACACGGACTGGATTTTGGTTCCTGAGGACTGGATTGCGAAACACTGTTGTAGACTGCACGTTTGTAATGCTCACTCAGAGCCACAAATTCACATCATCTTCATGTTTAAGGTACTGTTTACTTTGCATGTATATTGTTGACAGTATCAGACAAAACATAAAGCACTTAAAATAAATAGTCTTATTGTCTCTAATGTTATGCTTTCCTGCTATTGGTTACATTGTGTTTCTGACCATGTAAGGGCATCGTTGTGAGATGCAGTGCAATGACAATGCACAATGCACCATTCGGACACAATCCACATAAGTAAAGGTGCGCTTTCACTGCAATCTCTTTAGCAGTTTAGTGCCAGAGGCGGCTTATTTGCGAATGGTGCATTGTGGGACGGCAGTGAGCACAGAGATCCGGTTAGTGGCAAATAATATTTCTTCAGGTAATGTGGAGACGGGAGGGCATGATGCAGACCCCAGAGCTCCTCGTCGGAAGAGTGGATGACTTGTTGAAATTTGTCCAGCACGGAAACCCAAGCCTGAAAATCACATGCTGTTTACAAACTCGCCGTGACTCAGTCCTTAAGCAGACATTGTGGTTTCTCTGGGCCGCGCATAAAATGTCTGTGCGCCGGTTATTTTAGTTCCCGGGTTTGGCGGCCCCTCCCCCTGTGCCGCTCCCCAATCATTCTTGCACATTTATCCTCCTGTACAACATCTTGTTTAAATTATTCCAAATCATCTTTGCATGTTTGAAAACTGTTGAAAATAATAGCGTTTCGCGTGGACGCCCCTCCCCCATGGGGTAAAGTAACTTGGCCTGAATGTAGACTCCCCGTTATGGGTCCGGGGAACGGCAAAGCTTTGCCATTTCCCGGACTCCTGCCGAGGACAGACAGACGGGCGGGCGGGCCGGCCAATGGGGGAGGAGAGTGAATGTCGGTGGGCGGGCGGCTGGCGCTGACCCACGCCTTGCCGCAGTCGAAATGCATTAGATCACTTTCTGGCCTGCTGCTGGGGCTCATCTGCGCGGCATGGCTTCGCGGGGACTCCTGCCAACACCGACCTTTAGCCTGGGGTTAAACTCACATTCTGCTCCAGATTTCCCTGCAGCCCGTCCGCCTATGCCTTCCAGTCTGACTTCCCATGTGGCCCATTTTGTCCGAAATCGCTTTTTCTTTGCTCCTTGACTCCCTCCGCTGTTCATTCGACTTGAAATCAAACGTGTCGGTCGGTTTGGCCGGAGCGCCGGCTTTGGAGGGCAGAACGTGTCGTTTGTTAAACCGCCTTCGACCTTGGTGCTGAAATGCGGACGGCTGAGGAGTGTAAATAAGGAAGATGCGAATGAGGAGATTTATTTATTTATTTATTTTTAGTTTTGGTCTGAAATTAAACCATAGCGTGAGATTACGAAATGTGCAATAAAAAGATGTTTAGCCACCAATAATTTCTATGTACCGTCAGTACAATAATCTTTTGTTCCTCAGCTTGACAATGTGCCATGAAAGCTGTGTGTGGCCTTGAGTTTGAAATGCGTGGTACCTGGAGAGTAGTCAAGTTTTAGTCATTTACGAAATACATGAAATAGAACTGAAATCTTTTCTAAAGTACTGTCTTTGAAATTGGGAAAATCCCATCTGCTCATCGCAGGATTGTGTAAGAGCATAGACTTTAACACAAAGCTTTCAAAGCACATGTTCGCTGTAGTACTAAGTAACTAGAATTGGTCTGTCAAAATCTTTTTGTTGAAAACCTTGTCGTCTTGGTTGAAACATCAGCTGACTGCATACCAATGTAAATGGACTGTCTCCTCCAGTCCCTCTTTCACCTGCTGGAGTTCCAGAAGTTGGTGTTGCAGTATACCCCCCCAGCACGTGCCCCTGACCTGCCCCGTAACCAGAAGGTAAGCTTCAGGATGCCGGGTCCTACACCACTGATGTCACCTAGCTTGGGTGTGACAAAGAACGGCCTACGAATAGTTAAATAGAACAAGGTTCGTCCTCCAAAATGCCACTGTTACTCAATCCAATCTTCGGTGACCCCTAGACAGTCCAATCTGCAGAATTATCAGGCGACTCTAATGTTGGTTCAGCAAAGTTATGATCATCAAAAAGATCTCATGGACCATAAATGAAAGATTTTAGTATAAATTGGCTGAATGTGAATACATTCTCAGTATCAAACTGTTTATTGTCTGTTATTTATTGTTATGGTCTATTAATGTGTATAAGTCCTTTGACAGCCTCCACAAAAATGTCTTTTGACAGTCCACGCAGAAATGAGAGGGAGCAAAAGCATGGACCATCTGTGGGTCCCTGAGAATTGTGTTGGGAAACGCTGCAATATTCAAATGAAATCTCCGATTATGCACCAAAGATTCAAGCTGTTAATCATATGTATAGCAGTAAAGTTAGTGTTTTTAAAGTGCACTTACATAGCACTTTACTATCTAAAGTGCATTTACATAGCGGGTAACATCACCGAAACAATGCCAATAATAAATATATTCAGAATTATTTAACCCAGTATAGCTGTACTACTCGTATTGTCTTTAACAAAACCATACAAATTGACAGAAGCCTGAGTTGAAGGGATTTGGTATTCCCAAGCTCAAAAATGTATCAGGTGTGATGAACGTGACAGTTTAAGGAGCACCGAACGGCCTGCCCATCTTGAAAGAGGGTGGGTTGTTTTTTTTTCCAACGCTTAGCCTGTTTGTGACCCTTTGGAACTAGCAGAAGCTATTGACGGCTAACGGATTAGCATTGAGGAAACCAGGGACAAAACTCAGTGGGGGCTGTGGCCCCTTCAAGGAAATACCTGGCCACCCCACAGCAAAATATTAAAAGCCAAAGCTGAGCCATACGGGGGGGGGGCTGCATGGCGTGATGCTTCCCAGTGGAACTTTAGAATGGGCGCCGTAGTATTGCAGGCGCTACTTCTATGAGCTTGTCAAACATGTTCAGTTCCATGCCACCCCCGTAAATATAACCGTCCACCCCAATCAAAATTTTTTGCGGGGAGCCACGGGAGGTGCCTATGTCAGCCCGCCAGAAGTCAGTAGAGCTTCACCTCAGAGCTGGGAGGGGGCTGGGATCACACAGAGTGGCAGGAGGAAGCCCGGCTTTCCTTCCAAGAGACTCTTGGATTTCTGCCGTATGGTTAGCCAACACAAGTCCCAACTTTGTCCGACTCTTTTGACATCCTTATTTATTATTGTCTGTCCCCGCTCTGGCATCTGTATAACTTTCTCATGGATATCTTATGTATTGGAATAGCATTACTGACTAAAATAGACTCGGATAAGGGAGCCAGGAGCTGTATTGCAGTTCCCTCTTTAATGAGACTGAGAGTTGGGTCTTTATGAGGCTAACTAGACAGTACTGGACCTTTTAAATAAGGTGTCTTGTTTGTCTGGTTCTCTTTATGTACGTTCATTTATTTTCTTGTTTTAAGAAGGCTTTCAAATAAAATCCTTCCCTATACTTGACTTCCACTTCATTAATGGCAACAAACCACAAGCATAGCAGGTAATTGTTGTTTTTGGTATGAATGCTTTTGATTCTTGGCTCATGCATTTCTTCGCGGGCATCCAGGAGCACCGGAATCTACCCTTCATGCAGGAGTTGAGGAAGCTCTTCTCCCTGATGGTTGGCTCAAAAAGGAAGTATGTAGACCCCTCCCACGCCGTGGAGATCCTGAAAGAGGCCTTCAAGTCCAGCGACTCGCAGCAGGTGAAAGTCTCTACCATAATATCTCTGGGAAAATTACATTAAATATGAACATTAGCTACATCATGCAGTATATGCATGCAGTCCATCATCCATACAACACCATTAATTATGTATTTTAATTGCACATTCAGTCTTGTTACAATGTTTTTGGCTTTGTGGGTGTTTTTCAACAGCAAGACGTGAGCGAATTCACTCACAAATTGCTGGACTGGCTGGAAGATGCCTTCCAGATGAAAGCAGAGGAGGAGAGGTTAGTTCCGGCAGTGTAACCTCACTTTCATGCTATGTTGCCACCTTCCCAACACTTAAGGTTGGGTAAAAAAAATTTTTTTTTTTGAGCACTGTTACCCAGTAATGTATCTCAAGCAACTTTACTTGGGCACTTTCCTATGAGAATGGGCAACAAAATTTCTGTCTGAACAGTTTTGATGTCAACGGGCATCTTCCAATCGGAATGCTAACAGGCGATCATGTGACTGACTTGGAGCTTCAGTGTCCATCTTTGCGGTGTCCGTCTCCCTGGCAATAAATTTGCTTCTGTGATTGGTTGTTGCCAACTGTCTGTTGCCTTGAATAGTTGCCCTGTGTCTCACCTGGTTGCCTGTTGCCAGGCAACATTGCTCAAATAGTTGCCCCGCATATCATCACTAATACAGCCCGCGAGGGAGATGACACGTTGCCTTAAATCTTAAACCAAGTCAAGGAATAACATGATGCATAAAGATCACATTACGATGTCCTTGTTCTGTGCTTTGCTTGACATCTGTTTTGTTAAAGGGAAGGAGAGCAGCCTAAGAATCCGATGGTGGAGCTCTTCTATGGACGCTTCTTAGCTGTGGGTGTTCATGAAGGTAAAGATTAGGGACTCATTACTTTCTTGCCTCTGTAAAGGCCAGGGTTTCATCTCTCCCCCCCCCCCCCAGCAGTGGACCATGGACTCTGTTAATGAGATATAGCAGCTGTAATTGTGTCATGTTTAAGTTGATCACAATAAAATACTGATACCAGCATAATACTAGGCATGACAAAGCTAACAGCTACACATAGCATGACTTCATGCCTGCTTAATGTTTGGTGTGGTCAGCACTTCGGTGGTCCATCTTCCTTATAGTGACAGTGGTGTCCACAATCCGATACCTTGAATATCCTTTCCGAACGCTTAATCATTGTTTACTTGCCTTTAGTGGGGTTTTGTGCTGGGTTATCGACGCATAAGATAAATGATAATGCGTAATTGGGGCTGGGTTTGACCCGTGTGCGTTTCCCTACAGGTAAAAAGTTTGAGAACGCCGAGATGTTCGGGCAGTACCCGCTCCAGGTTAACGGCTTCAGCAGCCTGCACGAGTGCTTGGAGGCAGCCATGAATGAAGGCGAGATCGAGTCCTTACACTCTGAAAACTCTGCAAAGTCTGGACAGGAGGTCAGATTCATAATTAATGAGGGAACGGGATGATTATAAAACACAACTGTCAAATGTACTGTTTCTCATGCATTTGTATGAAAGAGTTGAAGACCTGCATTTGTATGCACAAATATATGCAGGGAAGGGGGGGATTAAATAGTACTGAATCTATAGGAACAGAAAGGAAGGACCTGCTGGCAATTTCCTTCTAGAACCTTCCTCACAGGGATCAATAAAGTATCAATTATTATTTATTAAGCATGAGGAATGCTGCTGTTCACACCAAGCTAGACTTGTAACAACACCTGCATCATTACTCATTGTGCGACAGCAATAAAAATAAGCAGCGTACTTCCATGCCAAGCACTCAAAAAGCTGCCAATTCAAGAAATCCTACAGCAGAATCCCGTTTTGGGTCAACACCTAACCATGTCGAACTGTTGTAGACTAAGGGGGAAACCTCTGGCCTTGTTTGCCCTGGTCCTGAAGGCCTCTGGCCTCCTCACGCTGCTGGTGCTCTGCTTTCAGCACTGGTTCACCGAACTCCCACCGGTCCTGACTTTGGAGCTCTCCAGGTTCGAGTTCAACCAGGCCCTGGGAAGGCCGGAGAAGATCCACAACAAACTAGAGTTCCCTCCCTTGCTCTACGTGGACAGGTAGGTGATGTACTTGGCTCTAAGCAGTGCTGTCATCATCAGGTCACGTGACCAGGGACTTTTGCTCACGATCTGGAGACATACTAGTGAGGTTCAAGACTACTCTTAAAGCAAAACAGGACATCCCAAAGAAAATAAATCCTTGTGGAACATCCTTTGCAAGTTTTGAGTTTCTCTTTTGAGTATTTTTTTCCTTCCTTGGCCGAAATGTAACTATCTGCCTGATTTTAGGTATATGGACAAGAACAAAGAAGTTACAAGAATGAAGCGTGAGGAGATCCGGAGGCTCAAAGAGCACCTTACTCTGCTTCAGCAGCGCCTGGAGAGGTATTCTGACCTTTCCGCCCTCCCTGCAGGCATACCGTCCACACAGATCTGCAGTGGTGCTCCTCTTCCCTTCCTCTAACTCAATAGTTTTCAGGCCTGTTCCTGGCGACCCCAGTGCCAAAATGTTTCCATTCCTACCCACACCGCTTTCAACCTGTCGCATTCATTTTTGGTCCATTAAGGACCATCTGAGCCTGATTAAGGTTGGGTTGGAATGAAAACATTGTGGTGGGGGGAGTTTGGTCTTATAAACCTCCTTCGTCTTTCACGTGTGACACGGCAAGCTTTTCGAATACCTCACTGTCTGTGATTCTTACTGTACACTTTGGTTACCAGCCGTTTTTTTTTTTTTTCTTTCTTTCTATTTATTTATTTTTTTTCTTTCTATTTATTTTTTCCCCGCAATCAGATATCTGAGTTACGGTTCAGGCCCCAAAAGGTGTCCTCTGGCGGACGTCTTGGAGTACACCATGGAGTTCGCCTCCAGCAAACCCATGTCCAGTTCCCTCCTGGATAACGCCGATGCCAACAGTGCCCCACCTGGTGGAGCAGCCACGCCATCGCAGCCAGCGCCAAGGCACGTACCCTGTCCGCATTCATTCTGGGTTTTAAAAAAAATAATAATCCATAGACAGTAATGTGCTGTTTCTATAAAAATTGTATCCTCGCAGTGTGACAGAGCTGGATCCCGTCATGGGCTGCGAGGCCCCGGTCAATGCCTTCTCCTCCCTGCAGAGGGCACCAGTCCACAAGCCCTTCACTCAGTCTCGTCTCCCTTTGGAAGAGCCTGCACACCCCGCACCCCGTCAGATATCAGAGGAGGAGCTGAGTGTGTTGGAGAACTGCCTGCAACGCTGGCGGAATGAGGTGGAGGGCGACATTCGTGGTATGACCCCCACCTCAAACCCTCATCAAATTTTAAGACCAGTGTTAGTCAAAATTAGTCGATTGCATCATCCGTTGGTTTTGTAAACATAACTCAGTACATATGCTGAATACTGTGCTCAGCGTAATTTTTTTTTCCTCTTATCTGGTCCCCCTGGGGGGTTGTGGTGAAGGCTACACGTATAGCACTTTTCATATACTCATTGTCATCATTCCATACGAGGCACTTTAACTTTATACCTTACAACTGCATATCACACATCTGTAAATGTGTTTCAAATACGTATTATATTCATAGTTCTATTTTAATATTTTATTTATTTCTCCTTTCTAATTCCTTTCATATCTTTTGTAACAGTTGCACAGTCAAAAGAGTGGTTCGGGATACATTTCATACATGTTGTACCTGTATGACTTTGCATGTGACCATTAAAGAATCTTGAATATACCCTCAAAAGAAACTCAGTAGAGTACTTAGAGTGGCCCCCGGTACGGTACACAGTAGCCCTGAAATTAATTTATATCACTGACAACCTGCAACACACATGTGTTCTAGTTGAACAATATAGGGCACATTTATTGTGTTCATAGACAATTGATGACGTGTAATTCCTGGTGATACCAATGTGGGGCAGAATAGGCCTCTTAACAGAGCACGGCACTGCTGAAACAGTGGTGGGGGGGGGGGTGACTATGTTATGTAGTTGTTTTTATACGACGTGAAGGGTAGGTTCTGGCTTGGCTCTCTGTTGCATCAGAAGTGTGACCGATTGCATTGGATGTCAGACACTTAGTTTCTGTTCGAGTCCCCTGAGGCCTACAGGAAGAGAGGTGTAAGACACTGCCCCCCCCCGCCTGTCCTTCACACTTAGGTCAGTCGCTCCCCTTGATTTATTTATTTTTTTTCCTCTTCTCGCTCAGACTTGCAGAGGAGCATCGCAAAGATACAGAGAACCACAGAGCTCATTTACTCCGAAAAAGCCATGATGCAGGTGAGTGCCGTTGACGGCAGCCTGTGCGCCCCCCGGAGGCCAAGCGCTTCTCTTTGTGAGCTCGCCGAGGTTGTCAGCCAGTAGGGGATGAAGCCATTCAAGATGGTGGCTGCCGCTCAATGCACATAACCCGAACCCCTCTAGTAAAATAATCCGGCTGTACGGATGTAAACCCGGTTGAATGCGTGAGCAGCGGCTACCGTAGATCGCATCCTTCACGGAAACCCAAGTTGTCCCATGTGATATGTCTGGTGAGGGACACAGCTTTACCCAGCATTCCTTGTGCCTGCAGGTTCCATACCGGCTGCACGCGGTGCTGGTCCACGAGGGCCAGGCCAACGCCGGCCACTATTGGGCATACATCTACAGCTCGCGTCACCGGTGCTGGATGAAATACAATGACGTCTCGGTCACGGAATCCTCCTGGGAGGAGTTGATGCGGGATTCCTTCGGAGGCTCCCGCAACACCAGCGCCTACTGCCTGATGTACGTCAACGACAAGAAGCCCTTTCTAATAGAAGGTGAGGCAAACCCCAAGTGGCGTCGCCCAAGCAGGAGTTAGGCTCAGCGTTTTAGCATTTTACCGCAACACCGGTGAAGCAGGTTCACTCGTACAAATGGAGGTATCGACTTGACCGGTCCAGTGGCCGTTTCCAAAACTTAACGGAAATTGGGCTGTTGCCGTTCGCCGACACTGAAGGGAGTCCTCGTCTCCTCCTAGAGGACTCCGACGAGGTGACGGATCAGCCGCTGACCGGGCTGGACAAGCTACCGGCGGACTTGAGGGCTTATGTGAAGGAGGACAACCAACTGTTTGAGGAAGAGCTGCGGCAGTGGGACGCTCAGCAGGAGAAGCGGAAGGCCTCAGTGATGGGCCCCTCCAGGCCCCGGGAGGTGGAATCCAGCCCTTCTGCAGGTGGGTCTCTAATGGCGCTTTTCCACTGGCATACGAGAACCAGGCTGTGCCCGAGCCATACCGCCAAGAGACACTGGTTACAGCACGGTTCCAGCTCTCTTCGGTGTTCCACTACGGAAGACTCGTTAAAGGGCATTGCAGGGTTCGGAGAGTGGCTGGGATGTAAAACCGTGCACAAAAACCTGTGCACACGCCATGCGTCATGATTTTCTATGTGCGAATTTGCATTAGCACATCTGTGCGAATCGCCACGTTATGTTAGCATTTAACGCTATCAGAATTAGCATTCGCTTGCGCAATATAGTACTATACTTTTCAAGGTAGGAGGTTATCGGGAATGCATCGGTACGTCGCAATGTGCATTACTACAAATCCATGCATATCGGCGCAAATCACTGGTTCTTTCTTGTGCCCATGCATTTCGACCAGTCAGATGGCGGCGATGCAACCAACTTGGTTTGCTGACGTTTTCAGCCTTGGTGGAAAGCAGGACTGTGTCGGCATGGGTACGATTTGGGTTCGGCTGGCGTAGTTTACATTGGAAAAGCATCTCTTCGCAGTTCGGTTTGCGTTCGGCTTGGTTCTTGGCGGCCATGCAGATCAGCTGTAAGTCTGTAGCTCATCTTCTAGCCCAAAGTAAGGTGGAACTGAATGCTAATTCAGTGTGAAGGGCAGGTGGGCAGATGTCAGTGTTGGCGTTGAAAATCACTCATTTGGAGAGAAGCAGGAAATAATTGGATTTTCTAAGGTCTGTGAGCTATGAGTGTTTCAGTCCAGGAAACGTGAGTGGCTGCATATTTCCCCCTCCCCCCGTGACACTGTAGCTGGAATGATGTCCTTCAGCTTTACGCTACTGGCCTTGGACTGCTCTGTTGTTTCTGGAGTCCTGCTCCAAAGTCACTTCAGGGGCCACCCTCAGATGTTTCAGAAACTAAATAAGTAGCTAGCGAGTAGAGTCAGAAGATCGCCGCAAGCTAGCTTCAGCATCTCCCAAGTGAGAAACCCCAGGGCTGTCTGAGTGGCGGTAAACACCACTATGGTGATGGGCGTCTGGATAGTATAGCAGAAGCACGTGAAGTGAGTGGATAGTGTCAGTGTCACTATAAATGAGTCACCTGTATAATCCTTATATAAACATTTTCCTCAATCAATGAGATGCTGTCTGTGTTGGGGCAGAGACTGTGTGGTATCTCCCTGTCTGATGTTGCCTGAGGGTCATTCTCAGAGCTGTTTGAATGATGTGTAATGCACCCCCCCCCCCCCCAGCCCCTCAGCAGTACATGGAAAAGCCGTCTTCTCTGTACAGCGAGCACCTGAGGACGGACACAGAGAGGGCTGTCTCCCAGGCCGCAGCCGAGCAGGACCACAGCAGCCCAGAAGCCGTGCTGAACGCAGTAAGACCCCCGCGTCCTGCTCCTTTAACCTCACTCGTGCGTCTCGAGTGCGGGCGGCCACATGTCCCGATCCGGACACGCGCGGCGCTCTTACCGTCACTTCCTGGCTTCAACCACATCGACTGTGGTGTGATATGAAATCAGATCAGATCAGCAATGATTTCACTTTCGGGTTTCCCCATCTGTTATTTTATTTAGCAATTTTTTTTTTCCTTTTTTTTTTTTCTAGTTTTTAAATATCAGATCTATGACTCTCCCAGTTTGAACCTGCATGGGGCGATTCATATTTTTTGCACAATTCCCTTTTTTTTTTTTTTTTTTGGGTTATTGTTATATGACCTTCACATATAAATGTTTTTTTTCCCACTTTGTTTTTTTGTGAATGGATTTTCAAACATCAGTAAAAGCATCTAGTGGCTGCAGCGTCACGTCTTCGGCATTTTAAGTGGCCGATAAAGTGAGCCGGCAACACGGGCAATTTAAAGTGTCATTTTCTGCGAGGTTACCCTGGCGAAACCGCACGTTTCAAAAAGGTTGACGGGGTACCGTTACGGTCATGGTCGAATTCAGTGGCCTCCTCTGGGATTAAGGATTAAGAAAGAAGCCATGCAGGAAGTAGGAGTCATTTATTTTGAAACTCAAACCTGTTTTCCTTTCCAAGCCTGCTCTTCTGTTTCTCTCTCTTTTTCTCGTCTAGCTTACTGGTGAAAGCGCGCCCTCGTACCCTCAGCCAGAAGCACTGGCAGAGCTGGCCCTTAAGATGGTCACCTCGCTGACCTTTGCTCCTCAGCCTTTGGTCGAGGATTCCGCTCCCCAGCGTGTGGTTGACTTGCCTAAAGTCCCAGTATCCATCGATCAATTTGAGGTCAAGAGGCGATGCGGCGCATTAATTCCTATTCCAAATGTGCTCAGCAGACAAGCAGGCGTCGACAATCCTATTCAGGAAGTGGTCATCAGGTCCTTGCCTGTTGCTTCTCAGCCAATGGCCAAGGGGTACACCCCTGCACCCTTTACTGCCCAACCTGTGATAGACAGGCCTGTAAGCCAGCCCTCTACTGATGAGCTTATTGCTGGTGGATCACCTGCTGTCCCACCCCCTGATTCTCAACCAACTATAGAGGTTTCTGCTGCTCCTTCCTTGGATTTTCAACCTACAGTAGCGTCTTCCACTCCCTCGCCTTTTGAATCTCAGCCAATGATACCAGTATCCACTGCCTTGTGCCCTTTTGCTCAACCAACAGTAGAGATGTCTTCTGTCCCATCACCTGACATTCAACCAGCAGTAGAAATATCTGCTGTCCCACCCACCAATGCTCAGCCTGCACCAGAGCTGTCTACCTCCCCACCTCCTGGTGCACAACCTATAGTAGAGATGTCCTCTGTTCTGCCGCCTGATTCTCAACCAATAGTAGAGATGCCCACTGTCCCACCCCCTGATTCTCAACCAATGGTGGAGGTGCACGCTACCCCGCCCCCTGAGGCTCATCTTACAATAGGGGAATCTTCTGTGCCGCTCCCTGATGCTCCGCATACAGTAAAGATGTCTGCTGCTCCGCCCCCTAATCCTCAACCTACAATAACAGTTTCAGCCCTACCTCCTACTTTGGTGGATGGATCCATTGTTCCGCCCCTTACAAAGGTGACTGGATTATGTCACCCACCCCCTGATTCTGACCCTGTAGTGAAAGGAACCACAGGTCTTCCCGAGCAACGTCAGGTCAAGGTGGCCACCCACCACCAGGGGCCGTGTGTCTCCCGATTGCCAGCAGGCGGGTATGATGACGAGGTAGTGTGCTGAACTCAGCATTTGGTCCTTGCTGTCCTCAGTTTTAGTTTCATATAAGCAAAGCATGCGTGTGTGTTGGGGGGGGGGGGGGGGGGGGGGGGGT
>JAABNY020000035.1:11253768-11264201 GCA_015164015.2 Brevimyrus niger
TGTATCGTTTTTTTTTTGTTTTTTTTTTTTGTTTTTGTGTTTGAGGTGGGGAGGGGGGGGGGGGGGGGGGGGGGGGGGGGGGGGGGCCTGTGTACTGCTGGCATGGGTCTGAAGTAGATGCCTGTTCGATTCTTAGTAGCTAAAAACAATAGCTACCACTTGTACTGTTTATATGCATTCAAAACATTCTGCTCTTAAACTGAAGAAATAAATTTGAAGTTTTTACTTTTTTTTAAGTGTCTTAAAAAGAATTGTATTATTGAATTTATCCTCATGTGCCACGTGTGGTAAATCCATGTTAAATGGCCTGAATTCCTGGATGTCGTAAGCAACTTAATTTCGTGACTTCATGGCAAATTTCACCCTGAGAACTACTTGAAGGCAGCAATTTTGTGTAATTGAGGGGCAACCTGATAATGTATTATTTGCCGTGCGTGTCATACTTTAACTCCCGTTCGCATGTAGCAATCGCTTGGCAATCCAGTAAGGTGTCCTGCATGACGGAATGCCATCCCTGTATACTTTCTTGCTCGTTGGTTTGAGGATTGCGCAAGTTCCCATACGGCACCTGCAGCGGCTAACTTCCTTTCTGTCTAATGAAAAATGGTTCCATCATCGGCCCAGGAGATTCTGACCCCGAGCATGCAGGGAATAATCCTGGCCATTGGCAGGGCCCGGAGCGCGTACGAGAAATGCGGCCCTGAGACGGCTTTCTTCAAGGTACCTCCTATTCCTAGCTTGTTCGTCCAGCATGCTTTCAAACACACATCCCCTCCTTTTTCCCAAAAGCATTGCGCATTCTCGCAAGCTGTCCTGTGCTGGTCACTCTTTGTCCTGTGGATTTAGTCAAGGTTGATAATGTTGAAAAGTAAGTTCTCTTCTTAAAAGTCATTTGGTATTTACCGTCCTGGTGTTCGTGCTTTTGAACATTTTTCAATGTCCTCTTAATTATGATCCAGGTTACCTGTGAGCTTTGGTGCAGACGGGTGCCACTGCAGATTTTGCGCCCATGAAAGCGTATCATTTTAGGCCCTCAAACCAGACCAATTTGATTATGTTTGAAAATTTTCCCAGCCCCTGCCAGTCAGGAGCCCTTGGAATCATTCTAACTGCCCCCCCCCCTTCATGGTGCCCCTGGGTGCAGAGCTATAGTGTATCTAGTTTAACATTTCAGTATGGTGCATTTCATTACGGTGCATTTCATTACGGTGAATTTCAGTATGGTGCATTTCTGTTAGAATTTTGTAGCATTTCTTTGTTTCTATTTATATGAATAGTAAATGTGTGTTGCTTCTTGGCTCATCATTGTTAGGATGTTTGAAGGCGGTTGAGAATCGAGACAAACATTGCAAGTGCTGATGAGAGTTGCTGGTGACCTGTACAGTGCATAATTATTAGACAGTCAAAGAAAATGTTTGAAGCTATTTATCTGGGTAATAAGTGTATATTTGCTCAGAAAAAAAACAATGGTTATATTGGATGGTTGCCAAAAAAAATCATTTAAACAATATTGACTGATTACTTACGACTTGCACAGTACTGTAGTTAGAACATCTTTAGCACTAAAGGGCTTGGAAGTAAGTTGCAAGTAGCTCCAATAAGACACTAATTAGTAACAGGTTAAGCTGTATAACTGTGTACTAATAATACTGAGATTGCAAAACAGACTTCTGATTCTTTGTATTGGTGCTGGCATATTTGTTGTTGTTATTATTCCATAGCCCTGTGGATAGGTGGCACTGTTTAGCCATTGTCAGAGAACCTTTCCCAAGTAAAGGAGCACCTGAGACTGGTTAGCCACTGGCTGGGTGACGTCTGGGAAGGCTGAGTTTTCTGTCTACCTCTGCCCCCCCTTTCTGGTACCTGGCAGGCCATCAAGGCGGAGTACGCCCGTCTGCTCCATCTGGCGTGGGAGGACACCCAACCAGAGCATGACCTTCGGATACAGTACGTCATGGTCTACCTCATCCAGAACCAGGCGCCCAAGAAGATCCTGGAGAGGACTCTTCTCATGCAGTTCACTGACCCCAGCTTGGCCTACGATGAGCGGTACGGTGTAACGCGCTGCCCCCCCTCCCCCCCCCCCAGCCAACACGACCGTGCTGGTATGGTGGTCAACATTTGCTTATTTGTTAGAATATGAAATGTTTTGGTTCTTTTTTTTTGTTTTCCTCCCCAGATGTAAGAACATTATGAAAGTTGCACGTGCAAAGCTAGATCTTATAAGGCCGGATGAAGTAAATATGGAACAATATGAGGTCAGAATTGCTGTAGTTTTTAAGCTTCTCCAAGCCAGTTCCTTTGAACACTTTATTTATTTTTGTTTGTTTGTGCTCGTTGCCGAAACATCAACTGGCAAAAAGTGTTCCCCCTTCAGACTAATGGGAACATTTCTTAAAATGGAAAACTTGGCATTTGCGGGCATTCTTCAGACGCATTGCGTCGAAGTGGACGAAAGGTTAACTAATCTTATTGGAATGTCTTTGCCTGAGTTTGAGAATGCCAAGGATGTTTATCTTTTGCACCCTCTATTCACTGAGAGTCACCTCTTCGCTGCAATGATTTGCTATGGGCGCAGAATTATAATCCATTACAAGCAAACAGACCTAGTTTCCTCAGTTGGTACCATACAGTACCATAACATGACTAGTTACTTCCATGCTGGTAGACAGGGGAGTTACGGAAATGGAAGTGGGAAAAAAAACTGATTAAAAAAAATAATAATTTTATTAGCAGTCTCTGACACATTCTCTTTTGATTTACCTTGCTGGAGATTTGTCCCACTTGTGATTGCCTGATAATGGCTAATATATTTTCAGATTTGGCATCAGGAGTATAGGAACTTTAGGGAGACTACAATCTTCCTGATGATTGGTCTGGAACTGGTCCAGAAGAGAAGGTGAGACGGCACCTTATCAACTGGTTTAGACTTGGGACAACGGCACCTCCACCCCCCACCCCACCCCCAAGCACTGTCTGGTTTGTGTGCCAAGCCTTTCACATTTAGAGGGCAAATGGAAAGTTGCTGTCCCTGGACATCAAGGGGGGGGGGGGGGGCTGGAAATGTCTGAAACCCTAATTAAATAAGGGCTAAATCTTGACTTGATTTAGTTTAATTCGGTTCTGCTGTCATTGTAGTGCCTATAGAGGGCAGCAAAGTCCCAAAATTCATCCCGATTCACAAACCTATTGAATGCTTGGTAAGAAAGCAGATATTTGTGAAACGCCCAGGTAATTTCTTTTATGGCCAATCTAATTTTCCTGAATGTGTGGCAGCTAACATTTTACTGCCTAATTCATACTTAACATACATTTTACGCAGTTCTTGGGCCTGGAGGTGCTCAGCCCAGTGAGTGTTGGTGGGTTTGTAGGTTGTTTCACAGGAAGTCAAGGAATTGTAATCTGCCTGAACAACGTTAAGTTTAATTAGGTAATTCAGGGCTGAAGTGGAACCATTTCCAGTCTTGTAGGGTCAGGGAGATATTCTCATATTTAGACCTTAATGTTTACCAAAAAGTAAAAATTCCGTCCATCCATCCATCCGTCCGTCCATCTATTGTAAAGGCTTTGCATTTTTGTCTGTTTGTATTATTTATTTTTGAGTATTACTTTAAAATTAATTCACCTCCCTCCTGCTTTTACTGGTCAGGATCACCCAGAGAGCACCTTTTAATCTGTGTATAAAGTACTGCCCTGAAAATATATACTCATTAATCAAGTATATCAGTAAATGCAATCATCACCACCTTCATTAACAATAAGAACCGGCAGATTTTAAAGAGCTAGTACTTTGACTTAAGAAGCACATTTATGAACATTGAACACGGTTGTTCAACTCATGGGTCGTGACCCAAAACTTGGTGGGACCATTTTCATTGGGTTTGCGGAAAGTGTGGTTGAAGAGAGAATTTTAGTACTTCATTTTTGTTTTCTAGCTGTACATGAAGGCTTTCTGCTAAGGTTACTGCAGTATTCTGTTGTGGAATATATTTGGCAATAATGTTTAAAATTTGGTTTGTGGCTTAGGGAAAATGTGAGTTCTAACTGTAAACCAGTTGATAATCTCTGGCATACAACATTGCAGGTAGATAGGTAGGTACATGGATAGAAATTAATACATTAGTGCAGATTGTCAGATATAAATGACAGCTAAGCGTTTACATGTAAAGTTAAAAACGAACATTTATCTCTGGTGAATCTCCCCCAACAGCTATGTGGAGGCGTTGCCGTACCTGATCTACTCCTATCAGCGCAACAAAGCATTGCTCTCAAAGGGCCCTTACCGAGGGCATGACGCGGAGCTGATTGCCCATCACAGGAGAGCGTGTCTGCTCGTGAGTAAACCGGGCCACAGAATCGGTTCTTCTGGGCTGTGCTCGGCACTAGGAGTTACGCCAGAGTCTTGGTCACCAGCCAAGATGGCCGCATTTATGCGCCGTCTAAAGCGAGTGCTCACCGTTGCTGCCAAGATATATCGCCCCATTTTAATTCAATTAGACAGGATCTGCCAAGGGTTTACTGTGTAATGAAACAAAATGAAACTCTATGTATCTTGCAGTCTCTTTTTTTTTTTTTGGTCTAAAATATAGGCCCTACTATCCTGGCCTGAATTACAAAACCAAAAACGGCAAGGATGTCCTTGTCTGTGTATATTTTGCAATAGGTTTTAAAAAAACACGCTTAAGTTATGACAGGTTCATTTAACTTAAAATATAGGACTGGAAAAATACCAAAAAATTAATGGGCGCATATTTAATTTTATTATTTTTTTTTGCTATACTTCCATAAACTGTCCAGTGTCTTTGTTCGCAAAGCGGCCGTGTTTCTGGCTGCACCGTGACCGAACCCTATTGTGCTCGAAACCGAGTCTGCAACTCGGGGGAGGAAGCTGGCACAGAGTGAATGTAAACAGGGTGCAGCCGCTGTCCCTGCCTGACCCTCCGATGTCAGAAGCGGGCCTTTCCATTGGCTCCAAGAATTCTGATTGCTTTTATGCCGTGATACTCACTTCTGTGTTTTGTCTTCAAGGAAATCTGGCTTACCCTTATGCAACGTACCGTGATGGTTTATTATGATAGCCAAAAAGACCATAACTGTAACAAAATACTGATGGAGACGGATAAAGAAATGGATGTGAAGTTGGAGATCCGAAACAGCGATATGCACAGATAATCTCCTGTAAATAACTATGGCTTAATAAATTGAACGTTTCCTGTAACCGAAGCAGGCTTTTAAAGCGTTTCGAGCGCGTGGGGTATTTTCTAACTTCTAAGCATAGCTGAGGCGCCCAGTAGGCCCGGTCAGATCCAGGAGGTTCACGGAGCGGTCGTCCTGTCCGTGACGGGCATGAGCTCGTGCTCCACAGAAGCTGAACGAGCAGGCGGCGGCCCTGTTCGAGTACGGAGAGGAGCCGGAGGTGAGCGACGGCCTGAACATCATGAACCGGCTCGTGGTGCCCTCCCTGCCACTGCTGCTGACCAACGAGGAGAAGGAGAAGGAGGACGTGGCTGCCGTGGAGGACATCAGGAACCGCTGGTGTTCCTACTTGGGCCGGGAGATGGACCGTAAGTGTTTGCCACGCTGGCCTAAACCCTGTCTTCTGTTTGTCCGGTTCACTTTGATAAATATTTTCCAAAAAATGTGCTCTGAAGAAGTACTGGATTTGAAACAGATTTAACACCAAGTGATGTTCATTGCTCCATATTATGCACTTTTAAAATATTTTTTTCTGTTTAAAAAAATTCCCTTAGTTTGGAGAAGGGAAGATAGGGTGCTGTGTTCCTTATTTATCCTTATGTAATTGAAGTAATTGTAATTATACATGTAATTGTACTTGTCATGTTGATTGTGTTTATTTGGTGTGGGGTTACAGAATGTACAGGGTTGAAGTTACCTGTTTAATATCTCTCTCTTTCTCTCTCTCTCACACACACACACACACTGCTTTGCACATTTTTGCAAGGACGCCACATATACGAATGAGCGAGTGATGAAAATGAAGCCCCGTCTTCCCTTGTACCCCTCCCACCCCTGGCGCCCCCCCCCGTCTTCCTAGCCAAACTTCAGGAGACCTTGACAGACTTCCTCCCCAAGCTGCTGGACTGCTCCACAGAGACGAGGAGCTTCGGCCAGCCTCCCCGGCCACCCGCCTGGTCCACCCCGGAGCTGTGTGCCCGCTTCAGCCGCGTCATGACCGCGCTCAGGCGGACGCCAGCCGATGGGAGATGAGCTCCACGACCCGTCTGAGTTGCCCGTCTGCGACTGTCTGCAGAATTCTATTTTTAATCATGCACTTTTCTTGAACCAGGTCACACTGTCCTGCCCATCTTTTTGTTTGTTTGTTTTTGTATTTCATTTTTGCTGCTTTGTTATTGTTAGGATGTTAGCATGATGCTACTAAGTGCAACATGAGAGACGGACACGGACCGTGATGTACATGAAATTGGGAGACGACACCGCATCCAGCCACGAAATCACTGCTGACATCACTGCATCACTGCTGTCCGTCAGAACAGCCTCCCCTCCTGCCTGCTCCTGAACCTTGAATGATTGAAAGAGAAAAGACTGCAGCCCCGAGCCCATCAGTGTTAATGTTCTTTTTTTTTCCCTTGTAGATGGAGGTGGGGTGGGGTTTGAATATTTATCACCAGGTTTTATATCTACTGTGCAACTCTTCAGTCCTGAGGACCACAATCAATGAATTTTAAGCACAGTATCCCCAGTAGCCAATAACACTTAAAAACCAAATCAAATAAATAAATAAAATTATATTGGCGGCCCTTTTTCAGGCCTAATATTTCTGCTGTTCTCTTTCATCTTAATCCCTATCTCAACCCCCCTAAAGGTTTTGGGGTGACGGCAAGCGTCAGGTCATAATGTGGAAAATGGGAAATTAGCACAACCAAGACCCAAGGATCTTAATTTCTTAATTTGTCCACAAAATGTTTGCTCTTCTCCTTTACCTCAATAAAGGCTGTGGCCATTGACTGAAAGTACTGCACATTAAATAGCATCTAATGGGCTTT
This sequence comes from Brevimyrus niger, assembly GCA_015164015.2. Taxonomy (NCBI): domain Eukaryota; kingdom Metazoa; phylum Chordata; class Actinopteri; order Osteoglossiformes; family Mormyridae; genus Brevimyrus; species Brevimyrus niger. Next base: position 11,260,794 of record JAABNY020000035.1, read on the forward strand.
TATTTTATGACCAACAAATCTTTTTACCCTTTGCCACTGATCGAGTCTCCCTCTGTATCGGGTTTTTCCCTTCTGTTGTCCTTTTCTTTGGCAGGCCAGCACTGATGGGTCTTATTGATTGCCCTTCCACAGGAGAGAAGCCGCTCATTTCTTGTTCAACACAGCTATTGGTTTTAATTAAAAGGTTATTAATAAAGTCAGGCAAACCCAAGATTAGCCCCTGGTGAGAGAAGGGAGAAAAAAAAAACTAATTGTTAGACAAGTAATGGAATCCCAACGTCCATTCTCCCGAGCAATCTCATGTTAGTTATAGAAAGGGCCAGACTGATCCACACAGTCCCAATGCGGCGTCCGTGAAACCCTTTTTGTCATCTTGATAATGCGGTCGGGCAGGTTTGTATCACATCACCTCTGAACTTGACCACAGTGCGGCAAGAATCGCTGTCATGAATTTCACACCGACTCAGATCTCGGATGGGCTCGAATTCCCGGAGCCAGTCGTACATTTAGTGAACTTCAATGGCTTCTCCTCTGGCGGCACGTGAGAGAGACGTTACTTTGAAGGGTTTGTCTGCTTATGCATATCGTCCGGTGTGCAGCTTTCCATCACAAGAAATATACAGTTCATGAAATGTGAACTTACGAAATAAGCAAGGGTTGTCGAAAATATCGAAGTAGCATTTGGCTCTTTGTTTTTAAAATTAACGAAGCATTTTTTTTTTACTTTTCTGCGAAGTGCTCTCAAAGAATTCCTCATGTTGCACCGAATTTAACGAGTCGCAGAAGATTGCAACGACATTAAATATTTTTATAATAATATAAATAATATTTTATAATATTAATATTAATAAATCAGAGTTAAAGAAATACTATAAATAGATAATTAAAGAACACTTGAACTTGCAGCCTATCAGCCCTCAAATAAGTTATCGCGATTTCCTAGGCTGCCTCGTAGCGTCTTTTCTGGAAATAGTTTCAGTCTATACAGTTCGAAGTTGGAGCTTGAAAGGAGGTAGAGGTAAATATGCACCGTACAGTGTACATGTTTGAGCATTTATTATGGTAACAGTTGCGTGCTTTTTAAACTTATTTTAACTGTCGTCGTTTGGAGTAGCTTGAAAAGGTTTCACAGTTAACTACGCAACACGTTTTATATTAGTAACTAACTGCAACTTGACGCTTCAACTTAATTATTGTTGACAGCAGACGAAGTAACTTTGATTGTATAGACAACAAATAATCGAAGAAAATCCATAAATTAATAAAGTAATGTGTAATGGTGGATATGTGACGCTTCATTCGCATTACATATTTGCGTCGCTTTCCTCGTATTAGGCAATAATTGGAAGCTTCATGGTCAATGATGTGCTTCAGTTGGGGGAGAAGGAGGACAAAACAGTGGTAAGTACTTAAGGCAGTGTAAAGGGAAGACCTACTAACTGGGAAAGTCGTTTTTCCCAAGTTTATTCCCCCCAAGTGTTGAGGAAATTGATTGTAGTAGTTTGTATACCCAGTAGGGGGTGCTGTAGCGTTGTTTCCCTTTTACGTTAGTTTCAGCGCTAATTAATTTTTCAAGTGGATTTGGTTGTTATGACAAGAGATGCATAACAGCCCTTACAAAGTATTAGAGCTGCGGCGAATTAATCTCTGAGATTAAAGGTGCTGTGACACAGGCCTTTTTGAAGAGCCTGTTTTTTTTCTTCTTTCTAAACTATTGTGCTTGTTTAGTGAACGTTATAGATATTCGTCAACATTTTGAAGGAACCTTAATCGCATGGGTGGTCTTTAATTTGAATGGCATATAAGGTTGCAGCAGTTTTCACTGAAACAGTGCAAATTAGATTCTCTTAAATTCTGGGCAGCAGCCAGAGGGTATCAGACGGGTTTTTGTGCCACGAGGGATTGTTGCTGTTTGTTGTCTTGCGGCAAGCTTTTATGTCGGTCAGCCTCTGTGCAGACAGAATGTATTTGTTAAACATGGCTGCGTCCAATTGTTGACTGCCACACTCCGCTGATAACAGCTAGACCTTTGTAAAGCAATATGTCGTTGTCTGACTGTCTAGACCTTCAGTGCCACCTGACATGACGTTCCTCAATTTGTTAAGAATCAATGATCTGCCACTGGGTCTGAGCCTCTGAACATTATCATAAGTCCTACCCCATAATACGAGAAGATGCAGCTTGTCCATTGTCGCTTATCCTTTGGTAGGTTTAAATTAAGGCTAAATTGTGGCCCAGCTCGTTCAGTTCTGCATGACAACCATCCTGTCATGAATATCTAACGGAGCAGCGTGCCCCCCCCTCCCCCCCCTCAACAAAACACATTTGTTCAGACTTCAGAACTGATTAGTTTCTCTTGAGTTTTTTGTCTGTCTGTCTGTCAGTGTGCGAGATTAACAAAGCAATTAATCGATTGTATGACTGGTTCCCAGTGCCATTTGAAATGAATGTGAACAAAAAGGTTGCAACTGTATTGTTGCCGATACACAGAATTTTATTTTACTGCATGGAAAACAGGCAACAAGAGTGATTTGTTTCAGTTTAGTCAATAAATGCTGTTCATGATACTCACTGATGGGAGTGACAAAACACACCAAGAAAATAGAAATCAAATGAGAAATAACACTGTAATTAGTTTTCCACCCTCAGAAAGTAATCCTGTCTAAAAGTTCATTCATAGCACTCTTTGCAAAGGTGTCTGCTTTTTCTTTTTGTCACCATGCAAGAGTCACTTGAATATTTAAATTGTGGGGTGCGACCGTGCATATTTATCAAGTGCGCATGTGCGAGGAGTTGACGTAGTGATCTTTTTAAGAAAAAAAAAAAGGAATCGCAACAGATTTCGTTTTGGCTTCCTCGGGTGAAGCGTGAGCGGGATGAGAGACAGCCGCTCTGCCCGCGACTGTCTGGCGACTCTTTGTGTCTAGCAAACGGTAAACAGGACTAAACCATTATAAGGGACTTGGGCGACACAGTATGGCCGGGGAATGTATTGTGTCATCACTACGGTGAGCGCCGCAGTGATTGGCCATCTGGTTCTGTACACAGCAGCAGCTGTTTATAAAGTAGATGATACCATAGCTGCTCCATTGTTTGGTAAAGTTGATACCACTACTTATGCAGCTTCACAACAGGGTCATAATGATCGAACTCTGAAAGATATGCAAATTTAAGGTGTGTGCGTGCGTGTGTGTGTGTGTGCGTGTGTGTGCGTGCGTGCGTGCGTCACCCGTCTCGTTTAGTGACGTTAGCCTGGCAGCTAACTGCTGTCCCCAGAAATAACGGATTGCAAATTACCAGTCACACAAATTAGATTATTCTACAGATTTTCTCCCCCCCCCCCCCCCCCCCCCCCGGCTTTTCGCGGGTTTCCAAACGCACTAACACAAAAAAAAAAAAACCACCCAA
>JAABNY020000035.1:11265503-11276813 GCA_015164015.2 Brevimyrus niger
GCGCTGAGATCCTTGCTACCCTTGGCGGAGCGCCAATGCACGCCACAGATCCCCCCCCCCCCTCCCCGCACCCTCGCAATCCCTCCATTCGCACCGTACCTGATTTGCATCCATTTGCTTGCAAGGCAGTTTGCCGATGGTTCAGAAAGAGGCAATTATGACCCCAGGGGAAATAAGTAACGTTGCTACAAGTTCGTAAAAAAAAAAAAAAAAATGAGGATGAGGATTGCTAACGGTTTGCGTATGTGAGTGTATCACCGCGGCCCGCAACGCATGTCTGTGTTGATTTAAAACCAGAATGTTCTCTCTTTAAGGCTTCAAGCATATCCTTCATTCTCATTTACACACACACATGCTTTGTTTTGGCCGTTCTCTCGGTTTCACGTCCATGTTGATCGCAATGGCCCCAAAAGTCCTTCAGCAAGCCATCAAGAGAAGGAGAAAACTCCTTTTGTTTAGTTTTAGATGGTAGGACAAAGGGGACAGGACTTCCTGTGATGTCATCCCTGACTGTGTATCCCGCTTTGGGATGTGCAGGGTTCGCTGGCCAGTAATGCGAATCATCTGTAATTGTATATGACCCTTTGTGGGCATTCCTGCAGTGTCACAGTGGTCCTGTATGCTCCAGTGGAGATGTTGGCCACGCGCCGACGTTACGCTGTTTTTCACGCGGGCAAATTGGCCGGTATCACTTTAGGAATAACATCTGTGAGGCCAGATTGTGCCAAAGGTGTCGGTTGCTCTTCCGCCTCGTAAATTAAGATTTCAGAGAATTTCTCTAATCTGGAGGAAGATCTTTTCTCATAAAAAAAACGAAATGGCACAACCGCGGCTCAAGTCATCGTCGTAGCGAGGAGAAAAACGTAAATCATCTACAAATTCCAAGTTCCATAGCTAGTGAACTGAATTGCAAACTGCCTCTTTTGGTCTGTGAGCTATTTTGTGAAAGATTCTGAAAAATTAGTTTGAAAATGAAATGTTTATAGTCTGTTTTTGGTCTGACCATTGAAAACAAACTTTAATCTTGGCTCTATAGTTGGAAATATGGAAATGTAATATAAACATTGGAATTCTGGAAGTGTTTTTTAAAATTATTTCTACAAAAGTGTTTTTTCTTTCAAATTGGATTTACTTTTGAAGTTTGTTGCTGTTTGGACACATTTGCTCTTCATATTTAAGTAGATTTCAAAGTAAACCCATCTTAAATCTTAATTGTTTCCCCCAGACATTTTACGGTATATTTTGCTGCTCAGTCCTGGTACAATATTGTGGAGGATCATGTGGGGATTATATACGTACACATGCATATATATATTTTTTTTCTTTCTGGGATGTTGACTGAGAATTTTGTTCAGATTTTTTCCACTGGTTCTTTCCGGAGATGGGAGCCGATTGCTGTTTTCGGCGTGATCGTTCCTGGAGATGTAGACATTGGTGCTACTGATGGGTGGGCGGGTTCAGACCACAAGCAGAGAACCTCTGGAGGAGTTGAGGCAGCCTGTGGGAGGAGAATGCCACAAACATCCATCTCCCCTGGGCAGAATTAGCCTTCAGGGTAATTCAGAAGATGACATTAGCAGCGAGGCCCAATGGTTGTTTAAAGCCCTGCTTTGTGTATCAAGCCATATTTACACTTGGGCCCAGTGGTGGTAACAAAGTAACAGCTAATATAATGTTACAGCCATTTTCAGGTATATTATCTCTATCTGTAGTGACGTGATTTTATGACTTGGTTGCCACTTGCTAATGTGGTGTAGGAGAAAGGTAGGGTTTAAATCTGCATATGATTTTCATTGTTTTGTTTAATCTTTGTTATATTTCTGTGTTTGCTGGTAGTTTGTCTAAGCCTTTAATTTTGAAATAATGTTGGCTGACCTCAGAAAAGGTGCCATTTTTCTCTTATTTCTATACATTTTTTTGGTAATTTATTTATTTATTTATTTATTTACAAATCACTATTTGCTGAGTATAGCATCCAGATTCAGTTTGCAAGGTGGATGATTCACAACCACAATGTTAAACTGGTCCATGAAACAAACAACAACAAAAAAAACAGTTCCCATGCATCTCTAGCTATTCCCAACACATTAGACAATCTGACCGGATGTGCAGAAACACAATTTCCTGTATGGAATGCAATGATATGGAAGGATATGGCGAGCCTGCTGTTGATATAGATTATGAAGTGTTGACTTAGTCTAAGAAGATACTGAATAGTGAATGAAGGATTCATGCAGTGCAGAAGGGTAAATACTCCAAGTCGATGATGTTAACAGCCTTCCTAAAACTTGCAAATGGCAAATATTGTGAAGTGTTGCTGACAGATGTAACTCAAAGCCATAGTCGGTGCTCTTTTTTTCTGTACCTCTTGGTGGGGTTAACGATACGGAAGGAAAAACAGCCGAGAGCATAAAATTTAAGCAAAGGAACTTGTTCCGCTTTTGGGGCAAACCGGTCTTGGCAAATAAATCATACTCCGAGAAGCACCAAATCTTCTGCCAGAAGGGAGGAGTGTGGCGGAGATGGATGGAGGATAAATGAGACGAACGTGTTTAAACAGCGGAACTGCAGCAGATCGGAGCAGAGTTGCAGATCAAAGGGACCGCCGAACCCGTTCAAGGATAAGTTTTGCCGGGACACGAAAGGAGAACTCTGGGAGGGTCCTGGAATGGGTCGGATCAGATGGTTGGAATTAGTAGGGCATCGGTCCCAAGATGATGGAGAAACATACAGAGCAGGACTGTATATGCAACCAGATGCAAAGCTCTTTGGTCATGTCCTAGAACAATGTTTCCCAATCCGGTCCTCGGGGACCCGCAGACGGTCCACGTTTTTGCTCCCTGCCAGACAGTCCACAGCAAAAAAACATGGGCGTCCCTGAGAACCAGGTTGGGGAACACTGTTCTACAACATACACAGCTATATAAAGAAGGGAAAAGAAAGAAAAGTTGTGGGATGAGGAAGAGAACAGGTCAAGTGCCTGGCAGAGGGATAAGGAGATGGAGTCAAGAGACGCCGAGTGGTTGTGGGAGTAAAGTTAACAGGCAGGGGAGGAAAAGGGTGGATTTTGACATGTCAAGTTTAATATGATAGGACTGCTACTTGGAAGAAGCGTGGGAGGGTGGATGGAGAAGACGCTTGAATGGGGGTCCTGTAGGGAGCATGTTTGGGCCTGGAAACATTACTGGTGTTTCTGAGCGGTGATGCAAGATTTTCACCGAACAGGTAACAGACAAGATGGAAGAACCAGGTGAAGGGAATGGCGGCAGTGGGGAGAGCAGATTGGTAACTCATCAACCCCTTCAGTCCTGTAGCTTAGCTTAGTTAGAGTCACAGATGGTTCTGTTGTTCCAGGGCATAAGGGTTCATGTTAGGCGTGTAGTTTGTAAAGAAACCAGTTGGCGTGAGGACCAGCATTTGAGGCATCCAGGTTTTTTTTTTTTTTTTCTTCGCAAATTAACCTGTCCATATGCAGCCAAGGCAGCCTGGATCTGGAATTGGCCTACAGGAACCTGGCAGGTCTTTATATAAGGAATTCCTTCAGTCTCTGGTGTTTGGACAGAGGTGGGAGGCAGTTTCGTCGGCTCTCGATTAAGCCCCCGCCGACTCTGTGTCCCTGGCATGTGGTAATTTGAAGGGTTGCGGACTATGGGAAGCTTTCTCTTTATTTTCTTCGGATTTTGGTTTTGAAGTTATGTGGACAGAATGGTTGTTTCAAAAGACGCCATCGCTCACAAGGAAGAAATGCCGCTCTGTGTGATGCGGCCTCTTGATTAAGATGACACTTTGTCTAGAGAGTTTTAGAGGAAAGAGTAAATTTGTCATCTATAGAAAATGAGAATTATACTTTTGTGAAACTGTGAGAATGTTTACTGCCATCTTGCAGGAGTCAAGACTTCTTGGGGTAGAAAAACCCCTACAACTAATTCTACCCGTGCGCACGTCCAACCGTCATGATACTGGTGAAGGGCGTTCCATCCAAGAGAGTCTGCTAGTGTTTATTTCCCATACAACTTTTTTAACAGCTTCCGTAGGTTCCATGAGCAGTTCGCTCTGTGTTCTTAGAGTTTGAGGTTTTATTTAGTTTCTGAAGGGATCTTCGTCATTCCCGTTCAGCTTCGCCTGCTTTTGACTGGCATCCCTGCTCTGGTTTGTCTGACCATTATGGGTGTACTTTGATATTTCTGCCGTTTCTTATTTGCCCGTATGATAGGCCTCCCCATCCCTCACACGCATAGCCCATGGCCGTCGCACTGCCGTCCGATGATATTTGAAAGCTTAGCCTGTGTTTGTTGCTAGCCGCAGTAAATTAATGCTGAGGGTTTGGAAGTGATTCTGATGACTGCAGTCTTTTCCATTTTCTTACATGACCCTAATCCGTACTGGGCAGCCAGAACTGAAACTTTTCGGGGCTTTTTTTTTTTTTACCCTAAATCAAGACAGACTTTGGCTAAGTGCGTATTTTGTCAATTTCAAATTGCTGCAGTCAGGTACCTTGTCAGAGATCCTTAACATTTTGGCTTGTATTCTTGATTTAGCTTTTGGCATGAATGTAAGGTCTTGAGGTGCCCACAACATGCTGCGTGTGACGGGTTTACTTTGTTATCCCATTGCTGTTTTTTTTTCCCTCCATAATTATGAGTGATGCGGCGTCAACTTGCTGGGTTCTAAAATGAATTGTGATTGAACACTGTCCCCCCCCCCCAGTAAAGAACTAACAGCTGGTTTACATGCATAAATCCTGCCCACAGGCTTTCTCTAAAAATAACTATTGAGAATTGACAGAGCAGTGAGCCAGAATCAGAATATTGACGCATAAATTAATTGAATCGTTGCAAGAAGACAATGAAAGACAAAATGCATTTCAACAACTTGCTGCAAGTAAAGCTGAAGCTTCTTATCTGAAAATATTTTGATAATAGTTTGAAATTATGTTGACAGTTGTGTACATGTGCAATGAGCTGAGATTGCACGAAGGCCATATTTAAAAAAAAAATTGTTTTGTTTTGTGTCCTCAAATTGTCATTTTTTTGGTGAGGCTATTTTATTTGATTTTTTTTATAAAAATGATGGTTTGTCATTGCATCATGCATAATAAATAAGAACTTTTCTAGAATCCCCATCCTTTTATGTAATAAGATCTTTTTTGAGTAATGCCAAGATGTAGCCGGGATGAAAAATAACATTTGAACAGCTTAAACTTGATTTACTGCGTCATTTACGATGAGCTGCAATAAGTCTTATTTTTTTAGATAAAAGATGAATGCTTTGGGTGGGGCTGTCATCTTTAGCCAAAACGTCAAGCGATTCATGGTATAGCCTCTTTCGTGGTTAGGAAAATTCTGGCAACGTTGTCCGTTAAAAAATGCTTTCTCATGCAGTTTGTTTTAGACAAAGTGTAAAATATTTTCAAAGTCAGCTGGTCTTCGACAGGTCTGCTCAAATCAGGCTTTAAGATTATTGCACTGCTTTGGTTGGGTCTGTGCAGTAAATTTTGTGGGTTGGGCTAGCAATTAATTTTCTGGCCCAGAATGTTTCAAGGTAATTTTTTTTCCCCAATTTTGCATTTTTATGGAAGCAGAACAAACTTTTAATATTGTATTTCAATAAAGTATAGTCTCCCCAAACATAGAACTAAAACAGGTTTCCTAGATAAAATCAGTGATCAATCAGCTGAGACAAAAGAGAATGTATGTTTCTAAATTATAAAGAAATCCAATTCGATCATACACAGTAAACGCTTCTACACCGGGTTACAATGTATTAAGATTTAGATCATGTGCCTCCTATTTGTCAGGTGGGTGATATATTTTCTTCTGAAGTCTACACTTCACTATGACAGAACAAACAACAGCAGTGAAGTAGAGTTTACGTGGATTACTCATGCTTCCTTCTTGCGATAACTTTAACTTTTAGTTAAACTAGTACTGTAGGCTGTTTCATAAAGGATTATAAAGATAGGTAAGCTATGTTTTTTATCAGTAGTGTTAAATCGCCAGATTACTAGCATATATCAGGAAATATCTGGAAGTTAGGTGCTACGGTACTGGTGGTGTTGTATCTACTGGAATTGGTATGATACTGGGTACTTATTGTATGATACTGGGTACTCAGTGGACTCCCCAGTACATTGTAGGTCATGTTGACAGTCAGGAGAGATAGTCTATGGCTTCAGTTCTGAGTTGGGATGATGCCTACATGCTGTTTGTTCCAATACCAGTAAAGACCTGGCATTTGTGTGTGCTTTGCTGACAGAAACAAGGTCTTTATAGTGTATTTGTATCCAGCCTGCTCCCCTCCCCTCCCCAAGATCCCGGTTACTGAAACTTATTACTTTTCATGCCAGCCAACTTGACGGCTCCATTTTTTAAAAATGTATAACTCGTGAGTTGTTTGGCAATAATAGTGAATAAGTTGCTGAAAGTATTTATGACCCTGTCCTTAAGGAACCCCCCCCCCCCCACACACACACACACAATCGACAGACAGCATGTGGTTGAATGATGTTCGTTCAATTGCTTGTATGAGAGTTTCTGAAGTACCTCTGCATGGAGCAGTCAGTATTGCAAAGTGGCCGAATCCATGTTCATGAATTTGTTAATTAGCTGGACACGCCCCTGTCTTTTAAACCAGTGTTTCTTAATTTAGTCCTCAGGGACCCACAGCTGATCCATTTTTTTGCTCCCTCTCAGCTCCCTGCAAGACAGTCCACGTCTTTGCTCCCTGCCAGACAGTCCTACTGGAAGCTGGGAGGGAACAAAAACATGGGCTGTCTGCATGTCCCCGAGGACCGGACTGGGAAGCGCTGTATTAAACAAAATCCTTTTTTGACCCACCTATATAATTTTCAATAATTTTATAATGCAATTATACCCCAAGTATATTACATTATATCGAAGCACTGCTTTTTTTTTTGGGAACTGAATGAAAATAGTTAAATATTTTCTCCTTGAAAATATTTTTCCTAAACTCTCATAAAAATCACTCCTTTTTATTGTGTAACCTGCAGTTCTTCCAAAGGAATCAGCTCGTTTGCCAGTACAAAACATAATATTATATACTATCATGACATTATAACATAATAAAATCTTATCTTCTCTGGCTTACTCCTTAATGTTACTCATTTCCAGTTATGTCTCTGTAATGGTTTGTTGCCTGCCAGGTACTGACGCCCATTCAGAAGTGCTCTCCCATTACACCATCCTATTACTCCACCCACTTCTATTGATGCGAATCACATTGGTGGCATGCAAGGGACCTAAGTAGTGATTGGTGGATTTCAGCACTGACTTCTGGCAACTAGTAATATGCAGGTGTCAGACAGGTCAACCAAACTGTTATTTTAATGTATATAATTCTTCAGCAGAATGATGGCAAATTTATCTATTTGGGCCTAGGGGGTTCATGTTACAGTCTGTGAGTGATTAAGTCCCGATTTTAACCATGTTTTGGACTCTTGGGCAAATTCTGTGTCAATTACCTGACAAAGACACTCTGGAGGGTATTTTTCAGCTTTGTTTTCAGTTTTAGCCCCTGGTACAATGTGTAACGGAAAGTCACTACGAACAAAAACACATTGTACATGCCGCACCTTACTTTTGATTGTATGCTAACCAAGCACATTTGTACCTTTGCGCAGCAAAGCGATTTTTATTTCACTTGGTAGTTGGCCTGAAATGAATCTTGCGTATTTGTCTTAGTTGAATAGATTTGTGTCTGTTTGTGTACTTTATTTCCTATTTTTCCTGCCAAATTACAAACTTCGACTTTTTTGCAACAAAATGGTGTTTTGGACAAGAACCTGTCGCAGTCTTAAACTGATAAACACAAGCAAAAAAATATTTTTTGAAGTACCCAAGACAAATCTCTAGTACAACTGCTCGATCGTGCCAAAAATCATAATTGTGACCATTTTGGTCGATACCGAGATCACTGTTGTTTAACACGACAACTGATTGCCTTTGGAAATGTCATGCAAACTTAAAAAAAACTTTAAAAACTTAAAAAAAACAAAACAAATGAAAAGAGGTTAGAAAGGGTTGCGCTTGAATGTATATAATGACGAAACTGGGGTGCTACTGCAGAGCAAAATGTGGCACAATAAAACAACTGAGATGAAAATGATTGTTTTGATAATTGTTGAAATTAAAATTCAATATTTTGTCCAGCCATGACCTTTAGTGTTCACCATAGTGCAACGAGCCGAAAGCGAGGATCACCGCTGGAGATTTCGTTGAGGGGGCTGTTGGCACGACCTGGTCCAGGCGTTTATAGAAGGCAGAATGGGTCCATTCAGCCACAAATTTGTTGTTGCGCGTGGAGAAAGACCGGAGCTGTCAGGGCGCTTGTGGGAGGCCTGACCCAGAAGCAGTTCACCCTTGGCAGGATGTTTGTGTCTTGTGATTGTCTCAAGACTGTTTTGCAGTGGGGTCATATGCAGGGGAACTGAATCTCTGGTCATATGGCCTCACATTTCCTGGCCTAGTGAAGGAAAAACACTTTCATTGACTGTATCACAAAAAAAAACACTTAAAACGTAGAAACTATGTGACTACCAATTAGCTTATAACATAAACATAATATTTCTTGTGTTGCAACTTGAGCATACAGATACGTATTAGGGGCATACCTTTTCTGTTCCACTGCATAAATGGTGATAATAGTAATGATAATAATAATATGTCTATGTTCCACACTCCACTGGAAGCGTTAGTTTCAGCCTCGCCCTGCCTAAGAGGGTGGGTTGACATCATTCAACAACACGATAGCGGACATGTGATACCCGGCCGCAGCGGGACCCGCGCCGAGGCCCGACAACGCAAATCAGGCCATGGGTCACATTCTCGGAGTTGATGTCATTCGCTTTGCGTTGCCATCTGCTCACGTGTCCTAGGTAAAAACGGAGGAGTGATGTCCGTCGCACTTTATAAGTCAAAGGAATATTTATATACAGGGCAAGAAAGAAAATCCCTGTCTGTGATCTGCACATGTTACTCTGTCAACTTTAAATATGATATCTTTATCCTAGTTTTATCGTAGTGTACTGTGATATATATATATATATATTTTTTTTTAGCCTGCTATCAGTGAGACCATGATGGAATGTCGTATTATAGAAACCTGGTTTATATAAAAACAGCAATATGGCAATATCTCTGTTTACTTAATACTGGTGTTCATACCAGCCTGTTTTTTTCCCTTGCTGGCCCTGTTTGCAGGCTGTAAATGCTGCACAAAGACTGGCATTATATTAAATGTAATGTTTTCGGAGGGAAGCTAGCTAAAGGCAGTATGCTTCCTGTACTTGGATGATTTATTTTGTCACGGCATATACATGCTGACTTAGCATGTCATTACATACAGAAAGCAAAACAATTTAACCTTTTAAAAAGGGTTCTTAGTTTAGTAAATGAGTACTGTTATTTTTCCACATCTAAATTGCATGTTTTTGGTGAATTAAACACAGTTTATTTTTGTAAAAGCTAAGGCGGAATACATTTTATTTTTATTAAAAATGTATTCGCTATTTAATGTTGGTTTTTATACAATTAACAATGCTTATAATTATATCCTGACCTTTTTTTGTATAGTTTTTAATTGTTCTCTTTTGTTCTTTAATTTAATCTGTTTTTTTTTTTAAGTAACTTTAAAAAGCAGAGCTGAATTTGAGACGGTGTCGATGACGATGTTTTTATTTTGAAATCACCCATCAGATCATTCCGGTAGGTTTGCCATTGACCTGCTCCCCACATTTCTTGAGCTTCACATATCACTGTGTGGTTTTGCTTCCTTAAACGCGCTCCCCACAGCCACACACACACACACACACACAGCCGCTCTTTCTGCCTGTGACCCTGGGTCATGGTGTAGTAACTCGCAGGCCGGTCTTGCTGGGCCTTCTCGCATTCCAGTCGTTTCAGTCAGGGGCAGTCTCTCTCGTTAGAGGCGCGGGGGGGGGCGGGGGGGTTCTGCAGGCAGGAATTATACGCTGCTTCCTTGCCTGGTGTGTCTTTTTTTTTTTTTTTTTTTTCCCCCCCCCCTTTCAGAGCTGCGAGTCTTTGAACTGCGAGGAAACACTGAGAAACTTGAATGCGCTCCTTCAAACGTCCTGGTGGCACCACAAGCTTGCTGTTCCATTAGCTTGCTGTTTCATTAGCTTGCTCTTTTTTTCTTTCTTTTTTAGCTAGTTTTTTTGTTTTGCTTTCCTCTCCGCCGTCCTAAGAGGACTTGTCTTTTTGTGGCTCTTGCGTCGCACTGTACGGGATTAGCAGTTCTGATTGGAGAGGTGGAGACAGCGGCGGCGGTCGCAGCCGAGCCGTTCGGCACAAAGCAGAAAACCGGCGCTCAGCCTTGACAGGCTGTTAAAAACCACCGTCTCTGGAGAGGGGTGGGGGCTGGAGGAGGGGGGAGGCTCAAATTATCAGCTCCAAGTTTCCGTCTGGTCCGGTATGGGAGCTCTCCCGCAAGAAACTCCCAGCAGAGTGGATCAGCGGAGAGGAAATGGGGACCGGCGTCCACGCAAGTCGCTCCAGCAGGGCTCTTTGTGGTGAGTGCTCTCGCTCGATCTCCCCCACAAGGCGACCGCTGCTCGTTCCCTGTGAAAGTCGCACGTGGAGCTCCAGGAAGGGTAGGTGGCTCCCCGGATCCGCACGCCCTGCTCCCGGTCTCTCCGTGACCGGTCCTCTCTGCCCACACCTCTCCTCTTGGGAGGTCGCTGATTTTGGGAGTGGGGGTGGGGGTGGGGGGGCGCTTGCGATCCATTTTCCCCCCGGCCCCCTTTTCCCAACTGCTATGGGCAGCCGGTGTCTTATCTTTTTAAGTGAGGTGGTGGAGCGGTGTGAATAGAGGGCTTTGTGCTTGAATTCCAGGCAAAATGGAGGGTCGTACCCCAAGGGGCTAAATGTATGTGCGTGTATGTGTGTATGTGTGTATGTGTGTGTCTCTGTCTGTCTGTCCACAAATCAGGCATAGAGATGCAGTTGTTGAGAGGTACCAAGAACCTGGAAAACTGCTTCTGCTGCCTGCTGCTTTTGTGATGGCTGACTGCGTAAAACTCTGTGTGATATTTTCATGGGGCAGGGGACAGACACACTGACAAGTTCTTTCTAGGATTTCCGTTAACACCTGCAAAGGCGGCGTGGAACGACACGGCCCAATCATGAATTTAGGGGTGCTTTAAAAAAAGTTGGGGGGGGGGGGGGGGAGCTTTTGGGGGGGAACTTGGTTTGGTTGTGGGGGTTTGCATGATGTGGGGGAGGTAAAAAAAATTCTGAACAGTATAAAAGGAAAATAGTAACAGAATACTTAAAG
>JAABNY020000035.1:11291458-11319644 GCA_015164015.2 Brevimyrus niger
GGGAGGCCCACCGCGCCCCCCCCCCCCCGAGAACTTAATTCAGGATGTCGAACTGCTATGATTTTATGTAAAATGCAGCAACGTCCAAATTGCTATTCTTGTTATCAAATTGATATTCTCCGTGGTGCTCATATTGATATTAGAAGAGATCGGAGAGTGGACAGCTACTTTTGTTGGTATTAATTACAATTAAAATGAAGAGTGTTAATGAATCGACATACTTTATCCGGACTGAAAAGCCGTCGTCAGGATAATGTGTGAAGCTTAAAACGATGACACCATTAAACAGTTTAGCAATTTTGAAGAGAATGTCTTCCTCACCCCTGAGTTTGTGATGGCAAACTTTTTAGAAAGATTTATATTATTAGTATTTTTGATGTTTTGAGGGGATGAATAGCTTGCCATTAGCTCTAAGGGTAACTTCATGTACTTGCTTTTAGCTAGTGTCACACAATTGAATAAATGCATTGTTCTCAATTTTTTGTAACAATCTGCATGATAGGGATCTTTTTTCTGTTCCCAAAGGACTTATCAAAATTTGATTATCCCATCTTAATATTATTACTGCTTTTTATATGTTCCTTATAAGTATCTTGTTAATTTTTTAGAAGCTGCCTTTTAATTCTTGTTGTTCCTAACCACAAAAACTCGGTACAAAATAACTGCAGTTGCGATACATCTGTTTAACTTACAAAACATGGACATTTTAGACCAACTGGCTTGCATTTACTAACAGTTTAATATTTTAAGTTAATACTTATATTTCATGTGTGATTCAGGTGTGAAGGTTCAGAGATAAAAAAATAAATAGATGGATTTTATTTGTATGTTTTGCATGTAATTATTTTGTGCTTTATAATGCATTTTATGGTTGACTTTTTATTCATAGATGTAAATTGGCATTTGAAGTAGTTTGTACATGTAAATGAAGCCTATTGTGTGAATATTTCGGTTGTTGCATTAGAGTCATTTTATACCCCAGCAAAATTCAAAAACACTCTCGCCAATTCATGTCACCTTTTCGAAGCCACCCGGGCATCCGTCTCCAGCACAATAGAAACATTCCCCATTGTTTCATTTGTTTCATTTTAAATAAATGCACGCTAGCCATAAATACTTTGGCATTGCCAGCTCACAGAATCCGCGTAGACGCTAGACGCTCCTCGCAGCTGCCACACATGGCGGCTGTACTGCGGACCGCTCGCTTAAGCCAAGGCCAGCGCTGGAGACTTTCACCGGTGTAGGAAGGAACAATTCACAGGGCAGGCTTAGACATTGAGCTTGCATGGACCCCGACTCCATTTTCAGCTTTTGTTCCTGCCCGGGTGGCACTTGGCATGTGGCGACTTTGACTTCATGCCGGGCCTGTCTTCTCCAATCAGAAAGGCCCCCCTTCTCATATTCATGATGTAGTCCGAACCCGTAGCCCGTCACACTTTCTGCCTCCACGGTTCGCTTCACAAGTCGAAAGGGGATTTCGGAATCAGAAATAATGTGCGAAAAATTTCTTCACAGCGTACCTTTCTTTACAATGGCATTCATTTCATGATGAAATTACATAAACTGCTTGCCCATTATAACTAATCGGCACCTCCTGGCGTAGTCTGTCCAATGGCTGTCAAAAGAAGAAATATTAAATGTGTTTTAAAGCTTAATAATTTCAATTAATAATATATAGGCAAACATTTATTTTATTTGTAATGAACTAAAATTTTTATTGTAGTTTTTATTTCACTTTCTGTATCCTGATATATTTTTCAATTAACTAAGTCAAAAATGTTTTTCATTTTAAGAATTAATTCAGTAACTAAACATCATTGGGTTTTGCTCTGATTTAAGAACATTTACTTGAATAATTTCCCCTTACATGTAACATAAACTGGCTAGTATTGCTTATTTTCCTAAGGGTCAACCAGTCTGTATTATTTGAAAGAATCTTCTAAACCACAGATATTTCAGATTATTATTAATTGTTATTCTGGATAAATGTTCTAATAGTTAACTTGAAATTCTTACATTGTTTATTTTTCAATATTATGTTTAAAATAAATATATATTTAGCCATTTATAGATTTGGAATTCCATTTAGAACCTTAAAACAAAATGTTACATTTTTAAAGATAGCTGTAGATATTGCATGATATTTTAATAAGAACTAAAAGCAGTGAAATTTGTTTTTTTTAACAAGTAATATTTATTGGAAATAAACATGCATTTTAGGATTAAATATTTTCATATTGTGTGTGCTTATTGTTTTAATTCTGTGTGTGTGTGTTTCATATGATGTTTCCATTGTAAAGTTCTCTGGTAACACACACATCTGATCATAGGTGTAGGAATATGAACCATACTTAAACACTTTTTACTTCATTTTTATTGTGTAATTTTTGCTATAGGGTATAAAATATCAGCTTGCACTGGACATTGGGTACTACTCAAGACACAAAGGGAATTCATTAAGCTTCTTGTGACCATTGGCTTTGAAATACTTGCTTCTGATCAACAAATATATAAAACAAGGCAGTAGTTGTCACTATTTTTTATTAAGTCATTTGCTTTTTGAAAAACCATTTTCTTCATTTTCTTTTGTCCTTGTAAATGTATGAAGTTTGTTTGGTTTAGCTGTGAGTAGTGATTTGTAAAAGTAAAATGTACAGTTATTCATGCATCGTATTTTGTGGGGTTTCTTGATAAAGCTCTTTTTTTTCTTAAGTTTTAACTAAAAACTAAGATTCTTGGAAGTTCACTGGTGAGCAATTCTGTCGCGTCGCGTATCTGAGCAGTACAATGTTTCTCTTGATCGTGTGAACAACAACTTGGTCTTTTCACTCCACTGGTTCTTTTCGTCCATTGCCTTTGAATTTGTTTGATTTTTTTTCTTTCTTTTTTCCTTCTTGTTTTGTCCTCCCTCCCTCCTTTTGGACAGAACCATAGCAACGGGGCTTGAGTGGGGTATGTTAACCCTCTGGTACTTTTAATTTCCCTCCAGAATGAAAAAAAAATCAGGTATTTCATTGCAAGCATAAAAACCCAGATGTAAGGATTGCAGTTAGGAATATATGATTATGCAGTCAGTTTACTTTATTTTCATTCACTCAAAATTCTTCTGCATTACTACTTTATTCCTACTTTATTATATAGTTTTTTTTTATTTTAAAAATTAAGTAGATTTTGTAAATTGTTAGCTAACTCTTTGGTAATTATTTTACAGTTTAATTACTGGAGATTTTGTTTCTGTTCAAAGTTATGACCTTATTAATGACTTTTTCAACAATCTGTAAATATAAAATTTAAAGCCATATAATACTTGAAACACAACTTTTTGAATAGCTGAATAATATTTTCTGTCTGACAGGTGTCAACATCTAACGGTAAACATTTGAATCTTCTGCAGTCATCGTACTCCTTGCCAACAGATATGTCTGCTGTTAATTACAGCACTGCTGAAATCAGTATTTATTTATGCTAATGGTATATGAAAATTAAGACACTAATATAGGAAGCAGCATAGCTTTTAATATTGTTTACATGCAATGTCACTAATATGTTTTATTGACATATCTTTTATTTTAATCTTTCATGGAAAACAGTAAAATTCATTTAAAAATTATTCAAAAATATATTTGCATAACAATATAACTATTATACTCTCTTTTTTCCCCCAGAAAACTTGCATGCAATTGAATTATTTACAATTTACAAAAGACTCACCTTTAGTTTTAGTTTCAAAGATTTAATGCTTTGCTTTTTTGATCTCAAAAATTCCTAAAAACAAAAATGTGAAGTTGTGAAAAGTGAATATAAATTTCAAATTAAAATTAAACAAAAGAAAAGAAAACTTATATACATCTGATTCATCAGTGCTAAAAAAATATTTACATTTTTACCTGAAAATGTATAATTTAATGCATTGAAATACTAAACTAAAATTTATTGTACTTTTTCGTTTTTTTATTTCTGTAATTCCATATTTCATTTGTTTAAGGTTATATCGACAATTAAACAATATCTTTGAAATCACTTCCATCGGAAATCAGGCATATCTTCTGTAAATCAAAAATTGCAAGATTCCATATTTCAAGTAGAAATTAATGATAAATGGGCACTTTTAAAATGCATAGTGCACATGTGCTCCCAAGCTCAAATTAAAGTTAGACATAGTTATCAATTGAGAAGATGATGAAAAATGCCAAAAGACAAAAAAAAAAAAAGTAGACGTGCAAGAGGGAGAGGGGGAAAGAGAGAGAGAGAGACATTTGCCTCACAACACAGGTTTGAACAGAAAAATGCTTGCTAAGCTATCTGGTTCACACATGCACCGACAGAAGGTTCGATATTCATTCGATCGATGAGTAAAAAGGCACAATGGTAAAATCGGACGGGCTTCTTTTCAAATACAGATCTCCGGTGTCCCCCGCAGTCTGCAGTCTCGCGGCTGGTGGCGTGGTGCTCAGGGAGCAAGGGTTACCTTAAGCCTGATCCCCGGACCATGCAAACGAGTCTAGACCAGTGACCTGCCGGATCACTCCCTTTGAAGGCGAGGCAAGTTCGGTCACGACGAAGACAGATCGAGGCGTACCCTCGTCACAATGGGGAGCAGCCTATGACTGCTGGGAGGTAAGGAGGCCAGCGAGACCAGGCATCTGCTTCTATGGTTACGGGCCGAGCATGAAGACCTTGCTATTCAGGAGGATCCGTTCTCAGGCTCTGGTCCGAGCAGTGTCATGCATCTTGAGCGGAGGCAGCCCGAGACGATATCCACATTGGCGGACCGGTCCTTTCAGAGTGAAACGAAACGTTAGCAGATGGCTGTTTGCGGGAGGGAGAAGAGAAAGGCGGGGAGAGAGGGGAAGGGTTGGCGTCACATGATGCTTGGGAAGCCTAGGTCTGTTATTTCAGAATAAGTTTTTTTTTTTTTTTTTTTCGCTGTGTGATCATTGTGCTTATTTTATTTTTTTGTAGATGTCCGTCGCGCTTCCCCCCCCCAAGAAACGTGCTCTCTAAAAGGTTGTATTCTGCCAGGACAAGGGTCAAGGTTTATGTGATGGGGCCAAAGACCCTATTGTTAAAATTTGCCTGTTAGATTGTCTTTTCAATTAGGATTCTGCCTCGCTTCCAGCTCTGTAATCTTATTGTAACTCCAACAGAGCACGAGAGTGATGCATTTGCAGCGCCCAGAACATCTTTCTGTCTGTTTTCTTTTTCTTTTATTATTCTTCCACTAAAAGCATACATTTCTAACAAGGCATTAAAATGGATAGGAAATCTCTGAAAAGATTTAATGTTTTGCTTTTTTGATCTCAAAAATGAGCTCTCTTTTCACCTTTAGTATGGTAAAGGGAACATTTTCTCATACAGCCATCTAATGTCCTGCTACTCTTTCCCCTGAATTTTAGTCTTACATTGTTTTACTTCCCTAATGCTTTTCATTTCTTTATTCTGATAAAACATTATGTATGGGTTAGTTTTCTTTTAGGCTATTATCAGGCTAGAAAGTAAAATGTCGTTCTCACCACAGGATCTCTTAAAAGTGTGACAAAATAGATAGAATTTTATCCATATTAAAAGAAATCTGAACCTGTTTTATAGTCTCAGTAAGGTAATTATAAGGAATTATTGTATTATGAGGTATATGATCTTGCCTTTCATATGCAGCTTGTTTTTAATTTCTGAAAATCCTGAATCATCACGGCGATCAGCCCTGTCATTTCGACACGTGTATGTTGCCATCCTGAAAAAAAAAAGAGATGCGTTTTGAAATACTGAAAGGCAGTGTTTGTTATCGTCGAGGTGGGCGTTCTGTTTTAGTAAAGGGTTTTTTTTTTTTTTTTTGTTTTGGAATGTTGAGTTTGTCTCTGAGACTGAAAGGGTCCCTCCCTGACTCACAATAAGCTCACAGATGGCCGCCTTATAGGCCAGAGGAAGGAGCAGCATATTTGCACTGGGATCGTGGGAAAGGCTTTGGCTGAGTACACCTGCTGAAAGGCCAAGGCTGGATTAATACAAATAAAAACATTAAAGCTAAAATAATGCTGGGGGGGAGGGGGGTTCTAGGGGGCTGCAAATGCAAAGCTTAATATTCACAGCCAGTGGATATCCAGGACTAAAAAAAAAAGGTGGTAATACAATGTGTTAAGAGTTTCTCTTGTAAATAGGAATAGCTGGATCTGTAAATCTCGTGGCCAGTATATAAGAACAAAGCATAAAAACAATATATAATGAGGTCATATTACAGGCGCGTCTGTGTGTGTAAACAAGCGCTCATAAACGTGTATTGTGTCTCTATACCATAGTAGTGGTCGCATACTTGTGATGTGCTTAACGATAGTTTTATATATAGTGAGGGATTTCTGTCCAGTATCTGATTCCATTTCCAGTGTAGTGATCCACAGCACTTGAGAATCTGATGCTCCACATCAGAGATGCCTTTTTAAATAATCTTATTTATTTTGTTGTCTGTCTGTTTCTTCATTCGTTAATTAATTCCTTTATTATTCGTTACCCATATATTACAAATGCCTTGCAGAGGGAGGCCCCGTGAAGTACCATGTGTATTTTGGGTTGTAATTAATTAGTCTTTTCCTGAGTGTTGATTTTTGGTGCTGTTCCCTGTTTGTTGTGTGCATGTAGAAGGGGCAGAATGCAGATCAAATAGGCCAGTTTCATTTCTCTCAATCATAGTTCCTGTTTTAAATATGCAGCCTGTAATTGATAGTGATATGCAGATTTTAGGATCTCTGATGCAAAATAAACCTAGTTAAGAAGGAAACTACAGGCCGTTGTCAGTAAAATAAGGCTCTTCTTTTTACCTCGCTGATAAAAATGCATGTTCATTATATACGTTTAATGCATTTTCAGGAATTAAAATGGAAGATTTTTTTGTGTATTTGAAGGCTTCTCCACATAATTAATTACATTTATTGCAAAGGGATTTCTTTATCCCGTTTAATCCTTTATGGACATTTTTCACACCCTTATTTAGCAGCATTTGTCACATTCCGTAATTCGTGGTCTTTTACTTGCCAACTAGCTTTTAAATACATTAGTTCCAGTGGGCGGTAGACCCTGAATGTAGCAGTTGTATGTAAAGGCGATGAAACCTGTTTCAGACTAAGGCGTAAGCATATTCTTGTAGCTGTCTCCTTTTCCCCTCTCCCCCACGGAGTTATGGGAGGGAAATCCTCAAACTTTGGACTATAGCCAAAAAGGATTAAGCAAAGACGGCTCTCCATCGGAGTGGGGGGAAGAGTGGCTCGGCAAAAATCACGTGTAGTCGCGTATAAGCTGGGGAACGAATGAAAAGACCGGAATCAGTAAGGTGCGAAACGTTCCAGTGCTCTCCTTTTAAAAAATGCACCTGTTTTAGATTTACCCAACACAGGAGCTGCCAGACGTACTTGACCCGGATCAAGAGTAGAGAAATAAGCCTACTTACATAATAGACATCTTTCTTTATCTTATTTTTGAAAAAATCTTCGAGTTTAATTACAACTGTTATGACTTATAGATCTCAGAATTTACGATAAATCCACTTTTTATATTGACTTTCCTCGACTTATGTCGGTCCCTAGGTACGCGAACTTGTGTGCAGTCGCCGACGGTCATACAATCCGTATTTACAGACACCTTTAATAGACAATTAATGTGCAGCAGATGGAATACTGCTTTATTTTATTCCTTCGGCGTGGCCAAATAAAGACCTAAACAAAACCGAGTTGATTGTATAATCTGAATAGAAAAATAGTTGCCACATTTTTACATGTGGGGAAGGGGGAACTACACTGCACGGAGGTGCGACTTCATAAAGGCAGTCAGTAAAGCCTCACCGCGGCCGGCAGACGCGCATTAACGGAACGCGACCGGCCGCTTTTAAACTTCGGGTTTCTCCATCTCCCGCAGTTAAAGGGATTTGCGAAGTATGAAAAAGCCTCTTTCTGCCCCGTTACCAGGTCCACTCCACCTGCACAAGAATAACATCACAGGCATAGTCAGACTGGGAAATCTTTATGTTAAAGCATAGCTTTGCGTAAAAATGTCAACGACTATGCAATCTGCCAGGCGGAAATTGATGATAATTGAATCTCTTGAATTAAGGGATACTGTTAGATAAGATAATATTTTAATAATATAGGGTTTGTTTGGTTGCGAGGGTTTCTTTGGGGTGTACGGAAATTGCGTATCATGTAGGCTACCTGATAAAGCCGGACACAGAGCGTTTCCCAACAATATCTTCAGACGGATTTGAAACCGGTAGAGTAGCGATTCTTTCATTATTGCCTGGGTTACAGACAGGGTTTGTCTGGGCTGCAGTCCAAGCAGACAACGCACAATGAATAATTAAAAATAAAAGATTATATGATTAATTCCTGTTGTTAAACGGAATGCTTAAACAAACAAACTAACCATATTTTATCCTATGTCATCTTATATCTATTAGAGGCAATTTTGTGGAAATTTGGCATAGATTAAATTACATTAAAGCTTACATAAAACTTTTATTTTACATAATGGCAAGGGGGGGGGTGGTTGGGAGCTTTGATTGTTCGTGAATAGCCGTTTTTAGGCAGGAAACGAGCTGTTTTGAATGTAGCCATAGACCCGGTGACCCCATTGCCTCATTCTCCATGGTTGCTGTTGAAGGAGGTAAGGAAACTGACCCCAGCATAGATACTGCTTGGCAGTCGCTCTGACCGAGGAGACGTGAAAGAGCTCCCTCCCCCTCTCTGCGTGGCGGGGTAGGGTCTGCTCGGCTGGGAATGTCTTCTGTGTGCATGTGTGTTGCTTGTCTGGCCACGTCACAGTAGCGGAAGTATTATCCCGACTGAATTGGGCTCACCTATGCAGTTGGGACTGTTCAAATGCCCCATTATCTTAATCTCTGATTTTTTTTTATGCAAACAAGGGGGGGATTCAGGACAGGTTAACCCGCGGCAAAGGACGTGCGTTCCTTTACGTAACCGCATGCGGGATAGTTGCCTGTTTTTGGCTTTGCTGATTCCTTCAGCTATTGTCAGCTATTTTTATGACATAAGCGCCACCCCTCCCCAGACTTTCATTACAGTCTCTCTGGTCATTAATCATCAGAGATGCTGCTCTGATAATTGCGATATTGGTCCTTGTTTATCTGCAGACTGCAATAAGACGATCTCCATAAACCGTAGAGGCTGAGATGGAGTTTGCATCGTAACTTGAAGCATAGCTTTCGTTGACGTTATATGATACCAGAGGGCTGAAAAACACCCCGATGATTTATTGGTAAACAGTTTAAATGTGAAATATCATGTTTTGTACTTGGTTTATGGAAATGTGATGTCTCTCTGTTGCCAGAATGTTGCACTTTTCATCATTGAAATTTTTCTTGAGGTCGTTTCTTTTTTGGAAGATGAGTAGCTCTTGCTACTGTAGTACTCACACATACTCCTATACTCACACTTGTATGGCACTTAGGACAAAACCGTCTGCTAAACGACACGAAGGTAAATGTATATAATCATGTTCAAGAGTACGACAGTGGTTTTCCTGCTGGAATTGCCTCCCCATCACCAAAACCCAGTCAAGTCTTGGGGGGCTTCACTGCCTGCTGGTCTCGTAGCTTTGATGCATGTATTGTTTGCATGTTTGTTTAAGATAAGTGACGTTGAGGCTGGGAATCCACGAATCCCCTGAGGAAACGGGGAAGAGGAATGACTTGGTGGTTGGTGAATGGGGGGGGGGGGGTTGCCACTGATAGCTAACCCCTTTTAAAGCCATTGTTCCAAACAAAGGGCAGTCACAACACCCCCCGGGTGTAAGTGACACTCTGCTCAGTGGCCTCTTATGTGGGATTTAACGGGTTAATGGTCAACAATGGGAGCGAGGAGCATGCAGCACAGTGGGAGGGCTGTATGGCCGAGCCGGGCGGCCATAATCTCAACTGTCCTAGTTCCTGTTCGCTTTTATTATAATCTGCATCTCTGGCCTGTGGCACAGTCCCACATACCCTGACAAGGAGTGATGCCTTTAAAGAGAAACGCTTGTCATTGTTCCAGAGCCGGAAGTTGACCTGGTTAGTCAGGTGGTTGCCACGCCTGCCGTGTTGGCGTCGCCTTCCGACTTAAAGATGGAAGTCAGATGTTTGCCTCTCAGTTCAGCAGCCGCTTCTTTTGAGCCCGAGCAGCAGGAAAGGCAGGGGGTAATTAACACTGAAACTTAACCAGAACATTACATTGTCTGCCCAGCACCAGCACTGGGCTCGCTGAAATATGATACACGATTCATCTCGATGCAAGGAAGGCAGTGATAATTGTTCTCATTTGTTAAGTATCTTTGCTTGCTTTTACTGGGGTTTTTCTTTTTTGTCACATGGTAGCGCATGTTGAAAATGATATAATAATGCTTCTTGTACAACAGTATTCACGGTGTTCAATCTACTTTTAGATCTCTTTTTTTATATATATACTACCCAGCAACACCAGTGTTCGGTGTCATAAACACAGAGTTATTGCTGGCTTTTATCAGGGAACAAAGGTGTCCAAATGTACAGAACAAATAATTTTAAAGATCTTCTGCATTTCTCAAAGAGGTAGGTACAAGATCGTATTCAGTGGGCAGTATATCTGCTTGACTTTGGGCTGAGAAGAACTTCCGTAACGTTTCCAGCAGACGTGGATTGCACCATTTGCACACTTGAATGCATTTTATACATATATTTAGCTTCGGTGAACATCCTTCTGTAACTGCCATATGTTGGAAACATTTCAAGATCTTTTTGTCTTTCTGAGGTTTTACGTAGGTGTCCATACGTCCTTTTTGCTCTTGCTCCTAGGTATCTTCTCTGTGCATGTATAAAGGGCCAGTATGAAGCAAACGGTCTTAATTCATGTCAAGTCAAATGAGGCTTTTATGGTCATACCATCTATGCAGAGCTATACACGTAATGTTCCCAAAGGTCTACGTTACAGCATACAGGAAAAAAAGGTTTTATGTGATAGGGGGTGCACATGGTATAAATCAAAAGACGAGTCTCGTTAAGTCTCGTTTCCGAGACATGCAGCTTTGATTACCTCCCCATGTGGACGTGGGCAGTTGCGTCACGTGGTTGACCCGGTCTCCCGCGGCTGGCGGATGTGCGACGTAAAAATCAGGTTTACCACAGTGGTGTTTGCCGTGGTGGGGTGCGGTGAGCCGATCACCATGGCGGTTTTCATGGTGAATTAATTTGCTACAGAAGTAGGCCACGGGCCTGCTGCCGCCTCCACCGTCCTCCAGCACCATCAGATGTGGGGAGCCGTGGCTGGGCCGATGATACTGGAAAATCCCAAGTGATGGTCTGGAAACGAAACGGTCTAGTTGTAGCTCGACGACAGCGGGTGAAGCCGGTCGAGACCCGAGGCTCCTCGTCGAATCGCTTCAAGCTTCGTCGATGCTGGATATTTTGCAGGAATCGCTGCCCAGGCAAGGTGTGATGGCTCTGGGACTGGAATTTCCATCCGGCCACTTGAGGCTCAACTGTGTCATCTGCATCTCCAGTGCTAAAATGTCATCACCGCGTCATCGCCGCGTTTTCGTGAGACTCGACCTTCGCGAACTTTTCACAGTCACAGTCCATTCACGCTTGCAGCCTTCCTCCAGTTCGAGGGTCTGTGGCTTGTTACGAGGATAGTACCGAGAATCATTTAAGCCACACTGCGGTTTCTCGTCCAGCTTTCATTGTAGACTGAAATGAAATATCCGTGACTTAACATTTGCATACATGTAACCAAGAGTTATAACACTAGTATAAATTTTATTTTTAGAACAATATGCTTCACGTTTGGAAGAACAACCGCACTGTGGTTATGCTGAATTACAGGCCTTATGGATTTAAAATAAAATATTAAACTGTCCAGTGAGTGCAGTTGTTTAATAACCATATACTTTTTTGCTTACATGTTATTAACATAGTTGAGTCATTATTATCTAATTTGTCCACTTTATTTCAGGGTGAAGACGGAGGCTGTCCCCGTTTAACCCCAGTCGTCACACAGCCATGTTTGGTGAGTGTATATTTGCAATCAATTTTATGTTCCCAGAGTCCTGGATTGCCCCTGTTCCAGAGGTCTGGGCTTGATTGTTGCTAAACCCTTGCAGCATGATCAGAAACACAGCTCATTGTAAGACCCCTTAGTGCCTGCTTTTCCTGGCCACAAAATCTGCTTTTCTCATTTCCTGTGCCATGGTAGACGTTCACATCTGCGTTTCTGTAGACCATTCCCGTGGTTCTCTACCACGCAGCTTGGGCTGTTACAGAAGGTTGTCCAACTAGCCCATCATATTCACATAGCTACATCCTGATTCTTGTCCGTTGACTGTACTCTGGCTGAACTACTTTGTGGTTGGTTTGGAAGGAGCGTGGCGCGGAGGGATACCTGGCGCTATTCGTTCGAGGGCCCCTAAGCCTTAGCACAGCGGGGGAAGAATATCTGTGCCACAAGTGACTTGCTGATTAGTAGTGTGTCTGAGCTGGGTTCTTCAGCTAGGAAGTTGTGTGGCTCAAGGGCAAGCAAGGACAGACTGGAGGGAGCAAGTAGGGCTGAGATTGGGGCAGCATTAAACTTTCTGTTTGTACTCCATAGACCCCAGCGGCGTCTTTGCCAAAAGCGAGTTTGTTATGGAACAGACTTTCAAAAAGAACAAAGCAAGGAAGCCTGTTCAGCATAGCAGGAGATTTACAGTCCAGAAACTGAACACTGTCGCTCTCGCCAAAGTGATAGCAAAATAAGAGTTCAGGCTTTTTCTTTTCCAAAGCAACCACAATAAGTTTGTCCTAAAGTAGAGGATTTCATGATGGGTGAATCTGATCTATGTACTTAACAGAAAGTTAATTAGCATTATAAAGCAACTTGTATATTAACTGCAAAGTAATAAAAACACACATAGATTACTAATTATTTATATTTATTTGTTGCACAATTAAACCATTTGTCACCATGTTTATATTTTAAATCTATTTTTATAGATGATTGCACAGGTGCAATAATGCGAACACTAAATGGCATTTTGACTTTGAGGTGACATTTCTGTGATTCGGAGTGATTCATGCCCAAGTTTGCTGTGTCCTGGGGGGGGCTAGGAAGAAATGGCTCCCAGGCGCTTGGTCCCTGTAACAATAACGCTTTCATCACCATCCATTTTGTTAAAAATCATTATTTGTCAGGCCATGGCTTACAGATAACGGACTTCGGTGGGATGGATGGCGAGAGCGTGGACGTTTTTCAGACATGCCCCCTCGGATGACTTGTCACAGCTTGGGCGGCCGCCATGTCACCAGACTAGTAACCCTGTTAGTGGCATTTAATGCCCTGCTCTATTGTTTATTGACCGATTCCACATTTGCTGGTACCGCTGCCATCTGCTGGGTGAAAACGACTGGACTGGCGATTCCCATCACAGGCAGAGAACCAGAAGTCCTCTCTGATCTGTAGTCCAGCGATACACTTTTCTCCCACAAGGGAATTTTCCTGGAATAATGGATAATATTCAGGTATCTCGTTTACGCGAGGAATTTTTATAGGTGCTATCTTGGAGGGGGTGGGGGGGGGGTGTTTATTGATGTGAAAATGAAGCAGTGTATGTCTGAGAAGATTTGTGGGGGGGGGGTTGGCCTTCTCCATGCATGGCTGGAACAGGTGAAGTTCCACGTTTTGCCGCATTGCCCTGGTGAGGAGCAATATCTCCACGAATACCCCTTTCATGTTGCCTGTCTTCCTAGCTTTCAAATCGGCCCTCATTCGCATGGGCATCCCACCGCGTCCTTGGCCGCCCCTCCACCTGGGAGTGAGAGAGGCCCCGAGTCTCCACCTGAGCCCCAGAACCTTCAGAAAAAAAGAAAAAAAAAAAAACACAGGCGGACACAGAATGGTCTGTGGTCCTGACTTGGCTAGAAGGAATGAACCGTCACCCATTTATCCTAAACCAGGATTCAAAACATTCGGTTTCCAGATAGGAATGTGAGCATCTACAGAATTAGCTACGCAGGGATTCAAAATTTTCAAATATTAAAATTCCCTAACCTTAACCTTTTATATAAGGTAATATTTTATTTAGTATAACAAATACTTTCACAGCTTTTCATTAGCCTTCGATAGAGCGTCTGCCTCAGTAGGAACATTATGCTTTAATTTTTTCAGTGATTTTTGGTGATTTTATATGTTCTTTTGTAGCAGGGCATTTTCAGAGTCTGTTGTATATTGTTGAATTTTTGTGCCGAGAAATGATTTATTGTTCTGCTCCGTGTGGCATGTACCAGGCAGCCGCCATCGTCTCGTGGAAGGCGTAGCCTCAGACGCTGCTGCAAGCCGCTCGAAGCCCCTAAGATCAGCGCCGTCGGTTTTGTTAAAAAAAAAACACACAATTCGTCATAATATGCATTTTAACCACGTCTTTCCGCTGTGCTTTGTTGGTCTTGGCCTGAAATCGTTTAATCCTGAAATATTAGCTTAACCATAATAATACATAGTAATTGTCCTTGCCAGAGCTCTTTCTTTACTGTTTGTGTTTCTCTAAAACCTCCTGAAACAGACGTGCATATTTGAGATGTCATCTATTGCTGCCAGAATGAATTGATCAGTAAATTTAATTTTCGGAGAATAATGGTTTGCAAAATGTAACGTGAGAGTGATTCATGTATATGTACTGGGTAAATTGAAAATTATATATAGCAATATTGTCTGTTTTCCTGTCCTGGAATGGAGTGCATGCTGTTCATTTGTTAAAGGAATTCAAATTCAAAGTAGACGCACACTTAAGATTTTCTGCAGTTCACATTTATTGCTGTACTTGTTGCAACGTATGTGACTGTCAAGATCAAAGGCTGCCGTTCGACAGTAACGTGACATTCTTCAAGCAGTTTAACCACAGTCTTAGTCATAAAGCGAGCTCAGTCATTATATTTAATATGCTCTTAAAATTGTGAAAACAAGCAGACTGGTCTTTCCAGTGTGGTACTCATTTGAATGTCACCCCATGAATTTTACTCCCGGTTTCTCCAAGAAAGCATGACCCGCAAAACTTTATTCCCTCTGTAAGTTTTATTCTTGGTGAAAATCTCAGAAGAAATCATTTATATTTGGATGCCACATTTTGGATTTATTTTGGTTGGTACATGATAGTCACAATCTAGAAACGCATCTATTAAAATAACGACAGGTGAAAATGGTACATAGGACTTACTTTGATGGCTTACAGTGATGTGTAATTGTATATTATGTTTTCTGTATGTAAGGAATATTCTAAAACATTTTTATTGAGTGCTTGTGCCCTGGGTACTTGGGTATTCTGGAATGAGATACATACAGATCAGATTACCAATAGACAAGTTAAAGCATTTATACAAATAAAATATTAATCTGGACTCTCCCTGAAGCCTTTGTTTGTGGTTTTATAGAAATGTGTGTCTTATTTTTCTTCATCTCGCTTTATAATTTACATTTTGCATCCTTTGATGTATTATATTTCATTTTACTTGTTTTGGCTTGATGACCAAACAAACCTGAGATGGAGGACGAGGTTTATTAACTGGTTTTAAATCTTGATTTCTGCACATCTGGGAGACCTGCAGTATGTGTCAAAGTGAAGTACTTTTGATAATTGATTTATAAATAAAAAGCATGTAGGTGTCGTCTCCAGTGTTATTTAACATTTTGTAGAGGTCACTCTTAAAATAACTGCAAAGTGCATTAATACCCCACTCTCTAACATTTTTGCAATGCAAAATGACTTTTCCCGTGAGATACGTTCTCTTACTTCTCAAAATGTTCCGAGTACATTTGTAAATATGCAGCTGGATAGATAATTTATTGCAGCATCTTTCTGAAAGAGTTGATTAATTTAAAATGCAAATGGCAGACGTTTCTTTGTTCCTAGTTAAATGTTAGCAAACTTGGTCTCTTTGGTTGGTTTTGATGCATCATAGATTGACTGGGGAGTTTTGACACAGATTTGTATCTGTATTTAAATCTCAAATAAATATGCATGCTTCCATCGTAATGAGCTATTATGTTTCAGAGGAAAAGTATTGTAAATTACAATCGCTTTGTCACAGTTTAGCTGAACCGCTCGCGAGGAGTGAAAATTGGCATTGTGAATTATCCGCGTGACTCTGTTGTCATGTGAAATGACACCGTATACCACGCCACTTACATGGTGTGGCAGGAAGAGTGTGTATACGTGGAACAGCATACAGGAGAGCTTCCAGATCACACACGGCAGGAATCGTGGAGGGGGGGTGGATAGTGACATGTGATATTCCCAGTAGTGCGGGAGAAGGTACCAGGGGAGGTGTTTGGAAAAGCAGGTGCTGGCTTATCCACGGCAAGACGTGGGTGGAGGGGATTGGAAGGCGTGGGGGGGTGTCTCATGTTTGAAATACTGAAGCACCGGCTTTTGATGTCTGAAGGACATCTTTAGGGGAGGGGAGTAATTTTAGGATTTTTAAACATGACAGCTACTGTTTGCTAGCTGCATATGATTATTCATGTCTCCTAAGAAAGATTAGGGCAAATGTCCCTTTTTTGTCCGTAAGGCTTTATTTTTGACTAATTCAGATAATTTCATGTTGCGCTGTGCATTTCTTATTCATTTCCTGCTGCTCTGGTTGTATGGGCGATTCGAACCAGTAAATGAAGGGAGTAGGCAGTAAACGTGCAGAGCGATTGCATTATAATGGAAACGCTTACTCGCCCCGTCAGCAGAAGCACAAGCCATGATAGATGACGTTAATTACTTGACTTGACTTAGAAAATAAGAGCCGCACCGCAGAATTTAAGGAGTCATCAGTGTTCTGGAGAGATGATAAACAGCATTCTTCCCCACCTTAAAGTTTTTATTTAAGGTCCTTTCATCTTAAGTAAGGGCTTCGGCACCAGGGTTGGCTGGGAAGGTCACACCCGAAATAGAATTTTCGTAGTTATTATTTTTTTTTTTACGTTATTCTTATCTTCTCATATGCAAATCTAAATGCACTGAAGTGCATCTGCAGTGAGGTTAAATCAGCTCATGTATCGCCAACTTGTGCCAATTTAAACATGGGAACTTTGAAAGTAAAATATACTGTTTTGTGCTTTATACTGCTTCACTGTTAAGTTGATTAATCTGACTTGTATACTAGCAGCAATCTGCTACTGGCAACAAGGAAAGCCAGGTCTGATTTACAGATTCTAAGATTTGGTTTTCATATTGTTCTAATTCAGACTGACTTCACATTTATAAAGGTTCTGCAAATGTCTTTTTTTTTTTTCCTTTTCTTCCCAAGAATTCCAGTTCATTTCTGGCTGGTGTACCGACATATCTGAGAAACAGTAATTAAACTGAAATGTCATTTGAATTCATTTTTAAAAAGCCCAACTCAATTAAGAGAATGCTGTCCAAAGCATTATGCAACGCAACAGTTATCGATCTCTGTGGAGTGCTTAATGTTATCATGCACCGGTCATATTTGTTTTTTCAAAATGGGTTATTTGGAATTTGTAATTTATCGCAGTAATTTATTCCAGACGATTGTGTGGTAGTGATGCACTGTGTGGCGTTAATCTGAAGGAGGCGCCCATCTATACGTACGTCTGGCCGTGGTGTTTGTTCTGGGTCATTCCGCTAAAATATGAAACTGTATAAGTGACCAAAATGTTAAGTTCATTCTATAACCAGAAACATGTAAATGTAATTGCATTGACCTTTATTGCAGTGCCTTGCAGAGAATGCCTGGCATTGGGTTTTGCAGTGTCGGTCGGACCACATTATCACGACACACACACAGCTGTGGGGCGGGGCTGCCATTTGGATATAGGCATCAACATGTGTTGCTGTAATCACAAAGGAAAACTGTAATTGCGTGTGATTTGTATTCAGGGTGAAAATAGCTTGGAATAATTATTTGGGGTGGGGGGATGGTTTGGGGTCGTTTTCAGCTTGCTCATGGGTGTAGTATTCCATATGGTAGGCTAGCTTACTCCATGGCGGGGACACTAGGACCATTGACTGATGATATCAACACGTGTAGATGATGGTTTGAATTGAAGCCTCGCCTGATCTGATCCTCAGAAAATCGAAACTTGTTGGTCTGAAATGTTGTGTTTTTTTTTTCTATTGCCAGTATTATTTTCAGTAAAATGTAGTGAGGTCGTTTGGTGTTACCATTAGGAATCGTCTGGGACTGCATGAAGCATGCTGTAAACAAGGCCGTAGAGAACTCGAATATTCAAATGTTTTTACATTTTTACATTTGGGTATAGGCACAAGCGTAGCAAATGCCATTGATCATTAAAGGGGCCTTATGTTTTTCCATTTTTTTCCTTTACTGTGTTTAGTGTGTATATATGGCTTTTTGTGCATGTAAACGGTCTCAAGACCCAAAGAACATGCCAAATTGAGTAACTCTCACCACAGAAAGCACTCTAATGTAATCTATCTGAAACACATCACTGGAATTCCAGCCCTTACTTCTGTGACCTTATAATACAATCCTTATTGGCCATCTACCTGCAAGGATCTTTCTGCAGACTGCAAGACAGGGCAGAATGTGTATGGCGAGCTGACCAATCAGGAAAGCTGGCCTACAAGAGCTCAAGGGGTGGGGCTTAAAGCTGAAACGCCCATAGAGTGATTGGAGATGTACAGTATGAGAAAATAATGTTTTTGGAACCTTGAAGCATGTAAATCTTTTTTAATAGACCCCAAAAACGTAATTATGAAGCGAAAATGAGCATAATAGGCCCCTTCAAAAGCCGCATGCGGTGGTTTTGTTCCATCTAGGAAAAAGTGGTTCAGTATAGTAGTGCAGTGGGTCACACTTAATACTGCTTTTCATAGGTCTTGGGAATGGATTCATGAGCTTTTCTGCAAGCAGAGACTGCAGTGTAGCTGAGGTGGCCTGCATTGGTCCTTGGGTGCTCTAGTGTTAATGTTCAATTACCAACTCTAGCAAGCATTGATTTTTATTTTGAATTCCTCTAAATGTTGGTCAGTCATGTTTAGTTTGAAACTTAAGAATATGGCTGTTCTTTGTACCCAACGTGTCTGTGTGACCAAGCATGGTGTGGCAGAACTGTTGTGAACTGCCAGTCATCCAAATCTTATCCTGAATTAAGAGTTCAGAGTCAACAGTTGTATGGATTTGGAATTAGTTGGTGGCCCAAGTATGGAACTTTTCTTTCTTGTAATGGTCTGTTCAGACCAAGAAAATATCATCTGGGCAGCCCGGGTTTAGACAAGAACAGGATCAGTACCAGCTATTGAGTTTCAGAATGTTGGTTTTTTGTGACTCTTTGGGGGGGGGGGGGGGGGTTATGTGAGGAAGATGATGATGATGATGCGGCTTATGCCGACCCTTTCTGTAATGTAACATTTGATACACAATGGCTACCAAACTTTCACCAATGGTCCTGTAATCTGTTACCCTGTCTCCTGATGTCCCCTGTCCTCTTTTCCCCACCCCCTGCGGGGCCTCTCCTCACCCTCGTCCCTGGTCACCGCCCTCAGAGCCAGCAGCTGCGCCCGCCTGGGCCCTCTAAAATAGTGTCAGTGTTTAGTCTGGCGTGAGCCTGCAGGATTGATTGACAGCTGGGGTCAAACAAAGTCATTCTTTTGGCCCCATTCCCAGCCAGGCTCTGCTAGTGTTTAACTAAGTGGTTCAGGCTAGATCCCCTTCCTGCAGGGGTAGGTGCTGGTCTCCACTGCCCCCTCGCCTATGGCCCCTGCATAACAACCTCTCAAACCGACAAGGAAAGAGAGGAACACAGAGCACAGAAACAAAAGTTGTTTTGTTTTTTTTTTTCGGTTATGAAATATAGAATTTGAACATCCTTGAGCCCCGGAAGTCGATTCACCCTCGTACATGTATAGGGAGCTGCGTAAAACTGGAGAGTTAGCGATGCATCAGTTCAAAGAGGGATTTTCTGTCTGACTGACAGTTTTATCTCTGGAAAAGTGAACCGGAGCCAGGCTATCATGAGCAGAGA
The DNA here is from genome assembly GCA_015164015.2 of Brevimyrus niger. Taxonomy (NCBI): domain Eukaryota; kingdom Metazoa; phylum Chordata; class Actinopteri; order Osteoglossiformes; family Mormyridae; genus Brevimyrus; species Brevimyrus niger. The sequence goes on from JAABNY020000035.1 coordinate 11,311,429, forward strand.
GCGCGCCATTTTGACAGCATCCTCCTCCCTTAGTGCGTGTGATGATTACTGACCACACGACCATTTAATAAAAGAAAAAAAGAAAAGAAATCACATGAGTACTGTATAAGAAGGTAAGGAGATTCTGTAGGGAGGGACACTGCATGATCAATAATCCCACCAATATCCGTTTGAATTCCTAGGTATGGAATGGGTTTTTTTTCACTACAGTCTCTAGATGATTTCACCGTGGTGGATGTGACGGTCTGAGAATACCGGCGAGCGTTCAGGCAGCCGTGGAACGAAGGCAAGCGCTTTCAGGGCCCGTTTCATCGATTTTGCCCGTTGAACTCATCCCTTTGTTGCCGTGATTGCTCAAGGCAATGTTAAATTAGTGGTGAGGCCCCCGCTTGCTTGAAATTGGCCCCGAGCCAAAGACAACTCCTCCCCCCCCCCCGGTGAGCTTTCTGAGAATAAAAAGTGCTTTATCTGTGATTATGCTTCGTTCCCAAGAGCTGCAGTAACTAGTTGTATAGGCTTGTGATGAGGATTAGCGGCCCGTGTAAAAACAACCTTGGACGTTTCACTTTCCCGGTGAAGAATGCAGTTCAGAGATCCTCGATTAGATCACAAAGTGCATTATGAGCCAACGCTATATGTTTTCAAGCGGGAAGAGTGACGAGATTAGGTGTATAAAAGCATACATGACAAAACAGCACCCTGTTGCTCTAGATATAAGCAGTGCTGGAGGGGGGGGCACAGGAACATAAGGGGGGGGGGCTTTTGAACAAACACAGGAAGGATTTTAATGTCATTCTTAAGTTACGTCGACACCGTTGGCCAAAGAAAAGTTCCTGAACTTCTCATAACTATATTGGAACTTTAAACTCATTGTTTTCTTGCTGTAGGGCAATTCATAATGTGACAAATTAATCAGAAACATCTGACCCATATCAGGAACAAATCCTAGTATCCTTAATGCTACCCTGTCCTTAAGTAGTATTTTAAAATAAGAGGGGGGCGGGCACGAGTAATGTGGATTGCCAAATAGTTTTTTCAAATGATCAAGTTATGGTATCATAAGCCACTGAACACATCAAAGCTTTCAGCATTTCATGTAGTTGGTTTGATCTTTTTTTTCTAAGTTTCATCGAATGCATCACGCCTTCGTAACCATGCCCAGTGTAGCAAGACCAAAACATACCAAATCATACAGGTCGTCCTAAATAATCTCCTCAGTTAAGAGGAAATGCTGTTTTAATAATTTTTTTTTGCTTTACTGCTGCGTGTTCTGGCAATGTCCGATTATTTCTCCGGGATGTTTCTGTCAGTGCCGTTGGCTCTTAAGCAACTTTAAACAGTTGTGAAAGGGGAACAAATGACATTTAAGGCAGCTAACTGTAAAGAATGGATCACGGCAGACGTAGACTTGCTCTTCCTGTAAAATGCATTAACAAAAGGGGGGGAAATTAAAAACCTCATTCCTGATAATTGAAGGTTAGCTCTTCTATATTATTGTTGGAGTGAAAGGGGCAGGAGAGCTTTTGCAGGTTTCCAAAACAGCCCCGGTCTAAATTAGGGGTTGATGGGGGTGGAGATTGTTTAGGGGTCAGTAGAGGTTGATGGGCGAGGAGGGGAGGGTATTGAGAGTAAAAAAGCTTCTGTAACTGGAGTATAAGTGAGAGACAAGTCTGATATACAGTCCGCAACACGCGGCAAAGTGTGTGAGTCATGAGCCTTGTCATATGTTTGAGTAATTGCTATGAACCCGCTGACTCTCCTCTGCGCGTGTAACGCAGCCCCGCGGCCAGCCCCCACCCCCCGCCTGCCCGACTACCTCTGGTACTCCTCTAGCAGAGGAAAAACAGCACAGAACGAGTGCACCTCCACACGTGCGGAACAGCTCGAGCCAGGCCGTGTAAAGCACACGTTTCTGCTCCCCTGTATTCCCTCACGCACGCACACACACACACACGCGCGCACACACACGCACAAGATCACTTTTAAAACCCTCAAAAATCTCTGAGTTTTATTCTCTGTAGTCCACTGCCAGTGCTGGCCTTTGACGAAATCAGAGGTAAAAATAAACAGCATGGTCATTGACTTATTCCAGGTGTTGGTCGTTAATATGTTTTCAATCACAGGTATCCTGACAGCAGGTCGATTAAAAAAAAATAAATAAAAAAATAAAATGTTTACGCAATGCCAGCACAGCAGACGAATTAAGCACTTAATCTCGCACAATTCACCGCCTTCTGTATGCATCTTTTTCTATTTTTTCCTTTGGTCGTCATTCTGTTTTTTTTCATCCCATTGCCGGGAAGTTTATTTGTTGGCTATATTTATTAATGCAAAGGTGCGGTTTTGGATACGCCCGATGTTTACATAGCCCATGCTACGGCGCTGTCTGTGGTCTTTGACTGCGTTGACAGCGGACTCCGCGCTGCCCGGCTGGAGCGGAAGGAGAGGTACTTACGAACTCCCAAAAGCAGTAAACTTCTAAATCCCGAGATTGTGCCGTGAGGGGATGTGCCTCATTACACGAGAACTTCAAGAGGGGAGGGGGGGGGAAATGCAGAGGACAGAAGATTTGTTTTTACAGCAGTTTTTACAGGTGAAAGAGTGGATGTGCATCCTAAGGCGAGACAGGAGGAAGCCATTGCCTACGTAGGTGGGAGGTTGTGTCTTAACCAAAGGCAGGCGCTGACTAATGGTCATAGGGTAGTACGATTATTTCATTTGATGTTTTCCCTTTAGAAGATAACTCATGTGTTTCCACAAGGACATCATTTTCACCCTGGGACTGCGCTCCAAACTTGGGACAAAAATAGTTATCTCTATGCAGAAGTGCCAAGCTTCCATGTGCATCGACACACATTTTAAACCATAAGTATTTCTGATCCTGATCATCTAAGGGTCCCGTCACATCGGGCAAAACGATAAACATCGCCGCGTTTGTAGTGCGGACCGATTTGAAGGGTTGACGGAGCTTGCGTCTGCGTTTGGTGCCGCTGGTTTGCGCAGTGCCGCTATGCGCAGGTCAGCATCGGTGGGCGTCAAACCAAAAGATAATGTCAATAACAGCCTGTTAGCGCGAGATCTTCCATTTGCTGCAAGGATTGCATGGCGTGCTTTGTGGGCAACGATGTAATGCGAACAATTGCTGGAATTTGGTATTGCTTGCGAGAAGAATCACTCTGTCTTTCTGTTTTTATTTATTTATTTGTTTGTTTTCATGAGCAGAACAACACACGCAAATTGCTTGCAGGAATCCCAGTATGACATATAGATCGCAAGATTTTTTTATTATTATTATTATTATTTTTAAAGAGTAGCCAAGCTGTTATTTCTGCACTTCTGGCCTTCCTGGTAACTTTAACGGGTCTGGCCATTCTCTCCTGACCTCTCTCATTAACAAGGTGTTTTCACCCACAGAACTGTTGCTGGCTTGATGTTTTTTTTGTTTATTGTATCATCCTCTGTAAATTCTAGACACTGCGGTGTATGAAAATCCCAGGAGTGTAGCCATTTCTAAGAGGCTGGAAATACTATGTCTGGCACCAACACTTATACCATGTTTAAAATAACTTGGATCACGCATCTTCAACCTATGTTTTGTTTAGTCACACTCTAACCGGACATGTTGACCCGCTCCTGAATTTATGCAGTTGTTGTCACATGGTGCTCTGTTTGGAGAAGCAGTCTGTTTGCTTTAAGCAGTTGTACCTAATAAAATGGCCACTGAGTGTATAAGTAGTAATTTATGAAGGTATTATCTAGTCATGATGCCATATCAGCCCATGTCAACCCATATAAACCGTTCATAAGCCATTGGCCGCAGTGTGGTCCCATTTATCCTGGTTGCTGTGCCGTTACATTGCAGGGCACATACATACATACACACGTGAACAATTAGCTTAGCTTAATATCTTTGGACTAAACCCACATGACAGACTGAGAACAAACTAACTGTACAAGTGGTGGAGGAGGTGGCATTCGAACCTTCAGCCCTACAGATGTAATCATGCTCGCCATATGCTGACCCTGACACTTCTTCAGACAGATTCGCAAGACCACGGTACCTTGCAATCGCCTCCCTCATTGTAAGGACAGTCTCGCATTCTGGAAGGGGAGTTCACCCATGGCGTGATCCCACCGGGGCTCTGAAGCGAGTGTAGCTGGTCACTTGGAACAAGCTTCCTAACTGTAAACTTTTTTTTACCACAGTAAATGGAATAATAATGAAAAACGCTGCGTGTTTGCAGAACATCAGAACTTTTGTCAGAGACAATGATTTTGGTATGAGTTTTGTAGCTGTGATAGTCACAGTATGGGTTTTAGGGAACACATTTATTAGCTGTTTGGTTTTAAAATGCGTCGATGTTCAGCTGACATGAATTGACACAATTTATAATATTTTGAGGCAGGCCCACTGTAATGAAAATGCAAGGGCATGCAGTATAAATATATTTCACTCCAGAAAGTCATTTCACACTTGAAAATTATGAACTTGAACAGGCAAAGGCTATTTACAGAGACACCTTCACAATTTAAAATGTATTATTTTTTAAATGACCATTTTGTTGTTAGGTAATGTCAAGGGTCACTAAATAACAGAAGCAGAGTGAGAAAAGGGCCTCTATTTTGAAGTAACTAAATTAGAATCCTAAGCGCAGCTCCAGGTGGGTCATATTAGGTTAAATGCCAATTAGCATTATGTGTTACCTATAAAAGAGGTCTGTCCATTAACAAGTGAGTTTCGCAAGCTAATGCTGGAGTTCCAGAGAGGCCAGAAGGTAAACACTCGAATTGCAGGTGCATGGGTCACAAAAAACATTTAAAGTTCCAAGGGGGATAAGGCCAACCATAGACAAACTGCTCTGGCGTAGAGGAACGGCAGTTGCAAGTTGCAGCTCGCCAACACGGACGGAGACGGACACTTAACTGGGCAGTTTGTTAATCACCACAAAGAAGTACCACCTCAGAAATGACCACAGAACTGAATCGGCACCTCTGTGACCCAGACTCAGTATAAACTCTATGTTGTGAGCTGGTATTTATGGCAGCTCCGCTATACAGAAACCACTTGTATTCAAGGCCGGTGCATAAAGGCACACAACCTGAGGCAAGGACCATAAAATCTAGACCCCTGAGCAATGGAAAAAAGCACAGATTCCTCTACTTAGAAACTTTCAATTTACAAAACTTTCAGACATATGAACGAAGAGGACTAAGTCCAAATTGTGTTCATCGGGCTCCCGTTTCCTGCCCGCAGCATCAATCCCGCCTAGTACGACTTCTGGCCGCTACTCCCGCCGCGCAGCAGCGTAGCGTGCGTACTCACAGCATCCTAGCTCTTTGTACTTGTGTATATCCCTTAAAATAATAGTGAAAGACGACAGATGAACATTTCAAATTATGAACACCCATTCGGAACGTAACTTGTTCGTAAGTAGAGGAGCATTCCCAATCATACCGCTTAAATTGTGGGGGTTACATGAACACCACGGACAAAGTCAGGCATTTACATTTTATGTTTATTTGTCTAGCAGACGCTTGTGCTCGTATATCAGGAATACCTTCCGTAGCCATGCTTAATTACTAGATATAAACATCACTGAACCTTCACGGCAACATGCGAGTGTAGATTGCGAAGCTTTTTCATCCGTCAAAAAACTGGAGGCGTTTCTTTTCAAGTTCTGGTCCGGTATCCAACTGCTTAGGCCGGGCTTATCCGTAGGTCAACCTGGGCTGTAGCCCTGGGTCCTTGTTACTGAACGTTCCAACTTTTTTAAAAAAAATGTATACTGGTTATGGCTTTAGCACAGGGCCCCCCTCACTACCAAAGTTCAGAAGTGGTATGCCAACGTACTGAGAAAGATTGAAGCTGTTGTGAATCCAAAGCTTGGCCCTACTCGTTATTAGGATCTTGATATCAGTATGATATTTCAAAGTGACACTGTTTTTTACCCATTGCATATAACTTTACGGCATATACATTATTTTCTTTTTTTCCCCCTCACACATTTGACAAGCCTGTAATTGTGTAATGTATGAAAGCTGTTGCACTGGGAAAAAGTACTGTAAAATTTTATATACGTACATTGCAAATGACTCAATTTTAATGCAGTCACCAAAAGTTTTCAAAGTACTTATTCGCACGCCTATAAAATCCTTTTGACAGCCCGTAATTTATGCAGAAAAAAAAAATGTTCTGCAACAGAACAAGTATTGTCCCACGCGTGTTGGTATGTCAAGTGGACTGTGAGCGGCGCTAACAATTTGACTGGAATAGCGGTGCAATTTTCTCCTTGTTTTCATCATTTGCACGTTTCTGTTCAGCTGCTCAGCTGACCCTTTTAACCGAAGTGACTCGGGAGTTTTTCCCCGTTTACTGCAGCATGCGTCTGTTCGAGTGCCTCACCGAGGGTTTTATCGCAGCACAGCCTTTTGTTACGAACCTGCGTCTGACAGGTTTTCCACCTGTTGTCCCCACACACATAGAAAAGTGGAGCCAATTATGGAAAGTGTTTTTATAAATTCACATTTTATGAATCTAAATCATTTTTTAAAATACTGAATAGGTTCTTTTTGTGTATATAAAATGCCCCATATATTATTTTAATTATGCTGTTTCCTTGTTATAAATTTTTTTTATAGTATATAATTTTAAGCCTCAGTTAGTCTGAAGAAGTCAGAACTCTCTAGAAGCAGTTAACTGGCTCTACTGGCAACGTCCCTGTAATGTCACTTTGCCGGGGGGGGGGATTATTTCATATGATACCAGTAAATGTGCACGAATGAAGAATTGTCTCAATTGAAAAACGCATAGGACTTCCTGGGTTTCATTCAAGCACTCTTTGGGGTGATGCTCACTTGGACTTATACCTTAGTGAATACATGCACCAGTACCCGTTGTCAGTCAAAGCTCTAGTGCTTAATTTCCTCATTGTTAAACTAAGAAGACATATTGGTTCTTCTGAAATTGTAACACAATGTTCAACTTTTGTGCCGCTGTGCTCTTTCAGGTGCAGCACTGAACCACCGCTTGATATTTACTGGTATAGATGAACGCTGCTAGCACGTGATATTATAACATAGTCCTTACTAAACTGTCCCGGGGTCCTCTTCTGAATAGCCCTACATAAAGTTAATCAGACCAGCAACAGGTACTGCAATGGCACAGAAATCTTTGCACCAGATTCGTAAAATTTGTAGAGAACGATTCAGGAGTTTAAATGCATTTTGCATTGTGCTAGTGAAGTTATTTTTAAGCTACCTGGACAAGTTAACATGGCATACAATCATTTTTAAAATAATAGACCATTTTTAACCAGGATGTAAACTGTTGAGGTTTTACTATTTATTACAAGGAAGAAAATAATTTATTCTTGTTTATATTTTCAGTCTGTGTCCGGAGATAGCTAAAGAAAACCACCTGCTGTATTTCTATTGTCCTTGTAGTTATCCGTGAGCCAAGCAGTTTTTTTTTTTCTTGATGCAAGGTTTGGCACTTGGTGTAGCTTTCGGGTGACTGGAGAAGATCCCCGTTTCCCTTTTCATGGAGCCTCTTTGTCCCTCCCTATTTCAGCGATTATGATAACGCCCACCTGGCCAGTCTCAGCCACTCCCCCTTAAAGGGAAACTCCAAAACGAATTTAAAAAATGAATGATTTTTGTTTTGTTGTTGTTTTCGCGTGATGCAAACGCCCCACGGACGCTTCCCCTTCTGTAATGTCATGTGCCATAAAATGTGGAGCTTCCACCACAACGGAAAACATCTGATTCAGTTCATAGTCATGTGAGCCCCTTTGCTCTGTTGTGGGATTTGTAGGCTTCTGCCAGTAAAAAGTTTAACCTTCGAAGCTCATCGCCTCTCGGGAAAACCCTGGCAGGACTACAATCGAGGCGTTCTTGTCGTTGGCGAAATGGGCGCCCCCTTTAATAAGCATGTCAAATATGAGAGTTATGCAGCTTGATTTGCTCCAGCTGAGAAGAGTGGGTGCACAACCTCCCTTGCCATCCTGCTACCCCCCCCCCCCCTCCACGGCTGTGCAACGGGTCGGCAAGAATTTCCTTCCTCACCCAGATATCGGGGTGTCATTCGGAGCTTGCTGTGCGGTCGTGCTTTCACGTTGATCTACTTGAACCGCAGGCTACTTGAGGGGAGAAGGGAAAGGTGCATTATGCACAGAATTTATTCCTTTTGCTCCCTGCATGGCATGAAAAGGAGCCCC
>JAABNY020000035.1:11352081-11363944 GCA_015164015.2 Brevimyrus niger
TATATATAAATATATATATCTACACTTAAAACGATAAGCAAATAGAATTACTTCTATAAAACAGGAGTGACCATGGGAAAAAAAACATAAAGTCAAATAAAAGCTGAAGTCAGCATCTCGATTATTCTGCAGGCACGCATTAATTGTACAAATGAGTCCGGGACTTATTTATGAGGTAAATCAGAATATTGAGAAATATAAGGACAGGGGAGAACAAACGGGACCCCGGTGTCCAGATATGTTACTGGAGCGCTGGAACAAAATCCTCCGCTTCTCGCCAGGCGCTGCGTACGACGCAGGCTGCTTGCTGGACGCCACTTTATTTTCCTGCAAATCAAACCTGTCACTGGTGATCGCATTCGATCCTAATTATAAATAAATTGTCTGATGTCTGTAATTTGAACTTGATTTATCGGTTTCAACGAAATCGCATTTAAATGAACTAGGCTATTTTGTTTGATTACTTAAAACATTTCAAAATCATGCACAATTAAGTACACTACATTTAGTATTCTTCGAATAAGCAAAAAAGGAGCACTGTAAAATCTAAATAAGCCAATTAACAGTAAAGGCGACGTATGTATATTTTGTAAGCAGAAAATATTCTCGAGTCGCAGTTCGAAAATTCGTTTATAGGAATAGAAAAAATTAAGTCATGGAATATAAATACGTCCAGGTGAAAATGAAACGTATATTTCCGCTATCAATGAAACTAACAACAATTAGGTACAGTGTACTTGGGTTTTGCGAATAAATGTGAACCCCGAAAATAGCCCCATTTAAAAAACAACACCCCCCCCCCTCAAAAAAACAACATACATATACATATATATTTATATATAAAAATATAAATAAATAAAAATCATGTACAAAATGTGCGCTCTGGGTATTTCGGAAGGGGTGCATGTGTTCGAATTGGTTACGATATCAGCTGGCTACTTCTATGTAATGAAAATAACTTCACGAAAGAAAACTGATTTTATCAGTGATGGGGCTGAAGTCTCCGTGCTGCCGAGGCGCTGAACCCCGTCTGAAGCGCGCTGCGGGTCCCCGAAGACGACGCCGTCCGGAACGGGGGCTGCGTGTCGCCACGGATCACGCAAAAACGCGGGTTACCGAGTTCCGGCAGATCACTTCCAAGCGATGGCAGCTCAGTCCTGCGAACGCCGGCGCGGCCAGCGAAGCCTCCAGCATGGTGGGGGGGGAGTAAGATGCGTCGTCCTCCCAAAGCAACTCACCAAAAACTCGGAAAGGTTCCTGCTTTTGTCCAGTTTCTTACCTTCGTTTGGTGGGTAAATCCGTGCCGTAAAACACAGGGTGGAAATCCCAAAGAGCACCGAGGCGGCCGTGTACACCAGTCTAGCCATTTGTGCCACTGGCCGTTTTCCGTCCTTTGGTCCTGTGCGGGTCCGAGCAGCTCCCTCCCTGCGGAATAAGTGTATAAGACTGCAGCGAGGCGCGGTGCTCCGGACACATGAGCGGGGGGCGTTTCCCCAGCCTCTGACGCGCCTGTCAATCCACACAGGGACAGGGGCACGAGAAACAAGTCAAATAATCATTAACCGCCCCGCTCGCCGATTCGGATAGGCAGTGATAAGCGCGATTTGGCAGCTGATTGCAGACTTGCAGCTTCGCACCACTTGAACAGCGGGAGCTGCAGCTTTAACGACGACACGTGCTTTCTGTTTACCATATTTACCCAGAATAAACGTGTGAATCTAAGGTGCCACAACAGGAGAACTCATTTTCTCTATTTAATTGCCAGCATAATGAATATGGCAGAATAGTTGCATCTGAGGACGCGCACTGGTTTTCTAATTTATTGGAAGTTATTCGTTTTTAGCCTTATTTTGCTCTACCTTGCAATAGATAATGAATCCATTCTTAGTCTTCATTATTATTAATTATTATTATTATTATTACGGTTTCGGTGGTGGTTGTGGTGGATTTTGTTATATTGTACCATTCGTATTTTTCTTTTTTCCAACAATAATATATTTCTAATACTAATACATATTTGAAAATTTAATGTTTTTGTTTGGTTTGATGCCTTTTATCACTGGTCTTTACTTATGTATGTATTTGCTAAATAGGTCGCATTTTAAGTGCAGTACAGGCCGACGGGTAGTCGTCTACTCAGTAACGCCACCGCCACCTAGCGGCACCATTAAGTACAGCCTCGTCCTCTATTCTAACAGCGGGCACGGTCGTGAATGATTAACATTTGTAATGAATTTCTAGCCACGTACTCATGAAACTTCCTTTACCTGGCGCAATCTCACTGTTTTACTAAACAGCAGGCGTGCCCCACTAGCATTGCATAGTTATGTTCATGAATGTGGAGCCAATTCTTTGAGTTAACACTGGAAACGTGCGCTGCTTGTTTAAAAATAGCTGGAATATATTTTCATCGAAAAATAATGTCAGTACTATTTGTGCCGTGAATGTATTTTAGCATCATTAGTATTTAAAAGGAAACCCGTGTTGTAGGTATCTCACACAAACAATAACAACCACGGTGAACGTGTTTTTTGCGAAATTAACATTTTCTGCGTTTTTCGTTTGTGTGTAGGCCCATCAAGCGAAAATTGGGTTTTTTTTTACGAAGAACCGTAACTAAAAGAGATGTCTTCAGTCTGGAGAATCACAGCTGAGTCTTTTTCTTTTGTCTTCCTACCAGAACATTTCTTTCTCTCTCTTAACGCACACCTACACAGCTCTCGCTCTTTCCCAAAAGACTTTTGTTCGTCTGTTTAGGTGGCGGCTTCTGCGATCCGGGAGGGTGGATCGTATTGTGCCTGGAGTTCATGATGAGGAGCCCTTAGGAAGCAGCTATATGGATCCCTTCGGGGAACGTCTGCATAGAGACCCGCTCCTCAGCCTGAAAATAGTAGTTAGGTTTAAAAAAGAAAAACTGTTGACTTTTTCACACTTTTACCCTACAGTCCTTCCAACCGCTCGTATCTCGCCAGCCAAGAGATTGGGCGTTGTTGGCAAAGCAGAATGCGTTTTTTTATATTTACCTTTTTTGTGTGGAGGTGTAAGAAGTTAAGCATAGTATCTGCCAGAATCACTGCGGGGAGGGCTTGGACGTGGGAAGACGACAAAGATAGGAAAGGGAGAGTTATTTCTATGGGCAATGCTCATATTGTACGTGAAACGCTTTCTAAAAACCTTCGGTCAATGATATTTAATTACGTATTTATAATAATTAAAATGAAAATGATTGCTCATTTGGGTCATAATTAAACGGATGTGTAGCTAGCAGTGTAAAATACCGTACGAAACATTTCCTGGAAGCTGCTTCAAACGGTCACACAGTGACACTTCTTTCAGAGCAATATCTCTCCACATTCCTGCGCTATTCACTGGTTACAGTTTATGGGACACTTTTTTAAGGAAGTTTTTAAGGAACATTTTATTAAGGTTATTTTGGTCGAATTGAGATTAATTGGTTGTCACTTTTAAAGTGTTGATCATATTTCTCCCACTATGCAGTAATTGCACGTTTTGGGGCAGCAATTAATAATTATTATACATTCTCAAATTATGAGGGAGTCAGTACACTGTAAACACGGTAAAGACGGTTAAATATAGAGTGATGTGCCTAGCAAATTCATTAGGAGGTGCACAGCACTCGGTTTTCCTGTCCAAGGACAGCAGAGCAGGGCAGCAAAGCCGAAAATCAGCTTTTGATGGGATACAGATGCAGCTTTGGCTCACATTTCAGCTGCGTCTGATATACCGATTCCCTCAGCGGCTACCTGGTAATTCGGGTTCCGGTGCCTCCCCGGTCATTCAAAGACTTTCCAGAACGAACCCCACCCGAAATGTGCTAATTACCGGCCGTTAAGCTGCTTTTTAGATTCACCCCACAAGATACCCGTGTACCTTCGCTAAATTGACCTGAATGGTGTATTATTAGGGATTATCCGAACTGGCAGAAAATGTCCCCCTTGTCTTTTTTAGACATTATTTATGCGTTGTTTTGGTAACGATTACTACTTTCAGTGAAGCAAATATCTTCCAGCAGTATCCATTCACCTGTGTTGGACTGGGATTGTGAATCAGCCCTGGACTATGGAATTTAGCCCTGGTGGGGGGAGGGGGATTTCTCCACGATTAATCTTGCCAGCCCACAAACTCATCGGCCCATCAGGAAAACGCTGAATGCCCTGAAGCCCTGAACCTGGGTTAGTTTGGGTTTGATTGTACTCACATTTCCCAACGGTTTGGGTGTGTGCATGCCTGTGCAGCAGCCGGCAGAAGCTGTGTGCGTTTCGCATGGCACCATTCTTCTTTAATGGTGACTAGCGTTGGAGAAAAGGCAGCTTCAGGAAATGGCATTAAACTGAGGAGCAGGTGACGTGTCTTTTTCCTGGTCTCCAGGGCGGGCGATATAGCGCCTTTGTGACCGTATGGTTGCCCTGCTGCAAGCATCTCGCCTTGAATAATGAGCCCCAAGAGAGCATGGGGCATTCTGGGACGGCCGAGTCGCACATCGCTCGCAAAGGCATGAATGGCGGCTTTCGATTTTTTCACAACGGGTCGTGCGACCACGATTCCCAAGGCGGGTAGGGCAGCGGTGCAGGGATGCCTGGCCAATGAGAAAGAAGCTGGAGCAGCAAAGGCCCCCCAGGGGGGAGCCCGCGGTGGGCGGACTGGGGCACGGTCGGCTTCGCCCGCCGTTGTTTTCGCCCATTTGTGTCACGCCGTTTTTGATTGATTGCTCTTGGGTGAGTTCCCATCCACCTCCGAAGGCGTTGGTCCTGAGGCGGAGCTTCCCAAAGAGACGTCCCGTTTTTCTCCGTTTTTGTCCTCGGAGACTCCAGATGGCGTCCGCCCACGCATCGGCATTGTCCCCCGCCTCACAGAAGCACTCCGCTCACGTCTACACGTCTCCCCACTTGAGTCGGCGGACATTAATTGCTGACTGCCCCGAAAAGCGCTTTGTCTCCTGACTCGGGGGTCCTTCCCAGGCTCAGGTCACCCTCTGTCATTAATTCCGGGCCCAAATCCTGCGCCTCGCCAGGAACGGCAGGACCACATGGTGCCAGACCCCCCCCCCCCTCAACCTCATGCCCGAGAAAGGGGGCCGCTCAAGAGAAAGTGGTCAGTCGTAGGAATTTTCATGGTGACAATTTTCTGTAGATACAGGTATCCCATCTCATAGGTCTGTTCTGCATGTGTCTGGATCTGGCTGGAGAGTGACAGTGCCCAGAGCAGAAATCTGTGCAGTTACTGCAGTACTAGAACCCACACGTATCAGTGCCCTGAGCAGAAACCTGTTCAGTTACTGCTGGACTGCAGCATGTCAGAAGCAGCTGCATTACAGCCACTTGGTTGGGAGGAGGACCTGGGTGAGACCATGTGAGGTGGCCTAGGGTATCTGATCTCTGCTCATGATATATATTCTAGCACCAGCTGGTTTTAGGTTGTTTTTGTTCCCCCCTGTTGTTCTCTTCCAAAATGTCAGATGCTCTCACCATGTGGTCAGAGTCCCGCCGGGGCTTCTAGAGACTTCTAGAGGGGATGGCCTCTTAGAGGTCACCTCAACAAAGACACCAGGCTGTCGCTGTGTTAACAAGGCCTCCCTCACCTAAGCTAAGCCGTGAGTATCCTGAGCTGGCGGTAAGCACTATTAAGGACGTATATGTATAAACCAGAGTGCTTCAGAGTGTCAGGTGGCGCAGGTTAACCTCCCCACTCTGGTGACTGCCAACTGAGCAAACGTGAAATCGATGCTGAGGTCATCATGCCTTGTGACAGGAAGCCCACTTTTCAATTCAGGTGGGAAAGTGTGACACGTGTGCCACTTAACACCATTGCCAAGAACAAGAATTTAACCGAAAGCTGAGAAGTTTGGGGGTAATAGATGGTAATCAGTGAAATATCACGGCTTCTACCATTAATGACGTCCCGCGAGAGACACTAAAAGAGACGTCGCGGTGTTTGTCGCTGTGGCATAGAGTCACAAAGGCGAATCCTCTAAGCTTTATCTTTAAAGTGGCAGAAAACACCGGGTCCTTCAGAAAGCTCTTTCTTCTTCTTTACTGGGCGAGTATAGAATGTGTTTCTCCATATCCCCAAGGCCGGCCTCTCTGAGACTTAAACGAGATTTCTTGCAAACAACAAGGATTAACTGCTCCCTCAAAAAAAAAAAAAATCATTTTCGTTCAGTAAACAGATATGCAAATGAGCTGGGGGGTCCTGCTGGCTCGCGATTGGCTGACCGGAGATCGAGATTCCAGAGCAATCCAGTTGAATGCTAATTCTCGAAGCTCTATTACACCTCTTTGACGTCCGTAGCCTTGGACGTTTAATTCAGAGAGAGAGAGAGACAGAGGAGGTGGGGAGAGGGAGAGCGAGAAGGAGAGACAAGGAGAGAAGGCAGAAGATGGAGGGAGCTGGGCAACGTACGGAAAGGTAGATCGAAAGAGAGAAAAAAGGAAAGAATCTCATTAATTAGCCACAGTGGCTGTTTGTCACAGCCTAAGGGGTATTGAGTACATCCTTTACAGAGAGTGGAATGAATCAATAAAGATAATTAGTTATTTAAAGTTTTTAGATTTAATGAAATTCTACTTTTAATGTTGATGTCAATAATGTGAGTGACAAAGATGTAATGATTTCCCGCTATAAGTATGCCACAGACCCCAGTTCTGTGATTGGGTGATTCAGCATGTTTGTTTCCATGGGGCTCATGTCAGTGCTGCCCTCACATGGACAGGGATCTAACAGGGAACAGACACATTTAGCTGAAGTGCATTAATAATGTCAGGATAGCTGCCTGAAATGAGGACACACGGGCTGCTTATGTTCTGTCTTAACTAATATTAACAGAGATGAGGACAGGAAAAGGTGACAGAGCATTAAACAAGGGGTGCGGGGGATGGGGGGGGGATTCAGATGTGGCCACACAAGGGAGGGATGTGATTAAGCTGTTAGTAGCATCAGCGAGCACAGGGATAAAATTCACCCGGGGGGTCACCCACATTAAATATATAATAAATATCGTGGGACCCCCCCCTCCTCCCAGCTAATTTTGATGCCAAGATTTCAAAATATTGCAGTATACCCAAAATAGAACAATATACTACAATAGCATTTTGTTGCACGAGCCAAGAATGAACCCAGTCTGGTTTGAGCCCAGTTTGGGTAGCCTGTCACAAGCTGATTTAAATGAGAACCTCGGACGCTAATTAGGTCACTGCTAATAATGTAAATTATGTCCTCTGTACACGCTTGACCTCATATTCCTTTTTTCAATTAAAAAAATATGATAATTTAGTCCTGGTCCCTGGTGTCATAATATTCCATCACTTAAGGATCTGCAGATTGACACCTCTGTTTGAATGAGAACCAAACATGGAGCCAAGATGGAAAATATTAGGCAGGCCACAAAGCAGCCTGTTATACTTAATTATAATTACACAAGGCTTGTTTCTCAGAAGTACCGGTGCTGATAGGCAGTAACACACAGATCTGTGCAGTTTCAAGCTTCCTCTGGATAGGGGTGTATCTCTGAGAGCAGGTAGGACATCAGGACGGCAAATCATGGTCCCTCCCTCACAGCACACAGTCCAGTCTGAGTCTGAGGGGAAAATAAATCCAAAATATCTCATTGGTAAATGTACCAAAGTAAACTGCAAAGTACAGCCACCAAGCAAAGTTAAAATAAACTACAGTATTTTGCATTGTAAAAATACAAAAGTACATTTCATATACTTCTATTCCCTATCAGGCCGTTACTTCACAAGCACACTGACTCAAATGGTCATACATAAGAGCAACTTGTTTTCACTACTTAACATGACACAATATAAATGTAAATTCAAACAAAAGCATGAATAATCAGATAATGGTAAGTCAATCTAATTAAAAATTTCATTGACAAAAAGGCTGATTGCAAATAACTCAAAACAACAAAATGTAAAATGACAAACATAATTTAAGTGCCTCACTCAGCAACGTCTTAAAAACTTTAATCATGAATAAGCATCAGTGGAGCTTGTAAGTTGTTTGGTTCAACAGAAGTGATGAAATGTTGACTCTAATTCATTAAAATGCCTGAAAAATCTTCCTCCTTGTTCATGTACAAGTGAGCTGCACGCAAGATGCCACCAGGCACATTTTCAGAATACAAAAAAAATAAACCAATTACATCATAATTATTATCCATCCATCCATCCATTGTCCAACCCGCTTATCCTGCTGGGTCACGGGGGGTCTGGAGCTTATCCTGGAAGCAACGGGCATGAGGCAGGGAACAACCCCGGACAGGCCAGCCTATCACAGGGCACCCTTGTCACTCACACATGCACACCCATGGGCAATTAGGCCACTCCAATCAGCCTCAGCATGTCTTTGGACTGTGGGGGGAAACCGGAAAACCCCATGATGCAAACTCCACACACATGAAACCCTGGCGGAGACTCGCACCTGGGTCCCAGAGGTGTGCACCACCATGCTGCCCCCATACTTATTATGACGTAAGTCATATACAAGTTACAAAATACAATTTTATATTTAAAATACATATCTGAAATACATGTATCAGACATACTGCTCTCTGTCAGTTGCAGCCCTCCGGACCCCCGTTCATAACACCTGTAGGCTGGCATCTGTGCCATCTGAGCATGTGATACTGCACACTGCCCCCAGGGGGCGCTGCCCAGGCGCGTCCGCATGTCCTGTCCGCGTTTCCTGTGAGGCGTCATTCATTTCCTTAGTGAACTAGGTGATCCACTCCGAGGATTAACGGCAGGGCATTAGCACATTAGCCTGGCGACGGAAAAGGGCCTAATTAAATGAAGACAGGAAAGATCGTTTAAAACATGCTCTAATTAGCTATGGGCCCGCCGCCGCCCCGCAGCGCCGTCGCCACCTCCTGGCTTGTGCTGCGGCGCTCGCTAGGGCACCCCGGCGTCTTCGGGCTCACCGCGCTTTCACGCTGACATCATCACGCTGCAGCTTCTCCTCCAAAGAAAATTATGTAACGCGGAGGACTTTCTGCATCGTCACGTCCATCTTGAGGAATGAGATCATCGCCATGTACTCTTCCACGCCTCCGTATCCCTTTGGTGGGACGTGTCGGTGATAAGCCTTCTGACTTGTAGCAAAGCGGGGTGTTCCCACAATGCCTTGCGCCTGCGCTGTACAGCAGACCTGTACTTCTGCTGGGCCGTGGAAGTTCTTTATGCGATGGATAACATTGTTTCCTTGGAGAATACAAAATGAGCTGGGCTGGTTTGGCCCCCATACTGAGGTCTTACTTTCCTGAGGTTCCTACTTACCTAATTCCTTACGGAAGTACGATTTGTCATAAAAGTGACCCATTCTGTAAGAGAAGCCCCTCGGCATGCTGGCATACCTGTCTACCCCCCCCCCCCCAGACTCCATCTATTCAGCACCCATTAGCAGCCCCATTAAAATTCTTTTGTCCAATTTTCAAGGAATTTCACCTTTGCTAAAAAGACTGATGCAACCAGGTAGCAGCAGGAGCCCAAAGACCGTACAATGGTGGCTTTTTACTCTGTGTGTGTGTGTGTGTGTGTGTGTATGTGTGTGTGTGTGCTGGCCAGTCTTCCCCAAGCCTGAACTTGGTGTGATGGTTTTGGCATGAGACTCTAAAAGTTTAATACAGAAAATATTTCCTGAAATCAGGCTGTAGTGTGGGCCGTCCGCTCTTTCAGATTCCATTTTCCCAGTTGATCCGAGGCTCTCCACTCGGTATTTATTCAATCAGAAGAAGCAACGGCCGGCATCTGAGCCGGCAATCAGTGCCAAGAGGTACATGGCATGGGAGGGACCCGACTTTCGAAGACTCTGGATCATTCTCTAACCAACGATCAAATGCATTTTCATCAAATCTCAACATGACTCATTTATCTCCAGGACCACGGTCACTGAGTCGTGAGATTAACTGATAAATTCCATCTACTTTACCGTCAAACTGAATTATACCGTGCTCTAAAATTACAGGGAATTACCGTGCCATCAGGTCGCCTAAAGCAGGACATTTGCACACCGCTGTTCAGAACAGAATATCATGGGGGGGGCAAGATGGGGGATGGCTCTGTCTACAAAAAATCTACACCTGAAAACTGCAAAATTTGTGATTTGCGCCGAAGGTCAGTTGCAGTTCAGCTGGTTTGAAGCAGTTTGTGAGGGGCAGTGTGGTTCTGTCCTGTGGCATCCATAAGCCCACTGACCTCCACACGGACCGAGGTTTCCGGTTGGATTTCATGTTAACATTCATGTCCCTCACTACAGCCAGTCTGTGTTCGGGCTATTAAAGGTACGGGTGTTGGATTAAGCTGCTGTCCCACAGACATAGCCAGACATCCCCCACCCCCCACCAAATGTAACTTAATGTTGTGGCAACTCATATCTCTACAATTACGATTAGTCTGCTTGACAACATCTTGCTTCTTCCTATGCAAATGTTGTGTTGATGCTTCTTTCTGGCTGCGGGCTATTTGCCTGTCAGATACGCTGTGTTTATTTCACTGTTTGCTTACTGTTTTTCCCATGGTTGCAGATGATTTTGGGCATGTAAACACAGTCGGGGTAAACTTTGAACTGATTTTTAAGGTAATGCTAGATCATCTTGGTAAGGAATAAGCATGAATACTGCAAAGTTTTGTCCCCAGTAACAGAGTAGAAATGTTTTAGCAAAACCTACAGTGCTCAGACAGCTAGCACACCAGTGCACAAGTATAAATGCTGGTGAAGGTGGGGGGGCTCACCCCCAGGTGCAAGAAGCAGGACCCCAAACTGGCCCAGCGCGCCACGACGCCCACCCTGTAGGATCTTGCTGTCCAGGTATGGCTGCCTGGATGTTCACACATATCGGCGGGGGGTAAATGGGACAGGCTGAGCCGCCAGCACAGAAGCCTCCAGAATCTTAATTACTCAGCTCTCATGAAGGATTCAATCCAGTTCAAACTGCCTGATATTTCAGGAGGAAATCGCTGAGCGAGCGTCAGGTTGGAATATAATATAATATAAATACCAAGTGTGACAGCCGCCTCTGACTGCCGAATAATAAACACATCCTTCAGCAGTCATAATTATGCAGCGCCAGGTTCACTTCCATCAAATTAATTAATGAAATGAATGATTTTCTCCTTCTGAGGTTAATAAATTAAAGGTAATACCCATACACCCCCCTGCTCCCCCCACAGTTGTCCGATTGCTCTAAAAGCCTTTGTTCCCCAGTCAGGCAGCTGTTTGCCAGTTTACTGGCCAACAAGGTGAGACACCTTTTGAAGATCACTGGAGGCTCCAGCCTTGGTGACAAGCCACAGATAGTGGCTCCATCTCACCTTGAGCCCTCAAACTTGAGGAATATGGGTCCCCACCCCCAGTTTCTGGCACCTTCTCCTTGCTTGTCCACAGGTGGCCTGAGTTTACCTCAGGAAGTGATTGACAGGATGAATATCCAATCCCTTCCTATGTCTTATATTCCTGTCCCGCCTTTTAAATGGCCAGTGATTGTCATGTCACCCTCTGTTATCTCACTTTCATTTGTCCTGTTTTTCAAAATATATCCAGCAACTGTCTTTTTCTTTTGACTCTAGGTGTACAGGGGGAACACTAATGAGATTTTTAATTAAGGTTAATTTGTTACCACTCAGGCTCTGACCCCACAGCCTGGTCTCACTGGATGAAGTGATGGCCGTGTGTGTGTGTGGGTGTGTGTGTTTGTGTAGCTGTGGGCCGAAAGTGCATAAACATCTCAGTGTCGGCACACACACCTCCTGGATAGGAAATAGAGGGTGGGGGGGGGGTGCACCCTCTCAGTCCACTGGAGCCGCGGCGGGGGGGGGCCGGGGGGGACAAGCCGGGGGCTGTTTGT
>JAABNY020000035.1:11405949-11437328 GCA_015164015.2 Brevimyrus niger
AGGGGGATCAGGCATACTTGTAGGGGGGGGGGGGGGGGGGGGGGGGGGGGGGGGGGGGGGGGGGGGGGGGGGCGGGCACTTGACTTGCTAAGGAGCCCCGACCTCTACAGCTGGCCCTAAGTGTGTGTGTGTGTGAGTGTGAGCGTGTGCGTGAATGAGAGAGGCGGCCAGCGAGGGAGATAGAGGGAGCGAGAGAGAGAGGGAGGGATAAATCATTACCTAATCTTGTTCATACTCAGAATGACAAAGAGCTATAAACAGTTACACTGGCACATTATGTCGGCCCAGCGTGAGGTAGCAGCTATTCAGCCCGGCTGTGGTGGCGGCTTTTACCCCGCTGAGGGGCCGCCAGGGCCCGATGCAGTGGCCCGTCACTCCCGCTGCGCCCTCCGCACCACCCGTGACCGCTCCACTTTGTCCCCCGCACCCCGCCGAGTGAGAGTGCTCCTGAAAACTCCAAAGCCCGTAAAGGATGCCTACCGCACATCCATCCATCCATACATACATACATCCATCCATTCATCCATCCATCCATCCATCCATTCATCCATCCATTCTATCCTGCTGCGCCATATAAGCACGCATGCAGGGCTCTCCTCAGGCCGCCGGCACCTGTCCAGACGCAGCAACGGACTGGTACACCTGTCTGCACCTGTGAGGGTCCCCCTGGAGGTCGGCAAGGGAACTGCTACCTGTCAGCTTTAAGCAAACATGATTGTAACCCGACTTCCTGGATGGGGGTGAGGAACAGTGACCCACGTCACCCTTGTGACCCGGCGCAACAGAGCCGGGAATACAGAGTGACTGAGAGCGACAGAAAGAGAGAGGGAGAGAGAGAGAGCGAGAGAGAGGGAGGGCTGACTGCTGACCCCTTTAAGCCTATCAGCACAGACAGAGCTTACTCTGCATACATGTGCTCCTGCTGTGATTACATATAGTACACAAATATTAAATATATTCGGATATGTTTATGTAGCTATATATTCTCAGTTTTATTTGTCTGACAATTATTAAAGACTCTGAAATACATATTTTATATTTATGAGCCAGTTATACATGCATTTCTTGCTCAAGGCACTTTTAAAATTCCATTTCCCCAGTAGTTCCAAAATCCCTGTGTGTCATTAACACAACAGGTTGTTACACACTAATGCTACTCTGAGCAAAACAATGCGGCAAATCGTGAGTCCTATCATATGCCCATCTTTTAATTCTACAGTTAGATTGTGTCCAAATAATGCCATTTACAAATGGCTTGGAAACCATTGATATTATGATGCTTAGCAGCTCATTACATAGCTTAACATGTAAGAAAAACATCTTTCATGGATAAGGGAAGTTCGAAAATGGCCTTCGCAGTGAGACCATAGGACCTCTTAATTCTCCCAAGAGGAACGGAACCAGGGAATGTTCAGATTTGCAGGCAAATGGTGCTTCACACCAGCCGTGGGGGCAGCAGGCGGAAGCGTGCGTTTAGGCACCCGGAGCATTTCTGTGAGCTGTGAGATTTGTGTGTTTCCTCACCATTATGTCGCCATCTCGCACTTTCCCTTTCATGGGGAGCTGCAGCCGGCCCTGGGATTGACCCTTCCGGCACCTTCCGAGACCAGGCGACACCGCTGCGAGGCTTAAGTCTAACGTGCAGGCTGACTGACAGCTTGCTGTCTCTCTTTTCTCATTTAACTGTTTTAATTTGACGCTACTGCCTTTACGATGCTGTGATTCCCACCTCCACCCAGGAGAAGCACCTCCCCCACACTCGCCCCGGACCCTGGTCCTCCGCGCTCTTTCCCCGCAGTTTTGCTTGGCTAATACTTCCAACAAATAAAGAGTTCCTTTCAATGGTCGCTATTCTCCTTGACCTTCGCTGCCCACTTTCTTTCAGGCACTTCAAACCGGCCGGCGGCGCCCCCCCCCCCCTGAATGCGCGAGTCCATCAGCGCCGAGGGGCCGTCCCCAAGTGCGGCCCAGAGCGCCCACTTCAAACATGGCCTGCATTCATTAATTGCCCTTTGAATTAATATCAGAGGGTCACAATGCGGGCGCGAAAAGAGAAAGGAGCTTTAATGAAGCATGGGGCTTCCATTGATTTGCAGATAACCATGTTTTTATGCTTGGGTAGACATCATGTGTGGAAAAAAAACTCTTAAAAAGAAGAAGACGAGAAGGGTTAAAAAAAAGGAGGGAAGCAGGAGTGAATGATCTATGGTACGTAAAAGTTACTTCCACAGGCGTCAAGCCCGGGGGACTGACTGTGGCTTCAGTGGTGGAAGCTTTCTCTTCCGGTGCAGGAAGGTTCCCAGGTACCTCACTGACAGATGATGAGGAAGTGTGTGTGTGCGAGGGGGGGGGGGCAGATAGGGATTATAACCCCCGATCAGGTATACACAGCAAGAAATACTGACTGTGATTCTATGATGAGACTTGAAAACTGGATGGATGGATGGATGGATGGATGCTTCACAATCTGATTAACTTCTGTTCTGTTAATTCCAGTAGTTAGAGTTTGGACAGTAATGGGTCTCTAACACAGCTCTCTTACATCAGCACCTGACTGAACACCCAGAACCAAACATCTCTGAAAGACCCAGGCAGACTGTTTACTAGGCTCTGTAAGAAGGCATACATTCTGTATCACTCTGTATCACTTCGCATCACTTGTATATGTACCCCAGCAATCTGTTTACCTGACTCTATAGGGAGGCATACACTCTGTATCACTTTGTATCTGCGTCATGTTGACAAAACATTTACCAAGTTCTGTAGGGAGATGTACACCCCATATCACTTCGTATCTGAATCACCCCCTGCAAACTGTTTACCCGGCTCCATAGGGAAGCACACCCTCTGTATTACTCTGTGTCACTCTCTGTTAACCAGGTTTGTAGGGAGGTGAACACTCTGTATCACTTTATCTTTTCAAGTGATTTGTTTTGCATCTCTAAATGTATGCATTCTGAAAAGAGCAAACACACCTCCCCCCGGCTCATACAGGCTAACACACTCCAATGCACCTCTCTCCCTACTTCTCTCTCTTCCTCTTTTTCTCCCTCTCTCTCGCTGGCGCCAGTCCAGTGTGCCCAGTTAAAAATGTCTATTGAGTGCTACTCCCTCGCTAAATAGTGGGGAGCCTTCCCTTCGCTTTATTTACACAAACAGAGTCCTGCTCCGTTTCTTTGACAAAAGCAGCTAAATCTTTTTGCTCTTTCATGTTTTGTTCACGCTCGATCCTTTTTTCCTCTGGCTATTTGCCTGGTCCGGAACAATGAGGCAGGAACAATAGGAGCAGATTGCTGGAATGCGCTGCACTAAACCTAATTATGACATGTTGGCTGCGTTTGCCATGGTAGGTCTCAAAGATCCAGGCCTATTCAATTAGCCTTTCCAGGATTCCCTTTCAAAAATAAAGTTATCCCTTTGACTGTTTGTATTTCAGAGAAGTATGTTTTTGTGTCTGGCATAAATGGAAATCTGCGAGCCTGGACCCCACCCCTTCAGCAACTGCAGCGCATTTGAATTAACTAAATGAGGTTAAAAAGATAAGCAGTAAAATGCAGAGGAGGGGAGGCCGGTGGGGGCCATGTGTATTTTATAAATCATTAACGCTATTTTTGGTAGTTAACGCAATGTTAATTTTGGTTTGGGAACAGCATTCAGACAATGCTAATGGAAAAGCAGGACTGAGGCCAGGATGAGATTTCAGCCTGAGACTGAACATCCAACCCCTTGCCCGTGAGACGGAGGCTCCCACAGGCGCAGTAAACGCATCAGTTCCCCAAATGCCGCAGTTTAACGGCAAATAAACGCCGCCGCTTGGCTTTTTGAGAGTGATGGAGTCGGTAAACACTAAGCCCAGAGCCCCCTTGCGCGATTTGATCTTTCCATTGCAAGAATCTTTATTTACATCTCAAATTTCATACCATCTTACGCATGGAGAGTGTTAGTGCAAAGCGGTTGCCAGTGAGCGGAGGGAGCCCCAAGCCCCGAGCACCGTTTTTCCCAGACAAATAAATCTAAATGAGGTGCCTTTGATCTCGGCACTTAAGGGGATTCCACAATAGATTTTTAACGACAAGGGGCAGAGCTACTGGCCCTACTTCGCACAACAATGGCTCTCACTACCAACTACTTAATCAATATTTGGCCAGCGGTCCTGCACACGATCTTTTCAGATTTTAATTCAGAGCCGTAAAAAGTAGTGCGCAGGAGACGTCATGGCTACTGGATAAATAATAAATAACGCCATAAAAGTGATCGACTTTTACGTAAAACATGCGTGATTATAGCGACACTTTGGCTTTACTAGTTTTTATTTTAATATAATCGAGTAAGTATAATCCGGTACGCATACCGAATTAACCGTGTAAGAAGCAGTGCACAGAAAAGTCGGTAATGGACTTCTAATACACGATACACGTCCAAATACTGGAAATTATTTCACTTAGTCTTTTACATGACATTGTCGCAAAAGGTCTGCCTAACCAAGAACCCTAAAAACGGCGAGGCAGCCTGTTGACAACCTATTTAACCGGGACACCTTTATTTTAAGTCTATATACTTTTTTTCAGGAATCAACAAGTGGCACGAATCGCTTCCCTCTCCAACGTTCCTCTTATACGCGCAATATGGTTATATTTCACAAGGTTGAGGTTCGGGCAACAGAAAATTAAAATAAATTTTTAAAGTTTAAGTTTCCTGCTAAACTTATAAGCATCCAAAATTTTAAAGCAATAATAATGATAACGGATTCGACTTGGTTTTCATTGTAATATATTATTTATGTGGGATTTTTGTGACATCCTTACATAAACTAACTTGGTGAAAAGCATCACACTCTGTATGTGTCTTACAGATCATGCCACGTGTCAATAGCCCTCATTTCCGCCCTCAGTCGTTTCCACAGATGATTATCAACTTGACAGTTCTGTTCAATGCATGTAAAACAGTGTCATCTCTCCATACACCTCGTCACCACTGTCGCCAACAAGCTCCTAATGGAGTATTTGCATGTAAATATTGCGCCGCAAAGTCGCGTGCCCGCGCATACTCATCGAGTGCATTTAATTCCATTATAGCATGGAAAAGTTTAAGAGAACAAACAGAAGCAGAAAAAGACGCCAAGTGTTTTAAGAGCTCGCCGAGACACTGACTTGCTTTTTGTTCGTTGTGGCTTTCCTTAAAAAAAAAAAAAATGGGTACAGATATTAAACGAATGTGCGCCGCAGGCAGGAGAGGAAAAAGGGCGGGTTTGGTCCCGAGATGAAAGTGAGAAGAAATAAAAGGCTCGATTTAATCCGCTTGAAGAGATTTTCAGTGCGAGGGGTGTGCGTGATGGCTGAATATTGTAGCAGTGCGCATGACAAGGCCCTGGCCATTGTGACTGCGGCTCGGGGCCAGCGCGAATCTCGGGGGAAAACATTGGTGTCTATTCACAGACGTCGTCTTTAATACACTCTCCCAATCATTAAATGTCACATAGCTCAACATCTGAAACATTTAGAAGACCCAATTAACGTTAAAGAGAGCCAGAAGAGGGTATTATAGAATTAATACAGATTATCCTAACAAGAACAAGTTTTTAGGTTATTAACTCATATTGCATGCATAACTTCAGAATGTCACGTTTTTTACACTATAGGCCTACGTGCTATTCATTACTAATTACTATTAAAATGAGCTCAAACACAAGTAAATTACTAACCCAATAGGCCTATCAAGTTTTTGTTTATTTAAGTGTTTATATGTCGTTTAGCCAATTTACAAGAATTTCCCAAATTGTCCAAATAATAGGGAATTTGAGGGCAAAAATGACTAAACGATTAAAAGGTAAATTGATTAAAATATAAAACGAAGGACATGCAAACCAATGCAACGTATTAAAATCTCTGGTAACGTTACGTTGATATTGCATAAACATTTTATACAGACTTCTCGTTTTGTTTATATTGTTTATTTCCAGCAAACCTTTAATAGCATAATTTTCAATAAAGTGGATCCAGTGTTTTCTTTGTCGTGTTTCCTACACAGCCGGTTAACTGCGCCGAGATAACAAAATGCGAGCTGCTTACGTTAGTTTGTCATATGCAAATGTGCTGCGACTCCATTAAATCGGCCTTATAACAACGTGCAACAGGTGAACACGTGTGGGAAAAAAGCTTCCAGTCTATCGAAAGTTAGCCCTGATATTCTAGTTCCTACAAAAAAAGAACGCAAGAATAGAGAGAGGGGGAGAGAGAGAGCGTGGTTTCAATTGTAATTTCAAATGCAAGTCGGCATCTTTAGACGATCTAAAAGACTCCAAAAGAAACATTTTGTAGGTGAAAACGGCCATTTTTCCACGCTGCACAGCATATGAAACCGCTAGAGGCTGCAGCTATTGGCGACCGCTGAATAATTCATCCCTCATTGCAAGCTCATAATGTCTTTTCTCAGCCTTTTGTTATAGCTCTTTCTCGTCTTTTCTTGCTGAATTATAAAAAGGTCGCCTTCCTTTGTCCCAGCCAGGCTGCTGCTAGGCACGCCTTTGTTCGCATGGAGCCGAAGTGTGAGTTTCAATGGACTCACGCGCCTTTGTCTCCCAAGTTCATCCCCAAGTGTCTGATTGTGTTGGCAAAGACTGTCTTTGTATAGGATGGAACAGTTGAACAAATGTTTGATCAACTCATTTGGAACTTTTGTCTCCACCTTTCTGTACTTTCCATCTCTTCGATTGTTTTGCAGAAATATTGCTACAGTAAACAATTAACTTTAAGATCTAAGAACGACAAATAGTGTCTGGAGCAGAGAAAACTTGTGTCGCTACTCATCAACGAGATGCTCGTTCTCAACTTTACTTTTTCTACATGGTTAACATAGTTCGGTCCTTTTTATCACCACTCTGCATGTCGTATTAATACATTAAAACATATTATCAGTAAACTATTATATGTATAGATGGTGTTTTAAGTACTCAAACTACATTATTAAGTCTGACTCCGAATTATTAATAATTTTAAGAAGGCAATAATTACATTCAATAGAGATAAAAATAATTTTTAGAAGATAATTTTGATGCTCAAATATTGGTCGAGTTGTTTTAAAAAATATATTTCTTCTGTGATTTAAAATCAGTGTCAAATATAGATATGCCTAGAAGAAACACATTAATTTACAAGATCGACGATTTTTAAAATATTCTATACATGTTTGTAATAGCCTCGTGACTTACATTAAAAAGTCACCCAGACCAAAGACCATTTTATAACTACTTTGTATCCCCATCCATTCAGAGATTCTGCAGCGGGCTCCTTGCTTTACTGCATCAGGATAACCTGTTTATGGCTTGTCTCCACACACAGAGGTTTATTCACGTATCCGCAACTTTGAAGAGTCCGCCCCCCCATTCCCACCCCCTCTCCAAAGCTATCACCTGCTGTTTGAATTACTGTAGCACCTCATGGGAAAACCATTACCTCCAGATAAGACCGACAAAGAATTCAAAACAAAGCGAAACAGGCCTACTAACTTTCGGCACACTTTCTTAACACTTAATACCCCCGGTACAAAGTACATCGAAATAAACAGTGAATAATGTAGATACGTATCATATTACACCATTATTACTGAAACATTGCGCAGAAAGTTAGCAAATATATATATAAACCAATAAATAAACTATTCAAAAATGACACAGTGGACTAGTTTGGCACATTGAATTATAATCCAATCTTGGTAGCCATGCTGACTGGAAATAGTCATCTAATTGAATACAACTAATATTGATATATGCATTTGCAGATAGTGCAGGCTGTGTACTTCGTCACATTGGAAACACAGTTACCATTAGAGTATGGCGGCATATACTGCGCGCTATTTCGTACGTTAGGCTCAACTTACATCTGTCGCCAAGAATCCCGTCAATACTGTGTTTAGCCCTTCGCTCGTTATCTTCCAGCTCTTTTTTCTCCACCTCTTCTTCGTCGTCCTCGTCTTCTCCCTTTCCTCCGAATTTACTTCGCATTATGCGACTGATCGAGCTCACTAAAATGAAAAAAATACGTAAAACAACAGACAAACGGAAACAATTAAAAACAATCAGAGTAACACCAAGAGGCAATAAACAACCTCAAAACAAAACCAAGATAATGAAGACACGAAAATGTTAACTCTAACTGCTAACTTTCGGAGATCACTTCAGAACTTGTTGATTGTGTTTCATTGTTACATCTTCAATCGTGACATACTGTAATGAAACGTAATTCTAGAGTTTTAAAGTACGTGCCTATTTAAAATGTGGAGACCCCAAAGCTGTGAATCAATCAACGAAATACAAACCAAAAGTAAAAAAAAAAAAAATAGGCAAATAATCAAAGTAATTGCATTGAGTTTTTCGGATGAATTAACACCTGTTGATGTTAATACCTCAGAGCAAATAATATTATTTAAAATATATAGCGCAATATTTTTCTTCTGTAAAACGACACTGTGTAGTGCGTACACTTGGGTGTAAATTTGTTTTAGCTTTTGTTTTCATAATTTAAAAAATTATGCCGATATTCTGAACTATATCACGTAAAAGACACAAAAGTGGGATGTTTTAACTCTTAAACCTAAGCAAGTTGCTGTTATAAAGATACAAGAATAAATGGAATACATTTGTTGCAAATTATTCAACAGCCGTTATAAAGAAATCACAATATTCTATATAGCTCTTAGCCGAATTCACAATAATAATAATAACAACAACAACAATTGGAATGACACACATGGCTGTAATTTGAAGGTAATTTTATGGAAAATGTTTTTTTTTCAGGCCATACCTGAGGGGACGGTATTGCGGTCACAGATCCCGTCTTTCAGTAATTTATCCCGGATTTCCCAGCTAAACATTCCAGGGTTGTCTCTCTTGTACTCTTCAATCTTCTTTTCCACGTCAGGCGTGGCCACCTGCTTTAAATGTTAAGATGATTCAAAAATTAGACCGTTAAACTTGCAGTCACAACGAAATAAAACCATTATTTTAAGTATACTTCATTCATTTTTATGAATTAGTTTTGTCTGCAGTAAAATTAACTCACGAGCTTTTTTAACTTGTTGCTGTAATGAATTGGAAAGATGATTCAAAACTCAAACTGAGACCATCTGAGATCAGAAAATCAAAAACATAGGGACGATTAAAAAGACGCTGAAGAAAAGCAGGGACCTGATTTTTAACTACAGTGTTTTAATGTTCCGTATAATAATCAACTCAAACAGCTTTTTGCATAAGCCCTGATTTAATTTTGACGTAGAATAAAATGGGTTCAGCGCGCTCACCTTGGGTTTGCTTCCCCCGATGGCCCCAGGCCGGATGGAGCCCGTCTCCTGGTACCTGCACAGGATTTTGGACACGCAGCCGTGGGAGACCCGCAGCTGACGGGAGATGACGCAAGGCCGAATGCCGTGGTGAGCCATCTCTACGATCTTGTGTCGGATGTGGTTGGGCAGAGGTCGTCCGTTTATAAAAACTCCGCCGAGTTGGTTTACTCTGCCCTGACCTAACGGGGTAGAGACTGCATAATACAAAACAACAGCTATAACAATAATACAATAATACACCTCCATCCGTTTCCACAACCTGTTATCGCGTCAACCCTTGAGTCTGTCCCGCGAACATTGCATGCGCACAAGGCAGTGTACATAGCGCGCGGAATAATAATAATAATAATAATAATAATAATAATAATAATACACAAACTGGTTGTAATTGACAAATAAATTCCAATATTTTAAAAACGAACAACTTGGGATATATATAGGGGTAGTTGCATAACAAGGTGCTTGAGTATAATTTAAATATTTAGTTTAGAGGTTTAATAGAAGTTTTCATAATTTTGATGCGGAGTGGGACATTTATCATTTAAGTATTAGTTAATTTGCAATCAAATGTTCAAGATGCAATCAAACGCTTTAATTTACCAAAAATGTATTGATTTGTATTTATTCAATTCACATGTTTATTCAGGAATATAATTTAAATGTTTCCAACAAATTTTAACTGACTATAGAAGTATAAATAGTAATAAGGTAATAAAGTAAAATAATACATTTGCGCACTTTAAAACATTTCTTTGGGCAGAAAAGAATCTCAAAAATGTAAACATTTGTTTACGCACCGTTATCTCACTGACTAAACGTTGGCAAATGAACAGCACATGTTAAAGTCAGCTCCGATCGCCATAAAAAGGGAAAGAGAGCCATCGAAAAACAAAACACGTATTTATTATTAAAAAAAACATAGGCGACAGAAATTTCATACTTGTTCGTCGTGAATGACCACTAAGAAACCATCACTTCACTTTTTGACAACAAGGTTATGAACGGTATTCACGTACACAGCACTTTAGTGACCATATGAACATTTTTTAAATGTGACTTTCATGTCCTTTATCATTCTGTATAAGTGTATTTTACCTTCCAGAGGGAAGCCGCTGCGTTGGTAATTCTGGGCCAGCGTGGGGCGCATCATCCTGGGAACAGCCCCCGCTAAAGCTGTCATTTCTCCACTCTCGAAACACACCGATGAGTTTTCGTACTAGTGCACGTCGAGGGCAAAAAACAGATGAAAAGTTGCAAGAGTGAGAAAAAGAATGAAAGAGCTGTCCTGTATTCCAGTTTTCGGACGTTTGGCTTCGGTGTAGAAATAAGGTACTTCCTTGTCCTGGCAAATGATGTAATATCCCCCCTTTCTACGACAAAAAATGCAAAGTTCAACAAAGTTATTGGGAGCTATTTTTTTAAAGGACGAGTGCAATAGTGGCCTCCAAGCCAGTCGGACCAGTGAAAATGCGTCGGACCAGTGAAAGTTGAGTTGGTGAAACTTGTGTCGTTATTGTTGTTGACACACTTGAAATGAGTGAAGCGATGGGCTATAGTGGAACATTTATTACTTTCTTCACCCCTTGCCCCATCACTTCATCGGTTACTGTGATTGGCTCACGGAAGGAATGTCCCGGTTCCCGAAAGTGCGCTATGATTGGCCAGGAGTAGAAACTTCTTTCCTTGTGACTTGGTTTGGAGTCGGGGACGCCGTGTCTAAGTGTGTAGTGAGGTACACAGCAGTGATTATTGCCTTGTCCTTTAGTCGTAATTGATAATGGTTTGATAAACGCTGGCATTGAATTCGCGCGATTTGTGTGTCAAATGCGGTGCGTGTGTATTCGTCAAATTTTCTTCATCGCCTTTTTTTTTTTTACAAACCTTTGCAGGTGTTAGAAACCATTAAATATCAACATTTAATCACATCAGCGGTGGTAGTTTGGTAACACATCGGCTAGCTTAGTCAAAGCTGTGCTTCTGAAACTGATAGCGTGGTCACGCGGAGTTCAGATTAGTGGACACCGTAACACAGTAAGTAAAATGCGAACTACTAAATTGTGTTGATTAGGAATTATTGCCCCCAATTCGCCAACCCGAACTTCCTCTCGGCAAACAAAATATCCCGAACGTTTGTCTATCCCAAAGAATTTATTGTGGGACTTTTGTATTTAGATTGCAGTGTGCCAATTAAAATAAAAGAAGCTCAGTGTCTTACTGCGGGTCGTACCGCCGCAGCAGGGAACGACGCCACAAGTGCAGTAAATGCCGTCTACCGAGAGGTGCAATTGTGAAGGGTTTTTATTTGTCACTTAGGTCCTGACTCCGAACAATTGCAGTGGCATCGGCTCTTAATTTGGACTTAACGAATTTTCCCACCCGTCTGTAACACTTTTTTTCACGAATCTCGTGTAAATGGCGAGTCCGTGAGTCTTTAGGAACATGCATAATTTGTCAAATTCAAGGGAAACGTGACGGCATTAAAGGAATTGCTAGTGCAAAAAAAAAAAAAAAAACTAAAAAAACCCATCCTCTTTCTCTCTTCCTCCCTCTCTCATCTTTAAAGTTGGGCTGAAATGTCCATTGAAGAGGTTCCGTCAGTCATGAAGCCTTGGTCATTCAGCACAACCAATCAATCAAAGGGATAGGGGATCATTCCCGTATAGGCCTTTCAGGGTAAACAAAACAAAGACTGTCTTTCCACCGAATTCCACCAAAAGGTTTGTCTCCAGTCCCAGATATGTACCGCAGCCCTCCGTATTCTTCCAAGGGCCTTATGCAATCCAGTCGCGTCATTCACCGTTATAGATCGCGAAGTGTCACTTTTGATGTCACATTGAACTTTTTCATAGCATTCTTTCTTTTTGTTTATTTCTCTCACCTTATTTTCCCAGCGTGGACGTTAAGGCTACTTGAGGATTTCGGAGGAAAATAAGTTTTTCAAAAATCTTAGGCATTTAAGTAATTGACAAAACTTGAAAGAAGCTATGAAATGCAGGGCTTCTGGGAGCGTTGCTCAGTGGTTCATCGTGGAAGTATACTAAGCCGTCACGGGAGTGACAGTCTATTGAGAGAGCAGATATTTTTTATTTCTGTGGATGTATAGGAATACTAATTGCTACTTAACAGCATTCAGGAAGTAGAGGAACCGCAAAATGTTTTCTTATGTTTTTGTCTGCCTAGGTTTTTTTTAAAAAAAATCTAGGTATATTGTCTTAGAATGGGTTCTGACAGCGCCTACGGCATACGACTATCTTCGCGACTGAGCCAGATTTCTGGGTTTTAATCTGGGACTCATGTGTTTATATTTACTGACATATAATTTCTTAAAGTATACTGTGACAATGCGAGCCGTCTTTCAATTGTATTGTGGCCGGATTGAGCTTAATTGGCTTTGAATTCAATGTTCAAAACCCAATTTTAAAGAAATATATATTTAAAAATAAATAAGTGTCAATTTTACCTAGGGAGTGAGAGCTCGCGATTGGTCAGTGATTGGCATAGTCGCGGTTGTATTGTACGAGACGCGTTTCACGGAGCACTTAATGCCCTTGATAATTCACAAGGC
Source organism: Brevimyrus niger (assembly GCA_015164015.2). NCBI lineage: Eukaryota > Metazoa > Chordata > Actinopteri > Osteoglossiformes > Mormyridae > Brevimyrus > Brevimyrus niger. The sequence goes on from JAABNY020000035.1 coordinate 11,418,851, forward strand.
ACCCCTGCCCATGTGCACTATAACTGGATTAGGCAAGATGAGCCCGATCGCTGCTGGAGACACTGGCACTGACGCTGTGCAACAAAGGCCGTCTCGTGGAATACCCTCTGTTTTTCATTTAGATTAATTTTGACTTTAACATGCTTGGATGAAAACTTAAAATCAAAAACATATCAGCATAGTAATTAGCTTAAAAACGTAGAAAAAATGTAAACTTAATTGTCTAATATACTCTTATCAAAATATAGTTATTTAGAAAATCAATGAAAAATGTCTCAGTGTGCATTATGCGCGTAAACGGCAAAGGAATCACTGTCTGCGGTATGCTGCTGTGGATGACAGCTCCAGTAATGGCGCTCAATAATGAAGTGCTGAGAGTTTATACAGCCTTTCGACATTTACCTGAACTACTCGCAAAGAGCCAATGACACCAGCGACGACCTGAGAGAAACCACGGCGAGTGGCCTTTAATGTCACCTTAGTGATAAAAACCCTGCAGGAAGAGGCAGTGTAAGTACAACCACACACCTCTATTAACACAGAAAAAGGGGGTATCCCACAGTCAACGACGGGCTCAATTAACATTTGACATTATTGTACATGTGAAAAGACACTTCAAATGTTTTCTTTCTGCCTCGGCCGGAGAACAATGAAGGGACGCAGGAGGGAAAATACGCAGGGGGAAACGGGGGTCCTTTCACGTGCTAAGAAGTAGATTATTCTAGCTCATTGAGCACTTAAAATAAACTTTACAAAGCGCATCCCATATAAGCAGCCTGGAACTGCAAATGAGTATGCAAATAAGGTTCATATTTGACTTCAGGCCATTTATTATTTGTTTATTTTACCTACCGATTATCTCGACCTTGTGTGGGTCTATTTCATATGAAAAAATGCAGCGAACGAGTTAACTAATATCCAATAGATGAATGACGGCTCATCTCGCGCGCACACTTTTTTTAGTGCCCGGTTTATGACAATTTGCCTCCCGCCGGGTTCCTGTGATGGTTTTGCCTCATCGCATCCTTGGCTTATTTAAAAGAGCCCGATATAGAAGTTTCACCCAGAAACTTGGTGACCAGAAAAGGCAGAAGCTAAAGTGGAGCCCAAGTAATACAAAAAAAAAAACAAAGGACAGGTTTAATGCACCCCATCAATTGATGTTGGGTCGGTATAATCCTCGCCTCACTTACTAAATACTAAATACTAAATATATATGCTAAATATATATATATGTAAATTTGAATAAAAAATATATTTGTTTTGTTATATGGACGACGGATTCACCAGGACAGAGTAGGAAAGAACCGAAAAATAGACGCCGCTCGATTATCTTGAAAGTGACATTGGATCTCCGTGTCAAATTAATTAATAGGGTTGAAATTCACAAATTCACAAGTAATTGCATCATAAATAAAAAAGAAATGGAAATATACGCATAGAAAAATAAAAGCGACTTATCTAGTTTAAGTATAACCAATTGCTGCTATGATTCTGTGCTCTTTAGTTCTCATTTAAAACGCCGGTAAATCTTCGCCTTAACTCACTTTTGCGCCTTGACACTCACCATCTTCTATGCTTACTGCGTGTCATCAACATATTTTAATTATATCATGGTCGTTTGAAATCATAGGTAATCTTGTGACTTTCTTACCCAGGCTATAGTAAATCCTTGGATCATTAAGAATTCATTTATTATTGATGTTTCCCCACCGGGACTACGGTTTGTCTAATAACAAACTTGCATTCACCCATTTAATGTGTTGATATATTTGTGTATATATAAGTACAGTGTGCTCGAACCATGAATAGATTGTAAAAAGTTTAGAGTGACTTCTACACCGCGCACTGAAGCAAGACAATTTATCAGCATTTAGAAGGACAATCGAAGCAAGTAAATTGAGATTTGAATTGGTCTAGAATGTATTTAGTTAATTTTAGACTCATTTTATTAGAACGATTTATGCGGTTGTTCCTGTTTGATGAAATGATTTTAAAAGGCATTTATATTTTAGCGTGCTGGTTAGGTGGTCTTAAGATTATATTGGATAAAACTTTATAAAACGCCACAAATAAACTAATTTTCTGTCCACTTTATTATAATGGAGCCGATTAGGAGTATATCAATAGAAGCTTTGAGTGTCCTGCTGCTTTTCCCACTTTCAAAAATAAGCATTAGGATAATGTATCGGTTGTTTGATTCTCTCATATAACCTTTATTAGATAGTGATCGGATCTGTGGATACAAAGTATATATGATTGTCAATTTTATCCTTTCAAACCTTTCTTCACATCATTCAGTATGTTTTCGCCTTAAAATCTAGGCGACACAATGAATGTATAAAATAAATGTTTTCGCACTTTCACTGTCTAATTATCATTCATAAAATTCCATTCAAAATTCCTCTCATCATCAATTACGTAATTTTCAGCGGAGTACGATTTCGTACATGAGTGACCAACAAATAAATATTTTCTTACTATTGCGAGCATACCGAATATACGCGACAACATCCTATGTTTTTCTTTGCTAAATAATTTAATAAATTATGTAATATACTGGAAGAATTTGCTTCATTCATTGAAATGTATCTCGGCATCGCAGAGACGCATTCAAGTAGGCCTAATTATAAACGTTTCATTTGTTGTCATCAGTGATAAGTTAATATTATAATGGAAGGTAATTTCAATGTTATTTAAATTATATAATTATGCATAAATACGAATAAGAACATAATCCTGTACGAGGCACCTAGGTGCTTTTTGAAGAGCTAAAACAAAGCGGAAGGTGAACAATTATTGAAAAAGTAGTTTAATGCAGACGGGGTGTTTCTGACTGCGTCTGTAAGTTATTTGTTACACGGGTACTGGAGGCTGCTCTGATTATTAGAGGGGCTTGGATCGCTGGCCCCAGAGTGAACCCCAGCGCCGTGTCCCCGGGCCTCGCTGCTGCGCCCTCAGGTGAATTTCTCAGCTGCGCGCCCCTCAGTGGGGGGACTCGCAATCGTCAGGCGGTTACAGATTAACTAATCACACTGAGCATGATGACTGGACGCTGGTCGCTATTTAAAAAGGAGGTGATGAAGAGATGTAAAGGCATTTTGTTGGGGAGGGGGATTGTTTTACCTCAGGGCAGCTTGTGCCTTCGGTACCTGGGATGCTGAAGACAAACGCTATTAAACTCAGACACGTTCAAACACTTCCACTGCCCGTTCTTTAGGGACACTGGAAGGTCCTCCACCGTAATTCCCCTTCATCATCCCTTGTTACCCCGACACATGTACATTCACCTTCATTTCTTTGCGCCATCATGCCGCCTTGAGTTTTAACATCACAGGACTGTCTGTCGGACCCAGGATGGATTGGTTCTGACACTGATATTTTATTCTACGTGGCGCCCCCACCTCCCTCCTACCAGCACCACGAGGCCAACCACATTGCAGAAGTCTCCCGGCCAAAAAAACACTGAGATCCCACACAAAGAAGACAGCCAGGGCCTCTTGGACAGCCCTGTTGCGGTGGGTAAGAATCTCAAGTTTCTGTCCAGAAGGCAGTATGCTTGAACCCAAACTGTAAACAGCAGAGGGAATAATAAGCTATTCAGTCGCGAGTTTCTGCATGGGAGGGTCAGTAGAGTTATCATAGACCCAGCGCCAGGCTGAAGCTTTTTCTTATGAGATCATAGTCGTCGTGGCATTTCCTCGTATACACAGCTGGACACTTTACCAGAGCCATTCAGGTTAAGTATCCCGGTGAGAAGCAGCAAAGCGGAGCGCCTCCTGGGATTTGTAGGGGCGAAGTGTCATAAATGGTCAGATTACAGAGCCCTTTCTCGGAGCTCTCCCTGCTACCTGCACTCCTGATAATTACCGTGTTGAAAATAAGGCTCTTGGTTGCCAGAGCTGACAACACGGGCAGTAGAGAAGATCCGAACAACGACGGGATGGGACATCAAGCTGCTGGGAGACTGAGGAAACGGTCCCTTTTGCTGGCTGATGGAAAACTCCCGTTCTTAACGTCTATGACGTTCAATTGAACGTGTTTTCCTTTTCATTGTTTTTCGATCTCCGGATTTTCCAAATTACACGCACAAGGTCACATGACTGGTTTTGAATAAATGAAACCTCAGCCGTGATTTGAATGGTAGAGTATGTTCTCTCACTGAGCCATAGATTGCATTAACGTGAAAATATATCAATACAGAAGTTAATTGAAATGTTACCACGAAGACATTAACGAAATGTAGACAGAATTAAAGGTATACCAAACTAATTCTCAGAATATGTATGTCTTAGTAGCAAGCTTCTACTGAGTAGCATTTTTACTAAATCTGTTTGAAATTAATATCAGTGGCTTACTTTTCCTAAGGAATTGTCTGGCGAAGTTCAGCGGAACTGGTGTTACAAAAATCGATATATGTACTTTCCGCTAGAGGGCGTATGTAGCATTGCGGAACGTTCCTTCTGTAATAAAGGGGTTATGTACACTGAGTTGTTAGAGGTGCTCGGTGCTTTTATTTGCTTATTTAATTTGTTTGCCCAAATAATAAAAACGCTATTGCGTAAAACTACACATATATGTAAGTGGGAAAAGAAAAATACGATAATAATCATTTTTTTATTATTGAAATGTGTTTATGCATGTAAACGTCACATACTTCACAGTGGAATAAACAATTGCACGTTATACCCTTAACACAATTATATATGCATATATATGCCATAAATCATTTGAAACCAACCAGTACAAAGATTCAGTTAAAATTCCTTCATAGTAAATACGAACCACGTGGAAAATGAAACAAGGCTTCATTTAAAGATTTTCAAGGAAGTTCGAAACGAGACAAAAACTTGGGCGACCATGCATGTATGCTTTTGGGAGTACAACACCCATAAAGTTTGATTATCTCTTTTGTTTGAATAAATAAAGGAAATGATGAACGTCTCATTTTCTTCCCACTGTGAGCAGTCACCCATTTGTTCCCATATAATTTATAAACATACATATATCGATATGCACCCCGCCACCGACCACACCAGGCTACCACCACACGGACAAACAGTATAAAGTCACACACGCTATCTCCTATGGCTTAGTAACGATATTATCGTCTCCGGCATTACTATATAATACACGTTTCACTATATATTGTATATTAATGTCCGAAATAAACCTCAAAGTAGTAGAAAAGGCTCTAAGGTGCCAACCAGGGTTCTCTGTCCTGTCCGGAATTTCAAATGAAGAACACAAAATTGACTTTCGATTAGATATGTATACAAAGCAAGCGAGCTTGGTGTGTTTATACATTGGTTGCGAAACTGTCAAGCAGACCCCGTTCGCTGTCACAGAGGGCCTGTGCATCTGCATATCAGACCTCCAATGTTCATAGTTATGTTCTTCGTTAAGCAGCTGCCCCACCTCCTTTAAGCTCAGACTGCGTCTGTGCTACGGTTCTATTATATACATATGTTAAATATGAAACGTTTGTCTTACAACAGTACAAAGGAAAATACATACTGTCATGTTGTTTTACATTATTTAACATGAGGCAGACTATGATCCAGGCAGACGCATAATACAGCAGAGTGACTGAGCATGACTGAAATGCATATAAAACCCCGGCTAAACCTAACCTAAAATACTCAGCCAAAGCTTTTCCGGCCATACGAGGTATTTTATAATAAACGTTTCAATGCCTTTCTGAACACTGTGGTTATGTGAACGATCACAGGTGGCCCTTAGGCGTTTCTCCTGCTGGAGCCGGCGGAGGAGCGGCCGGTCTCGTGCTCCGGTCTGTACTTCAACCAACAAATCAGCCACGTGACAACTACGGATACCATGGCCAGGATGCTGGCCACCGACAGGCAGATGGGACCCGCTGGCGAGGGCGGACTGTTGTGGTTATGTACGAAGATGAGCCCCATGAAGAGCAGAACGAGCATGGACAGGAAGGAGAAAATGACGCACACGCAGCCCGTCGTCAGCGCCACCCGCTTGCAGTTCTGGCAGCTGTCGTAGTGCACCGAATCCTGTGAGATGGTGGTGGCGGTGGACACGGTGCTAGACGGTACCGCTTGGCTTGAGCCCCCCCCCGCCACTTCCTCACGCCGAAGGGTAGCGAGTGCTGGATGCAACGGCGGGGGGTGCGGGGGCAAGCTGTCCTGAGGCAAAGGGTCCGATTCTATACAAAGCGGCAAAGCTTCTGTCACTTTCGTGTTGTTGGGCAGGTTCTGTATTCGGTAGTCCGGTACCGGTGTCCTGTGGCGACACACCGGACAGCTGATCCGCCATGGTCTGTCCTCCCGAAGGTGCAGGGTGTGCAAGCACTCCTCGCAAAACGTGTGCAGGCATTCAAGGATCTTCGGGGCTCGCCGATCAAGGTCGAAATAATTGTAGCAGATTTTGCACTCGTACTCTTCGAAGGGGAAGAGCAGGGTGCCCGGTGCCTCGGCTCCGTTCGCTGACAAGCTCGCCTCTGCCATGTCATCTTTCGCCGTTCACATGCTCCACATGAAAGGCGGCGCAGCCTGGCAATGACCGTCTACAATTCGTCCGCCGATGCGCCACCACCCATATTATTCCATTGTTGTTCTCCGGAAATCTCTCCGATATCTAGCCACAAATAAGCGATCGACCGCTTCCCTCACCGAACCACCGTTTCGATTGTAGCCGGGAAAGGTTAAACGGACACCCCCCCCCCCTTTTTTTTAAATAATAAATAAATAAATAAAAGCGGTGATGTAATGCCGGTGATTCAAACGCCACGGCTCCGTCCGCCTGTCGGTGCGAGGAAGAGCTGCGCTCCAGTCCGCTGTTGCTCCGCTCCCTCCCTCCGGGCTCCGGGAAAACCGCTTTACAGCCTGCCTGGGGGATTTAGCCAATGATAAGCGATAAGAGCTTTAAATCACACGGCCACTGAAATACATGGCAAGGCGAAGGCTGGCATCATGTGCATTATGGTTGCAGTATCGGGTCAGGCTGGGGTCTCCACGGAAACGGCCGGGTTCAAATGATATTCTTCCTTCAGCTAAACTGGTTATTATTACTAGAAGTCAGACTGACAAAACTATAGTCTACATTTAGCGACCTTATGAAGAATTTTATAATTAAACATAGTTCGCAAACATTATCTATTTACAACAAATGTTTTACAAAATGTAAATATTTGTATTGCTCCTAAATAAAATTCTGTGTCTCCTTTCTACCTGTTTTGATTGTGTTACATGGTGTTAGCACTGGATGTTAATCAACAAGCCCATGAGAAAGGCAAAGAGATAACCAAAAAAATCGCCTTGGTTTCGTATATAATAATAAAAAAAAACTTTCGTGATATTTGGCATCATTGGGTTTCACTACAGATAATCTAAATAAAGGCGCGAAGTGTTTCGAAAGACTAACATCCAGAGGGGTCCAGTGGCCTGTACTACGAAGCGGGATTACTGGTTTATCGGGGTAACTTGTCGGATTTAAGGTAGTCTGGGCAAAATGTAAGTGAACGAATATGAAGTCCATTTCAGCTGTGGTACCTTAAATCCGACAAGTTACCCTGATAAGCCAGTGACCCAGCTTCGGAGTACTGGTCATGTCGACATAATTCTGCAAAACACCTGCTGCTCAAGTGCAAACAAAGCCTATTAAATGTTTTTCTTTACGTCGAATAGGTAAGCTGGGGCCATTTTGACTGCCTCATGTTAATGTTACGGGTCACTGAAATTACTGTTAAACAATTAAGCCTACGTTCAGTTTCGACCAAGCGAGTCGCTGGGATGTTCCCGGCAGGGATCAGATTTCATCTTGAGACTTTGCTGGAAATGATATGTATTTTAAGTCAGTTAAAAAAAGTACGACCCTTGCGGAACAACTGAATCAATATAACAATAAACTAACATTGGATTTAATGGCTGCAGTTATGTCTTTAATAGAATACAAGCCAAAGTCCAAAGTAAATGCGGCTTTATTGCAGGAACTTGTATTAACAAACCTGCTCGTCGGGCTTTACGACACCTCGGCGGTCTGCGCGCGCACACCTGTCCCGGAGCGCACCTGTGCACGCGCATCCGCACCTGCGAACGTGCGCAGTACGAAAAATGAGGAGTGTGAAATGCGGCAGGACTCCTCCCCGAGTCATGCAATTCAATACTGCTATGCTCAAATTTATTAACTATCTACACGGCTCCGAGCTGGTTGCTTCCTTTCAAAAACTATGTGGACTGTGCGCTGTGGAGGACGAGGATCCGAAGTGTCAAGGGCCACTTCTGACCCGAGAATACCCGGTGTCAGAGCCGGGCAGCAAGGATACGTCTATCCGAAAGCGCTGTGATAATGGGCAACTAAATGGAGAATTGACGAAATCAGGGCGACATGACAACAATTCAAATTATAAATACAAAACAAGTGAACACAATGGCGTTGTAAGTATGACTTTTCATTTTACAAACGTGGAAAAGTCTAAGGTGTATTGCGTTGGTGGGGGGAAGATGAGTTTGAATTAGGAAATAACTTGAGACTCAGCGAAGTATTTTCCAGCTGGCTTTTCTTGTTTCGCCAGTTGTTGTAGGTGTAGTTGTAAAGAAGACAGATGCCATGTCAGGCTGCTAATCTACCATCTGAGATTCCTGCTGAGTGTCTGAGTTTGAACCATTACAAACATGCCACTCACGTGTTGTCCTTGGAGAACATCACAAAACAAGGTCCAAATAGGGGCAGGGTGAAGGCAGCATTACAGAAACATTTCTGCATTTTGATGCACTGCTATTTCCCTATTTATTTAATGTGCCTAATATGTGGAATCCATCCCTAATTGTTATTAGGGTCCTGTGAGAATCTGCAGGATGCTATGACATCATCACTCACTGACCGGTGGTGGTGTCATCTGGGGATGTCCCCCCCCAGGAGACGTTTCTCACAGGGACACCTGTTCCATGAAGCTTGCAGTTCCCTTACGAGATTCTGCCATATTTCATCCTCCGCATACTGAAGTGTTGAGACGACCCTGGTGCAGTTATGTTCCACTGACTTGGCTCGGTTCAGCTCAGCATAGTTACAGAAATGGGTGCATGTGGTTAGTTAACTCAAGATCACAGCTGACCCCTGGCTCTACACTGCCCCCTTCAGGCCTCGCGGGACCCGCTGCCTCAGTACCAGGTGGGAAGCCGCCTGCTGCACTACCTTTTCCTGCTGTCTGCCGAGCTGGGCCACGAGCTCTTCTACATTTCCTTTCTCCCCTGCATTCACTGGAACCTGGACCCCTTTCTGTGCCGGCGGATGGTCACCATGTGGGCGGTGAGTTTCACTCCCCAACCTCAGTACTATTAACTGTTAAATGAACTTGCTAACCTATGAAAATTGTGGCCCCTTCCCCATGATATTGCCTGAATAAGCTCTTGCAAATACATCCGTAGAATATGTTCTGGAACCGAGCGATCTCAAACATGACTCCTCCCCCCTAAAAGGACCTAAACACAAAACATGTAGGCTTACGTTCTTTGGAAGTATCTGGCAAGTGAATTGTCTGAGACTCTTGACACCAGCGACTCCTTTGTCCAGAGGAGGCGACGTTGAGTTTGCTACCCTTGAATGACCAATGGAGGATGATGACCGACTTCCTCCTCTTCCATGCTTGAGTCACCCCCAGGGGCAAATTACAGGCTCTGTCAGGGCTCCCTGTCTTATTTTATTTATCTCTAAAAACTGCCCATCCCACAGTACAGCAACAAGGGCACGAGTCATCATGTCACATGAATGGAGCTGGGCTGTAGATAAAACGGCCCTTTAGTGGAGTCACATGTGACAGGAAGGAGTGTCAGTCATATGAACCGTCCTTTTGTTTTTCAGACCAGACAGATGTGTCTCTCTTACGGAGTGGGGGGGGGGGGGTTGAGTTTGGTTGTGTGATGGGTGGTGTGGCTGGGTGACGTCACCGGGGCCCCCGCTTGTGGAGGAGCTGCGCAGCGCTGACACACCGTAATTTAAAGGCTACTAGGCAAACACCTGCTTAATGAGGTGCTAATTAGAACTGTGTGATTTAGGGGGGGGCTTTCTCCTCCTGGGGTGTCCCAAGTTCACGGCCTGGTGCAGCGTGGCTGACAGAAGGCGCTGGGCTTCGTGGGCCTGCAGTGGCCCTTCCTTCCGCGGAGCCATCTGCCTGTACACAGGCATATGGCCTGGCTGTTGTGGACTTGTAAAGTTCCTCAAAATGAGGACGACTGTGCTTGCTGTGCGACCGCGCTGCTCTCCATGCGGTGGTGCCCCGCAGATACAGCCTGGGCTCTTCGGCGAGGAGTCTGGGACCAGCGCTGGGACAATGTCAGCTCTTGTTTACTGTCACAATGGACGGCAGTGTTTACCAGCGGCGCAGGCCGAGGTGAGAGAGCCGGCTGTCTGGGCTCACTGCCTGCGGCCTGGGTCTCTGGGCTGGGGGGCCTTGCGCTTCAGCCTCTGTTTGTTTCTGCTCCCCTAAACAGTGGGACACATGCAGTGTCTGTGTGACCCCCCCCCCCCCCAAACTATGGGTACCTTACATTTAAAGAGGCTCACCCAGGGGCAGGGGGGTCTTGTCCTGACCCGATGGGGGGGCGGGGGGGCAGGGGGGGGGACCGAAAAGTGGAGCCTTGCTGTGTCATGTGACACACATGCAGCCATTGGGTGGAAATAAAAACATTCAATTGGTATCTTTAAAAAGGATGACTTGTGTTCCGTGAATAAAAAAATCTGTGTGTGTGTGTGTGTGTGTGTGTGTGTGAATACATTACTGTGCAAAAGTCTTAGGCAAAGAAAATGTGAAAAGCTATTTATCAAATTTATCTGAGTAGTAGAGGAGTAAATGTATGTTATCTAAAACACACAATTTTACATTGGAATATATGAAAATGAACAATAACACAACAAAATGTAACAAAAAATTCTTCTATTCTCCAGAAAGTTACTGGTATTTTGCTGGATGGCTAGATGAACACCGCTTCAGTTCCCAGACCTCTCCTCCGGGACATTCCATGTATTTCTATGCTAAATTTTACCACCTACTCAATTAGTTAAGTAATTTAGTTAAGTAATTTGAAGTACCGATTAGCCAAACATGCTATGCTATTGGTCAGCAAACGTAAACAAGAACATGGGAACACTGTATGGATACTGCAGATACTAGAATGACTTTAGCCGAGGTTTTGAAATGACTAATTTAACACTTTGCCAGACATAATATCATAGTTTTACAGCAATGTGAAAATGATTTAAACATCATTTCTTTGGCTGCTTAAGACTTTTCCACAGCAGTTTATGGGTGCATGTGTGTATATGTATCTCAGGAACGTACATGTCCATCACTGAGACCTATGTGATTCACATCATCATGCATTGCCAATGATCCAAACAGTTAAAGATGCATACAAAGTAACCACTAATGTGATATGATTCATCCCTATTGCAAAAGAATATGATGCCATGCAATTCACTATGGTGCAGATTGTTCAATTTGATTTCTTTGGTTCTTTTTAAACACACAGCGAATCAATTAATCTTACCATCCACAGTATGTGTGTGCAAGTATTATTTGAATGTATGTACGTGTGTGTGTGTGTGTGTGTGTGTGTGTGTGTGTGTGTGTGTGTACAGTCTTACATGGAGTTGTGTCTTATTGAGTTATCTCCGAAGGCATTTTCGCCAAGGTCTGTAGTAAATAGGGTAAACTGACGGAGAGACGCCTGACAGCGGATGCAATAGGTGAATCACTTAGTGTGACGGGTGCAGAAAATGGGCAGCACTGCCGGTCGTATAATGATTCAACGTCCATATCAAACTTGCAATACAGTATGGATACAGTAATGTACATGTGATGTATAACTACAATATCGTGATATACCCAAACTGACCTGCGGTGGACGCAGTCTTAAATGTATCTGCAAGACTATATGTGTCTATGTATATGTGTATAGGTGTGTGCTGTCGCTGCTTTCCTGTTAGCGCACCCTACTTGGTATCTAGACGTGTTCTTCCCACCACAGAAGCAGGTGCTTGCATCCAGCGCAGCCTTACTATGCGTCAGTGTTAATGTTGACAGCATCTTTTGATATGGTACAGTCTTAGTCCTTTGACAACAATGCAACTTAGTTTTAGTCATATTTTAGTCATCTGCTTTTTTTGTTTCGGTCTAGTTCAAGTCAACAAAAATTACAGGATGTCGTGTACACTAAATCTACAGTACATGCGGTCAAACAAAACTAAAAGGTTTAGTCATAGTCTAACACATGCATGTACTCACGCGCACGTGCCCACACATTAGTCTACCTCTATACTCTCTAGATTCCTAAAGGAAACACCTGTAAAGCTGTCATTACTGTTGTAATATGAAACACTGCAATTCTTTGTTATTCTAAAATGGCATTATATTTACTTAATTTATCACTAAATAAAATGTAAATAAATGCAAAATTTTGTCTCAGACAAAATGCTTTTTGTAATACTGCTTATTATTATTCAATTCACGTTATTAAAAGAAACACAATAAAATAACGTTTCTGAGAGAGCACTTTATCAAGTATCAGACTGTCAGGCAATAAGAGACGCAGAAGGCGGGGCAAACATACAGGGTTTTATTCAAGTAATAGACTGAAACAGAAAGGAACAGGATCACTGCAGTGTTGCCAACTTCGGTCAGCTGGCCGGCCTGAGATTTTCTGTTCGAGACAAGTCTGCACACGCATGCACACGCATGCACACGCATTACCATGTATGTAAGAGTTTTATTACCTTGTAAATAGTCTGTAGGGTTTGCAAACTACCCCAACACTTTTGATGTAGTTAATTTTAGGTTTATAATGGAACAACATAGATTTGTCGTAAGATCTCTTGCGCAAGCATGAGAGCCAGAAAGTGTGAGTGTCACACCAGATGTGTGAGAGTTGGCAGCCCTGGATCATGGGGAATCAAAATCTGGAGCACGGTACCCTCCGAGCAGGATGGGCCACAAGCAGGATCAATGTTAATGCCAGGACCAGGGAGCACTTTCATACAACGACTAACAAGGGAGCAAAACGAGAGGCAGCTGGAGTGAATCACAAAAGGGCAGGAATGAGAGGTACAACAAATGTGAAATAAAATCAGAACCACCTTGGCCAATGAAGCGGACCGGGGTGGAGCAGGATTAAGCCTGACGCGATGATTTCCTGATGGTGCCCAAGCTAGTTTTATCCAATTACAAGCGTGCATACAAGTTTTTAAAATTGCACCACTGTATTCATACTCTTTATTTGTTGGCGTACCATGTCGTGTGTAACGAAGATCTGCAGAGAGCTTCACATCGCTCACTTTCTAGTTGTCTGTTTGTAGCATCCTATTTATTTTTCTTTAACAATGATTTTAGAAGTATTTGTCTTTCTTTTCATCATTAAAAGTGCCTTTTCATTTAGTTTTTGTTCCTTTTTCATCACAGAAAAAATATAATTGAGTATTTTTCATTTTAATTTGTGCATTCCTGCCCCTCCTCCCCAGTTTGCCCAGGGCTGTCTAGAGGCCTCCAAGAGCCATCCAGGGTTCAGGGGCCTGAGTTAGCCAGGGGCTGGGGATTCACAGGCCCATCACTGTTACCCCCGGTGACGGGGAGCGTCCCCTGTAAACATGTGAAACAGTGGCAGCCTGTTGTTCTGGAAATGGGCAGCTGTTTAACACCAATGCAGGGAGCTATATAATTGCGTGTCTCTGCCCCCACCCCCTCCGAAAGAAAATGTGTGACTTGGGATTTATTGCGCAGTAACTTGGCAAACAATGACATGTAGTCATGTGACCCGGGCAGCTGACCTTTCTCGCTTTGCGCGGTGTACCCCAGGGGAGGCCAGCCAGGCCCCTGTAGCGCGTCTTACCACGGGGCCCAGCCAGAGGGCCTGTGGCGGGTCACTCTGCCCGCTGCACTTTCCCGTCTGTTCTCTGGGTCTCTGGCCAGTTTCCAGTCAGCCCAGCTGGGGGGCGATAAGCAAAGCCAGTGAGGTGTGACACGTGACTCTGTGAAAATGTTCCGGAAACATTGTGTTTCTCTTGACGGCGCACCATTCTCTGGCTGCGTTTTGGTTCATTGCCAGCGCTCGCCTCAGAAAGCATGTCCATCTCTCTCTCCCTCCCACCCTCCTTTCCTTTTTTCCTCTATCTCCCTCCTCCTTTCCCTCTTTATACCTCTCCCTCCTCTTTTCTTTCTCTCTACCTCTCCCTCTCGTTCCCTTTTTTCTCTTCCTCCATCCCTCTCCATCCACCTCTCCCTCACTGTCCCGTTTTCTCTCCCTTTCCCTCTCACTCTCCCTTTTTTCTCCCTCCCTTCTTTCACTCCTCCCCTCTATTTGACATGCTTGTCAGTCCTGCCTGTGTTACACCATGATTCAAGAATAGACTTGCACACTAGTCATAGTATAACTGGTTTCTTTTTTAACACCTGCCAAATTAAACTTATCCCTCCTCGTCGCAGGGGTTCAGGACGTCTGGTGCTGCTCGCCTGCTGGTGATCAGGGTGTCCCGGGACGCTTCATGTCCCTCTTCTCTCGTGTACCATAAACTAAACACGACAGACAGTGGCCCCTCAGACTGAGGCCGGGAAACGTTTCCCACTGAGCTCACAGACAGGCACGCATCTCTTACTCATCACTTGCCGCCCACAAGTTCGGTCCCACATCCCGGCTTTCTCTCTCTTCCTATTTTTATTAATTTATTAAGTTTTCTGAACATTAATTGAGAATAAAGGGAGGCCTGGTATTTATTACCGAAGGAAACCTTTCGTTGTGTGGATTTGTCTTTAATTAAGGAAGATAAATCATGCACTGGGAGGTGAGTGGTTAATGTCATGCCTACTTTCTCCTCGTCCTTCCTCATCCTCACCCCCACCCTTCCCGTTAGATTGTCATGTACATTGGTCAAGTAATGAAGGACAAGCTGAAGATGCCACGCCCTCTGTCGCCCCCGGTGGTGAAGCTGGAGACACGTGTGAACGCCGAGTACGGCATGCCCTCCACCCACGCCATGGCCGCCACCTCCATTTCCTTCACTTTTCTGCTGAGCGCCTCCACCAGGCTGCAGGTGAATGTGACACCAGTTACAAGGCTCAGGGCCTCCACATGGTTATGTGAGCAGGGGTGGGCAGATGGATTTTTTGCCTTTCCCTGGCCTGTCTCACCTCAATCGAGCCCTGTCTTTGCCTGACCTGTCTTAACATCACTGTGTTACGTCTTTGCTCAGCCTGTCTCACCGCTGTGCCCCATCTTTGCTCTGACAGTCTCACCACCTCTGTGCCCTATCTTTGCCCAGCCTGTTCCTCCAGAACTGCACCCCATTCCTACACCCCTATTCTCTGAGGTTTCTCTCGAGCTACCAGGGAGCAATCATCTCCACCAGGAGACCCCGACTCCCTACTGGGGGGTAAGCAGGGCCTGGCTGTCATTCAGCAGGGGCCACAAGAACCCCCCCCCTGGCCCCCTCCTGCTGTTTGTTCCTGAAATGGACCCTCGCACTCCATTACTGTCACTCATCCGTCACGTGTGGAGAGTTCCCAGCCCATCCCTCACAGCTCATGTTAGAAACTTATTTGTACAACTTTTAAAACTTTTTTTAGGAAAGTAATTAGCTTGGGCCAAGAGGAAGCTCCCCCAAATCTGGTTATAAGGAGAGCCAGCAGGGGGCAGCATGGAGTGCACTGCCACATCCTGAACCGGCACTGAGTGGCAGGGCATCTCAGGGTGAAAGGGCGCGACAGTCAATCACAGGGCTGTCTGCGGGGTCATCCTGCCCCCCTGCCCCTTTGTGTTCCCCCCGCCTCCCCCTCTTTTGATTTGGCCCCGATCATTAACTTCCACTCGGCACTGGGGGGGAGGAAGGCATTAGGTTTAAGGCGCTGCCTTTGAGATATGGGAAGATGCAGAGGGAGAAAAAGCAAGATGGATGGGGGTGGGGGGGGGGAGGATGAAATGCAGGCACTCATACGTCAAACTGCTTGAATGGTACTGCCAGTGGGGGGGGGGGCTGGGCGGTGTTCCCAGATGGAGGGGAGGAAGGAGCTAACGCTTGACAGCATGTCTGTGTCTTTGGGATTCAGAATGTGCTGTGTACTTTATTATTATAATGATTATTACTAATTATTATTTGTATTGTTTATTATTATGTATTTTTATTATTTATTTTTAGTGTCTCCCTTTCTATGTGTGGAGTGTGATCATGGCAGGATCTCCTGCATTCTTCTCCAGCGTGAGATACAGTATGTTTAGTGTATGTCCGTCTGCAGTGTGATCAGGGAGAAGTCTGCCGTCTGTACTGTGTGTCTGTGCTGAGTGTCCATTCCCTACACACTATATGTATATTAGATGAGACCCTGTGACTCCCCCCCCTTTCCTCTCAACCCCCTACAGTTCCCGTTCGGGGCAGGCCTCCTGCTGGCTGTCACGCTCTCCACGCTGGTGGGCCTCAGCCGCCTTTACACTGGGATGCATTCTGCGCTGGTGCGTCAGCCTACACGCCACATTCCTCACACACACGCTAGGTCTCTACACAGGTGGGGAGCTCATACACGTGGGGCCCTTATACACGCAGGGTACATGGGGCCCTAACGTACACGGGGCCCTAACACAAACGGGGTCCTCACACGTGGGGGCCCTCACACACACGGGGCCCTCACACATGTGAGTACCTCATACACATAGGGCCCTCACATACGTGGGGGCCCTCACACACACTGGGCCCTCACACACACGGGGCCCTCACATACACGGGGCCCTCACACATGTGAATCCCTCATACACATAGGGCCCTTTCTGTAGCTTCAGTCTCCATGTGTCCATATGCTGATCAGAGCACCCTGTCTTCCTCACCTCTCTCCTTCAGGATGTGATCTGTGGGATGCTGATTTCGGCTGCCCTTCTGACCTTGACCTACCCTCTGTGGGATGCATTCGACCACCTGCAGCTAACAAGCCCCCTCTCCCCCATCGTGGCATTGGTATTGTCGCTTTTTCTGTGCTATAGCTACCCCGAGCTGGACCATTACAGCACGACGCGGGGGGACACCACCATCATTGTGGCTGTGAGTGCAGGGTGCTCCATGGGATACTGGGTGAACAAGCAGCTGGGGCAGACGTATGAGCCTGATGGGGGCTTCCCCCTTCCCCTGCCGGCCCTGACTGGACCGGCCCTGGCCCGCGGCTGCGCCCGTTTCCTTTTGGGCCTGGCCGTCCTTGTGGGGATAAGGAGCGTGATGAAATCCGTCAGTCTGTGGCTGATATGCTCCTGGCACAGGGTTCCCCTGCATGACCTGAACGCCAGGAGGGAGAAGAAGATCGAGGTTCCTTACAAGTTCAGCACGTACATCACCATCGGGCTTCTGAACACCATCTTCATGAACAGGCTCTTCGTGGCTTTGAACCTGCTTTGATGCCCATCAGGGCAAGTTGCCTTGCATCTGCAGCACCATGTGTGTTCAGGTACCCTTGCGACCAAGCCTCCTCTGAAGTGGGGTTAAGACTCTTTCCAGGTGTATCGTTATGCGTTTACGGTGTTCCGTGCTGTACATTTACAGTCATGTGTTGTATGTACAGGGAACAGGGCTGTTGATTACTGCTGCCCAGATAGGCTGAGGACTAACAAAAAGAGGAAATGAATATTTGCTTGTTTACCTACATCCCGTCCGAAAAAGCCGGGACACTTAAAAGCTTAGCCACGTCAAGACGAGTTCATTTTGGTTTAGAGACCGTCTCTGCGCTCAGTTGTTGATGTTTCCTGCTTCTGTGCTCGGCTCGAACTTGTACATCCAGCAACTTCGGTTAGACCTGCTTTTGTTCAATTATTCTTCTAGTTTCGCCAAAACCTTGTCATTCTGCCTTTTGCTGGCGGCGACTCCGCTGTGTTTTCCTGTGTTACTGTTTGATGAAGCAGACAGACGTTGCGGTCTTCGTCACTGCCGTGTTGTATGGTCAAGGTGCTCGGTTAGCTTTCACCTTTTACGGTGGAGGAAGCTTTAAATAAATATTTTTATATTGTCTCATATTTCATCAGCTGGTGTTTCTTGCAGCACAGAGCAAACATTTACTCAGTCATCCTTTCCGTTACGGGGCTCTCATACTCGCCGCACATCAGAGGTGAAAGCCAACGTGAACAGTGGTACCTTGGACTGCAGGGTGTAGATTGAGCGTTTCAGCGAGAACGAGAGCAAATACTGAGCTGGTGGGTAAATCTCTGTGCCCCCCCCCCTTCAGAGGCAAACATAGGGAGGAGGGTTATCAAATTCACTGAACTCTTCCAAAACAGTAGCAGTAGCAATGGTGGCATAAGCAGTAGGGAGGACCGGAATACATTAGAGAATGCATGGAGTCTGTTCCGAAACAAGCCTTTCAGGCAGCGTCTCTCCTTAATCTGGATGGAGCCCTCAGATGGGGTCTCCCCTTTATCTGGGTGGAGCCCTCAGATGGGGTCTCCCCTTAATCTGGGTGGAGCCCTCAGATGGGGTCTCCCCTTAAACCGGG
>JAABNY020000035.1:11487669-11504451 GCA_015164015.2 Brevimyrus niger
GGGGGGTTGTCGAGGTGCAATCACTGAAGCTGCCATTGTCCTGGTGGGCCTGCGAGATCCTACTCAGCTACTCATCATTAACCAGCTAAACCACGCAGGAGGAGAATGACGAGGGAGAATGAAGCGTTTCACCATCCTGGCCATACTTGCTGCCATAGAAACTGAAGCGGTCAATGACTCCATAGTGACGGAGAGCACTGTTTGGGGCGGAGCTCAAGCCCCCAACATAAGCATTATCGATTAACCAGAGGCCCCCACCCCCACCACCACTCCCGGCCGCACAACTGCACCCCCCCCCAATCCGAAGCTGACAAAACACAAGACGAGTAAAAGCTTAGGGAACGAAGGTCGAGTGTCTCTTTCTCCACTCCCATCCGTCCGTCCGCTCACTCGCTCACGTCATCGTGCTCAGATGCGTCACAAGGCTTCTTTCTCACACTGTGGAGTTTGGGGGCTGGATGAGTCACGAATGAGGTATCCGAGGTGAGCGGAGCCAGAGGGACGGATAAACATGGATATCAGATGTAAGCCGGACCAGCAGCAGAGTGACAGGGGCACAGACTGCGGATAGAGCCAGCCAGCACCATCCGTCCTCCCCACCCTCCATCATCACTGTACTGGGGCTGATGCACATGCCCTGAGGATCTTGTGGGGGGGGGGGGGGCATAGGACCCTAATTATATTTCTTAGTAACTGTCACTCATATTGCATCTGAAAGTCCTATATGCAGAGACTCCCGGGACCACACAGCGCTGCGGCGGCAAAAAGCAGAAGCCGCTATTTACCGCGCAGGACTATGGCGTCCCGCTCAACATAGAGGCCGATTCATGGAAAAGGTGATGAACATCTGTGCTGTTTAATATGTGCAGTCAGGTCTGTGAAGAACCACAACGCACTCATCTGCATGCACAAACACCCAAAGGCCTCGCTAAGGGAGGGCACATGCAGACTTGCAGACATTGTGATGACACGATGAAAGGAGTGTGGGAAAGAATACAACCCCCCCCCCTCCCCCCGAAAGGGAACTTGGACCCTCAGCGTGAGACGGTGTCCAGCATAGCCTTTGACTGGTACTTCAAATGCATTAGGCATTTCTGCATGCCAGCCTGACATCACAGTATTCGCTTCGGTCTTTATGCCAACGAGACATGAGAACCAAAAATAAAATAACGCATCAAGGAAAGGGCAGACGAGACCTTTCCTCTGCAGGCGCCAGTATCACAGAGCAGTTTTTTTTTTTGTTTAGCTGGGAAAACTTTTGGAATTTAAAGTAGTCTGGGCTAAATGTAAGTGCATGAAGATTAAGTCCATGTAAACTGGGGTACCTTAAATCCTACAAGTTATCCAGCTAAGTAAGAAATCCAGTGTCGTGATACAGGGAGCAGGATAGCAGCTGAGTAACTCAGAGAGAGAATCTCCATCCCCAAATCACACTCCGTCTATAGCTCAGTCTGCCTGCTGTCTGTATTCCTGTTTATTCCTCCTTAACTCACGTTTGGCTTTTTGATAAAACCCAACCAGCCAATAGAACTTTTTTTCCACCATGTAACAGTACAGGTGTCCACAGCAATCACAGCATCCACAGTGACTCAGGAACGATGTTTACCATTTAGAGTACAATTCCAGACCTCACCAGCCAGGGCCTGCAAGCTGAGATTTTAATTATCCTTCATTAATTTGCACCATTTAATTCAAACCACACAAATCGGGTGAGCATTATAAATACCTTAATAATGCATTATAATGGTAAATATAAGAATTAAGAATGCTTTGTACTTTATTATGAAGGTTTCTATAGTTTATTATAGAAGAGAGCTTCATACAGCATTCATAATGTATAATAAACATGCCTATAATGTCTTATGCCTTTTTTATGAATATTCATAATGCATTAATAGCAATTGATCCCCGTGGGGAGGTTTTGTTGATACCGCCTCCAACTTGCTCTCTATAGGTAAGAGCAAGCTGCCAGGAAAGGCAGACACCTGTTGCAGTATTCTGGGAGTTGGGGGTTAAGGGTTTTTCCTCAAGGAGGCATAGATGGAGTAAGACCAGTTTCAAACCAGCAACCTTCTGATCACAGGCACAGAGGCTTAGTCTCATAGATTGTTATTAATGTGGCATCCATAGAATGTGTTAAAATAAATAATAGTTTTTTCCAATGCAAATTTGATCATTTGACAAACATTTTGCAATATATAAACATCTTTGCACCTTTTAAGCTTACTCTTTAATTAACCAAATGTTTGGTTTGACACCAAGGTAAAAGCTTTCAAATTTATTAGTTTTGAGTACAGCCAACAACTCCATTAAGGGAAATTGATTAAGATCTGGAGAAGATGATGGTGCACACAGTCTCCAGCACACTAGCTCTTTAGTCTCTATATATCAGTGTTTCCCAGTTCGGTCCTCTGGGACTCACAGACAGTGCACATTTTTGCTCCCTACTGTGAGCTGGGAGGGAGCAAAAACATTGATTGATCATCGATTTATGAGGACCTGATTGGGAAACACCGCAGTACACACAGTTTCCATTTGTTTAGTGATGTGACAAAAAAAACACAACCCTCAAAAAAACTGACACAGGTGGTGAGATCATGGGGGCTTATGGGAAGGATTCTTCTCTGACAGTAATAACATTTACTATAAGAGCAAGCACTTTGCTACTCCTTCCTCCGAACAGGACAGACTTGCATATATAGCTTTAAGCTTAAATTGGATATAAGTACCATTGTTCACAGCTGTTTGTAACAAGTCTGCAACCGCATCATGATAAAATGACAGGAAATGTAGCTCGTACCCGAAACCAACCGACTGCAGGCACAGCTGCAGAGTCAAAAGAAGGCCGCTGATCATCCACAGATCTGTATGAAAGCTGAATGTAAGGAATGTCCCAGGAACATCTGAAGAAAAAGGACCCCGGGAAGTGAAACCAGCTCGGTCTCGATTGGATCACTTTAAGCTGATCGACTTCATTCCTAAGGACTGCAGAGCAGGACTGAATCCTCCAGGGTTTCTTTCCTGGTTGTCAGTATCCCAGGCCAGCTAACTGGGGCCTAGTGCTCTGAGCCCCTCTCTCAGAGAGGATAGCATCCCCCGGGCAGAAATTAACCCAGTTTCAAAATGAAGTTTTGTAAAATTGCGAACGGTTTGAATTATCTTATAATAATGGGATTACAACATGCACTGTATGGACAAAAGTATTGTGACACACCTCTTAGTCACTGAATTCAGGTGTTTCATTCATACCTATTGCAACAGGTGTATAAAATCAAGCCCCAAAGCCATGCAGTCAGGTTTACAAACATCTGTAAAAGAATGGGTCATTCTGAAGAGCTCAGTAAATCCAAGCATAGTACTGGGATGTCACCTTTGTAATAAGTCAGTTTGTGAAGTTTGTTTCCCTGCTAGATATTCCACGGTCAATTGTAAGAATTAAGCCTAAGTGGAAGCATTTAGGAACAACAGAAACTCAGCCATGAAGTATCAGACTCATGAAGTACCAGAAAAGTCACCAACGCTCTGTTGAATCAGTAACTGCAGAGTTCCAAACTTCCTCTGTCATTAACTCAGCTGCATGAAATTGGCTTCCATGGACAAGCAATTGCATGAAAGACTGTCACCACCAAGCACAATGCAGTGTCACATGCAGTGGTGTAAAGCACGCAGCCACTGGACTCTGGAACAGTGGAAACATGTTCTCACGAATCACGCCCTGTCTCTGTCTGGCAGTCTGATGGATGAGTCTAAGTTGGGCAGATGCTAGGATAACATTACCTGCCGGACTGTATTGTACCACTTGTAAAATTTGGTTGAGGAGGGATAATGGTGTGGGGTTGTTTTTCAGGGATTAGACTAGACCCCATAGTTCCAGTGAAGAAAACTCTTAGTACTTCAGCGTACCAAGATTTTTTTAACAATTCCAACTTTGTGGGAGCAGTTTGAGGAAGGCCTTTTGGCATTTTCTGTTCCAGCGGGACTACTCCAGTGCACAAAGCAAGGTCTACGACATGGTTGGGTGAGTTTAATGTGGAAGACCTTGACAGGCCCACACAGAGCTCTGTTCTCAACCCCATAAAACTCCTTTGGGATGAACTAGAATGAAGATTGTGAGCCAGACATTCACATCCAACATCAGTGCCTGACCTCACAAATACTCTTCTGCATGAATGGGCAAAAATTCCCACAGACACACTCTGAAATCTTGTGGAAAGCCTCCCCAGAGGAGTGGCAGCTGTTATAGCTGCAAAGGGGGTACCAGCTCCATATTGATGCCTATGGATTTATAATGGGATGTCATAGAAGTTCCTGTATGTGTAATGGCCAAGTGTCCCAATACTTTTGTCCATGTAGTGTAGTTTATTGGTAGTAGTTTCATACACTATTAGCTGAATGACTAATCTTTAAATAGGAAGTTCAATTAAAATGCTTTTGGCTTTGGATTTTCATTTTCTTTATTATAAAACTGAGGTCACGCAGAAATATCAGTTGGGATTTTATTTCCCCTTAATAAACACCCGAGCAAAATGCCAGATGATCCAAGTTAAATGGTTTCGTGAGGTCCTTAAAATCCCACACATCTCTGCATTTAGCCAGAAAAAAATCTCTATGAATGCTGCTGAAAACAGGATGCTGAATGGGGTGATCTTCCCAGTCCATCCTGTCCTCTGGTTCTGTCCCCCTATCTAGCCCTGCCCCTGCCTCTAGATCTGGTTCTGCCTCTGTCTCAAATTCTGCCTCTGATTCTGCCCCTGACTCTAGCACTGCCTCTGATCCTGTCCCTGCCTCTAGCTCTGCCACCAGTTCTGCTCCTACCTCTAGATGTGCTTCTGGCCTCTGGCTCTGCCCTCACTCACCATGATACCTGGCTTGGCTGATATACACCCCCAACCAGAATCTTTCACCTTGCCCATCTCATTTTCCATGATTTGCTTTATTGATGCACAGCCTGCGTGTGCAGCAGCACCACCCTCATTTCTAAAACTAGTTAGAGTAACAATGATCTACACTGAGCTGGGGGACTGGAGGGGGAGGGTAATAGATGAGGGTCCTATAGCTTGGCCTTTACTTCACACTGAGGACCAGAAAGAGGCTTGCATAAGCGATCTGAGGGCATGATGTGAGCGGTGCACAGTAATCAGTCCTTATAGCATGTCTGACCTTTCCCTGAAATCTAATGTCCCTCCACCCTTAAGTGGAAGCAGGGACATTGGTGCAGGGTTAAAGTGCTCAGGTCTTTATTCACTCTAAGCCAGAATATGTACTGATGACCAGAATAACCCGACTTCCCACCTCATCTCCAGTTCTGGCATAAGCTTGCCTTCATCATTAGGAAACAGCAAGGTAACCAATGAGATCCCTTCCTGGCTTTCAAAGCCTCACTGGTCTCGAGAGAGAGTCCCAGCACTCCCTGCATCCCGCAGGACCGAATGTCAGTCCTTTGCTGACGCCTCCCCCTCTCCCCTCATTGGTCTAATGAGGCCACCTTTTGCTTTCACCACATCAATCGACCTCCATCACTTCCTTCTTCACAGCCTGGTCCTGCCCTCAGTGGCTATCCCCGGGCTCATTCACACCGCACTGGTCCAGGACTCTTCAGAGGAGCCATCTGCCTCATCCTGGAGAAACCCCTTTTACATAGTGACAGGAAATCTGTGCCTCTCTGACCGCCATTCTGGTGTTTACTCACCAAGGTGACGCGCAGGATGCGAATGCAGGAGAAATGCACTGCATTCTTCGCAGTGAACAGATGAATTGCAGTTGTCCAGTGCTGCATTCTTCATGCCTCAAACGTCAGGCCTTCAACTCGTCCTGAGCTGTCATTCACTGCAATTATTCTCCACAATGACAATTTCAAGTCTGAGATCCATGCGCCGCACCTTATCGTTATTGCGATAAACACGCAGTCAGTCTGGCGTGGTATGCCCAGAGTGTAAGACCTGCGAAGATGTCACTGAATCACACCTGCCACCATGGTGATGAAGCGAGGCAATTGAATCACCATGGATACCGTAGCTCACAGCTGGCGGCGCTGGCGGGGCTGGCGGGGCTGGCGGGGCTGGCGGCACACCCTCCATAGATGCATGCTTTTAGCGGTTCCTAGCAGATGTTGCGGCCTCAAGGACCAGCAGCGCAGGTTTCCGGTGAGAGTACTGATGCATCGCGGTGTGTTTGGTACTGACAGAGCCTCGGCTCTGACCCGGGTATGTGGTCGCTGCGGGGCCTGGGTGGGATGGTCTTGAGAATCCCCCAATGCCGGAAACCCAGCGGATTCAAGGTCGACAATTTGAATGGATCCTTCTGTTCCATCCTTCAAATGAAAGATAGATGAAGGATCCCGTATGAATCGCCAGCGACAGATGGCACCGCTGAGACTCCAGACCGTATGAGGAACTCTTCTCCCTGAAGCAGAAGAGCCTAGTGCACCGACTGCTGCTCACCTTTGCGAGAAGAAGAGAATCAGAAGACGAGTAGGGAATCAGGACAGCAGAAGCAGGAGGGTCAGCATACTGCCGCTCATTAGTGCAGCGGGACCCGAACCCGAACCCAAACCCGGCTGTTCTCTGTCATCTGCAGATAATGGCGGGCCCTCTCTCCCCACTCCTGTGAGTCAGGGAGCTGGAGTGGGCAGACTGGAGCGCACCGGAGCTATCGATCATGGGTCTAATGAGCGGGATTCTTTGATCACCGCCAGCGCCACGGCGGCGAGGACTTTGATGCCGCTCCGCCTGAACGGCGCACGGGTTTTGCTGTTTGTGTCACTGAATGCATGAGCGAGGGGCAGAGAAAGAGAAAGAGAAGGGAAGTCAAAAAGAAATGAAAGTGTGGGCAGGGTTATTTGCCACCGTTTCTCTTGTGCTTTCACCTTCTACAAAGTGGCTGTAGTAATGCAATTCTGTAGTACATCTCTTTAAATATTCATTACTATCCTCAGCCAATGAAACTAGCGAAAGTGGGGGGGGGGTGTGTTGTAGACAAGCAGAGGAGTTTAGGTTGTGACTTGTGGAGAAATAAGCGAAAACAGGAAGGCAGCTGGACAGGAGGAACACAGAGCACCCAGTGAGTTACCACACACACACACACACACACACATTCACAAACAGCACACGTTACTCCACACACACATCGGTGTACACACACAGAACACATAACCACATACACACATTACCACACAGTACACCCTGTCACACGTGGATCAGAGCTCACGTTGAGGATCACCCTTCTGGGCCTTGGGGCTGAAGTCTCCCCCCAGCAGAGTGAGTGTCTCCACCAGTGCGCACTGAGCGTGCTGACTGAGGACACACAAAATGTTCAAGATATGCTGAAGCGGCAATGACAGCGAGAGCAGGAATGCCCCAAGGAGTCTTCTGTAATTAAAGCAACTTTATCAACACAATCGAGCCCCGTTGTTAGATTAACAGGACAATGGCCTACATGGCAAATGAAATGGATGTTTAAGTGTTCAACATGAAGTCCTGCTGTAGCCATTTAAACTCACAAATGAACTGTAAACCCTTTTCCGTGACAAAATGGAGAGAATAGAAGGGGGGGGGCTTCACATGGATCAGTTGCATGGATAAGCGCATTACAGCTGCATAGCAGTGCATTACAACCACATACATTTGCACTTTACAGCTGCATAGCACCGCATTAGAGCCATGCAGATTAGTGTATTACAGCTGCATAGCGGAGCATTACAGCCATGGAGATTAGTGTATTACAGCTGCATAGTAGGGCATTACGGCTGCACAGAGTAGCACATTACAGCTGCATAGCAGAGTATTGCAGCCATGCAGATTAGCACATTACAGCTGCATAACAGATCATTACAGCTGCGCATACTGGTGCATTACAGCTGCGTGGCAGAGCATTACAGCTGCATAGCAGAGCATTAGAGCCACTCCGATCATTGCATTACAGTAGCGTAGCGGAATATTACAGCCACAGAGCCACAGGGCCTGGCTGTTCTGTCCATCAGCCTGCTAATCAGGCCACGCTCTTCCTGCTTTAGTGATGCAGGGAACCGTTCTTTGGCTCCCACCCCTGAACACAGCAACAATGTGGAAAAAAGGCCCAATTGTGGCAGCCAGAGTGCAACCAGGGACGGGCCACCCACGTGTCCGACTGCAGTTTCCCTGTGGCTCCAGAGAGACGGGCAGAGCCATTTGTCACCTTAGATGACATATCCAGGTTGAATGGATAACAGGGACACAATGATGCCTTTTTATGGAGCACCACAGTGAGCGAGACATCAGCAACCTCCCTACATGAGTGACAAGTGGTGAAATCCATACCCAGGGAGTTGTGTGTCTTTATAAGCTGATGAATGGCTCCAAGGACACTTTCATGATAACGTGAATGGCTGGGAATCAGACATTTAAGCGAAAGATTTGAGTTTAATTGAGAGCATTTATTTACAAATTCATTAAACTGCGTTACCCCTTTCAGTGTATGGCTGAAGTTCTGTTTCAGTCCTAGTTATCTAATGAACAGACTTTTCATTTGAATGCAGAAAGAAAGATGCATGTGATTCTGCTAGGCAGGGCCGTCCGCCCCTTCAATCCTCCCGCAGAGGCCTTTAAAGCCACTTTCTCATTGGTCTATTGTTTGTTTACCAATCTTCAGGCATAAAGAGAAAAGTGTCAGGGCTCAAAATAGATCTCCCCTCTACTTGCTCGGGGACCTGATTTTAACTGCCAGCTCTAAAGAGACTCAGACACTAGAGGAACTTTTAACACATAATTTATGCCCTGAGGAATCGCCGCAATCAGCTCGCCTTGTCATTTTCTAAAGGTTTTTGTTTTTTTTTCTTCACCCAGCAAGGAATGAGCAGATACTAAAATGCTAAAGTAGGCGGGTTTTAAAATTAAAGCTATATTTGGTTAGGGAATATTTCCTGCCTACATGCTGCCTCACACCCGCTGGTCCTGGAGAGATGAATCATAGTTTACATTCAGCAGGTCGACATTAAACATACCAGGACAAGAAAGAGTGCAAACAGCTCATGATTAAGGTTGACATCTTTCTCGAAGGTATAACAGGTACTCTTCTGGCTAAAGCTGACACCTTTTGCCAAAATGCTACATGCTGTCTTCAATAAGTCTCTTAGGTGTAAAACCATTGTTATTTTGATTGATCCCAGGGTACCTCTCTCAAGTCTAGCAGAAAATACCAGTAAATATACCTACTTCTAACATGTACTTCTATAAGACATGTTGTAACGTGTAATACATGGAGTGCACACACCTGACGCATCGGAAAGAACGGAATGAGATGATCCGATATCGTGATAACCGATAAAGTGCCATATTTAATCTAGAATTTATCTATTTATCTTTACGGGTATTTATTATTTATAACATTGTTATTTATATTAGGTTCCTCTCTTTGTGTGTGTCCCAAAGATTTTAAGTGTTTAGTCCCTAATTCCATTTATTTCTAACATGTAATTAATCTAGCATGCGATCTAACTTAAATGTTTATTTTTCATTTACAACCGTAATGTGTTTATAGTGCCTATGTTAATACCTGTTATGCATGGTCCATTAATATCCTCTTGTGGGCAATGACTTTGGGCTACCTGCAAGTGAGATCGTTCTTAGTCAGGAACTAGAGGATAATTTAAGCTCAATTCATTGAATTGCTTCAGTGGTTAGGCATTGTAATTTAAATAATTTCAGCCCTAGAGGAACTTATGTTTTATCAGAGACCAGATAGTATGCGACACAGGCACGTAAGAAAATCTCAAAGGTACAAGTCACGTGTGGGGTTGCGCGGGGGGTGGGGGGGACTTACGCTATTTACATACCGACAGCATCCTATCCCAATGACCTGCCAAATCACTGAGGCATGAACAACTAAATCTCTTATACTGACTAAAAAAGACGAAAAAATACATCTCTAGAAAGCTGAACCAACATAAATAGATGCATGATGACCATGTAGAATAAGATGTCATGTGACCGGTCTTTTGATATGTTTCTGTATCATACAGGTGAACCTACATGTACCGCATACAGTACAGCTCCCTGCCTGGAGTGTAGATTTTTTATCAATGGAGCTCCGTGGATCTAGCAGACTATTCCTTATTTATAGATCACGCTCCCCCCCCCCCCCCCGCTCGGCTTCCAACAGCCAGACTGAAGCGGCTGCGCCTCTCCCCCGCCACACGGATTTCTCAGCATAGGGTGACTCAGTTCCGGCTGCACCCCCAGCACGCACACACCTCGCCGTGACCTGACTACAAACAGACTCCTGACGTCAAGCCCCTTGAGGCCCGAGGCAGCATCACTCATACCGGCCGCTCGCTGACTCCGGAGTGCAGGCTGCGGGCGAATGGAAACCGGCAGGCTTTAAAAAAAACAGGAGCGTCATAATCAAGAAAAAAACAATCGAGCTCAAGCCTATAAACAGAGTAACGGGACCTACGGATTTGTTTACAGAAATATACTTACGACCCCATGTCACAGGCCCAGGGGTGAGCAAGGCAGGACGCTGGGATATGGCTAAAGAAATAATGGCTGTATAGGTGGTACGAACGATCAGTTTGCCACATGCACGGGCTGCTTAATGAGGCATTCTGCTACTTTGCTAAGGACTCATCAAAGGCAAATAGAAAATTGCTTGAATCAGTGTGAATGATCCCTCAAACTGGTTCTAAGATATTTAATTAATTTGGTTACTAAATGTGATAATTTCGTTTCTGAACCTGGAGTTGTATACCATGTTGTTTAACATAAGTCTACATTAACTTTCCAGATAAATGGAATCCACTAAATTCAAGTCTACATTAACTTTCCAGATAAATGGAATCCACTAAATTCAGTTCCCTCTTCTCAAGAGATATATTCGAGAATATAGTGGAAAAATGTGCACAGATAAATCAACACAGGACTTCATTGGAAAGGTCACTGAAATGTTTTTTTTCTGGTATGTAGGAAATGCGAAAGAAATTTGATACACACTGCAGAAAAGATCATTCAACCACTGTATTATGTAGGCATATTGTTCATATTTTACAGGGTCTAAATATTGCTTGGAATGAAATCTGGGAGTGTCTTTACTGCACGCAGGGCAGGAATTATGCGTTTTTATATAATACTAAATCAACAGACACGGTCCAGCCTATCTTTGTCCCCGCAGTGGAGTCGGCTGTGTCCGTTTGCTCTTTGCAGATTTGATGCGTGAGTCATCGCGAACTTAACCCTCTACCTCCCCAGGCAAAAGCTGAGCAGTTTTATTCTGGTAGCCAACGCTAAATGACTTTGACTAACGAGTCACCATGCTGACGCCCCCGGGGTCTGTTCATTTTCACATGCTTTTCACAGAGAACATGTAACATTTAAAAGGACGATAAAAAATGACCCGATGTGCACTTACGACAGCAGACTCCATTCCCGAGTGCGCTTTTTGATCATGAAAATGCACTTGTTTCATAGTTTATATTTTAAGGGAGTTATGGTGATTGTAAAATTACAGATCTTATTATTGAAGTAAATAGAGGAACAATGTTTTTTTTCCCTCCCACGGGAAGAACCGCTGAACGATAGTAATCAGTATGAATGGGAACCATTAACATAATTATTTGGAGATTACAGTTTAAAAGCTGTATGAAGCAATAATACAAAACTACCCGACCGCAAGCTTTAAATTTGAAAGACAGTTGCGGATTAATATGTGCATACATGAACAGATAAATATCCTAGAACTACTCCACATAGTTGAAAAGCTTATGGGGATGAAAAGCACGTCTTATATAAAAGAACAAATAAAAAACCTAGGTCAAATGAAAATAAATTTTAAAAGTTAAACAATCATTCAACTGCAAAACAAATATTGCTGTTTGATGACGAATTTTAGCAGCATTGAGAAGCCTATCATGTGTGTTTTTGTATTGCTTTTAATAAACAATACGTGTATATTCATATGCTTTTGATAAACCAATCAAGTGTATATTCCTATGCCTTCTGATGAACCGATCGTGTCTGTGTTTGTATGCCTTTTGATAACCGAAGCATGTATGTATTCATATGGCTTTTGATAAACAAAGCCGTTGGTGTATTTTGCGGATTTGATAAATAAAGCGCGCATGTATTTCCACGGGCACGCTATTACGTATATGGCTGTGACGCAGGCGAAAGGTGGCGCCTCTTATAACGGGGAGCTGTCCCGGTGCTGAAGAGAGAGACGCCAGGACTGGGACGCGACTCGCAAGCGCAGATCAGCGCTAAATCACGGCAGGTAAGCGGGCGCCTCCCCTAGCGCTTTTCTGTGCAGAGACGCGCATTTGTATATTCTTAAGGCTTTTCGAGCGCTTATTCTTGCGATTTTGCTTTCCAACCTGATGCATATCCTTGTTGAACAGACTCAGTTAATAACTAGTTTCATTTAAAAACTGGCAGGTAAAAATAATTAAAACTACTAAACGTAGTAAAAACGCATATATTAAAATATCAAACGCAGTGACGATGATAAGTGTTTAAAATACTATTCCAAATTTTTATAAAATAAGTGATACCGAGTTGATTTCCGGAGTGTTTGATTTTCTGTACTCTTAATGCCGTTTACAATGTAATAAATGCGAAATTTTCATGCGTGTAGCGCCGGGTTACCTTGGCAACCAGCAGTGACTCATTCGCCGGAGCAGCAATTTGAAGCGTAATGAGATTTTACAGGCTGGCTAAATTCTTATGTAGTTATTGTTGCACTAACAATCATATTTTCCCTATCAGCCCCTTGCTTGTCTGTTTCTGTAAATGGAGTACAAAACAAACATACAAGCCTGCGGATAACGAAACCGATGTTACAGGCATGATTCTGTTTGTTTGTTTTTTACAAAGAAGGCTAATTTGATTACATGGATTTGTTAAGCAGCGTCAAGCTAATACACTCGTATAATAGAGCTGGTCTGATGTGCATTCAACTTCTGTCTGACATAATAGAACAATAAAGAAAAATCTGTGTAATATTACAGTTGGTTTGAAGGGTTCTAATATTGTTAGCAAAGTAGGGGGCTGCTGGAACAGAGACAATAGACCAAACTGGTTTAATAAAATAATTTCTTTTTTCATTTAAGGTTCAAAGTACTGCTGAGGACCCAGTGAACAGCTGAACTTTGTTATACAGCAACCCAGTAAACATAATACTCATGTTGTGATTGTTGCCTTGTCAGTTCTAGGCAACATGACGTTACCGCTCCCCAAGATCCACGTGGCTGCGGCTTTCCTGCTGTTTGCCGCCCTCCGCCACACGTGCAGCGTGCAGGGCGCCTCCTTGTGGCAGTCGAAGCCCCGGGGCAGCGCGGCGGAGGGCAGCCACGGCCGGCCCTACCTGGTTCCGAGCACTGATATGGTTAAGGCTCTGGAGTACATCGAGAGCCTCCGGCAGCAGACACGCGGGGATGACTGGCCCGCCACCGACTACAGCGACCTGGAGCGGTTCCGCTCGCTGCCGCTCGCCGCCGCGTCCGAGCCAGAGGAGCCGAGCCAGGACGCCGCCGCCAGCTGGCAAGACGATCGCTCGCAGCAGTGGCTTAAGGTACTGCTGAAGACCCTCCAGCAGGCAGGCAAGGAGCCAAAGGCCACGGCGGCTCTCGCCGGCCCACGGCAGGCATACGGCGACAGGCCACGCCCTGAAGATGACACCGACGACAGACCGGCGGCCAACGGGGGCGACTATGAGGGTGCGCCGTGGTCTGAGCGCCAGAAGCCGCCCAAGAAATACCCTCTGATGTTCGAGGATGAAGACTCCCGGGAGAGTCCTTACAAACGCACAAACGAGAACGTGGAGGAGCAGTACACTCCTCAGAGCCTGGCCACCCTGCAGTCTGTCTTCGAGGAGCTGGGAAAGATGTCTGGCCCCAAGACTAATAAGAGGCACAGCATGGACGATGAGCTGAGGCTCTACAGGGGCGATGATGACGATGATATCTACAGGGTAAACAACATGGCGTACGAGGACGTGACCGGCGGTGAGGACTGGACCCCAGTGGAGGAGAAAGTGGAGACTGAAGAGGAGGTGAAAGGTAGCCGGGAGGAGTTTGACAGGGGGTCAGACGAGAACGACGGCAACAGCATGAAACGTTCCAGCATGTCGGGGAAATACGACGAACAGGAAGAGCCAGATGATGCCACCAAACTAGTGGATTACTACTTGCTGAAGATCCTGGAAAAGACTGAGCAAACAGAGAACAAGAGGGACAGAGTGGAAGAGCAAAACCCATTTTCGTACAACATGAACCCCCAAGCCATCTACCGGCTGATTGACATCTCCCGGAAATTACAAATTCCCCCCGAGGACCTCATAGATATGCTGAAGAATGGGGAGATAAAAACGCAAGACAAAAGGCCGGAAGCTGAGGAATATGCAGACCTGGACAGGGCAGAGGAGCAGCTAGCTCAGATTGTATCTTCCCACAAAGACATGACTCCCACCGCTAAGCTCTACAGCAGAAAAAAGCCAGAGGTACTGCCAAATGACTTTCCTGATGACTTGAACACAGAAGATATATTAAAAATTCTTGGGCTGGAAAGTCTGGCCAATCAGAAAGCAAAGTACTTGCTGAAGCAGAAACACAGCAAAAACACCCCCCCTGGACTGTACTCCCCTAGTGGCAGGCAGGGAGATTTTGTCGGCCCTGAACTGAGCAGCATCTCTGACAAAA
This sequence comes from Brevimyrus niger, assembly GCA_015164015.2. NCBI lineage: Eukaryota > Metazoa > Chordata > Actinopteri > Osteoglossiformes > Mormyridae > Brevimyrus > Brevimyrus niger. The sequence continues at coordinate 11,502,332 of JAABNY020000035.1, forward strand.
GAAAATCAGATTACGACGATGCCATCGAAGAGGAACTCACAAGTCATCTCGCAGCCAAGATGTTAGCGCAGTACCCGAAAATGCTTAAGAAAATGGACCTGAAGCGGGCCTCGCGGCCTGCCTCGCAGGAGCAGCAGCAGGCCTTCGATACCCTGTTGCAGGATTACCTTGACCAAATCACGCCCGATAAAGGCCTGCCCTCGAAAAGGTTGTCGGAGGTCGACGATGTGGGCGATTCCATACAAGAGCAGGGCCCGGATGATGACGTGCTGCTGAAAATCCTGGAGCACATGAACCCCGAGACAGCAGAGGAGGAGAGGGACCTTTACGGAAAAGCAGTCGGAGGCATGTAGCTACCAGGCATGGAGATGCGTATGTTGAATATTATTTTAATGGGAAATAATATTTTGGAGAGACAATTAAATACAAATGAGATTAGCTCTTCGTGTGGCTAATTTCAAGAAACTGTTTACAGAGTCTAATTCGGTGTATTAGGGGTTTTAAATATTCTATTCGTTGTAGTTTCAGAGCTTGTGGTATTTGAAACGTTCTGTGGTTATAAGGACTAGGTATTAATGAGCACTCTATCTAATAAATGTGGCAGCAATGAGTGGCGGCTGGTGATTATTTGCGTAAACACAGAAACGTATCGGTGTTGGGTTTTTCGAGTCGTGTTTTCCTTAGGGCCAAAATTTTGTACGTGTAGTCAGTCATGTGTGTAGTGTATGGACTCAATAAAGCATTTACTGGTATTATTTTCTTCCTGCTGTCTGATGCTGTCTCATTTAACGCCAAGTGGGATTCAAACGCAGCAGCCCGCTCACATTCAGGGGCGTAGCATGAAATTCTGGGTCCACGTGACAAAATGTCACCTCAGGCCCACCCTGTTAGGGTTGGCTCCTTCAGTCTGAGGAAATATGGGTCCCCCGCGGTAAAATCTGCCAGGGTGTCCGTGTCTCACCGACACCCCTACTCACAATGCACGTATTATATGTATTTATATATAGCACAAAATACACAACACACATGGCTCATCCACAGGAAATGCTCCTTTATTCATAAAAAATAAGGCGATATCAAAGTGTCACAGCATCATTTAAAAGTTGGCATAGCTTAAAGGTACTGAGGTCCTGCAGACCTCTGCAGGCACCTCCAGGTAAAACCACTCATGCACCTTCAGAACCCGCATGTGGTTCCATCCTCCCGTTTTCTGAAACCACTTGTCCTGTTCAACCATGGCAGAGACTCGAACCCTGGTCCCTGAGGTATCAGGCAATAGTGCTAAACACTGTGCCCCCCGGGTGTGGGTGATTAAACAAAAATATAAATATATGAAAGAGGGAGTAAAACAAGGATTTATAGGTGCAAAGAATTAATCCCACATACATTTCACATTATTATTAGAGCCATACCAAATGCTCATGCTCCACCAGCGTTTAAACCCATTACAAAAAAAAAACAGCCATTAAAAGGAACATGAAAGCAGCTGATGTGGAAAATGCAGGCTGTTCAGAGAACATGATGTAAAACAAATCATATTTATCCCACAATTTCCCCATTTCCACCAGAAATCAACATAGAAAAAAATCTATCACAAAAGCAACTACATACATTTTTACATCAAATATGTCCTCCCTTAAAACCCAACACATACTTTTGCCAAATGAAACTGATCAGAAAAAGGCTTAAGATAAAATAAGGCCACCAGAGCACAGCTTCCCCGTTTCCTTTTTCCGGTCTGCATGCAGACCAAAGTCCCCCTCGGGCCGCATGCTGCCCAGTGCTCTGCTCGGACCACCGTGGGAGCAGTTATGCCTTCAAGACATGAACACCAGCAACTCCTGCAAATTCCCAGGGCGCTTCAGCAGTGTAGCTGCAGTCATGCTCTAAAAGGCAGGCTTGCGCATATATTCCTCCATGGTCTATAAAGGAACAGAAAACAGATGTCTGTGATTCAGTACTGTGCCACTGGGGAGATCAGCGAGCAGGGGAACTCATCTCATGACAGGGAAGTGGTAAGAGAGACTGAACGGGGAGGGCTGAGGTGGGGAGGGGTTTGGGGGCAGACAGGCTGTGGATCAGCAGAGAAGCTGAAAGGCAAGTGGACCTTCATCACAATC
>JAABNY020000035.1:11520206-11547660 GCA_015164015.2 Brevimyrus niger
AAAAAAAAAAAAAAAAAAAAAAAAAAGATAGCAAATGAGGGATGGGAGGGGGGAGGGGGGGGGGGGGGGGGGGGGGGGGGGGGGGGGGTGAGATTTCTGAGAGACCGATTCTTGCCCCACGCTTGGCTAAAAACATGTTACAAGGGTCTCCGGGGAATTCCACCGCTTCAACGTCGTGACAGAACAGGTCTCCGGTCACCCCCCCCCCCCCGCCCCTCCCCAAGGGTGAACAGGGCACTGAGTGCCTCTCACATCCATGCCCATCTATTTTTAAGCAGAAAACACACAAACGTCTGCAGTTATAAGGTTTCTAATTGGCCGTCCCCGTTTCTGAAACTGTGACCCATCAGCAGCGACTGCTGACCCAGGACGAAATGACATCAGCCCACTGACCAGCCAGAGGGGATAAATGATTAAAGGAAAAATGAGCCATTCCCCCTACCACTAGAGGACGTGACTGAGTAAAGGGTACTGCAGGCAGGAGGCCCAGGCTGTGAAGCAGTGCCGGCCCAACATGGCGCCGCTGCGGGTGCACATCCAGCTGATGCACTTGTCGTGTCCGGCGGTGACTATCCATTCGCTCTCCAGCGAGAAGACGATGGCCGATACGCGGTTCTGATGGGCTGCCGACATGGACGCGGATACAGGGACAGGGAGACGGGGGTGGGGGAGGACAGAGACATTGCCTTCAGGAGGAAGTGTAGAAACTACAAGGCTGAACAATTCAGCCTCATTACTGGAAACCGCCTGGGGGGGGGGGGGGCAGTCCTACTGCATTCACATCAGACGCCTTAGAGGGTCACAAAGCAGTGACCTAATAACGGCGAGATGAGTCTCCTCTTTACCCCTTCAAACACGAGGAATATGAATGGTCAGCGTGTGGCATTGATCACGGGAGTAGCCTTACGCGAGCCCCACGGGGGTCTCTAGTCTAGAGAAGGTAGGGAGCGGAGCAGCTGACGACCACATGGGTTTTAGAGACGAGTGAACCGGACCCCCAGGGACCCTCCACAGTGTGGAAAGATGCCCCCTAGTGGGCACATGGGACGAGGCACTACTCCAAGCCCAACATAAGCAGGAACAGCCTGAGACGGGATACCAGTGGAAGACGGGGTTTACGAAAGCTGAAGAAAGCTCCCCTACCTGGGTACGTTTTCACATGGTTCATCTTGTTAAAATCCTCCGAGATGCTAAATTCCTGTGAAGCACATTTAAAAAAAAAAAAACATATAAATGCGTCGTATTTGTGCTACTAGCCAAACGATCGCGACAAGCTCAGCTCAGACAGATTCTGTATTTGACAGAGAGTGATGACCATGTCATAACAGGCCTGTGCGTGTGACCTACATCCACCATCAAAGGGCCAGTTCAGAATTAGCTGAGCTGATCTGCATCGATGACATTTGGCTGAAAATAGGTAATAATGACCTTAATGACTAATAACTACGCAAAGATGGCCTTAGTACTGACAAACAAACCCATAGAGGTAAGGAGTATGCACTGATTACAGTGCGTTTCTGCACCCATCACACCACAAAGCACCTCAGGGATGGGAGCCTGAGTGGCAGGTGATACCTCAGCACCACACTAGTCCGAATGGACCAGTGTGAGGTTTCTTCCGGTGTCTGGAGCACCGATCCCCCCACGTTATTCCCTGTGAGTTGGAGGACCTCCTCAGAAGCCCCTGCTGCACTGGAGTGATCCAAAATCACCGACTGCCCTAACTGACTTCTCATTGGTCTACCCTGGATTAATCTAGGCCACGATTGGCCAGGTTGCATAATGCTGACTCTCGGTGGCTTTCATTTCTCCATTCATCACAGCACTTCTGAGCCTAAGGCCCCTTAACGGTTAAACTGTGCCTTTGACAAAGTGGAAGTAGAGCTTAGCACTGGTCAGACACGGCTTCCTACCACAACAGCACCGTTGTCCTGGCCCACGAAGACACGCTTGCTCTCATGGTGATATTCCAAAGAGGAACAGGGTGCTACGAATGACAGAAGCTTTGTTGAATGTGCTACTCTCTATGTGTACAGGTCATAGAGAAAGCATAGATAGAAAAACCAACCATTTATCCATCTATCCAGTATAGCGAGAACCAAATAAGAAACTAGCACTGACATCCAGCAAATACAAAAAAGTACTCAAAGTACTCAGTGTTAGAGGTTTCAATTCCTAACCAGGTTAATTTAAATAAAGCACAAAATAGATGAAGGACACACATTAGCCATCAGGATCAGACTTACAGGACACGGTGTGGTAGATACTGGGCCAGTACTGTCCACTGTCCCGTTTCAGCCAGACCCGGATGGTCCTGTCAGGGATAAGACTTGTTAGATTTCTCAAAAACAAAATGACTCTAGTGCCTTGACGATTGTGTGTGTCTTTTTGCTCAGTGATATTATTTGATACCCCTGGAGAGCAATGCTACATTACAGCTGACGGAAAAGTTTGGACCAGCTAAGCAATGCGAGTCCCGGGCGTGTTTATCGGTTTACGTGCACATGAAACTGTGAAGGCGACCTGCAACAGGCCGAAGGAAGACCGGCGAACAGCTGCAGACACAAAGCGTGCCGCGTTGGTGTTTACATGCAGAGCCGGTCAAGCCTATAGGCGATATAGGCGGCCGCCCAGGGCGCCACATGGGATTCGAGCGACAATATTCGGTATGATGAGACAGCAGGGCCATCATGCAGCACAAAACATTACGCTTTACGACTTTTAAAACAAAACTTAAGAGGAATTGGAGTTACGTTTCGCTAACTTTGTATGAACTATAAGCGAGTATTACATCGAGTATTGGCAACGAGTGCCAATGCTGGCTGGCTAACTGAGCCAAAGAACTGAAATCGTTTAACCTTAAACCTAACCGGACACAAACCGAGCGAAAGTCGGTTTAAACTGCGATCGGTGCCGGTCTCCAAAAGCATAATCCCTAAGTGCCGGGGAGTCCAAAAGGCCGTCCAGGCGCAGCGCGTCGGGGCCGGCGACGGGCAGCGGCGCTTACCGGTCCTCGCTAACCGTGATCACGCCGTCCTCTTTCGGTATGAGCAGAGCGGCGTTCACCGCATCCTGGTGCCCTTCGATCTTGTTTAGCAGGACAGGTCTGGAGCTCTGAGGCCTCGAGTGGATCTCCGCCGCCATGTCTATTTTCGTTCCGTTTTTTTCCTCTTTTCCTCCTCCTCTCCGTCTCTCCCTCTTTTCAGTCAGCTGACCAGCGGTAAGCTGAGCCGCGCAGGGCCGCGCCGCAGGTAAACCTTCAGCTTTTCGCACCGAAACTGAAACCGAAAGCGTTTTTCCTTCTGGGCAAGATACTAAAACATGTTCCCACTTAACATCAACAGCATGCAACGGGCTTCTTTATGGCAGCGGACGGAGCGCGTTTCCTGTGTGTCGGCACAGCTGCCGCATCTTCGGCAGGGGTCTCCGTTTCTCCGCCGCTGATGCCTTAAGTAACGTTACTCAGGATTTTAATCCGTCAACTATTCCGAATGAGTGTTTACACGGTCCGGTGAGTTCACCCACATGCATGACCGCTCATCATCATAAATAAAACATTCAGCCATTCCCCAGTTTAATACTTTATTAAATACTGCATTGTTACAGACAGAGAAACGTTTGGGAAACAAAGTTGTATAAAACGGCAAGGAAATGTCAATAAATAACTGTCGATTTAACACAATACTACTTCAGAGAAATACTTCGACAGTAACAGATGGCTTTACAGGATCATATCTGCAAAACCATGGTTTTAAAAAAGTATTTCCGTATATTTATATTAGATATAAACTTGGGTGACTAAAACCCAAAAAAAAAAAAAAAAAAAAAAAAGCCTGATCGTAAAGTCGCACTGGTTGTCATTTCGGTCGTATTTATAAAATAAAAAGGTGCTGAAATGCCATGAAAATACATTAAGACATTTAGGGATAATCAACATTATATATATCTTATATAAACTTTATAGCAGCAGCATTACAGTATTGGAGTAACCTGCCGGGAAACAAGTGTTCACCCAGTACGAGGGGCAGAGGGGGGAAATGGCTCATGCATGGAGAATGGCTAAGAATATAATTTCTTACATGTCTACATTGGTATGGTTCTCTAAGACAAACACCAAGGGATGAGTCCCCACTCAAACGATCACCGCATGATGCGCACAGACAGACGGACAGATGAGCAGGACATGTTCGTCCGAATCCTTCGTGTCTCTTTTGGCTTTGGAGGAGAACTGGAGCTTCAGTGAGACGTCCTGCTTGTGTCCTCCAATGGGAAGCCCTCACGGCTTGTTCATCTGACCCATGAAGAGAATCGTACCTAAAGAGAGAAGCGTATGATTTACACGCTGCGCTTGCATGTTATAACCGCATGCATGGATAACCAAGTGATATAGCATGGGAATGGAGAGACGAGGGATGAGAAGTGCGGGAGTGCAGATCCTCGCCTTCGCACCTGTAGGGTTGTGCCGGATGATGAAGAGGAACGGTCTGTCCACGGTGACCCACGGGGGAGATGATCTCGCCAGCAAGATTGCAGCTGCGTATGACAAAGGCAGGTTACACTCCCTTCACTCACCAGCTACCGGTGCATCACAGTGACATGTCAAGCCTACTCTATGAGCTACGCAGTTGGGAGCATTCATACTAGAGCACTGGTGTGCCTGTTGCTCAGCAATTACATCAGCAAAACTCTAGGTGATGCATAATTTTGGATGTTGCACTCATTGTCTTTCCACCCTGCAGGATATTCACTTGTTGAATCACACAAGTGAAACAGGAAGAAGAAAAAATAAAAATTAAAAAGTATCCATGAATCGAATCCTGGAATTTCTGTTGCATCACACTTACCGTAGACGAATTTGGAGAAATGTCAATGTACTTCAAAGTCACTTATTCCGCGTTTTCCCTGATATAGTTAGTCTCCATGCTACTTTTTACTTTTCTAGTCGTGTAAAGTACGAATAAACACAATGGAGGTAATGGAAACTGGCGCAGTCATCCTGAGTGTTCTGTAAATCTGTTGCTGTGACGGCTTGCTGAGGGTTATTTCAATAGCATCGTCAGTTTCAGTCAGCGACAGTTAGCAGTACACCTGGGGATGAAGGCTTCACTCCCATAAAGACGACGAATACACAGCTACAGGATACTTATGACGTCCATTCGACACAGAGGTAAAAGTCTTCAGTGCTATGGCGCAGTCAGCCCCGCCCCTCCTGGGGCCCTAACACACTGGTGCATTATGGGTGAGCACACACCCTCTTAGCATCCCCTTACTTGTTGCGGCAGCAGCTTTAGTCCCATCTTCTGTGACTTCGATCTTAGCTTTCTGTAGGGCTTTGGAGACGTGCAGAGTCTCTGTGCCTTAAAGCAAAACACATCAAGTAAATAAACATTTTCTATGTCACCTCTAGGGGGCAGTGAAAGGTTACAAATAGCTGTTTTTTTCCCCACTTGGAAGTAAAGTTTTGCAAAAGGAACCACAAAAAAACGATAAAAAAAAAAACAAAAAACACACCAAGCCACGAGACATGAGTCATTGACTGTAATTGTCAGTCACATACGCATACAAATAGTGTCAGGCTCTTCCTGTAAATGTCCCAGTGCAAAAGGCAACACCCTGCTCTGCAGAGGAGTGACACCTTGTACTACTTACTTATGTGCTTAAAATCAGCTTTGCCCATAGAAAACATATCGGTGATGCCCAAGGCAGAGAGGGAGTCTTTCAGGTCAACCTCAGCTTCTGCAGAAAACCTTCAGGGGAACAGAGTCGAGGAGAAGGAGATGGTCACGGCCTCAGGGCTGACTGCCGGAAGCAGAGCATGAAGAAGGGGTCCAGCAGACAGGCTGACCCAGCTCATTTAAGCTCTACAGATGTGCTTTGAAGGAAACAACATCCCCTGGCATGCAGCAAAGATCATAAGAGCTTGTGATAAAAGAGCCTTCAGAATGGGTGCTCACTGCTGGTTCAGGATACTGTAAAAACAGCAGCCCGTCGTCCTTCTGAGGCCACAAGGGCGGCGCTCACCTGGGCAACAGCAGCCGAACCTTCCGCTGAGTGAGCAGTTGCACCCAGCCCTGCACGGCGGCGGTGCTGACATGGGGGATGATCGCCGAAAGGGACGCCTCCTCCTCGGGGGGCAGGGCGATCAGCATGCTGATGTTGCTATGGTACGGTAGCTCCACCACCTTGAACTTAAGACCCTGCGGAGTGACGGCCTGGCCTGGTGGGTCGACACAAATGTTTTTGAGTCCACTAGAGGTCTGCAAGCTGGACTGCAAATTTAGGTCAAAAACTGATATTTCAGGCCCATGCAGGGCTCCAATCTCCATTCATAGTCTGCTATGAAGTTCCGAAAGTACTCTAATGAAAGCAAAGACCTCTCGTGGTGGGTCGTCCCCCTCTTAACTGTACGGTCAGTACAGGGAGGAATTACAATCACAGCCTTCAGCAAATAAAATCCCAGTGAGTCACATTAGTCAAAAATGGCACGGATGACGCAGGAGTGGGAAAGGTGCCGCTGGACTCACCGATGTTGAAAACATTCAGCTGAGACATCATGGGCACTTTGGAGACTGTGCCGTCTGCCAAGTGGAAATTCCTCATCTTGGTGTTTTCCAGCTGGAAGCGAGACTTCCACAGTCCCTTGAAGTAGATGGAGTTGAGCGCCACCAAGCGAGTGAAGGCTGGATCCAACATTTGGGGCTCGATCAGACGCGGGATCATCCCTGGACGGGGACAGACGCGATATCAAAACTAGAGTTCTCCCTTCAGAACACCTTTCGAAGCTGAAGTATTAACAGGACAGAGAATCCCACCATCGACACTGCCTGGTTTACATCCCAATGTCACGGATGTGGCAGGTCACAGATTCTGAACACTTCCCGCCATGCCAGACTTCTCAGGCACATGCCAGGGGACACATAAGCGTCAAAAAATGTAGGGAGTAGCTGTGATGGGGACACCACAGTCATTTTACCCAGACACTAAGTGAAGAGTCACATCGCTCACTACATTTACAGCTTAGTCCAGCTACGGTTATAACTTAATGACACCATTTAATCGGACAACTGTCCTTGTCCCAATATACATGCATGGGAGGACAAATGTTTAATTGTATATCAGACTCCACTACCATAGGTGGTAGCTTGTTAGCACTGGGCTTTTTCTGGTTGGCCCATTAAATCACAGGCGTGTAAAAAAAAAAAAAAAAACTAATAATAATAGTGGTGTGGAAAAATTGAGTGGTACAAGCTTTAATTGGGATCTAGTCAGGAAGAATAGATACAAGATCAGGACAGCAGAACAAGAAATAAAGTATTTTATATAACTTACTGTAATAAATATTGGGGTATTTTTGAAACTAAGTTCATCATAAATTTCTCATGAACCCGTCTAGGAGTGATTTAAACAGCAAGGATGAAAATGTTTATAATTGTCTCAGAGAACGCATGCAGTGCGGTGGAGGTAAACTTTAAACTGATTTTTAAACATATTCTAGATCATCTTGGAAAGGAATAATAATTAAAAATGCAAAACTTGTTTTTTTCCCCTATGACAGAGTAAAAATGTTTTAGCAAAACTTGAACTCCCTGCACCATGATATCCATACCAAATTGAAGGTGCAAAAAACCTGATTTTAACCTAGCCGACTAGCGATGCAAGTACTGGATGTGCATAACATGTGATGTCGGTATTAATATCACACGTTGTTCAGTCCTACTGCAGCCATTTTTTTCGAATTGAGTATGAGATACTCCGCTTAGCGCTGTGATGCCATTCGGCACCGGTACCAGTTTTTACGCCAGTGGAAAACCAACACTTTGAAGTACCATACTATTGGTACCTTCTTGGAGTACCAAAAGTATGGTGCCCGTTGCGGTAGAAAAGCGCCCAGGGGGGGAGACTGTGGAGCATGTGCAGAGTGCCTAGGCCAGTTTGAGTCCGATTGAGCTTATACACGCAGAAGTAAAAAAGTAAATCCACTCCCAGGCGCATTTTCTGGGTGTCAGTCTGATTTAGATAAATTTAGAGAAGTTCAATATCAGTCAGACTAAGATGTTTACATGCACTTCAGAAGTCCGGCTTTAGTTGGACCAACACAAAAATTTGATCATCTTGGTGTCCACATAAACGTACTGAATGCCATGGTAATGAAAACAGTTACCTTGATACCTTGGGTATTGGGGGAACCTTACAGACTAATTAAACTTTGGCAGAGAGTATCGGCACATTTTGTTACACAGGGGCATTAAAATACAAACAAAACTTCAGTTCCTAAGTCTTAATTACTTCCTGAAGTAGTGTGGATGAAGAATTCCAGGGAAGTTGTAATGCAAGCCAAAAAAAAACCAAATTGGTTACAAGGGTCTTATTTATGGTATAATGCAAGCATGGTCTAAACTAAACACCATCCTATAACAATCATCTGCTTGAAGGAAAAGGCATTGACCGTGCATATATTAAGCAAAAAAAAAAACTACATTTGTGCCCATTAATTCCAGCTATTTAGTGTCAACTCTGACCAGGGTTGGTGTAAGATCTCACCTTTGGTATGGTTCTTGACCCAGCTGTTGATGCTGGCTGCGGCACCATTCGTGTCCCCAAAGTCAAGGGTCCTGACCTCACACTGGAAGTTGGCCTTGTTAGTGGCCACAAACTTCTCACGGATGTCAAAGCCTTGCTGGGTGAAGAGCGCGTTGGCGATGGTCACGATGTCCTGGTTATACTTGGAGGTCAAGCTCTTGTGCAACCTTTTCAGCATCTTGTAGGGACCTTAGAAAGATGTGGAGGACAGTCGGTTTAGGTTTCTGCAACTTGGTGCAATGTCTGTTAATGTGTTTTTGTTTATATGTATATAATTTTTTATATATAGGCAGTGGGGATTTAGGGGAAGCAGAGGGAGGGAGGGAGGGAGATGGAGGGCAGGAATGGAGGAAGAGACTGAAAGGCAGAGGGAGGGCTTGAGGGAGGCAGGTACCGTTCTTCTTGTAGCGCAGTGCGGTGACCAGCTGGTGGCGTGTTACCCCATCGGCACCCGGGAGCAGCATGCCGAGGATGCTGGCTATGCCATGGGGAGACAGCAGGACGTTCTCCTGCGGCCGCGAGAGCGCCACCTGCTGGAACACCTTTATGCCCAGATCCGAACCCCTCTCCCCATAGGAGGGAGATTGAGAGAGCACCCCCCAGCAGCAGAGGAACAGACAGGCAGAGAGGCTCAGTGTGATGTAGGGGCCCATCGTGAAATCAGCACTCAAACCTGGGGAACAGAGGAGGTGGGGGTGTCAACTGAAGATGTCATCTGGAACGGCAGACTTTCAATTGAAGTTTAATACAACATTAGAATTAAAAGGGTGGAAAATGGAAAATCATATGGTCAATAAGGCAAATATTTCCTTTCCAGTATTCTAAAGGTAACATCCTTATGTCTGACTCACATCCCACAACCGATACATCACCGAACCCAGCACATTTCATCAAAATGTAAAATACAGCTAATGATCGCAGACACGAGCGGCCGTGTGCGTGGGATGTGCAGAGGACAGGGTCCTCACAATCCTGCACGTTTACCCTTCCTCTCGCATCTTAACTTGTCACAGCGCATTCCTGTTGCGCCAACAAGCCACAGAAGGTACATCAGATTAGGGTGAAATCAGCCCTTACCGTCTACCATCACGGACTCTGATTAGGGAACTTTTTTCAAAGTGATTGCTGCTACAAGACATGATCAAAGCCCTTAGTGAGTCACCGCGATGATGAACTACGTCTTAAGGTGCAAACAACTCGATTGCCCTGGGCTGCATATCCAAACAATGGCTATAATGAATATAACAGTGCTCAGAAAGTTAAAACTCAGTATGTTGAAACTTGGCATTCAAAACCCTTAAATTCCTCAGTTTTTATTAGCAGAAAGGGAACTCGTTAGCAAGGGCTGACCTGAATACTCACAGGCTTGTAAATTGTATATTGGGGTAAATGGCTTTTAAACAAATGCTAAACTTCTTCGCCACCATAAAAAAACTAACAGTAATGTGCACATTATACCTGCATGCATACATACATGAAGTGGTATTTTAACGCAGAGGCAAACGGGCACTCAGCGTTAGAACAGCAGATTTTCATTAAGTGTTTAAAGACCGAGCTAGTGAGTCTTTTTACTTCTTCCTAACAACCCATGGTATAAAACCAGCGGATATTGCAGCAACCCACATCATAATGAAAATAGATAAACGTTAAAATACGCATCGTTCATATGAAAACATGCCCCTTAAACTAGCCGCCCTTCCGCTACCACACATCACATCACAGATATCAAACTAAACTGGCGGCATGACCTCATGCAGCGCGTATGATCTGGCATACAGATATAGACCTGGTAGCACAACCAAGCGCACAAAAACCAGAATGCAAATGCCGATTATGCAGGTAACGTGTTAAAAATCCGGTAAACACAAGGTAAACATCCGCCTGTGACGTTAAACGGGAGCCATCGGTAGCAGTCCAGCTGCAACGCTACTGAAATGCCTCATAATGCGAGAGACGCGCATGCATGCACGGCCACCTGTCTGAGAAACGCTTACCTTAAAAGCCAACGATTTTCTGAGACAGCCTATGAAACCAGCACTAATCGCACTGGAGAAGATTATATAGAAATATAGAAATGTTTACAGGCAAGTCCCCTGAAATGCACACAGAAAGCACTTTCAGAAATCCAGAGCAATGCGCTGGCTTTTGCCTTTATATGACGGGGTGAAGGCAGCGCCTCGGGCTTCCGCCATGAACTCCGCCCTCTCTCCGAGAAGCCGAGCCGAGCCGAACTGAGCCGAGGACGAGGCGACTCCTTCGCAGCAAAACAGGAAATTCCGCAGACATAATGCTAACCCCAACCCCCCAGGCTTTTCGGTCCAAATGAAACTGCGGGTAGGTTTCCCAGCCGTTATAAGGTGTAGCGTCTCACCATGCATTCTCGCACTTCAGTCAGTCGCACTTGGAAACCATCCAATCTCTTATAGTCATTTTTGTCATGTCTTAAAACTAATATTTGAAAAATGCACAAGATACAAAAACACTGTTCTACACTACTCTTAAAGCAGCTCGTTTCAAAAAAGGGACTACAGACCTGGCACGTGATTCCAACAGGGTGCAAATAGGTGCTCACTTTCTAAGGGCCAGAAGCCAAGGCAGGGAGGACTGGGGGGGGGCAGAATGATGTGTAAGGATGTGCAAAACAAACAGTCCTTGCGTGGAGCAGGTGTGGATGGGAGACCATTGGTGGGGGGGGGTTAACCCCATAAACTCCAAGCCCCACCAACACTGCAGGGAGGCGTCCTCTTCAGGATCCGGGGATCAATTTAAGGACATATCACAGAACACACACTCTCTTCCAGAGAGACGGTAACATGGGCATGATTACTGGGGCAAAGTCATGCTCGATTCCTAAGGCCAGAATGAACCAGAAAGTCACAGAGCCAAAGACGCGATTCATCGCCAAAGTGCACTTTCATAAATCGCAAAACTGGCAATCAAGACCATGGGGAGCTGATAAGTCAGAGCAGGCGGTTTATAATTAAAGTGTGGCTCAAAAATCCACATCATCAGGATTAATGTGTCTCCATGATTTTCACAGCAATGTGGGGGGAAAACCTTTTGGGATTCCTGCTGGGACACAGGGAAAGAATGGGACAAAGAACAGCTGTGTACGGAGCGCCGAAAGTGGTTTATTATCTTTAAATCTGCGTCATGAACGACAACGAGTACAAAAACAAACATCTCATTCCATTTTATAAACTTGAGTGCAGTTATAGCCAGAACTGGCCGACGGTTTTCAGTCATTATTGCTCAAGAATCTCAAACAAACTTGCGGAGAAGCAGCTGGCCGCAGGCGGGACGGGGAGGGCGAATCCTAGGGTCCGGGGAAGCCACTCCGGTCGCTGGAGGCCAGATGGTGCGCTCACTGCTGCAGCCACCTCTGGAGAAGCACGGAGACGTGATCCCGTGCCAGCGCCAGTTGCGGAAGGTCCTGCTGCCGAGCTGGATACATGTTTGCGCAGTGTGCAGTGCCTGGTTGGGGGAGGGGTTATCAACGTGTACCTCTCACAACAAACAGATAGCGAATACCATCCTGCTCACTCAGTCACTACACAGACAAGGTTACGTACTCATTTACAAACATCCATTTTGTTTTTTTTTTAAATGAGCAAACATGCCCCCTTAGCCTGGGAATTTAGCTCAAGGAATGAGTCCTTGATCCAGAACGCTAGACCAAAACATGAGCGGTCACCTTTGATGAAGACCGCCGGAAGGTCATCGCTGATGTCCCGGGTGATCCCGAGGGCGTGCCACGGGTCGATGGAGCCGTTGGGGAAGACGATGCGCGTGGCGTGCACATCGTAGCCACCGTAGAACTCGTTGGTCTGGGTCACCGCGTCGGCAATGGCCATCGCATTCAGAGAGGCGTTGTACATGTCCTGACACTGCTGCAGGAAGTACCTGTCAGGACAGGAAGACCACACCTGAGATCAGGCAAGACGACACAATAGTATGCTGCCAGGGATCAGTGCAAGTGCACTCAGTGCCTGCCTGCCAGAGGGTGATCATGTGATCGGCAGCTAACCAGTCAGCTGTGAGATTCACCTTTGGATCCCCTTTGGTAAAGGCGTGAGGAACTGTATGACAAGTTGCTGCCAAAGTTTAAGTAATTAGATATACAAATGATATATAGAGCAATGGAGCAGGAGAACTTAATTTCCATGTTAACTATGAAAACAAGAGCTGGCCACTTTTGCTACATGGAACTAAAAATGAGATCTTGGTGGGCCGGGGGGGGATGGGGGGGTGAATGAGACATCTTTAGATGAGTTGGCACCTATACTTACTGACCAGAGAGACAGAAGCCTCACAAAGAGCCCTTTTAATGCCGCAACGTAATGCCAGGGCAGATTTGGCCTGTATTCTCACTGAGCTCTGCCCACTCTCTTTTTATCCCCTCCCAATCCTCAGTGACAGCGGGGTGGGGGGGCAGGGGGGCAGCTGCCAGCAGGAAGGGGGGCTGTGTGCTTTTTGTGGGACTTTCCGTGGGTCTCATTCCATTGTCCCTCACAAAAACACCCAGCCGCCCCCCCGAGGGGAGATAGCCAACCCAAGGGCATGGGGGGGGTCAGGCGGACGGAGGATGATGAGGCACATTTTATCTACTTAAGACACAGCTTTTAAGGTCTGCGAAACACAGAAATAATCTCAGCTCTATTTCCACACCCCAGCGAGCCTCATTGTAAATGGTGTTTACTGATACCCCCCCCCCCCAGGGCACGACTCCCACACACACGAAGCTGCGACCTGACTGACATTTAGTCAGGGCCCTTTCCGTGGTGCTGCTCCATTCGCCTTATCCACAGAAACATGTCTGGCGCAGTGTTTGCTCTGTGTTGATCTTCAAAGCGGCTTAAGGCTTTATCACCTCCGGGGCATGGGGGGGCTCGCGTCCAGAGTTTAACGGGGAGGGGGGAGGTGTGCTTTGTGACGAGTCATGGTGGAGCACTCACTGCAGGGGGAAGCCGGTGAAAGGCTGGTTAGGCGAGTCTGTGCTCTGGTAGAAGCCAAACTCTGTGCAGGTCTGGTAAACCCACTGTCGCCCTGGAAACGAAGCAGCAGACATATGATCAGAGGGCGTGCCCTGCTCAAGGGGGGCACAAGGCAGGTGGCCTGTCTGTTCAAGGCTATGAAGAGGAGGATGGCCCAGAGACAGGGGGTTGGGGTGTAGCTCCGTGAAGCATTACAGGCATTGGTGCGGAGGTCAATGCGAGAAACATGCAGGCGCGCCTCACAGTTCAGCCTGCATGTCATGCAGGAGACGGCAGCCATGTTTCTGATGCATTACACAATTTAATATCTTTGAGAGCCCTTCTGATTTTCAGGACTTATCTGGGGGATTGAAGTCGTTTTTTTTTTTTTTCCCAGCGAGTGCCATCATGTCCGGCAGGTTGGAAGGAGGATTATGAAATGAAAACCATAAAGAAACACTGGGGGAGGAGGGGGTGGCTCTAAAACCGCCAAATAGTTTGTCCCACAAAAAGCTAACAGAAAGGCAAATAATCAGCAAACCGCAGCAGTTATCTGCCCCGAGACTGAGCCTCAGCCCACTGTTCTCACACACCATTTCCTGCCATTGGGATTCCTCCTAATACAAAAAAGACCTGAGCCAGAAAAACAGGCCCCGGGAACCGAGCCACAGCGAGGTCACCGTGTGGGGCAGGGTCGAGGTCACCATTACAGGAGGATGGGGGGTTTGGGTTCTTTTGGTGAAGAGAAGGGGGACGGATTGCACCCAGTGACTGATAAGCCCTCAGTAAGGCGTTAGCGGACGATGTGACACATGCCAGGTTTGGTTTGTGGCGTCTCAACTCCCTGCACCTGGTTAAACTACAGCCAGGGCTCAGGGTCAGGCTGCGGCTGTCAATGCCATGCCTCCGATTACAGCGACAGTAAAGACAAACAGTCAAGAGTTTCAGACTCCTTTAGAAGTCAGGGTGAGCAGAAGAGGCAGAGGATTGGCTGAGGCTGACGTAATGGCACTCTGCTGTAAAGGGGGCCGGTTCTCAGGAAACACTACCCCTCCAATACAGCCAAGTTTATACTACTTATGATCAAATGAAACTTCATGAACCACTTGCTGTATTCTCTGACCCCACTAGATGGTGCTCTGTTCAGTCTAGCGCTCAACGCAAACCAAGAGCGCAATCACTAAGTTTATACTATTCCCCATTAAAATCTACAAAAAGGTGATCAAGTCAAGGACAAAAGTAGGACCAACTTCACCAAGATTCCACCCCCTATCCCTACCCTCCTCACCTCCACCAGCAGCAGGCCCACTCCAGGAGGTGTTGCTCATGTCCTTCAAGTATGTAGGGTAGCTGACATCCAAGCATTTCTGCGAGAAGGTCTTCAGCATGAGACTAGTGACCGCTGCGTACCGACTGTAGGGGGTGCCCAGAGAGGCGTCCATCATCACCCCACAGAGCACCTTGATGGTGATGTTGGTCCCAGGAACTCCCTGTGCAGGCAGAGATCAGCACTGACCAACAGCTCCTACAAACCAATTCCACTCAATCCTGGTCCTCGGGGCCAAAACTTGGTTGGGCACTAGGTTTAGGGTCAAATCCAAGTGAAAACTATGACAATATAACAAAGTTTCCACGAATCCTAACAGGATCATCAGGTCAACTTCCTATACAGCAGCCCTTCAGAAAATTCTTCATCCGCTTTCAGAAACACCACCACCATTAAAACAAGGAATCACTTCATTTGACTTCACTCTCACAGGCCTGCAATTGTTCCTTATTCCAACAAGCCACCGTTTTGAGCACAAACTATGATTCATAGTAAAATTTACAAGATCATGACATCTATTATAATAAGAACGTCTGTTCAGGGCAGACGACTACGTCAAACTCGCGCTGGATCCCACACAATCCAGTGAGACCTTCCACTACAAAGAGACCAGTAAGGTTGACCTGCAGAGCTTCTCTGTGGCCCTTCTCTGTGGAGATAGGCAGCAGCCCTCCATTACTGCTTTCAGCACTGAAGTACTTGCTGTCCTCTTCTGGAAACTGACTGGAAATCTGACTCAAGTCTTACCTCTACCGGCTGCCCCGCCTAGTAATTATGAGCGACTGAGCTGGAGGACAGCTGCCCCCGGGTTAGAGCTTGGCATGATCTCCAAGCACTTTGCACCGTGACGGCAGCACGTGAAGGAGGACGGCGATGACCACACGGGAAATCACGCGAACAGACTGCGCAGGCAGATGACTTTACGCCACGGGGCTGGGAATACATGACGTCGCAAATAAACCAGACCCTCCCACACATTGGTCACACGCTTGGTCTTCCTCCCGAGGTCTGGTGCCGAGTGAGAGGACAGTCTGCATGGAGCGGTGAAACAGGCCTTTAGGCTGAGGAGTTTGCACAGAAGGGACAGTTGCCATGCGTGGGGCTTGAACCAGCTTCCAGCTGAACACGAAGCTCTAGCCAACATCTTCCAGCGAAATAAAAACTCCCCGGACCCCCCCCCCCCCGGTTGAAG
This sequence comes from Brevimyrus niger, assembly GCA_015164015.2. Lineage (NCBI taxonomy): Eukaryota > Metazoa > Chordata > Actinopteri > Osteoglossiformes > Mormyridae > Brevimyrus > Brevimyrus niger. Next base: position 11,536,279 of record JAABNY020000035.1, read on the forward strand.
GGCCATCTGCACCCCTGCCCACCTCGAACTCCCTGTTATCCTCGTTGTACTGGACAACATCCATGAAGTTGCCGGCCACAGCCTCCAGGAAGTAGGAAATGTCCATTTTGGTCTGGATCTGCAGGTCTGCGCAGAGACTGTTGGGGACGAGGGAAACCACGCACACACACACACACACACACACACACACACAAAATGCACAGTGAGACATACTACCTTCCAGTAAAACCGCTTCATTAAACGGAAACATTTTTTTTCCCAAACTAAACCCTATTAGTTCATAACGACACACAATGAAGTAATGAAAACACCCATCTGCGTAGGCAAACTGTTTGACACCGAGCCCAGCCTGACAGCAGCACACGGATTTACTCCAGCCGTCAGGAGCAATGGCTGTAGCCTGCAGAGCACTTTGATGCCCCCCCCCCCCGCCAGCCTGGTCTGTCTGTCAGTCAAGCAGAATCAAAGGGCTCCTGGTGACTTTCTTAGCTGGGGCCTGAGGAATAGAGCCCACACTAAGTCCTTTAACATGTCAGCTTTATGTACATCTGAAATGCAGGATGTCACGTTCTGCCTGTTAGTTGACGTTTACAGGGAATCGCCTTAAGGCAATCTTACATAACGAGCTGCTCCTTAATGTTTCACTAGAATCGGCAGTAAAAAAAACAGAAGAAACTGAAAAAAAGGTAAAGTTCATGCTTTTTCATTTCTGGGTGGGGTCCCTCCTCGGCGCAACAGGACCATAAAAGATACTGAGATCAGAAAGCTCATGCACTATATATACCTGAACTTCGCACTGTCTGGAAATTTTAAGTACCACTGCCATCCAGTCTATGAGGAGAAAAACATAAAAACACACACACCCCCTGGGCTCTTTCACTGGGTGAAGTGACTCAGATTACCCTAATGACCAGGCCCACATTTTCAGGGAAGGGGGTGGTGGTGGTGGTGTAATTACCCAGCAGAAAGTATCCACATTTCAGGAATCATTTTGGCCAAGCAGCACCCACTTGCCCGGCCCGGTTATTTTCCACTGAAAGTGGCTCCGCAGGAAATACAGCGGAGAGGAAAGCAAAGGTCTCCCCCGCAGCAAGAACGCTGCCTGATTAAGCTTAAAGTGTGACGCATAAACTGCAAGGCGGCCAAGACTGACCAGCTCCCCAAGCCTGGACATTGCTGATGAAATGAACAACATTTAAAAACATGTGCCAAGGTAAAACACAGCAGAATTAAACACAGCAACTCTGAAAGGGGAGAATCAGGCCCAGTCTGGGAGGGTACCTGAAATCTTTGGTGATATTCACATAAGTCTCGGGGTCCTGGAGATTTCTGTACAGAGTGTCAGAAGCCTCCTGGACCAGCAGAGGGCACACTGGGTTTTCAGCCGCGAGAGACTGCCTCACTACTTCAAGGTACTCTGCGCAGAAAAGAAAAAGGTTTCACTTTCCCATATAACATCCTTATTTTAACCTCTGAGAAGAAAATATTGTTACAATATGCAGCTACTATGTCTGAATGGGCACAGAGTTTCAGAACCGCTTCAGCTTGCATGTAACTGACCCAAATTCTGCAGACTGCAACATTACACCAGGTAAGATGTCTAGCTGGGCATATGGTTTGAGAAATAATAATAATTAAAAAAAAAGACATACCAATAAAAATTTACATTAGAGTATTTTAGAAATTGGGGGGGGGGAATTACAAAGCTTAGTATTTCCAGCTATAAAATCATATTGCCAGTGATAATTAAAGCAGGGATAAGAAGAGGATGGTAAACAGGTTCACAGAGACACGATCACCAAGAAGCAGAATTAAGAAGCATGTCGCCCTCTTCAGACTCTCATGGGAGTTGGCACATTGGGGGCGGGGCTGCCCAAGCAGGCCCCGGTGTGACCAGGTGTTTCCTGAAGACAAAGTGCATCACAGACCCAGGGACAGCCAGGCACTCAGCCTGTGACCACCTCAGTGGGAGGCAGAGGGAGGAATCCCGGGTAACAAATGGCAGCAAAATGGCAGGCTTACCAGGAAAGTTAACAACGGCGTGCACGGGTGCGCTGGTCGCCACTGAGGCGTGAACCAGGTGTGGGTACTTCAGACGGAACCAGGCGGCCAGCGAGCCGGGATACGAGCCGCCAAAAGCTACCCACTTGCTGCCGGCGAGTCCCCGTGCGGCAGCCATGGAGGAGCGAAAGTGGGCCAGGTCCGCCAGGGCCTGCTGGCTGCTCAGGTAGCGGAGGCTGGCAAAGCTCAGGTCCCTGTGGTGAGAGGAGGGTTGGGGTGACCTCAGCATCCCATATAAAGGGCAAAAGGAAGTGGGAGAGCAGCAATGCAGGGGTGATGGATGGAACGAAAACTACGGAGACTCCTTTACTGCGAGAGACTGTTCAACAACAAGGCCATAAAGGGGCTTTACCTGGAGAAACACCGAGATAAAAATGGAGACCACATTGGTTTACACGAAGGAAAATGCAGGTTACAGAAAGTATGGGGGGGGTATTAGTTCGTGCGGAACTGTCCTTCCTTTTGTTTGAGCATGACTCCCCCTAGCGGTCATTTCCAGAACTGCTAATAAAAAGGGGAAACGATCTTTCCTTCTGCTTCTTTGAGCCAAGGAGAATCAGGGAAAACTCTCAAATTATGTAGTACATAGTCCAAAGTGACTGCCGTTCAAATATTTTTTCTGAAAAAAAGATACGTAAGTGAGTTAATGTAAAAGGTATTACTCTAATTCTAAAGAAAAAGCCGTATTTCTTACTCAGTAGGACGACTCTTCCCGTAAAAGCGGTGCTCCAGCATAAAACACAGGGCGCCAAACTTCTTAGCATATGTCAGCCAGGTCCCGTACTGCATCCAGGCGGGGTTTGCGGGACCCTCCCCCCCTATCATGAGAAACACCGGGCCGCCGTTTCTGTAGAAGGTGTCATTCACGAAGAACCTCTGAAATGGGAACATTAACCTGTCAGACGCGGCAGCTCACGCGAACATTTAATGGTTGGGTTTTAGACATGTTGTACGCCGAAAGACTGAGTTTACTGAGTCCCACCTGTTTCCAAACTCGGGTTTCGGCGCCATCGAAATGGTCCAGTATTTGCGTGAACCACTGCTCCTCCACACCAGCACCACCTCCATCATGCACTTTATGAAGCCGGAGCGCAGCACCGCGCAGCCTGCTATAGCGAGCCTGGCAGGGGAATGACAAGCAGGCGAAGACGAAGAGCCCCTGCAAAAATCGCCGCAAATACTTCCACGCCATGTTGTTTGTATGGAAAGTGAAACATGTGACACTTATGTGGCAGTTTACTATGTCACGTGATGTCGTCACCTGATTTTTAATATCTAGGCTGTTGCTACGGTGCAATGGCTCTACTCGTCCTCCGGATGGCGCTCTTTCTGCACTTGACACTGCGCTCTAAACTATTACGATCACTAAATTTTTAGCTTTGAATACTTTCATTTGCGATGCGATACACTCTGCTGAACCACATTTTAATGAAACCAATTTACAGAGGCGATGGTTAGTAAAGAGACTTTTAAAATATTTTCATTTATTTCTCTTTCTGTTTGCTGTTATTTATGGTGTGTGTCATCATATATTTACACATTTTCATGTGTGCACTGTGGTGTTGATATACGGTTCTGCCAAAAAACGTTCGCTCTCATTACATCTCTGTACGCCGCAAGCTCATCGCCTCTAGTCATTTATTAACATCTGCTCATTTAGGTTAGTTACCCCATTATAGGTTACCTCTTTTTGTCACGGCTGTTTACACAGTTCCATCTGTCAAATATGCATTTATCCAGGATTCACTGTGGATTCATTACAGTTTGCTTTTATATAGCGGGATTCTAAACAAAACAACACTTTGCAGCACAGATTGAGTTACAAGACCTGCATCAAAGTCTAGCATTACAGCGGTTCAAACCAGAGAGCGCCTCCTGCAGGCTGTCAGTAACTGGTAAACATCTATNNNNATCTATACTATGTCCAATTACCTGTTTTACTCTGCGAGTCACAGATTACTGTACGTTTGTATGGGTTGCGTGATGCCGTATAACTCACTCATGTTGCTTCGTCACTATAGTTCTACTGCGTATTAATGTGCAAGGAATTTTAAGAAAATTCATAATGTCGGTTTTAATGACAACGCCGGTTTCATTTACATTTGTATTCAATAGATGCTTTTGTCCAAAGCGACGTTCAATTAAAGCAAATAGCACATTACAAACATAGGTGTGAAAGCTTAGTGGCCTTTTAAATATGTAGCATAAAACTGCTTAAGCATTGCTTTCATGGTTGGTAAACATTCCTTCGTTCTCGTTATAACGAGGGTCCTTGGACTGTTTATTCAAATTATTTTTATGTAACCTTTTACAGTTAACTTTTATGATTAATTCAATTATTAGGCTACTCAAGTACAAATTATTAACAGATATATTAAGTGCATGAAGCACACAAATTGAGATTATTGATTAATGATGAACAAACAGTGCTTGACAACACTTAGTTTCTGATTAATTAATAATCCAAGTGAAAATAGTAGATTACCTGGATTCAAATAACATTCTGAGGGATAGCCAACATAAATTTAAGAGAAGTAGATCCTGTTTAACTAATTTACTTAAGTTCTTTGAGAAAGCTACAAGAGAAATTGATCACAAAAGGGCCTACAGTGTGATCTACTTAGAATTCTAGAAGGCCTTTGATGTTGTCCCCCACAAACGGCTATTGCTAAAGCTCAAAGCTGCAGGGATTTTCGGAAATGTAGTAGCTTGGATCAAAAACTGGTTAACAGACAGGAAGCAACAAGTAGTTATTAGAGGCACAATGTCACAGTGGGCCTGTGTTCATAGTGGGGTACCACAGGGTTCAATTTTAGGACCACTGTTGTTCCTAATTTACATTAATGATATTGACACCAAACATACAGTAAACTGGTTACATTTGCAAGGTGGGTGGTGTAGCAGATACTAATTTAGGAGCACAGAGGCTACAAGAAGATTTTGATTTAATTAGCAACTGGGCTGATACCTGGCATATGAAATTTAACATAGATAAATTCCACTGAAATAAAGGTAGCTGATTACGAGAAAGACCTCGGTGTGTATGTTGACGCTTCTATGTCCCACTCTTGCCAGTGTGTTGAAGCAATAAAAAAGATCAACAGAATGTTGGGTTACATCTCTGTGTGGAGTTTAAGTCAAGGGAGGTGATGCTACAATTATATAATTCCTTGGTAAGACCCCACCTAGAATAATGTGTGCAGGTTTGGTCACCATACCGTAACAAGGACATTGCTGCCTTAGAAAAGGCGCAATGGAGGGCTATGAGAATGATTCCTGGTCTTAGAGGAATGTCTTATGAGGAGAGGTTAGCTGAGCTGAATCTGTTTAGCTTTGCAAAAACAAAGCAAAAACTAAGGGGGGACATGATCCAGGTCTGTAAGATTCTAACAGGTCTGGATGCTGTTCAGCCAAATGGCTATTTCAATATTGGTTTAAATATTGGAACTTGTGGCCATAAGTGGAAATTAGTGGGAGGACATTTTAATATTAATTTGAGGAAGCACTTCTTTACACAGCATGTAGTTAGAGTATGGAATAGTCTTCCTGCTAGTGTAGCGCAAGCTAAAATCCTGGGTTCCTTTAAATCCGAGCTAGATGAAATTTGAACAACTCTGAGCTATTAGTTAAGATCCCTCTCGTTTGTAAATTCCTTATGTTCTTATGTTCTTACATTATGTAAGAGTGTACTACTACTACATTGTGACCCCTCAAGTAACATGTTACCAATACTTGCTTTAAAAACTGGAATTTAATCTAAAAATCTGCAGTAGACGCTGACGTCCTAAGATTTGTGAACATAATTTGTGGTTCAGGGTGGATGAGGTGTATCCCTTTGTTGGTAATTTGCTGACAAAGAAATGTAATCAATTACAGTGGAAACCCTTAGCCGGGACATTACAGTGTAGAAGAAAACAATATCCAACAATATACCTTAACCCCAGACAGTGATATAAATCCGTAACTCAAGGTTGGTAATGAAAAATCTTCTTTATTAATGAGATTATGCGAATTAGCGTGATAGAACGCTCCGCATAACCCAGGTGCTTTAACACCAAACAAAGAAAAAGTGCACCGTTATATACTTTTTCAACCCCCTTACAAATTAATCGATATGATTGGTCACCATAGCCTAGCGTGTCCAGCATCTCGGTTTTCACGGAGGGAATCCCCGCAGTCTGCGCTTCATTTTCTTCACAGGACATTGTCAGATAAATAGATAAAACCACACACGTTCTGGTATAGGTTGTTCTTGAATAAAAACCGTAACGATTATTTAAGAGACTGTAATATAATGTAATAGCCTATTGGAAACCTGAATTAAAAGTATTGCCAAATTACATAACGTTCCTTTTATTTTCTATTTCATTTTGGGTGTGATTGTAATTCTTGTACTATATGTTTCCATTTTTTCAAGTCAAGGCAACGTTAGAGTACTTTTGACGTGTTTCGTTTCAGGTATGTCCCCGTGTTTTTAAAAGCTTCTTTGAGTGATGAATTCGACGCTACTAACAATATGCTCAGATCGCTAGTTTGCGGCGGTATTATGGCAATCCCCTGGGGGAATCCGGCCATGAAATGCAAGACAGAAAACCCGCCCCGACGCCTGCGCTCGCCTGCGGGGTGGTGCTGATGCTGAGGGACTCGTCCTGCATTAAGTTCATCACAATCGCTCTGTTGCTGCAGCACAACACACAGCCATACAGCGCGTGCCTATTGATGCTTTGGAAAAAGTGAATTTTAAAGGTCCGTTCCTCGTTCTTAAAAAGTGATATTGGCAGTATTTTAGTGGATGATGCAGCACGGGGAGAAGTGAGAGACAATTGGCCCGGTGACTTGTTTGTTTCACTTAGACTTCTCGTTTTAGATGGAGAAGGCGCGTACACATTTAATAGGAAAGGCGGACTGAACAGGGCCGCTGAGCTGTAGAAAGAAGGATCTTAATGCATCGCCAGACTGTTTTTAATGTTGTTTCATTATCCTTACAGTGAAGCTGATCAAGAGGAGGTAAATGTTTCTCTCCGTACTGCCGTTGTTTTTATTTTGGTAAATCAGTTATTAGAATAATCTTCTCATTTTTGTCCACTTTTTGGTATTTAAATTATAATAGTATTATTAAATACACGGATAATTAGTATTCATAGGAAATTATGGGGATTTAGGTTTCTGACTGCATTGTGAACTGGGCAGATAATTATTTAATCGAAATTAGTGCCTGTTTTTAGGTAAAGAGACTCTTCGTATAACGCGCGGTAGTTTTGCTTTGAAGAATGGCCATCAACACAGACGCGGCGTTTGAAAAAGCGGCCCTGGGTGAGAGTGGCGCTGCGCAGCCCCCCGAATCGCAGGAGACGGAGAAACTTCTGACCAGCGAGACGGCCGGAGGGAACGGCATCAAACTGTCCAGCTCCTTCATGGTGAATGTAGGCAGCGAGAAAGACGCGGAGTCGGACCAAAACGGACACAGCGTGCCCGTGAGATCGGGCTCCGCGGTGCAGCTCGGGGGCCCGCCCCTGTCCCCGTCCCGGGTCAGCCTAAGTCGCACCTCTTCCACTGGGAATACGGCCCAAGAACAGCCAAAGCCCCGGGACTACCTCATTTTGGCTATCTTTTCCTGCTTCTGTCCCGTCTGGCCCCTCAACATTGTCGGACTGGTATATTCAATTATGGTAAGTGAACTAAGCATTGTGAACTTTACATTATAACGCAGGTTGGAAAACATCAATTTAAACTGAAAATAAAAGACTTTCTCTCTTTACATCTGAATTACAGGCAGTTTTGTTGTTCCAAATATATATTTTTGTGCGCTCGTTGGCTGGGTAAACACAATGTTTTTATTTTATTCCTGCCGAATACTGCCAACTTTGATATGAGTAAGGTAGGTTGTATATCTGTAATGTGCAATATGAATAGCGAATTGTTTTAAATTAATACAGTGAACGTTAAACTAACTTAATAATGCAGTTAAAATGCAGGTACTAAAATCTGTGCTGTAGCTTACTTAACTAAAACCACAATTTGTCCATAAATCACGCAATTAACATTGTTATTTTAAAAGCTGAAACAAGTGTTTTAAGGTGCCAGTTCCATATATGTGGGCATGTATAAATATGGCACGTATGTACAATTTTTGGGAAGCAATTTCGAATGTCCCACAGCATGGATCGCCCGCTAATGTACTGTGGACTCCCAACGTCAGCAAATTTCGCTCTCATTGAAAAAAAAAGAAAACAAAGAAAAGAAAAGAAAAAATAATAGTAAACAGCTTATTAAATACGAGGTCAAACTCCCGTGTAAAAGATAAGAGAGAACAATACGATTTAATAATTGTTCAAACATTGACTATAATATATTATGTTTGTATTATATACTATGTGGGACACTTCCTATGAGTTGCTCGTGCTCCCGTGATTTCCTTTCTGCTCAGTATTGATAACTAGATGACGTCATAGGTGTAGATGGATAATTAACGTGATAAGGTTAAAACTGGGCACTTGTAGCTGCCAAAATGATACCTAACTTGGTTATTTTCCATATATTATCTCCGAGCTCACTAATAGTAACACTAATATTGTTATTTTTAATTAACACAATACATGTAGCCTACTGTTTTTGTTCCAGTTTTGATGTAGCCTCGGTACTGTGTTTTTCACTTGTTTCTTTAAAATAATTTACATTTAAGATACATGATAACGTGGCAAGGCGAGAAAAGATAGGGCGTGGTGGCTGTATTCAGTCCAAACGGGCGGCATCTTTTTAAGTGGAGGTTCCCCCGGCGTGACGGGGAAAATGGCCGTGCTTCCATTCGCCTGTGAATATAAATGAGAACGTCGCATAGACGGACCCCCGACTCCACACACAGCCTTCTTGGGGTATCTGAAATAATTTATTGTCCGTGAATTAAAATAGATACGTTCATGCACATGACAGGCAATTTATCTTCTTCGCGCAAGCTGCTTCCCAATATCGCGGCTCCTTTCTGGAGCGAAACTGTGATTCCAGACCCCGTGTCCCCGTGTTTCTTCGGCTCCTCGTTGTTCAGCATCACAACTTTTCGCAACAACAAATTCTTCGGTATTCCTTTTTTTTTTGTAGGGAACATGATAGAAAAGCTCTCACAAAAAAAAAAAAAACAATTCCGGTTTTCCCCCGGTGGTTCTCCAACACGCCAATCAGTGGTGTACCAGTGCAATTGCTATCAGTACCAAGGGTTTAAGAGTATTTCATTGCACCTGACCATTGCACCTGGTATTACAATCTTTGGGGTGATACTGGGGTTAATAGGTTCTCGGTAACAGTACTGCCCTTTACAGTGAGAAGTGGATGAATCATTATTATTGTGGCAGCAATAAAATTGCTAGCACTGTAGCTTTAGAAGAATTATAGTCTAATTGCAGTGCAGAGTTAGGCCGTACTTGTGCGTATTTGAAGTTACTGGTCACAGACCGTATTGCTATTTTATTTAATCTGTGTCTGGTCCCCATTTGGGTAATGAGGACCCCTAGGGGTCCCTTGGCTTGAGGCCCAGGATGACGGGCTGCTCACAGCTCTCACTGCCACATGTCACTGGGTGCGGAACAGTAGTTGTGATTGGCGCCTCTGATCAAACAGCATTCCCTGGATGAGACCGCGCTGCTGGGCTCGAATCTCGCCAGGCCAACATGAGAAGCTGCACAGGGATGGGATTGGGCAAAATGGCATTAGGGCATGCGCTGGTGGGTGGGGCCAAATGCAGGTGCTGGGTGCGGGAAACTGCGCTGCAGAAGCGACGCATTCATAAGAAAATAGTTGGTCGCTGATCTGAAAAAGAGCTGCAGGCTTGAGGGGAGAGTCAATTACTCGAAGTGGGGAGCTGTGGCTAGGCATGGCTTTCAAAGCACAGTGTGTTTGGGTAATGCGGTGGTGTGAGCACTCTGCAGACGATCCTGGAATGTGGACCGGGGGGAGGGGGGGGTGAGGGGGTGACAGGCAAATACATATGTCCAATATCTGTGTGCACAATTGTGTCACTAACACACATGTGGGATATGCATGTGCATATGTGTGCCATTAACATGCAGTGTGGGATATCTGTGTGTGTATGTGTGTCATTAACATGCAGTGTGGGATATCTGTGTGTGTATGTGTGCCATTAACATGCAGTGTGGGATATCTGTGTGTGTATGTGTACCATTAACATGCAGTGTGGGATATCCGTGTGTGTACGATATGTGTACCACTAACATGCATGTGTGGGGTATCTGTGTTTGTATGTGCGCCACTAACAAGCGCATGTGGAATATCTGTGTGTATGTGTGCCTGTAACATGCAGGTGTGGGATATCTGTGTGTGTGTATATGTGCTATTAATATACATGTTTGGTATGTTTGTGTATGTGTGCCATTATATGCACATGTGAGATATCTGTGTTTGTGTATGCATGTTTGCCATTTCATGAATGCAGGATATCCATATGCATGTATGTGCAGCATTGACATGTACATGTGGGATATCTGTGTATGTTTATCTTTTCCATTAACGTGCACATGCAGGATATCCATGTGCATGTATGTGTACCATTACCATTGTGTATTTCATTCCATCCCTATGCGTTGGTTTTGAATTTTACAGCTGCTTCTGCTAATCAGAACCAGACGTTGGGAGGTTTATATTCATTGGGCAGGGGCTGGCGGGAGATGTTGGGTGTTGGGCTTCGGGTTCTGAAACAGCCAGAACAAAGCTGCACTGGGTCGAAGCTGGCTGGGAGACGGCAGGAAATGTCAGCGCTCCATTTGAACGATCCACAATTAGACGGACATGTAATAAAGCGAGTTTCCGTACTTTAGATGCTACCCAGTCACGCCCGGGCTGGCTCCGCCGCCGGACAGGCCCTTGCATTATTGATGGGCCAAGAACGACCAGGAGGGCTGTGGCCACTAGACTGAGCTTGGGGGGAGGGGTGGGCTCCACAGAGCTGATTGACACACAGATGACTCAATGGGGAAGCTCCAGCAACACAGTTTGAGAGGCTCCATTATTCTGTTTGTCACCTTAAACCAAGCTGAGCCCCAACCCAGAGCGAAGCCATGGAAGGACAAAACTCACTTAATCTATTAAAAGTACCATAAATATCCTCTCGTGCTATGAGAAAATTACATTTCTCTTCGGGTGGTAAAAGCAGGGCGAGACAGGACAACACTGAGCACATGAAGCTGGTGGGTTTATGGAGCATCTGGGCTCCCATTGATTGGAGGAGCTGGTGCATCACTGGCGTTTGGATCAATGCAGCCGTGATGCTTCGTTTAGGAAGCAGGGTCTGGATGGGGGTGGGGTGGGGCGGGG
>JAABNY020000035.1:11565333-11576993 GCA_015164015.2 Brevimyrus niger
ATAAGGGTCATGTGGTACAGCAAAGCACAGGGAGAGCTTGGATACGGGTCATGTGGTACAGCAAAGCACAGGGAGAGGTCTGAAATGGGTCATGTGGTACAGCAAAGCGCAGGGAGAGCTTGGATACGGGTCATGTGGTACAGCAAAGCGCAGGGAGAGCTCTGATACGGGGTCATGTGGTACAGCAAAGCGCAGGGAGAGCTCTGATATGGGGTCATGTGGTACAGCAAAGTGCAGGGAGAGCTCTGATATGGGGTCATGTGGTACAGCAAAGTGCAAATGCTAACCAAAGCGTCCACTTAAGAAAAGTTCATAATCATGGAGGGAGCTGGAGGAAGCACAAGATCAATATACCATTAAAAACTTCCTGGATGAAAGAGTCTCATGTTTCACCTTCGACGGCATCCCTCACTTCCCACACTCCTCTGAGTGCGAGGACGGGAGACCAGTCACAGCAGTGGGTGAGACGGCCGGCGTCGGCAGCCGGGAAACCGAGCCTTGACGGACACTCACTCGATATCCTTCCTGACAGATCCCAGTAGGTCTTCCCTTTCTCTGATGGTCAGAAAGTTGGCTTTGGTTTTGTGGAACTCGTGTGTGTAATCCTGAAAACAAAACATGGCAGACGGCATAAGTACTCACAAAGACGAGTCATTATGAAGACTCATTAAAAAAAAATACCCAGTGACATAACACAAAATGAGGATAAATCATTCTCTAGGAAAGATGTTTATTAAAAACTCAATCAAAAGGTTAGAAGTTCATTCAGAAATGCCTAAGAAGGGCTGCAAATGGCCACGTAACAGCAAGCAAACAAACTTTTTCAGTCAAAATCATCAATACGTGACAAAATATAAAAATGAAGTTTTCACTTATAGGGGCTTTAAATATGACATATCCACTGGCAGCATTCTTTCAGATATATACCTCTTTCTGTTTAGAGCATGTTAACCAGCTGACAAGTCATGATTAATTATACCTAAATGCATAAATCATTGTTAGTTTATTCACCAATTTAAACAGGGTTACAAAATTCCGGGATTTTTTCATTAATTCCCATGTATTCCCTGTAGTTACCATGGAAAGTTTCCAATTTGGACTATTTCCTAAATTCCCCGGCTTAACTTCCCATGGAATGGAAAGTTTCTGGAAATTTATCACCCCTTTGCAACCCTACGTTAGTGATGGTTTAACAGACGCAGCCCCACTGCGCAGTTGGTAATGACGTTCCCACACGCTGTCCACCCTTGTGCTGACAGAGCTTGTGTGGGGTTCCCATTAATCATGAGATCAGCACACCACTGAAGTAGCTCCACAGTTCGGAGGGCTCACCTGTAGAATATCTCTGTGTCTCTGCAGGGTGTGCATGAGGGCTGCATTCTGTGATGTCACCCCAGACGTGCTGGCATACTCCGCCATCTTGTCATTCACCCCTGTGAGCTGAGGAGGATACAGGAATACCATGAGCTCTCCTGTCTGGGGCCGACACTGTGACCGCCATCAGCACCAGGGTTACCTTGGCGAGGAGCTGCTCGATCTCTACAGCCATGGTCTCAAACATCCTGTCCTGGGTGGAGTTATTGAGGAGGGGTGTGGTGTCTGAACTGTTGGGAAAATGGGAGGGGGGGTTAGTCCAAGACCTTTGTTGAAATTCAGACCTGACAATGTCATCCAAACAAGAACCTCAGAGAGGCAGGAGCCATCTATCAAGCATCTGCAGGGGGCAGGATGGGGAGGTCACAACCCTTCCCTGGACTTCCCTTACTGACTGGGGGTGTCTGTTACCTGTCTCCGCGGCGAGCATCCCGCGAGCTGCTGTAACTGGTGCACAGCTTGCTGAATGAGATCAGCTTCAGGTCGAGCTCGTTTTCCAGCTGTCTCGCCTGCTTGCGTAGATCTGAAACCCAAAACCAGCTAAATTAATGTCCAGCCACAGCGGCGCGGCATGAAAAGCCGAAAGCAGCGCAGTAACTGTGCTCTCTCACAGGGAGAAAGGGTCTTGAATAAGGGCATCGACATTATAGACCCGGAGCAAGAAAAGCTGATGTTTCTATGTTATTATTAAAGCCAATTAAGGGGAAGCCTGTGGCATACGCAAAAAGAAAATGTTTAAAGCAGCCAATGGAGCATGATAGTTTCATAGTCTAGAAGGCAGCTTCGGGTTTTCAAGCTTAAGACCAAAGCAGCGAAGCGCCGGTGGCAAATAAACGGATAAGCCAACAGGTAACCCGGTCGGGCAGGTCGGAGCGCCGAAGTCGGAGCTTTGAACCAACTCGGGGCCGAGCGGCGTTTTTGCGGGGTATGAGCTCGCCTCAGCGCCATCCAAGTGTCTCGCTTTCGACGGTTTAGCAGAATCCCCATCATCGGAGCTCACCTTCCCAGTAATTGCTGTTTCCTCCCGCCATCTTTGTTGTCGAACGTCACCAGAGGCAGTGAAGAGGAAGCGGCCAGTCGTCACATCCGTCCGTCACAAGCACACCCGAGCGCAGAGGACGGTGCGAAGACAGTAGCGCCGCTGTGTGGTGCGCACGGCAAATAAGACATGAATTACTTCACTGTATGAAGCCGTGTAGATATCTGGTTCGTTTCTAAGAAATGCTTTGGTGTCCCAGCTTGTTTGTTAAAACTTAAAATAATCAAGTTCTTGTTCAAGAATCAAGAATTTGTAGAACCAGCTTTCTTAAATTAATCTGGATTTTAACATGTCAAATAAACATACAAGCCCCATTTCCAGAAAAGTTGGAATATGAACCTTTGTTTAACCTACAAAAGTACAAAGAGAAGATTTTCAACAGTTTCACTGACTAACTTAAAATAATTGTAAATATTCAAAAAGAATTTGTTGGCTACAACACATTCAACAAAAGTTGGGACAATTAAAAGTTAAATATGCTTTATAAATATACTGGACTGGGAGTAAAGGACGGGATTATAGTGAGCTTGTTAATTATGGGGCTAGCTCAGTGTTGTGTTTGCTCCTCTGGATGTTTGTGTCCAGTCAGATTTTGTGTGCAAGCGATGTAAGGTAGTGGACTCCCTCATGGTCAAGGTTCATGACCTCGAGGAGCAACTGACTCTCATCCGACACAAGAAGGAGTTAGAGGGGAGAGTTAATACACCTTCTAGGGAGATGATGTGTACGTCACAAGTGGGGAAGTGGGAGAATGAAGGGCAGGGAGGTCACGAGAGCTGGGTGAATATAGGTCATAGGCGTAGAAAAGGGCATACACAGTTTACAGAGGAGGCTTCACCTGAAGTGACTGTGTCTAACTGCTTTTACGGTGCTTCCAGCTGTAAAACCGAAAGACACTGGGGAGGCAGGAGGGTAATTGGGCACTGAGGAGCCCCTCCCCCCAGCAAGAGGGAGGTTGTGGTAGTAGGGGATTCAATTTTTAGAGGTGTAGACAGTTACAATGCCTTGAAAAAGTAACCTTACAGCCACAAACCTAAATGTTTTTTTATTTTTTAATTTAATTTTTTATTTTCCTTTTCAGAATGAAAATACATTCCTAGGCAAGGACATTTACAACTCTTCTGCATAAAAAAATTAAATAAATCAATAAACAAAAAGGTAATAATAGTACTGATATCCGCATATATACACACACTCAGTGTTTTTTATTGAGATTTTATGTGACACAAAGAAGCAGATACTTGTGAAGTGGAATAAAAAACATACATGATTTTCAAAAATGTAAGCAAAGAAAAATCTGGAAAGTGTGCCGTGTATTTGTATTCAGCCCCCTGTATTCCGATACCCCTAAATAAAATCCAGTATAATCAATTGCCATCAGAAGTCACCTAATTAGATAATAGAGTCCACCTGTGTGTAATTTAGTCTCATTATAAATGCACCCGTTCTGTGATGGCCTCAGTGGTTTGTTAGAGGATGGTGGTGAACCAATGATATCATGAAGACAAGGAAAACACCAGACATGTTACAGATAAAGTTGTGGTGAAGTTTAAACCACAATTAGGTTATAAAAAATATTCCAAGCTTTGAACATCTCAAGCAGCACTGTTCAATCCTTCACAAAAAAATGGAAAAAGCACAGTATACTACAACTGCAAACCAAGCAAGACATGGCCGTCCATCTAAACTGACAGACTGAACAAGCAGAGTACTGCTCAGAGAAGCAACCAATAGGCCAATGGTCTCCCTGGAGGAGCTGCAGAGATCCACAGCTCAGGAGGGAGAATCTGTCCACAAGACAACAATAAGTCATGTACTCCACAAATGTGGCCTGTATGGAAGAATGGTAGAGATGGCAATTTCGAATCATCAAAGCAATTTCGAAACATTCGAGACAAACGATTTTTCGAAACGGATCGAAAGGTTTCGAAACACTAGCTGTGCACAGCCTGCTAGCAAAAAACCGGAACTGCAGCTAAAGCAAATACAGCAATACCTATTGCAGCAAGTTTCGAATGTCACAAAGCTCGAACTGTCAAAAGTGTGCATAATACTACGGTGGCCGAATACAGGGGAAATCAAATTAACATCGCATAAAACAAATTATCGCATCATAAAACGAATCAGCATATCAAAACTAAATCTTACTTGTGATGGACCAACAGCAGAGTGAGGAAGCAGAGTGAGGCGGAAAACTAGTCAGAGAGGCTGCCAAGAGGCCAGTGGCAACTCTTAAGGAGTAGCTGGACTTCATGGCATAGAGTGGTATAAAGCTTTGCTTTTAATAACTTTTGAATAGTTTTGGAACGGAGGATGCAAACAACAGTCCGGGGTTGCCATGGTCAGATTTTCTTCACGAAAACTCTACAGTTTCAAATCTGGATTGGCAGCAGAGCAGTCAGGAATATGCACCCTGTGTCAGTGAAGCCGTGCTGTCGTAGCCTTGGCAGAACGGGGTCTGGCATTATCCTGCTGAAACAAACACGGATGTCCTGCGAAGAGACGTCACCTTGATGGCAACGTATGTCTCTCTAAAATCCTATTATACACCTCTGAGTCACTGGTACCTTCATGCAGCTCACCCATGCCGGGGCCACTGACGCACCCCCCCGTACCATCACAGATGCTGGCCTTTGCACCTTTCATTGATTGCAATCCGGATGGTCAGTTTCATCTTTGGCACAGAGAACTTGACGCCCGTTTTTCTTGACGCTGTGTTTCTGCATTGAGTTGATGTATGGCTTGAAGTAGATGTATGGCTCTTTCTGGATACGGTAACAGACTGTGTTCGGTGACAGTGGTTTTCTGAAGTACTTCTGAGCCCAGGTGGTTGTGTTTCTCACAGTAGCATGACGGCTTCTTAGGCAGCGCTGCCTGAGGGTGCATTTAACAGTGGTTTCCAACCCTGCCCTTTACGCACTAAGATGTCTGCATTCTCTGAATATTTTCACAATAATATGTATTGAAGGTGCTGCAAGACCAAAATTCTCTGCAGTTTTGGAATGTTCCTTTTGAACTAAATTCTCTCATGAATTTTGTCACGAAGGGATGAGCCATGACCCATCTTTGCCTGCAAAGACTGAGACTTTGACAGATGCTACTTTTATGCCAAATCAAGAAACCTCACTTGCTAATGATTAGCCTACTTAATCTGGCATCTTCCAAACTGGTGTTACTGGAATATTCTCTGTACTTTTAAATCATATTTTAGCTCTGTCCGAACTTTTGTTGAGTGTGCTGCAGTCATCAAGTTCTTACTTTGCATACAGTATATTTACAAAATACACTTAAATTGGTCAGTACTGCTGTTGAAATTTTTTGTACTTCTGTCAGTTAAATAATGGGTCACATGAATTAACAAATCAGACTTTTGTTTTTATTGCATTTTGGAATGTCCACATTTCTGGAAATGGCTTTGTACTTCCTACAATTTCCTTGTAGTTTTTTTAATGCACAGGTGACAAAAGAAAATGAATAAAACAAAAGATAGGGGCCATACTACACTCGACTGTGTGGAGTGCAGAACCTTTGATAGTAGCCATCGATAGCGAGTTTCATTTAGAAAGTTAGAAACGTGGAAACCATAAAGTTGACCGGTTTTAACCAGCAAGCAGTAATGTGGTTATGTACCCTCATTCATTACATTGTTACTGTGAATCGTGCCGGAGATGCTGTGCTAACTGCTCTAACCTGTTAACACTGACAATGAAATGAAAATCGACACATTCCCCTGCAGCCACACAACCGGTGTGTCACAGGCCTTGGGAGGACAGGGGGTGCAGTCTGAGAAACAAAATACAAAGTCTGTCAGTTAAGTGATATTGAATTTATTTTATCAATGTTTTTATGAAGCATCACGTGACCGTGTCAATATTACCACATGTACCATAAGGTTCGGTTTGTTAGCCCATAAGCATTACGGAAATTCCTGCAATTGCACATCTTTCTCCTTTTACATATACTTGGCAACATTTCAATATGTACACTCAATTATTTTATATAAAAAGAGCAACAATACAAAGAAAAGAAAGAAGAAAAAAAAAGAGAAACACCAGCCCTTCCCATACGAAGTACAAGAATAAAACACAAGAATCTGAACCTCAATCTTAATCAATTTCTGCCTCAGGCACACCTTTATTTTATAAAGAGAATCATTAGTTCAAAACAAAGTCTGTTGTCCTCTTCTGTGGATGCATGAATATTACACACAGTGAACCTGATTTAAAGACACTGTGCTACCCACCCCCCCCCCACCCCCCAGTCCACAATATAATTTGGACACTGTGTACGTTGACTGGAAAGCAGCCACGCTTCCAGGCGTCAGCCAGCTGCCATCCGGCACCTGGACGTCCCCCCGGGTGAAACCCCAGCAGGCTCAGCATTTCTCTGGCGCAGGCAGGTCTGCCTTTAGCGTTTTGTGCTTGGAGTCGAACGAGCTGCCATTTAAAGAACAGTGCTTCTAAAATGACAGGTTCCCTCCAAGCTTGGGCATCACAGAGCCATTTGTCAAAGGGTCCCAAGCACGAGTCAATCGGTGCCACGGCGCTTTTGGGAAAGTGACCCCAGGACGAAGGAGGATGTTTTTGGGATTCTTAAGTTTTGCAAAGTGCTTTAGTTTAGCTGTAGAAGACTCCATATGAATTGGAGTACTCTAAACTTAACTTTTATTCAAACAGAACAGATTTTTCTTTCCGTAACCCCATAACCCAACAGCAGAACAGAATGCATCTTGCCATTGGCACACACAGGCACACACAGGCACACACAGGCACACACAGGCACACACAGGCACACACAGGCACACTTTACAAAGCCTTTTCTGCTCCAGGCTGCTGTTAGGTGAAAGGACCGGAAAAAATAATAATTCTGCTATTCAGTATCCAAACACAACAGAACTACAAAAACACTGATAGAAATAAATTATATTTTTCTAAAGAGCATTTTCCTGCTATAGTCACTTGGTTTGGAGTCGGCTCCATGGCTGCCAATTCCCCGCGTAGACCTCATCCCCCCCGCCCTGCCGAGGAAGCCTCAGGCCACAGAGGTACAGCACACCCTATTGCTCGCTGTTACGCGGAGACAGTGTGCGGCTCTCGCTGTCATACCGTCCGGGCAAGGCCCTGCACGGAAGCCGCTTCAGTCAGCCTCCCCCTGAGCGATGAGATTGGTTCTGCTATGGATCCATAGTAAACTTGTGAAAGAGGATTGAAGTACTTCATGCAGGTCTTGCATGTACCAGGTTGCCTGAGTCACCCGAGTCGGAGGGGGGTGATGTACCCAGCAGTCATGTGACTGCAGAACGGAGCCTTGTCACACTACTGATCAGCCAAGGCACTGGGCTTGTTCACTTCCCAAATGTCCTGTCGACTCTGATCTATCCCACCAAATTCTCACTACTTTTAGGGCTGTGACTGGGGGTCAGGACAGTGAACTGTGGTGTTCGGACCAGTCAGGAAACATCTCAGTGGCCTGGTGAAACTGGGGGCACCGGAACACATTTACTTGGGCGTTTGATTGGGCACCGTCACCGAGTTCGATTGGGATGGCTTGGAAAATGAGTGGAGAAAGGCCTCTGTGTGTGTGAGTGTGGACTCCTAAAAGTCGCAAGGTCCAGGGCGGGGCAGGGTGGGGTGGGACACAGACCACCCGCTTGCCCCCCCAGGTGACCCCGCAGGGTGACAGTCGAAGGGACAGCGGCCTCAGAGCTTGTTAGCGTACAGAGTGTCCTCATCACTCTCGCTCTCGTCCTGGAATTCGTGGTTCAGCAGGGACTTCTTGGAGCCCATGGAGGCGAGGCGGATCTCCTCATCGTAGTCGTCGCGGTGCTGCCGGAGACGATGGAAGCCGTCCTTCTGTGGGTCCGACTTGGCGGCACAGACGCACCAGATGATGCAGGCAGTGATGACCAGCGCCGTCATGGAGGCCGCTGATAAGGGGGGGGGGGGGGGGGGGGGGGCAGAGCCATTAAACGCCGTGCTTTAAACATGAGGTCGGTGAGGTGACAGGTGGAGTTCTGGGTAACAGTACATAACACTGGCGTCTCCTTCAAAGGGCTGAAACTTAACCTTCTAAATGTCACAGTGGAAATACCTCAAAATGCAGGGGCCTCCAACTCACCTGCAGTGGCCACCACAAACTCCCTGGGCAGGCCGAACAGGTGGGTGTCCATGTCAAACTCGATGACGATGGAGCTGGCAGCTTCGTATGACGACACAAACACCTGCATTGAAAACGGGCGCCAATTCAATGGTGATTCACAGACCTCCCCCCCCCCCCCCCCCGACAAAAACTCCAGTTTCTACACCGCACCCACCTCCTGTCTCTGCTGCTGGTAGCCCTCAGCCACTGCCTCGATGTTGTGAGACCCAGGGGCCAGCAGGGCATGGAAGTAACCCCCTTCGCCAGTGAAGACCTTCACGCCGCGGTTCAGAACTATGGCGGCCCCCGAGATGGGCTTCCCGCTCCTGTCCCTGACAATGCCACGGATGCCCTTGTGCGCCTGCAACCGTTTGATGAAAATCACTGAATAAACCTTTTGACTGAGGGGTAAAACTGCACAAAACCACGGCTATAATACGAGAAGAACAGGGCATGACTGTAGAAGAGGCGCTGAGGTGATGTTCACCCTGACCCCTATCTCACCTCCACCAGCATGCTGAAGAGCGATTTCCTGTTTTCAGCCCAGATGGAGGGCAGCTGCTCAGCGGCCGGGAACAGACAGCAGCTGGTATAGACTGTGATCTCAGGGCAGTGACCAAAGTCGGCGCTGAAGTCCTGCAGTGGGAGCACAGGCGGGTCAGTGGCAGTCTGGAGACCTCCGAGGAACACACTCCAGGGCCTGGGATACGTACCTTCATGCTGCCCATGTGACTGTGCCATTCAGCTGCCCGCACCACCCAGCCGGGGAAGTTCGCTGAGAACAAAACGGGAGGCGTCAGTCAGAAGACCCAGCTACACTGTTCCCGTGAGACATGACGGAGGCCAATTCCTGCACCGGCCTCCCCATCCAATGAGACATTGCCATTAGCTTACCTTGGTTGTCACATCTAGGATGGCCCAGGCGCATCTTGGGGTGGTTGTTTGCGTACACAGACGCCAAGTACTTCAGGGTCTCCTCGTTCTCAACTGAATTGGTTAAAAATAAAAATAAGTGGATTAAAATTAAGTGGGTTTGCCCAATCCTTGGATACTAAAGCCACACAGGGCAGAAAGGCCGGTCATGTACCCGGCTGAACTGGCTTGTCATACGGGTAGGTGACGAGTACAGAGCCCCCATCCAGGGCCACGGACAGCGTGTAACCCTTCTCCAATATGAGCTTCATGACCGCTTCAGTCTCCGGCTGGGGCTTCACAAAACGGTTTGACGCATTTCCTGAAAAAAACGCAGCACGGTCAAGACGGTCACTGCGGGAAAGCGACGGCCCGGACAGACATGACACCGATGGCCTACAGACCGAAGAAGTCGGTGTCGAGGTCCTTGTGCTGTGCGTTGGTCAGGCCCTTGGTGGAGCCACACTGCTTCTCTTGAGCCAGCTCCCGGCCGTCTGGGTTGATCGAGGGAAGGATCACGATCCGCGTCCGGTTGATCAACTGCACAATGGTCAGAATGGAGAATGAAAACATGGATGAGAATCTTCTTCATGCACTCCACCAGGTCGATTCCCAGCCTCCAGATGATGCTGCTCAAAAGCAGCCTACCTTTGTGATCGCCGGATTCTTGCCATAGTTAAGACACAGAGAGGCGGCAAACTCCAGTAGAAGTTCAGTTCCCACAGGTGCGTTGCCATGGATTCCACCCACGAAGCGGATCTTGGGTTCGTTAGGTTCTGGCTTGTCTGGATTGTTGGAAATCTCCAGGGACCAGATGTTCCTGACCTCAGAGCTCTGACCCAAGCTGGCATAAAAGAACAAGATCAAGTGGAACGCCACCCCAGTGGCATTAATCACAGTATCAGTCAACACGTGGCGGGTGATGATCATCTCTCAAGAGTTTCAATATACCAGCAAGAACATATGCAAGCCTTACACTCTTCATCCTGTGTCAGGTTTACTGGCTGGTTCTTCTGGAGAGGACCACCAGACCAATAATATGAACCTCACCTCACATCATCCTACCCTAATAACAAGCACGTCAGGTTAAACGGCCACCTCTTGTTAATGGTTTTGTACTCTTAAAATGCTCTGGTGTGATCCTTGAAACAGGACCCAGAATCACGCCGCCGGCCTGGACTTTCTGAAAGTCGTACCTCTCTAGCCGTGTGATGTTAGGGAAGTTGAGGTTGAGTCCACGCAGGTACTCCGACAGCTCGTTGTAGCCGCGATAGCGGAAGCTGCTGTCAGTGGCCATGTTCCGGACCAGCTGCTCCAGGCCATAATCCGAGGACAGCTCCTTGATGAATGCGTGAAACTCTTCCTCCTGGGGGTCGATCTCCTCGCCGCGCACACGCGTCAGCCGGAAGTCTACGGACTCCACGCCCTCACCAGGCACCGTTGCATAGAGCGTCACTGGAGTGTACCTACAGCAAGACAAGTACCAAGAAAAGTAAATAAATAAATAAAATGGCCCGTCCAATAGAAAGATCCCGAAAAGCAACTTGCACATCCTGACCCGTGGGCGGAGGCGGTCAGCTTGTATGTGCCGGGCACCAGGAGTCTCCAGTAATCGCCATCCTTGCCACTGGTGACCGGGTGATCAATCCCCTCCACTGTGATAGTGGCGTTGGGGATGCCAGTACTATCCTTGCTGTCAAGCACCATGCCCTTCACGCCCCGGTGAACCTGTACAAAGAAGTGTGCCCTCTAGTGATATAGCAACAGCCTTGGGATTTTAATCAAACGTTGCGCAGGCAGAATTGTGAACTAATCTTTGGAGCAGACACACACACCTACAAAATGTTGTGTTACGTCTTAAGGTGATGATACACGGGGCAACTTTTTCAGCAATGTTGCTGGACAACTGCCAACCTTGTGAGACAAAGGGCAACTCATCTGGATCTGATTGATCCTCGGCCACAAAGTTCTATTTGATCTATGGAAATGTGCCTGATCGACATTTTTCAGCTGCAGGGCTCAAAAGGTTGCCCTGTGTATCGTCTGTTTAGTCTTGCTTCAGCATAAACAAACAAGGTCTGTCTGTCAAAAGGGGTGTGGTCCTAGTCGTCCAATCAAGGGGAGGAGGCAGGGCAGACCTGGCGAATGAACTGCAGCAGGGACTGGCGGTTCTCCTCCCAGTAGGTGGGCAACTCTG
>JAABNY020000035.1:11586214-11600809 GCA_015164015.2 Brevimyrus niger
TATAGAGAGAGAGAGAGAGAGAGAGAGAGAGAGAGAGAGAGAGAGCATATTTCCTGTTGTTTTGAGCAACTGTAAAAACACTTGGTTATATCATTTAGTCTGCTTTGTGTTCTTCAAGTTCATAGGGACTAATTCTTGTCCCTGACAAGAACATTTTTCGGGAACACCTATTGAAGTAGTGCAGTACATGACACGCAATGCCAGTGTTTCTCTATCCAGTCCTTGGGGGCCTGCAGACAGTCCAGATTTTTGCTCCCTCTCCGCAAAAATGTGGACTGTCTGGCAGGGAGCTGGGAAGGAGCAAAAACATGGACCGGCTATTTGATGGTTGGGAGACAATGGGCTACATGCCATAGTTAGCCAAAGCTGCCATTATGAAATTAAAATTTTATCAAGGCAGGTTTGTCTTCCCTACCCCCAGATAGGAACAATTCCGAAGCAGTCATTTTAAATGATTCAACCAGCTTAAGAAAGGACATTTCATTAATACATGTAGTAGTTATTTGGATTAGTGCTTGCTCCAGTCAGCCTGATATGGTTACATCAGGGAATGGTAACAGTGTCAGGTCACCCAAGGACCTGCACTATGCTGGGTGCTGCCCTGCCTGCTGGGGCCCTAACCTGAGAGGCAGCATTGCAGGCAAACAGAAGCACACTCTCCTCCTGCCAGAAGGCAGGAAGGCAACAGCAGCAGGGACCCAGCTGAGTCCCGTAATCAGCACATCGCATGTCCAGCCCTGGAGGGGGTCCGGCGGCTTTCTGCTGATGCTGGGGGGCCTGCACTGAGCCCCAGCATTAAAAAATGTGCAGAGTCAGCCAGCCCAGGCAACCAGCACACCCTCCACAATCGGGGGGGCCTCATCTGACTAGTGCCAAGGTGGGATCCCCTGGCCAATCACAAGCAGGGGGAACAAAGCAAGCAGAGCAGCATGTGTATATATAAGCTCACACGCAGCACTTTGGTCGTTGCAGCAGCCCCTCATTCCGATTTTTCCCATCCACCTACAGCTATTAGGTGAGATTCTCAGGTGTGAGATGGTTTGGGGTTTTCTTTGGGAGGGGGCAGTGTGAATATGTGGAATCAGGGACTGTCAGAGCAGGGGAACTGCCAAAGCAGCTCTGGACCACCCTACTAGGAGGAAGTTACCTTTACCTTTGTGGCTCTGGGAATGATCTTATGACCATGCAGAACATGGGACCAAGAACGGGAAAAAGGAAAAATAGGAAGCAGGTGTCAGAGACCAAAACTGATAGGAACAGATTCTGCGTACAGACTGACTGTACTGCTTGACCACTATTTCTATCGAAGAGCGAGCTTTCAGGATCATTGATTCTGCTTTGCTGTGCAGTGCATGTTGTCATGCAGTGCTGGGTGCTCTGTAAGGCACATGCCCTGGGGTCACTCTGCTGCTGGTTGATGCCTATATGCAGCCCTCAGCAATCTTCACTGCCAGCACAAGCAGCACGTCAAGCGTTCAAAACAAAGTGAAATCAGAGGGCAAAGGCGGTGGTCCTCAGGAGATGGAGTCCTAGACAGGCACTGGTGTCGCCTAATGGCCCAACACTGCTGGTGGCTCCTATGTCCTTCACGTTCTCTGTGTCCTTCACGTTCTCTGTGTCCTTCACATTCTCTGTGTCCTTCACGTTCTCTGTGTCCTTCACATTCTCTGTGTCCTTCACGTTCTCTGTGTCGCTCCTATGTCCTTCACGTTCTCTGTGTCCTTCACGTTTTCTGTGTCCTTCACATTCTCTGTGTCCTTCACGTTCTCTGTGTCCTTCACATTCTCTGTGTCCTTCACATTCCTTGCTCTCTTCTTCTCCCAGTCTCTTCTGTGACCCCAGGACCCGCCATTCCCCCCCCAGGGGCCGGGGGCGGCAGAAGAAGCCCCCCAGAACTGAGGGTGCAGACCCCCAAAAAAGGTAACCCCCCCCCCCCCCCCCCCCACCTACCCTTCACCAGGGGTGCAGATGGCTGGGTTGGGGAGTATATCGGGGCCCAGATCCATTTTGAGGGAAAAAAAGACTGTAATAAGTAAGTAGCACCCCTGATTAGGTTTGGATACTGTGATGTTTGTACTCATCAAACCACGTCCACAGCATGTAGTTGCTGTAGGTAGGAGTCCCTTCACATGCACACGCATCCCGCCACCTGCACTCACATGCTCTCGCTGCCTCCCTTTATCTCTGTTTGTAGCTAGACAGCGAAGTGCACGCATTCCTATTAGCCTAAACATAGCTGTAAAAATCTCCATTTCATAGATGACCTCCTGATTTAACAAAGCAAAAATAACTCAAACACTGACGCCACGTTCTGAAACATTTTATTCGAGAAAGTATTTTCGGTACTTCCCGCATTTGTGCATTCTGCTTGTATTCTGCCACTGCGGGGTTTAGGTCTTGAACGAGTTGAGATCTGAGCTGCCTAAGTTGTGCCGGATGCAGTTTTGGTCACACAGATTGAGGTGGTATGCAATACAGGACAAAAGCAACCCAGAGAAGCAAAGGTCGATCAGAGTGTTCTTTTAAATATAAATGTACGCAAACTTCAATTCCATGCAATTTATATCAACCCTATGCTGGATGCGATTAATAATTTTTCTCATATCTCAGGCTAATTTATGTTACTGCAAGAAAGCTAACGATTTAAGTTTGACCTAATGTGAAACTATGTCTGTTAGAGTAGAACAATTAACCTATGAATGTGTCATCACATGTGTAAGGTTGCCTGTTGTTTAGGCTACTGTCCAATAGGCCATGTGTGAATGATTGATAATTCCATACCAGAGCTGGGTAATTCAGATCCAGAGAGTAGAAATCCAGACCAAGATTTTGTTTCAGCCAACTTTCTGTGCATAAAGAGTCACAATCACAGAGTACCCAACTAGTTGGTTGAAACAAAATCCCGGTCTGGAATTTTACTCTCTGGACCTGAGTTACCCACCTGTGTTCCATACAAGACAACAAAGTAATATTGTATGTATGTCGACCTGTGTCAATCAAAATGTTTAGTGTATTAAGCCATTAGCTAAAATTACACCAAAAACCTTTAGCATGGCTAGGTAAGCTTGAAAGTTGAGATGTTTTGCTCACCATTCTGTTCAGTCCCCCTCCCCCACTTCAAAAATGTCACCTGCACCCTTTCTCTCCAGTGCACTAGTCTCCCCCCGCCTGCCAGTACGACACCCTTACTGCCAGGTGGCTTTTTGTTAGAGTTCCACTCCCCCATCAGCTTGATGAAATGTAACACAGGTGTGTCACAGCCTCAGTCTTCTGGTTTCTCTACAGAAGGCTTGATGCACATCTGCTTTGCTTCCTCTGTGTAACCAGGTCTGGCTCTACGAGTTCGAGAACTTCCAGGGCCGAAGGGTGCACCTGACGGGGCAATGTCTTAACATCTGTGATTATGGTTTTGACCGGATCAGGTCCATCAGGGTAGACTGTGGACTGTAAGTCTTTCCAGTGGCTGCCACAATATACTTCAAAAAGATCAAAACCTAATAACTTCCAATTTCCGTATAAAGGACACAGCATTTTGATAATAACTTTAAGATACGTAATGCCATTTAGTCTATAACAAACATGTCATACAAATGTTATACAAAAATGTATGACAGTTATTTTATAACTGTTTGTTACATACACATTTGTCTGAGTGGCATTTCCCCACCCATTTTGTTTATTAAATTTTAAGTAGCATGTTTTGAATAAGTAATGTGTAGTAACGTACGTTTGCAATTGGATCCGCGGTCGTACGTGACCTGCATGTGAAAATAGACCCTCTGTTGGCCACAAATGGTACTGCAGATGACATCACCTACTTTGCAACTGCATCCTGTCGGTTGACTTATAGGAAGGGAGCCTTTTGTATCATTCGCCCATTCATCTCATGGAACCTTTTGCATCAGTCCCTTCTTAAGTGCCATCGTGTCCCCGTGTAGGTGGGTGGGGTATGAGCAGCAAAACATGATGGGTGAGATGTTCATGCTGGAGAAAGGAGAGTACCCTCGCTGGGACAGCTGGACTAGCAGCTACAGAAATGACCACCTCATGTCTGTCAGACCTGTTTACATGGTGAGTCACTCCACTGTGTGTCAGCGCCACACTGATCTGGAATCAGACCATAGCTCTATACACCAATGATTGTGTAGCAGACAGATTCACCACTATGTTCCATATAGTTCTGGAAACAGCTTAACAGTGATAGACCACAAATCCCCATTGGCTGGCAAGCGGCATGCTAACTCAGATCACTCCTGGACATCTCTGCAGAACAGCATGTATCATAAGATTTGCCTGTTTGAATGTACCAACTTTGATGGTCGCAAGATGGAGGTTTGCGATGAGGACATCCCCAGTCTGTGGTCCTACAGCTTCCAGGACCGTGTGGCCAGCATCCAGGTCACTGGTGGAGTGTAAGTAAGATCCTGCAAGACCGATTTTTCAAAATTTTACCCATCATACTGCAAAGCTGAATAATTTTTCATATAATTTTTCTTTCTTAGTATTTCCCACATGTACCTGATAGTGTTGGAAAAACATTATGTGCAAAGATAAGGTGTTTTAGTCAAGTCTCTCTCCCTCTGTCTCCATCCCACCAGTTGGGTGGGCTACCAGTATCCTGGTTACCGTGGCTACCAGTACGTGCTTGAGTGTGGTACCTATCCACACTGGAACAACTGGGGTGCCCGCCACCCCCAGATCCAGTCTATCCGACGTGTGAAGGATTCACAGACGTACCACAGGGGCCTCTTCACCATGGGGTTGTAGGAGCAGCCAACCTGAGCCAGCGCCCCCCTCTGGCGAACACGTCATCAGCTGCTGGCAAAATAAAACTACCATCAGTCAAGAAGCATGAGAACCATCAGCTGTGCAGCTTGTACTACTGCCCTCAGTAATCACTATAGGCCAATAGCATCGCTGTGATCGGTAACTGGATCCTGCCACAGTAGTATAACAATGTGCTTGACATGCTCTGATTAGATGTATGTCAAAAGGAGATGTGGAATGACAAGGATGTGACACCATAATGTGGAATTGTTGCCTTTTTTTCTTCCTTTCTTCTGGACAGTCATTTCATTCTATTTTTTTTTTAACCATAAATGGACAGTAACGGGTCTACCTACTTTACATCATTCTCAGGGATCCTGACATCTGGAAACGGATGCAGTCCTACCAATGCAGTGGGTTGGTTCATGGGAAATTGTTTTATCTACTTCTGTTCAGTATGCACCATAGTTTAAAATAGACATGGATGTCTTTTCATCATGTCATTAAAGTGTCTTGTTTGAACTCTGTTTTGTGCATGTCTTCTGCTGGTTTTTCACACAGGCTATGTATCAGGAATTGCACCCAGGAATTGCGCGTAAGGTACATGATTAAATGCTTCACTTCAAACTGTGACATAGGCCTATTCAGTTAGAAAGCCGTTGTTATCAAACGATAAAATATTAAAATATCATCAACAGTCCACATGTTCATGGAAATGCATGTTAGGCAATTATTTTCAATACACTTGGACGGTCTGGTTTCGGGTCAGAAAATAAAACTGCGCCTTGAGTCTTGAATCAACCGCTGGCTTGCGATTTGATCTTGCGGAGTATCTGGCTTCTAACAGTGACGGTACACAAAAGCTCACTTTTCACGCTTTGCCACCGGTAAAGACCTGATGGGAGTTTTCCACCGGTGAAGATTTGAGGGGACACTCATTTTCCGGCCATAATAACACTTCTGTTGCTTTGCCGTGCCACGGACCGTATACCAGCGCTGCTGTGCGGTCAGGTGCGCAGCCAGTGCGCGGCCGCGTGCGCGCACACCCGCGATCTGTGCGGCTCCACAGCGGCTGATCGCACCATCACTGGACTGAAGGGACCGATTTAAAGAAAGGCAATTCACGCAGATGAGTGACGGCTTAGCCTTTGAGAGGGGTGGGTGGGGGGAGTGACTGCTTCGTATCAATCTATCCACCAGGCTGGGGGAGGAGGGACGAAGGATGAGCTATTCTTGTGCTAGTAGAGAGGTCGGTCGCAATAGCCAGGGCGAATCTGAAAGCAGCTCCAAGAAAGCCGGTAATAATAAGGACAATAGTGATAAGAGACCCCGACACAGCCCAGCGACCGCCAAGCCCAAGCCGCAGCTGGAAATGAAAGTCAAGAGAGGGTGCGAGTCATCAGAGCCGGGGGTGCCGGCGACCACGGAGGAGGAGCTGCTTCGGAAGCCCCTGATCTCCCCAGAAGATGTACTCGGGCTGCAAAATATCACCAAAAGTAAGTTGGCAGAATTTAACTAAGATGCTCCCGGCAGACACGGAGACAGCTGCACTGCTGTCGTACCCTTTCCACTTACAGTGCTTACCACCACGTCTCCCCTGACATGCAACAGCGTGTTTATAACCATTGCCATATTTTCTCCTTTAATTTGTCTCTCCGTTGTGTTGCTGTCGTTCGTGCCCCCGACGCGATGGTCGCTGCCATGAGTGCAGCATATTAATTCGGCTTTACCAGTAAGAGCCATTTCCAGGGAAAAACCTCATTGTACATCCCCAGCTGCACTGTGCCGCTCATCGTTAGGAGACGTCAGCACATATGCAATGCGATCTCTGCGAGATAACTTTGACTGGACGGTTTAATTACATAGGGCTGTTCATTTATTTCTGAATTGAATGCTTGAAAGCCATAAACTGGTTGGGAATTGACTTCATATGCAAGGATAGTGCATGCATTTCTATGAAATACATATTTTTTTGTAATTGGCCTTTCCCCCTTTTTATTTTATAAAAGGTTTATAGACGTTGCAAGGTAGCAAGAGTTAATACGGTTAACCGCAAGAATATTTTAAGCTGCTATAAGCGAATAAGTTTTTAATCTTGGGTAACAAGCTGATGGTTTCATTACTCTTATGTAATCAAACACTAACGTGCACTTATGCACAAAAATCGCCGTCAACCTGCAAGTGTCTTTCCACATCTCTAAGTAAAACGACGAAATGTCAGAATACAACGCACTGCATGTCATATATAAGAGGTTTGCAACAGACGCGTAGCTTGGAATATATAACCGATTTGTGTTTTCGGTATTTGACAAATAAATACGGACCGCGAAACCGGGGTCCATAAATAAACCACACACAATGGACGCCCGCTGATGACGATTAAACATTAGAGGAGACATATGTATGAATATTTTTCAGCCTTATTCATTAGAATACGTCCTGAAATAGACTGCTGTCCAACCAATTTTCACCATCAGTCCTTTACCTGAGCGACGGTTCACGGTTCAAGGTAACAGGTGTTTAATACTGACCTCAGTTAGGAGACTTTAAAGACCTGCAACAGACATTGTGCAACAAACGGAAACATCGGAGGCCACTCTATATTTTCGATTCCTTTTCTTTTGTCATCGGGCGTGACACAACACGAGCGACATCAAAAGCACCAGGGTAGTTTGCAAGCCCTAAAGACTATTTACATGTTGAATAAAAACTGTTACATGCATGCAAATGCCTTTGCATATATGTGCAGACTTGTCACGAATTGACATTCTCACTCCAGCCAGCTGACCAAAGCAGACAACCATAATAATAGAAGTTATCACACTTCCTTTGTAAGATAGAGTAATGGTGTAAACTGGCACTGTGCACCAGAGTCAGCGGTGTGTGTGAATCTCTCAGTCCATTCCGTCATGTTCCCCAGACATACATATGGGGTGTGAGTCCTCTGGGGGTCCCGATTACATAAATCACGACCTGCTCGCACCAGGAGCAGCAGCGGCCCACATGACCGCACTCTGGAGCCCTGACCCCATCACGCAGAGCTGAAGCTGATCTCCAGCCACCAGGATGTGCCCTGGTGTCACGCGCTTGTGCCTTTGACCCATTTTCAGCAGCAGATGGTGAGCGGTAATGGGCCACGTGCCCAGGTCTCGCTCAGCCTCCTCCTACAAGGTGCAGTGCCCGTTCAGTCCAGCATCAGCACAGTGAGATATGATCAAGTGCTTCAGGTCTGGGCGCTGTGACTGGGGAGCCGCTTCAGGTCTCTCTGTTGTTGACTTAAACGTGCCATCAGAATTTTAATCGGATTTATTGGCCAAGTGTGTTAACTCACACAAGGTATTTGATTACGGGCAGTGGTGTCTCTCAAGTTAGACACACAATACATAAAGTTCAATGTAAGTCATATACAGATTATATACAAGACAAGTAATATACAGTATTGTGCAAAGGTCTTAGGCAGTCACAGAAAATTGTATTTAAATGGTGTAAAACTGACATTATGTCTGTCAAAGTGTGTCAGCATAGCCATTTCAAGTCATCTCCTAAATTCACTACAGTATTTGCAGCAACTGTCCAATACACCCATGTATTTTTTGATTCAACCTCTATCCCGCTTTGTGTGGTTACTCAGTATCCTATTAATTTATTTAACTAATCATGGTGATTAACTAGCTGGTGGAGAAACATATGGAATGGCTGATGTACCCCTGAGGAGAGGCTTGGGAAGCAGATCAGAGCTTATCTCGCCATCCAACCAGATACCCGTAACTTTTTAGAGAACAAACAAAATTCTTGTTCATTTTTAATGTGCTACCATTAATTTGTATATGTTATCATGTTAATTGTTTTTGTTCTGAGCAAACATAAACGTACTACCAAAATAAATAGCCATAAACATTATCTTTGACTGCCTAAGACTTTTGCACAGTACTGTACATGAAGTGTCCACAACCATAATGAGTATGTATGTGAAAGAGTACTCAATACAGTATTTATAAATGTGAGGCAGGGTGTAAAGAGTACTCAATACAGTATTTATAAATGTGAGGCAGGGTGTAAAGAGTACTCAATACAGTATTTATAACTGTGAAGGCAGGGTGTAAAGAGTCGATTAGCTATGGGGATTGCAGATGATACTGGCCTGCTATCTCCTTGGCTGCTGGTCTTTATACATCTTGATGTTGTGCCTCTCCAGGTTAAAAATATCAAGCCACTGAGTGTTATTCCTAAAATATTTATGGACACCCATAACGACAGGCACACTCCCTGGACATACCTACGGGCTACTGTGCTCGGGCTTATTAAGGTCTCCGCGATTCATTTTGGGTATCACTGTAGACGATAGCTGATGAAAGCACTGTGGCAGTGATGTACCGCTTTGATGCGAATACCGGTAATGGCCCCAGCACCTGGTTCCACTTTCCAAAAGCCTTTTATGCATTGCAGGAGTATTTTGAAACACGCCTTGCGAATTTGTATGCAGGAGGTATTGTAAGAAGCAAGGAGAGTGGGCTCATGGGAAGGCAGGGACTCACGGGAAGGCAGGGACTCACAAAGAGGAGGGACTCACTCACAGGAAGGCAGGGACTCACAAGGAGGAGGGACTCACTCACAGGAAGTCAGGGACTCACAAGGAGGAGGGACTCACTCGCAGGAAGGCAGGGTCTTACATGCTGACAGGGACTCATAGGCAGGCAGGGATTCACTGACAGGAAGGCATGGACTCACAAGAGGATAGAGACTCACTCACAGGAAGGCAGAGACTCATAAAGAGGAGGGACTCATGGAAGGCAGAAACTGACAGGAAAGCTAGGAATTTCAGGGAGGCAGGGACTCATGGGAAGGCAGTGACTCAGAAAGGCAGAAACTCACTCGCAGGAAGGCAGGGTCCCTGCTGGGCTGATGTACAGTTGCCGCGGTGACATTGTGAACTGGAGATGATACAGAACCACTTTACTGCAAAGCAGCTCGAGCAGGTGTGGGGGGGGGGCATAGAAAAGCACAGAGTAACAGCAGGTTAAATCACATCATTCACGCTTCAGGGAACAGAACAGCAGCGGCTGAGATTCGGAGCGCTGCGGCCCTAAACATTCAGTCTTTTATTTCTCGGAGCTGTTGATGCGTATGGTGTGTATATTAAGGAGACAGAGGTACTTTAATGGCAGGTGGATTTCACACCTGAAAAGGTGAGGGAAGGAAAGAGGGGGAAGAGCAGCGGAATCAGCGAAGCCGTCGCACTGGTCTCCGCTGGAGGCTGCCTCCCTCTCTCGGGCTGTTGACCAACAGCAAGAAAGAAATGAGGGCAGCTATTTTAAATCAAACTCTGGGAATGAGGGATGGTGGAAGTCACCATGGGTGATGGTCACATGACCCCCCGCCGGGACCACATGGACCCACCTCACCCCAGCCTTATTACTGGTGCTTCTTCATGTGGCTTAATTACACATTTGTTAACTTTACATTTTTGCATCTGTGTTCTTCTGCCTATCCTCTGGATTCTCACATCCAGCTTACATTTCACAGCCTGTCTTCCTGCATGACGGCGAACGCCCTCGAGGCCTTGCAGCGCTGCCTCGGCTTGGCCGCGCGCCACAGCTCCTCACATCACGGGTACAGGATGTAGCCACCGTTCCTCCGGCAAGCAGCGGGCCGCGATCCCGACGTGCTGTGTGACTGGATCAGGCCCGGTTCCTTTCCCAGGTGGCGCTGACTCCCACTGTCTCTGTCTGCCACGAAATGATGCAGCTTTTACAAGCTTATATGTTGCCGTAGGAGGGAACGGGCACGAGATCAGCCAATCAGCTAACCGGAAGGATGGAGGTCAACCTGAGGGCTGGGGTAGGGTGGGGAGTTTACAGGAATTGCAGGAAAAGTATAATTATTTGCCATATATCCACTGGGCACTTTAGTATTTTTGCCTGATTTATAAGTGCTGTCATTGGCACCGCCTGGTCATTGCAAAGGGATGAATGATGAGCAATAGCATTGACCGGAATCCTCCGAACTCATTTTCAGGCACTGTGGGAACCTCCACGCGGTCAACCCTTACAAGTCAGGATGAGCTTGTGGTTTTTGTTTGAGATGCAGGTAACAGGTCAGCATCCACACTGGCTGCCCTGCGGCAGACTGTCCCCCTTCCCTGGTTCCTACTTAGCCTTGCATCCCCTGCTGCACCTAGTCCGTGAGTCAGCAAGCCAGAGATTCAGTGAATCAGTGTTAGAGATTCAGTGAATCAGTGTCAGAGATTCAGTGAATCAGTGTCAGAGATTCATTGTCAGCAAGTCAGAGATTCAGTGAATCAGTGTCAGAGATTCATTGTCAGCAAGTCAGAGATTCAGTGAGTCACAGACTCAGTGATTCAGAGAGTTAGAAAGTAAGTCTGATTCAGTGTGTCAGTGAGTCAGAAAGTCAAACAGCCAGAGAGTCAGCATGTCAGAGAGCGAACAAGTCAAATATTCAGAGGTTCAGTGGGCCAGCAAGTCAGACATTCAGAGTCAGCAAGTCATGGAGTCAGCGATTCAGAAAGCCGTGTATGAAGACGCAAAGGTCATCAGATGCCTACATGGAAATCAATTTGTAGTGTTTCATTATGGCAGCAAACAGTCGAACCGTGAAGATACCTTTTCATTGTGATTATTACTGCCTGCTGTTGGGTGACCATACAGATATCATTCCTCCAGAAGGTCCTGTCTTCTGTCTGCTTCTTCAGGCGTCATAAGGGCTTCACTGATCATGGGGCACTTTCACACTACGCTTTTTTCAAGAACCAGAACCTTTTTTCAGAACCAAGGTGTTTTTTCTTGTTCACACCACAGGAACCCGACCCGATTGTACTTCCTCAGAGGCAGTTCTGGAACACGTTTTTTTAGTACCTACTCCAGACTAGGTATTTTCATTCGGAGAGGCATTTACAATGATAGCTTGCTACTTGGTTGACTATAAGCACCGGCATTAACTTTCAGAAAAAGGGTAGAAGTAGTGGAGCAAACATTGAGCAGATGGAATTATTTTTGTACCTCAGTTACATTTAATGCATCAATGAATACATTTTTGCATGCATCCCCATACTTCTGCATTGCAAAATTCAATCAATACACTTTTTTACCTGTTATCACCGATGCAGGCTGTGAAACTCGCTGGCGCCAGCAGGATGACCTCACATCGCTTTTGTTTCTGTGGGAAACAAAAGATCTGTTGGCCATATTATTAAGAATTATAAACATGTTTCGGGTCATATAAATAAAATATAAATAAAAGGTTCTGTCACATTTTGATTGCAACTAACAAAATGACTTCAGTTCTTTTGGGGTGGTGCGGTAGCTTCATACAAAATCATGTGCGAAGTTTAACCTACAAACTTCTTGCATCTCCCCTGCTTATTTAGCATAAAGGTCCAAGTTTGTCTTGTATGGTTGTTAGAGTTTTTCTCCAGTGCACAAAGACAGCCTGAAGGTGTATATTAGCGCATGGCGACTTTACTTAAGCTCCCTTAAGCCGGCTTGCACAGGGCATCCTCTACATCTTCATGGCTGGTTGACCACCTGGAGGTTGAATATGCCTCCCTCACTCCGGAACCCAGCTGCCCAAAATTAGATAAGGCTGCACTCGACTGAGCACTCAACAACTCACCCAGAAATAACCTCTCGCTTCTGGCGCAATCACAGAAGACCTAATAAGTCGCTTTTGAGTATATATTTTAAACTCATGGATGCCCAGTCTTTGTTTTACCAGTGATTGATGATGTACGAAGTTGCTAACATGAGTTTTGGTTTCTTATGGCTATAAACATTAATCTGGAAACTGTGGCTTCTTTCCCAGCATCTTGTAGTGTACCTAATACATCTCCCTAAATATTTTTCAGTGCAGCACATGAGGCCATAATTCTAGAGCTGCTTCTAGGGCTGTAAGCCTGGCAGGCTTCCTATCACCCCGGCTGCACGTCAGATTAGCTCAGGGTCGTGTGATTCTCAGTTCACATGTCACTGATATTCCAGCTCCGACTATATGACGACACTTACGCCACCTTTGGGACTCCTTCTGTAAGATGACCCATTGCCCTTTGAGCAGACACAGAACAGCCCCAGTACTCAGACGTCCCTGCTAATAGGCTAACTGGCCTGCAGACCTCGCAGATGCAGCCGTGCAGTCTCTCTCACTGCAGACAGCTCAGTCTGTACGAAAGGGAATGGGAGACGCACATCTCCCATGTTGGCTTCATATGTAACACTTTCAGAGTACATTTTATTTCAGTTTTTTTCCTTTTTGTGCTGGTTTCTGGATCACTGTTAAGGTGACAGACAGTTCTCTTACTCACTCCGAGTGACAGAAATGTGGTATCAGCCTCCTGGCGTGCGGCACCACAAAGAGGAGGACATGAGGACACAAGACATAGAGATTTCCTGAGAGTCATCCTGATCTGTGGCCCTTTGATGTTGCGATGGAAGCCTTCCTTGTATAACACCATCCGGACTGGGGAGTGGGGGTGGGGGGCAGATGTTCTAGAATGGTATAAAAAGGCACGTTGCTAGGTGACTGATGGGACTGTGGACACAGGCCCCAAAGACCTCCCCATCCCGGAATCTCCTCTCCCCCAAAACTGGGCCCAGGCTGGCGCCAGGCCCATGGGGAAATGGGCTCTGAGCCCCCCAGTGAGGTCCCCGATGAAAGGAGGGGGTCTGAGCGGTTTGGGTCACACGGAGCGCCCACTAGGGGTGGGCCAACGTCATGTTCATCTTATACAGTCATAGTTTACAGCAGCACATTCATTAAATGCATAATTGTGCCAATGCAGTTTCTTACTTTCATTATTGTCATACATTTTGATGATATGCAGAGAGCTTATTGCACAAT
Source organism: Brevimyrus niger (assembly GCA_015164015.2). Taxonomy (NCBI): domain Eukaryota; kingdom Metazoa; phylum Chordata; class Actinopteri; order Osteoglossiformes; family Mormyridae; genus Brevimyrus; species Brevimyrus niger. The sequence goes on from JAABNY020000035.1 coordinate 11,599,832, forward strand.
GTTGGGAGTCTACAAGGGCCCTCTCAATGTGGCCCCGATTTTTTTAGGCCAATTTTAAAATTTACTCTGGCAAATGAATTCGTGTTCCAATCATCCCCAACTTATCATCACTGCTCTGCATAAACATGATGTTACATTTACCTTTCAACAATCAAATAAATATATTGCAAACACATTCAGCTACCTTGCACCAAAAAATCATAAGTCATGGGCCAAAGTAGCTTTGTGTATGATTTGCAGAAACAAGACATGATTTACACACCTGCAGATCTATGATTTACATGTATATACTTCATAGTAACTTATCACTGAATTGTTTGCATAAATCATGTTGTTGACCTTTCACCAAGCACTGCTTCAAATAAATAAGATACAATAACTTGCTTTATATATGAATCTATTACCAAACATTGCTCTAAATAAATTATATATTGACTCACTGGCTATATTAAACAGCTTTGGTACTATTTGTTTTGGGGACAAAGGTTGAAAACAGGAAAATCAATTAACAGTCAGTGCGTCTGTCAGCACCCTGATGTAACGCGAGGCTAACCCCTTTAACTCATGTCTGTAATGCAAGCCAGTACCTCCTCACATGTTCGCTCTCGCTCCCGCCAGATGGCAGATTAACATATTCACAGGGGAGGCTGTTACATCACCGGCTGCCTCTTAGCAACCGGCGGCCTGTGAAAACAAAGCCCATATCAGCTCCTTTCAGGCATGACTTGCTGGATTGTGTTGTACAGTCCTCTGCTGTGTCACCGAGCATTGTGCAGCCCGGTGCACGGGAGCAGGCCGGTTCTCCCTCGACTGGTTCTGCAGTCGAGCGGCAGCCCGGTGCACGGGAGCAGGCCGGTTCTCCCTCGACTGGTTCTGCAGTCGAGCGGCAGCCCGGTTCACAGGAGCAGGCCGGTTCTCCCTCGACTGGTTCTGCAGTCGAGCGGCAGCCCGGTTCACAGGAGCAGGCCGGTTCTCCCT
>JAABNY020000035.1:11616779-11646956 GCA_015164015.2 Brevimyrus niger
CTCAAAAAAACCCACCCCGCAGGGAAATATGGGCCCCGGTCACACAAAAAGGGTGGCATTTTTCATTTCCTGACAGCCACACAGTAGTAAACCCGGGCCCCCCCCCCCCCCCCCAGACACCCCACAAACATGGGTGACACGCAGAAAGAGGTCACCGCCGGAGAGCGCCGCCGTATCCATAAGAGCTGCAAAAGCCCAACAGTCGTCTATCGGTTAAGAAAGGAGAATTGAAACTAGCTCAGTATTAATGAGATAAGCGATTGTTTCAGGGCGTTCGGGTTCCAGCCAAGTCTCGCGTTTCCTTGTCCGTGATGATTCTGCGAGGCTTGAATATTCGGTTTGTTTCCCCGACATGTCTGGACATATTCCCCCCCGCTCATCTCTCCCCAGCACAACACTTGACTGGCGTCTCAAATGGGCTGTATGCACCCTTTATTTCACTTTTCATCAAAGGCAGAGTTCAACAAACTGATGTATTCCTTTTTCTTCCTCCCTCCATTGCTTTGGGTGTGAGTATCATCTCCGCTAGCAAAATAAATACTTACTGAAGTGTCTTGGCAGGCTTGCCGCTGTCTGGGTTGACTAGAATTTCCCCGGCTAATTGAAAATGCTTCATCTAGAGCCCAGATTGAGGTTTCATGTTCCTCCTTGGTTCTCCCAGCCCTCCGCGTGTGGCATGGCCCCCCTTGGACTGTGTAGCGTGGGGCCCCCTCAGAGCGTATGGCATGGGGCCCCCTCGGAGCGTGTGGCCCCCTTGGAGCGCGTGGCGTGGGGCCCCCTCGGAGCATGTGGCGTGGGGCCCCCTCAGAGCGTATGGCATGGGGCCCCCTCGGAGCGTGTGGCGTGGGGCCCCCTTGGAGCGCGTGGTGTGGGACCCCCTCGGAGCGTGTGGCGTGGGGTCCCCTCAGAGCGTATGGCATGGGGCCCCCTTGGAGCGTGTGGCGTGGGGCCCCCTCGGAGATCCCACTCCGTATCTGACTTCCTGGTGATGAGACCTTTGACCTCTCTGGCCCAGAGTTGTCCCAGTTCAGGTCCAATCGTGATGTTAAAACTTATACTAGGAAACACCAATGGCCTTTAGCCAGCAGAATTTCCACCACTGGGAGTCTGCTATCCCCACAGGGGGGGGCACATGCAAGCTCTCCCACGACCCCTGTAGCTGACGCAAATGATTGTTTGGTCCCACCCGCTTGCCTGCAGTGATATGCTGAAAGCCTACTGTGGAGTGATCCCTAGATTTACGACCTTCTTCAGGTTTCTTCTGGGGAGTGCAGCCCAGATTGGATCCACTGGTGACAATTAGTTCCTGTCCCCCTTCATTTGAAGAAGAGGCCAAGTTGCCTCCCAGGGTTACGCCCCCCCCCCCACAACCGAGCCCAGACCTGCTCAGTGCTGCACCTGCCTCACAAGCAGCCAGGCGACACAAACAGGTGCTGGGAAATATCATTTCCTACTCTTTCCCCTCTCTGCTTCCTCTCTCCACTCCCTCTCTTCTCCCTCTGTGCTCACTGCCTCCTCCCCCTCCCTCTCCTCTCCCTCTCTCTGCCCCCTCCATGCTCCTTCTTTTCAGCTCCCTTCTTTCTCCCTGTCTGCTCCCTTTCTGCTCCTTCTCCATCCCCTCTGTCTACTCCCTCTCTTTGTTCCCCTACTTCTCCCACTCTACCCCCTCTCTGCTCATTCTCTTCTCCCTCTCCACCCCTCACTCTGCTCCCTGTCTCTGCTTCCTCTCCACTCTCCCTTCTCCATTACAACCTCAGTTTTCCCTCTGCTCTCTCCATTCCCTCTCTGCCCCCTTCTCCCTCTCTCCATTCTCTCTGCTCCCTTTCTGCTCCCCTTCTCTCTCTCTCCATTCCCTCTCTGCCCCCTTCTCCCTCTCTCCATTCTCTCTGCTCCCCTTCTCTCTCTCCATTCCCTCTCTGCTTCCTCTCCAATTTTTTCTCTGCCTGTGTAATCACAAACAACAAAAATCATGTAAAATATGTTAAATTATATGCAATTTAAATTCCAAAAGTATCTGTATCAGTCAAGAAACTGAGGGACAGTCAGTACTGATGACATCACCTCTGCGTGTCCCCACAATGTGATAAAAACCTGTTATTCTGATATTGTTGGGACTATTTTTTCAATTCTGTAAAAATCTGTGATTGCAATACACAAACCTATAAATGCCAAAAGCCTCATATTTTGTTTGGTTACTTATGGTTAGGTAGAGGTTATGCAGACTTATGGCTAGGTAGAGGTTAAGGTTGTCATTTTGTGATTAGTCCACACAGAAATGAATAGAGAGTCTCCAAAAAGATATAATTGCAAACCTGTGTGTGTGTGTGTGTGTGTGTGTGTGTGCGTGTGTGCCTAGACGCGTGTGTCAGCCTTATTAAGCTAATTGCTCATAAAATGCTGTGTTGAGTAATAATCTTCTTGAACAATCTCAAAGAAAGTTCAGGTTTCCACAAAAAAGAAAAATATTACAAGTATGAACATACATCACAGCAACCTGTGACATGCAAGGCAAGACATGCAAATCGACAACGGCTGTCGTTTTCATCATGGGAAAGGAAAGGAAAGGAAAGGAAAGGAAAGGAAAGGAAAGGAAAGGAAAGGAAAGGAAAGGAAGAGAATGATACAGGCCCTTTTAGTTTGGGGGGGTAGGGTGGTCAGAGCAAGGTACACACCAATGGGGGGCCAACCAGGACAGTACACACGTACACACACACATACACATACACATCCAGGTACGCATACACACACACACACACACACACACAGTGGCACCTCAGATACATTAAAGCACCAGATCCAGCCCAATCACCAGGCAGGCAGTGCAGTGTAAACATGGCAGGCAATCCTGGAGGATCTATGATCCAAGGCCCTGTCACCTATCTGAACCACTTATTGCCTTGACTTTTCCAGGCTGACATGCCCTAAGGATTCAGAAGTGCACGGCTTTGACATCCCGGGCTGTAACAGTGAAAGATAACAAGCTGTAATCTGCCCGTACAGATGGCCCAGCCAGACCACCACACACACTGTATTCATCTCAGCATCGAGGCAGGACTGACCACGGCCACTCAAGCTTGCCCACTCGTGAATGTTTGGTCAGAGGGCCATCAATCGCCTTGCGAAGGAACACGTCTCCTGTGTGCAACCTGCAGCCCGTTCATATTGTCGCTCCCCCCCAGCTCCAACTCCTAGCGCACATTTCTGGTGCTTTTAATTGGCTGGGAGTCGGTTGCGGATGCAGTGTGGACTGGGTGAGAAACACTGCATTACAGCACTGCTGGCAGCTCACCCTTCCCCCACCCCAGCACGCCCTGTGCCCCCCCCCCGTCGCTTTAGCAGCAGAGAATTAGACAGAGCCCCCGGGACACAGTCGGAAAATGACTCCCTGCCTGCCTGTCAGGTGCTCTGGCTGACGGACCCTCTGATATGATCACTGTCTGTGGAGTACCTGCCCCCCCCGCCCCCCGCCTCCATGCTCACTGAGGCGAATTTCACCACGGAAATGCAGCCCGGGTGGAGGCGCAGGTGGGCCCGGCGGACAGGTGACGAGAAGAGCCTGAGTGCCGAGGCTACTGCTGATAGGCTCCCCGACATCCCCCCCATCCTGCCAGCGGACGTGCGTGAGGCCCAGAAGAGCCTCTCCTCATCCAGCTCCGCCACCACACACCTGACCCATTCAGAGCCCAAAGGAACTCAGGTGCAGGAGAGAGGCGTCCCGGGGTTCAGGAACAAGCCAGGCAATCAGCACAGGAGCAAGAGAGAGGGAGAGAGAGAGATGGAGAGAGGGGGGAAGAGAGAAGGGGAACAGCGGGATGCTGACGACGGCCCCATCGCCACATTGTTTGTAAAAAAAGTCACACATACCCTGACGCGACGTGGAGACGTATCCAATGCGGCGGTTCCGTGCTGAGGGCTCGTCGTCAGAAGGAATCCATGCGCACGCGCCCCCAAGAGACCGAAGAAGATTCCCGCGGGCGGGGGCCCAATCCCTCGTGCTATCATCAACAGCCTTCAGTCTGCGGGGTGAGGGGAGAATTAGGCAGCTGGATACAATCCATGATCTTTTATACAGTACAACTGAAAGATAGTACGGAGAGAGAGAGAGAGAGAGAGAGGGGGAGAGAGATGGAGGGGGAGAGAGGGGGTAGAGGAAGAGAGAGAGCAATAGGTAAGTGAAAACTCTACCCTTCTGGTGACCCAAAGAAGCAGTACCTGTCCGACGTACAGGCCATTCATGCCAGGATCCAGAACACATGGAAAGCAAAGCTGGGACTCAGAAGAGGAGTAAGGAATGACCCTCGAACTGCACAGGGTGTGATTGTATGATGTCACAGCTGTGCCCATGTTTTCACATAGGCGCTTCTGATTGGCGGAATGGAATTATTTTCCTATGACACTGAGCCCTGCGGCCGTACTTGACATGTGACGTGCCCTCACTCACCCTGCAGGATTTTAGCAGCCTGCCTGCGCAGAGCTCCCTGCGCAGCCCAAGAGGCGCGAGGCCGGTTTCGGCTTTTGACGATGGGGCGGAAGGGACATAGATGGAACATGACCGTGTGTTACGGCTGCTGCAAACGTGGCTGCGTGGTAATATGCTGCGCTGTGATGTACCTGTGGGGTTTTGTTCCTTTAGTAGGTATGTTGTCAGTTAGTTCTCTTTGATGTGTTTTTCTGTGTTGATATTTTTTTTCCTGGGGATCGCAGATAGCCTAAGGCCCTGTGGCATGGATTCAAAAATGGTGCTCGAACATAACTGAGCACACCTGTCCCGTCTACAGTAAACAGCTGCCAATCAGTGCCCAGGTGCCAAGTCACAGCAGCTTACTAAACGCAATCAAACAGCCGGGGTGAGTGGGTGACCAAATACCAGGCGTGACAGGACAGGCAACCCCCGAAATCATGTGCACGGAAGCTCATTGGAGGACCTAGGGACAGCAGGAATTATACTGGAGCAACGCTGAGCTATGCAGGGACGGTAGGATCCACGGTCAGGGACTGGTGTACTTCTAACCCCTAAGGTGTCTCTGCTGTTAAACCCTGAGACTGAACAGCATCGGCAGAGCAGCAGTGAATGGTCAAAGAGTACATTGTCTTCAGAGGTATTATCAGTCAATTAACCAAGTAAAATAATCAGGTGAATATACAAGGTAAAATACCTGCCTGGATGAGTGATTATGGGTAAATGAGGACAAATCTAGCCGTATACAGAGACGCAAGTTTCCTGGAGAGGGACACCATATTTAGCAAGTGAGGAACGCCCACCTCTGATTGGAACAGGCCCTGATTTATGGCTCCGTGTTTAAATCCAGGCTGCAAAAGTCTTGCTGGAGCTGGATTTACAGCTCAAGGTGTCAGGTGTGGTTTCATCACATTTCTCCAGCAGATGCTTTTTCCATCAAAAATATGTAAGAAAATAATTAATTATACTTAAGGGACGGATTTGGACATGTTTTCTGAAAAAACTTCATTACCATGTGTACAGAATCTTATTCATTCATAACAGCCCAGTAAAAACGCACAGGTATAGTTTGCATTAATGCCAACAGTAGTTTAACAAAAGCATTGTGTAAGCAATTATGGTTGACATGCGCCTTTGTTCTGATCCCTATAAGAATCTGATGCAATGAAAACAAGCTGTTAAGACAAGAAAAAAATACCACAATAATTAATATTTTATGCTACCTGCCAATCATATGGGTAACTATTTATGCAAATATGCACGACCCATGAGGTTTGTGGCAAGCCAATGCAGTCCCACATTAAACAGCATAACGTTGTCCTACATAGAGATGCTTACAAACACAGAGCAGTGGCGTCCCGCTTACCCGCAAATGTGACAGGGAACATCCCTCGACGCAGAGATCCTCAGAGACGCTGAATGCAGTGTGCTGACAGCAAGGCGCCGTGGAACAGAAGCAGCGGATCATCATCGAGGTGCTTCCAGAGGCCACCCAGAGGGACGTGGCAAGCTCCAGAGATGCTGGGAGGCGCTTGTAAGCCAATCATCTCCCAGCCTGCCCCCCCCTCCCCCCGGAACACCACCTGCTGCTTTTAGAGGGGAATCAGCCCCACCTGGACTGACTTCCCACCCCATGTCATTGCCCGGAATGACACACTCTTCCCAAACTGTTTCAAACTGTTTCTAACCACTTGGATCATCTCAAACCAGTTGTGGGATTCTCTGCTTGGAATTTCTGTCCAGCAAGGATCAGAATATACCACAACACTCACACAGACACACAGACACACACACAGACACACACACACACCACATCCCAGATTCTGCACCCACGAAGCCACAACCGCTGCTCTCCGTGATTGTGCTGCCTTATGCTTGAAAATAGATTTTCACTCACACAAGTCTGCTCTGCAGGATTTATTCCTTTGAGAGAGGCAGATAAATATTACATTCAGAAAATAAGGAAAATAAATATTTTTACTGATTCGAGCCAAAAGATTCTGAGGTATGTCCAACTGATATCTTTTTCTTTGGAAATACACACATATAAAAGTATAAAATCCATTTATGAACGTGTTAATTTTCCATCTGTAGGGGACTTTTCAGTGTTTAGGCAGTAATTATTATATATATGTATATGTATGTAATATAATTTAAAATTATTACATTTGGAAGACAACACTGTCCTTATTCTGCTTATTTTAGTTAACAAATGCAGTTTAATTTACACAATCTGTAACTGGGGAGCTGGTTCCCGCTGGCCATCACCTCCTCCCCCCCCTCCCCCAAATGGACGCAGGTATGATGGGGGGCCAAGCCTGAGGCTGAACACAGGTGCTGCAGGGGGGGCTGACTCTGGGGTCTCTGTTATGGTGCTGGGAAGGCGGAGGACATGGTTTTGCAGAGTACATGAGGCAGTTTATTCCCAGAGGCTGATGGCGGAATATTCTTTCTGCTCTCTGGGTGCCTCCCCTCAGGGGGCTCAGACGGGGTCCGTGGCGTTGGCCCAGGATGGGTAGGTGTCCAGGCGAAACATTGCTGTGCCCCAGGTGTTCAGGGCGAAGTTGATGGCCAGGACTCCGATGAGGTTCAGCGCGAAGCCAGCCTTCGCCTGCGGGACGGAAGCCGGGAGTCAGGAAGCCCCACAGACGGCCATGGGGAAACGCCTGCGGGCTTCCTGTCGGACACACTCACCATGTCTATGACTTTGAGCTGGCCGTAGGAGAAGGCGATGGCATTGGGGGGGGTGGCCACCGGCAGCATGAAGGCCAGGGAGGCACAGAGGGTGCAGGGCAGCATGATGTAGAGCGGGTGCAGCTGGATGGCAGTGGCCTGGGGGGGGGGGATGCCCAAAAAATTAGGTGCTGTAAACTCCTGCTGCCCCAGTTGGGTTTCCTCACAAGATCTCACATTTATCTCCTTTCATGCAGGGGATGGGGCTCACCATGGAGGCCAGGATGGGCAGGAAGAGTGTAGTGGTGGCTGTGTTGCTGGAGCACTCGGTGAAGGTGGTCACCAACAGGCAGAGCAGAAGCGAGATGGCGAACGGGGGGATGCTCTTCAGGGGCGTCAGGCTCTCCCCCAACCACAGGGACAAGCCCGAGACCTGCTCACAGAGCCGTCGCATTAAAATGGCCGGCCACATTACAAAGGCGATGCTGGCCGATCCTCATACTATAGTACAGGAAATGTAAAATGCAGTTCAAATTTACGGAAACATCTGATAGACAACCTCACTGCCTTTGGCCAGGGCAAAGCCCCCTCCCAGCAGCAGGATGATGTTCCAGGGCATCTTCTCCTGGACCACCTCCCATCTGAGTAGGGCTGGTGGAGCCTTGATGTTCTCCTCTGAAAGTTGGAAAAGAAAATGTGAGGAACAACATTGTGGACCACATGGTCCTTCCACTTAGATGGGAACTTCTGACCTCTCTCTACACACTACAAACAGACCACCTCTCTCCATTCCAGTACATATGGTATCTCAGAAACATTCCCCAACTCGCCGCCATGGCCTGCGGCACTTAATCATGATGACATCGTCTATATTTACAAAACACAAGGGCACTCACACATGACCTTGGAGAGTCTGCCCCTGATGCATCGCATCAGCATTCAAGCCTCAGGCAACATGTTTACAGTCATGGGACACTTTAGAGCAAAAGCTGGTCACTCAAGCTAATCACCACTGTGAAGACCGACATGAAAAGTGGTTTTCAGTAAACACCATTCTAGTCCAGCTAAGGGATTAGCTTGGGAAGGGTGGGGGGTGTGTGTCAAGGAATTCTCACCACATGCGCCTTCTTCCCCTCCTCCACGATAAGCCAGCGACGGCATCCGGGATGGGATAATGAAGAACAGCATCGACATGAAGATGGCTACTGTGCCATCAGTGACGTATCTGGAACACAAGACGTACCATCATTAGAACAGCAGCTAGATGGGCTCCTCAGACCAAACCCTAACACTCAGTAGAACAGGTCCTAAATGGACCTTTCATGACTTACGTTCATCAAGAAAGGCTGACAGCTGAGCTGTAAAGGACCCATGGCCCTTGAAGGTCTACACGGTTTCTGCTGATTGGTTTAGCTACACTAACATCCATTCTGAGGAAGAACATGATGCCAATGCCTCACTCACTGTTTGTCCATATTGAATAACACTGTAGCCCAGCCAGGCATGAACCCAGGCTCCCTGGTGAACCACAGCAGCACCAGAATGACGAAGATGACAAGCACGCTGCCCTCCGCGAAGGAAATGCTGCCCAGCTTCTTGTACTCGTTCTTCATCACCTGGTAGGCTTCTTCGTCGCCTTCGTTCCTCTTCCCACAGCCAAACGACTTCTTGAAGCTGTGGGGCAGGAGATATATCAGGGTTTGGTGGCTGCTTTAAGAATTGCAGCTGCGGGCTTCACTAGCCGGTCAGCTCTGCATTTGCCTGCACTGGATATCACACCATACTCATCCTCCCCAAAGGATGCTATTCATGCATAGGGGCACTGCTATGATCCTACATCAATTGCTGCCTTGTTTAACTCAAAGGGAACCCATTAGAAACTTGCAGGGAAACTAGTGGGGACTGAGTTCACCAATTAGTGATTGACAGAGCAGAATAATCCCACCCAAGGTTGGCCTCAAAGCTTCTGTGAATCCCATCATGCATTAGGGCCTGAACTCCGGAGGACCATTAGCATTGATGCCGAAGCCAAAAATATGGGTGTGCGTCTTACTTGAAACCTATGAACATGAACTGGAGCCACAACCAGGAGAGGATCAACATCAGCAGCATGTTGGGGAAGGAGAATCCAAACCAGGTGGCAAAGTTGATCACATCGTTGTTGTTTGGAAACAGCCTACCGGAGGAAGAGTGAAGGTGTTTTCTCCAAATAGTTCTGGGATTTCATAGTAGGATCCATGGATCCATATTTTATTCTGCCTGATATAAGTACCATGAAGGTGGGATTCATCAAATAAGTGAATGTTTGATGAGCAACAAAATATTACCAGGATACTGGACTTACTCAGAATGAGGTTTGGAGTGGGGGGTTAGGCGATGCTGGACTTACTCAAAATGAGATTTGGGGTTGGGGTTAGGCGGTTCTGGGCTTACACAGAATGAGGTTTGGGGTTGGGGTTAGGTGGTGCTGGGCTTATTCAGAATGAGGTTTGGGGTTGGGGTTAGGTGGTGCTGGGCTTACTCAGAATGAGGTTTGGGGTTGGGGTTAGGCGGTTCTGGGCTTACTCAAAATGAGGTTTGGGGTTGGGGTTAGGCGGTTCTGGGCTTACTCATCCACCTGCCCCTTCAGAATAAGATTTGGGGTGGTGCCGGTCAGGGTGGCAGTGCCCCCGATGCTGGCTGAGTAGCAGACACACAGGCTCATGCCCTTCGACAGCTTCAGGTACTTCTGCTCCCTCTGCTCCCTCCTCTGGTCACCTTCCTCTACATCCTTCATTGACTCTAAGAAGTGGAGGAGCCAGTGAGCCTCAATTCTCCCCCCTTAGCACACCTTAGCTTTGAACTTACAATGTCTAACATCATAAACAGAAGCATTTTAAAAGAAAGGTTTTCTATTTTGTGAATTTTGACACAGAAAGATAGTCTTCAATACTAAACTGTTCGTGATAATTTAAAAATCAGCTTTAAAAAACTGGAAATCGCTCATGTACATGTTGGTAGAGGCTTAATGACATGCTGACATGTGACATGCTATAAGTTCTGTTATACTAAAAAGCTTTGTCAAATGCTATAAGAGCTCAGTGACTCGAGAGGAGGTCTGTGACATGCTAAATGAGCTCTGTGATGTGCTAAAAGAGGTCTGTGGCATGTTAAAATAGATCCGTGACATGCTAAAGCAGACCTATGACCTATAAATGAGGTCAGAGATTCAAGTGATTTTATTTGTTACACGCATGGTATACGGTCCAACTGTAACCTGCAGTCAAATGCAAGGTGGTCTACTCTGCATGCTAAAACAGCTCTGTGGCATTAAAAGAGTTTAGCGATATGCTAATTGAGCTCAGTGATGCCCCTCAGCACTACAATAACGCACCCACAACGTCCTCTTTGGGTTTGCTGTCCATCTCGAAGGCCTGGTTGTCCTCGCCGCCCTGCTGCTCCCGTTCGTCGGCCGCGGCCTCCGTGCTGCTCAGCTGCCCCAGCACGGCCTGGGCGATGGGCAGCATCATGGCGGTGGAGGCCGTGTTGCTGATCCACATGGACAGGAAGGCCGTGGTGCCCATGAAGCCCATCATGAGCCTGCGGAGAGACGGCGCAGGGGTCGGTGTGGGGTGGGCGAGGCTCAGCGGCCCAGGGACGTGCGCAGGGGAGAGGCGGTACCTACAGCGCCGGGCGGACGCCCACCAGCAGGAGGACGCGCAGGGCGATGCGTTTGTGCAGGTTCCAGTGCTCCACGGCGATGGCCACCAGTAGGCCCCCGATAAACAGCATGTTGGAGTCCTTCAGGTACTGCACACACACCTGCAGGGGGCAGCACTGACAGTCAGCCTCCTCTGAACACTCCCCCCAAGGCCGGATGTCTGATGGCTAAGATTTCTTTCAACCCGTGCCGAAGACCCACGGCGTACCTCTCCGGATTCCATGATGCCCATCATGGGGAACAGGATGACGGGGAGCAGTGCCGTCACCGCCAGGGGCAAGCTCTCGGTGCACCAGTACAGGGCCATCAGGATGATGACGAAGCCGCACCGAGCCTCCTGCAGCGGGAGGTGAGAGGGCAGCATGAGGCCGCTTCCGGTCAGGGGCATCGCCGAGGCCAACGGGCCCCGGACCCCGGGCCCCGAGCCCCGCGAACTGACAGATCCTTTTCTCGGTGGAGAAGAGGAAAGCACTTTAAACAGCTTCAAGCCTGATAGAATTTCAGGAGATAGATGATCACGCTTGATCGCTGGATTTTGTTTTCTATTCTGCGTCTCTGGGAAGCCAAGGAATTTTTTTTCCAGGTTATTGGAGGGATACATTACAAAAAACTGCTGCAGTAGGATTCTGAATTTTTATTAATTCATCCGTCTTCCAAACTGGTTATCCAGTACAAGGTCAGGGGGGGCAGTATAGGGCAGGGGGCAGGGGTGTAGCATGATGGGATGCTAGTCCAGTAGAGAGCACAGCATCATGTATGCCGATTCAGCTAAATGCATGTCTTTAGACAGCAGGCAAAACACAGGGAGAAAATACACACATAGGCAAATAGATTAGGTATCAATGTCTTTGCGGGGACTCTCCATTACTTTCTCTGGGGATATTATTATTATATATTATTTTTAGTTTTTTCATTGCATTTCATTGCATTCTCCTTGTGGGAAAATGTTTCTACAAGGTCAAAATAGCAAGTTTTTTTAATCAGCACACACACACACACACACACACACACACACAGACACACACACAGTACCAGTCAAAAGTTTGGACACACCAAGTCACCTACAAAGGAGAATGATAGTGTCAAAAAACATGCAAGAACAACTTTCGACTTTAAACAACAATTTTACCAAATTTCGACTTTGATAATATTTTTCCTGATTTTTACTTGTATTGTCATATGGGTGACGCTACTTTCTCTCTCACCAGAATTGTACCTCACTCTGCCATCTTGGTGCAGTCAGTCATGGTAATGGAGTACAAGAACATGAGTGTGAGCAAGTCAAATGAAGTAGGGCTTTGTTCTCACAACAATCATTTTCAGTACGCTGCTTATGGTGACATAATAAATTAAATGAAAACAATGTAGCAATAAAAATGGATATTATTTGATGTGACCTGCTGTAGGTTGAGAGTATTGTTAATAATTTGTTTTTTCATGGGTAACAAACCCTGAAGCAAATAAAAACTAAAAGTCTGCAGGTATAATTGATTCATTTAATGAGTTATTTTATTTATTTCTAGCTGGGTACAAGAAGTGCAGAGGGAAAAGTGTGGATGAAATATTTTGGTATATTCACAGGTAAGCACAGTGCTGGGCCTGTTGTTATTTTTACAACAGATCTGGTTTGAATGCACGTTAATGAATGTTTCTGAAATGAAGATTGAATGAAGTTACAATGAAATCCAAACAGGCACTTACAAATCAAATTTTAAGGTCAGGGCTGACTTTCATGTATGTTCCTCAAATAAAAACATTTCAATTGATGTTTTTTGCACGTATCTTTACATTTAAGTCTTGAAACATAGCATGTGAATTTAACACCCATTTTTATTTTCAGTCAGAAGTAATTTTTGTGCTTTGAAAGAAACGGGTTGGCTTTGTTTTTATAGGAGCAATACCCATATGTTCCTCAAATATAAATATTTTTGTATACAAGCCTTTGGCTTTTCTTTAGTGTTTTTTAGAATTTGTTTTCAGTGACTCTGCAGTTGTAAGTTTGTGTTCTGTTTAGGGTTTTTTAAACTACAATACAGTAATTCATATCTCATTCCAATAGGATTGCCATAGAATCGGTATTGAATGGAATAGGATCGAATCAAAACATTAGCTTGTGAATTTGAATCTAATCGAATCACGGCATCTGTGCCAATAGTCAGTATTAAGACCCATACACAGAACACACATGCACGCAAAGAGCAGGGGCCGAGTCTGATTCCTCAGGGGGATCAGGTGACAGAAGCAGCTACTCGCATTTTTGTTACTCCTTCGTGATGTTTTCAGCAGATCATTAAGACCTTTTCAAAGCCATGAACTTTGGAGAATATGGATCCATTTAGATGTTTAATGATGGACTGCAGTCCAGGGTAGGGTCAGCAATCACATCTATGGTTTCCATACATGAGTCAGAGTGACTTACTCGAAAAATGCCCACCCTGTGAGGTTTGGGGAATATTCATTAAAGAAGTCATTTACAACATAGATTCTAAGCAAAGTAAAGCAGTTCTGACAGTATTGTTATTATTACAGGTAATTACCATAAAGATTAATTATTATAATGCTTCAAAGGTACCTCCTTTAGTACAGTACAGTAATAAAAGTGTAGGGCAGCATTTTATGATTATAAAAACTTAATAAACCACTGCTCATAAAATCCTGCAGAATATGGCACTAAAATGTGCTCAAGATTCCCGTTTGCTACCAGACTGATAAAAGAAAATAAAAAAATCCATGGTCTGAAGACACCAGCTGATGGAGAGGACTCTGGTCACTGATGGAGAACAGGTCAACCTCACAAACACAGATGGAGGCCAGATTTCTACTTACAAACAAACAAACATCATGTAACAAACAAAAGGAGTGAAGGTTTGCACTACCTGAACAGGGGGAGTGCAGGTCTGCACTCCTTTTGTTTGTTACATGATGTTTGTTTGTACTAGAATAAAATAGACGTGGGTCTGTACTCGCATGAACAGGAGAAGTATGGGTCTGTACTCACAAGAACAAGAGAAGTGTGGGTCTGTACTCACACAAATAGGAGAAGTGTAAGTCTACACTCAGACAAACAGGAGTGTGGGTCTGTGTTCACATGAACAGGAAAAATGTGGATCTGCATTCAGACGAACAGGAGGAGTGGGGGTCTATACTCACACAAACAAAAGGAACGAAGGTCTGCACTCACAAGAACAAGCGATGTGTGTCTCTATACTCACATGAACAGGAGAAGTGTAGGTCTACACTCAGATGAACAGGAAGATTGAGGGTCTATACACATGAACAGGAGAAATATAGGTCTGCACTCAGAAGAAACGTGTAAGTCTACACTTAGAAAAACAGAAGGAGTGTGGGTCTGTACTCAGACAAACAGGAGTAGTGTACATCTGTACCCACAAGAACGAGAGAAGTGTAGGTCTGAACTCAAACAGAAGGAGTATAAGACCGCTGTCACTCAAACAGAAGTGTAGGTCTGCGCTCACACAAACAGGAGTATAGGCCTGCTCTAACTCAAACAAAAAGAGTATATGACTGCACTCACATGAACAGGAGTGTAGGCCTGCTCTCGCTCAGAGAGAAGGAGTGCGGGCCTGCTCCCACTCAAACAGAAAGAGTATAGGCCTGCTCTCGTTCAAACAGAAAGAATGTAGGTCTGCACTCATACAGAGGCATCTTACCGGGGTGTTAATGACCAAGGGCAGGGGCAGGATCAACAGGGGGGTCAAGAAGATGATCAGATAATTCCGATGGTTCCACATCCATCTCCAGCAGTTGGCCATGGCTCAGCTTCAGAGTGAATGAAAAACCTGGGGTGGAAAATAGCGAAATGCCTACAGGGCAAGAAGAGACTGTAGCAAAAAATTCCTCTAATCCGGAATATACTACTAGCCACATTTGAAAAGAAAGAGCACCATAAAAGCAGCATATATAACTCTGAGCACATTAAACATTAACCCGAAACTTTAGGGGAGGGTTAAAAACTTTTGCTATGAGCGACAGAGGAGATTACGAGAACGAGGAGTCACAGAGCTTAATTTAATTGCATGTTTACTCTGAATTAATAACATTCTGCTAATTAGCCCTGTGTGCCACATTTAACACCAGTGTGAAAATGTAAAATCCAGCCTTTTTTAAAATTCAGCTAGAGTTATTTGGCCTCCAGAGATGTTCCAGGCCATCAGAGGGAAGCTTGGTACTTAGGGGGGGTGTTGAACAGCCAGCAGAGGTTCTGTTACAAGCTATTTTCATTTAAAAACTGGAAAAGCTGCATAACTTGATACTGGCTCTGACTTCCTTTATCAATTCGGCTATTGATGATTCAGCAAACAGCTCAATGGCAAAAATACTGAGTTTGGTGTGAACAGTTGATTTGCAGCCATGCTTAACCCTGCCCCCCTCCCCCAGTAATCAAGCCTTTTCCAGTGTTTAGGCCAATAAACTGGAAGTAGGTGCTGAGATGATGATGGGATTACGGGGGCACCTCTCATCTACGATCACTGTTAATGGGCCATGGAGATGCCTGTCAGAAAGGGGATGGTAACATTTGCAATGCGGATCATGTGACTGAGATGGGGGGGGGCACCTTCAAGGGAATTACCATCACAAGCATCATATGGTTCTACACATACTCTAACACTACATGCTACATGTATGAATATTAAGGTGAACTGCCGGTGTACAAACTTTTAGCCTTACCTGATTTAGATTGAGCAATCAAAAGCTGAAAAAAATCATATGCATTTTGGATTGTCAGAGAATCTAAAAGTGAAAAATGTACAAAGGTGATTCATTAACTTCTGCAGGGAGTTCACAGCTGATGAGATAAGTCAAGCGATGAGAATCTCTACAGGGAGGGAGTGAGGCCCGGGGGCACGGATGGGTCCAGGCAGCTGCCCTGCATTAATATCCATACCTGCTCTTTGTGTCTTTGATGCCAGCTATAGGGATCTGGGCGGGGCGTGCTCCTTCCACCACTGCCAAAATGTGGCTCTCAACCATTATTAACTTATCTTTTATGATTCAGATGAAGGATAAGATGTTTCCAGTTACTCAGAAGGAAACTTGCTATCAGCAGTAATGATAAAAGTTGTAAACCTCAAATTGGCAAAAAGACTGTAAAATACCATAATTTTTATAATTACATATACAGAAACACACCATCTATCTATATATTATATATATATATACACATACACACACATAATGTGTATGTGTATGTGTGTGTTAGTGAGCACTGAGTATTGTAAAATAAAGGAAGTGAATGGTTTCAAAAATAGCAACATAAAAAAACTTTTTAACAAAATAACTAAAAAACGTTTCCGGATACAGATCCTTAATAATAATAATAATAATAATAATAATGTCTTTATGTAAAACACTACTTGAAATGGCTCAGGGTTACACAGGTTAACACTATAAGATAATGTTCGACAAGACAAAAAATAAGCAAAAACCTTTATTCAGAGAGCACACACACACACAATGTGACCTGACATAACCATGACAACCGGCACTTACCAGCTTTTAAAATGCAGGTATGTGTACAGCGTTGATAAGGTTACCGGAGATGCTCAAAGTCCAGTAAGAAAAGCTTCACAAAAGTACTAAACGTCTCCTTCACCCTGCCATCAGCACAAACGTCACATGTGGGGCCCCGTCTGCAATTCTGCAAAATTTGGTAGCGTTTTACTATCAGTCAGTCAGTCGATTCTTGAAAACCGACAACAACAGATTTAAGACTTTCAGAACTGGGGATAAGGTAATAATACATAAGTTCAGTTGAAGATACATTTTTGGACTTTTAGGATATTAAACTTTATGCAAATTAACAATTTTCACTAATTCTTTATAAACCAACTACTGATTTGAATAAACTTTGTTTTTCTAGTTGAAGTCCAAATGTTATGCCATGAAGACAAAATCACACAAGATTTTTCCTGCAGAAACAGACTAAAGAGGTTAAAGTGAGGACAGCAAGATAAAATGAAATTTACGAGCCTAACGTCTTAGAGCAGGCAGGCAGGTGCTGCTCCGTTTGTGTCAGCATGGCAGCGTGAGCGCGTCCCACTCTGCGTGCTTTGATAAAGATGCGCTGCCTGTTTAAGAAGTTGGCAGGTTGATTTTAAGGAACTGCAGAGTAATCAATATCACCGACGAGATAAACAGGTCTAAGTCTCTTTTATCAAGACTTAAGGGAGAGCTTGTACTGTAGGATTTAATCATTACCTGCTATAACTCCGACAAAATGCAGAGTCTATTAAACGGTGATGTCAGGAAAATACCGTCACCCAAACTAAGGTCTGTGGCAAATCTGCCTTATGTCTTGTTTAGGAATCGCTATAGATGTGTATAGACCGTTTACCTCACCGTTTAATCCAAGGGAATACACAAACCTCGCTTCACAATGTCGGATAATTACTTTAAAACATTACGAGGACTTTAACATTTGCAGCGCAGTCCCTGAACCACGACGCCGCCTGCTGTCCGCTTTATGAAATAGCACTCGGGTCCGCTTAACTTATGTACGTATAAACGTATAATCGTTTTATTGTATAACGGACTACATGAAACGTGTAAAATGATTAACACAACAGTACGTTTTGGTTAGGAGCCGAACATTTCATTAGTTATTAAGTTATCTTTTAGGTGTTAGGCGTCTAGGAAGTAGTTGCTGTGGCTTAGTCTGCGAAAGGAGCTCCAGTTTGGTCATGGACGCCGCGGACACCGAAGCGCTTCTACCGGAGGCCGACGGAAGATCGGACTTCGGCCAGAGCCGATCATCCACGGGTGACGGGGGGAGGCCGGAGCCGGAGGACGGGGTGAAGCGGGAGCCAAGGTGCTTTCCCCGTCGGCTCGGCGTCACCGTGGAGCCGGTGCTCTTCCTCTCCATGTTCTCACTGGCGCTGCAGATGCCGCTGTACACGCAGTACCTCTGGGAGCGGTTTAGCGCCGCCGTCGGATACGACAGAACTGCGACGCGGGGATGCGGCAACTCGAGTGGGCCGCCCGACGCACTGGAGAAGGTGGGGGACCGGGTACCGGGGAAGCGGGAGGAGGAATAGGACGCAACGCACTGGCAGGCTGACGGCGGTATCCGAGTGCTGCTCGGAGATGTTCGGTGCTGCATATTTTGCTTGTTATTTAACATCAACAAACTCAGACCTTTTTTGTATTTATGAAATTGAAAGTAAAATAAGTATCAGTCGATATTTAAGCAGCCTAATTCTAACCCTAAATCCCGTAACTAGGGTTGCCACACACCAGTTTATTTTCCAAACCGGGACAATCCCGTATTGCATGGGACCCGTAACCCTAAAACCTTAATCCCTTAGACCCGACATTATACTCAAAACCTTAACCTTAAACCATGAGACATGGTACACGAGATACTCAGGAAACCTGTCCAAAGATCTTCCAGAACCAGACTGATAGTGACTTTAGGTGCTCCTGCTTCTGGCCGTTATGGTAGAAGTAATAGTGCAGCTCATATTCTATATGTCAGACTTAACAGGGAATTGCCATCCATTTCCCATGATGCTCTGTGTTTTCTGAGGGTGCTTCTGGTCCATGCAGACCAGATATCTACTTTTGAAGTTTTTTTTTTAGTGAGTACCTTTCACTTTGCCCTCATATTTTCATCCCATTAAGGAGGTTGAGACCCTCACCGCCCACTGGAGCATGTACATCAACCTGGGGGGCTTCCTCATGGGTGTCATCATGGTGACATTACTGGGTTCCTGGAGCGACCGAGTGGGCAGGAAGCCAGTGCTGGTCATCGCCAGCTTAGGCCTGGCCTTGCAAGCCACCATCTACTTGCTGGTGATGTACCTGCAGCTGCCCGTGGGCTGGTTCCTGGTTGGGCGGCTCCTCGGCGCTCTCACGGGTGACTTCAACGCCATCCTCGCCGGCTGCTTCGCCTATGTGGCCGACGTCAGCAGCGGTCGCTCCCGCACCTTCCGAGTGGCCGTGTTGGAGGCCAGTCTTGGGGTGGCTGGCATGCTTGCTGGTGCCCTTGGAGGCCCATGGCGTCGGGCACAGGGGTACGGGGTGCCGCCGTCGACAGGCAATAGCCAAATGAAGCTTCGCAAAGCATTTTTGTTATATTTGACCCCACTAGATGGCAGTCTTGGCTTGCTTAGGGACATGCGTTGAGCCTTTTTGAATCATCTAGCACAGAGATGGGCAACCTTATCTGCAAATGGCTGGTGTGTATGCAGGTTTTTAGGACAACATTTAGGTCAGCTGTTCAAACCCAGGTGTGAGGACCCTTCAGCCAATCATTCCGCTAATTAGTAGTCTAATTAGGGAGTTGCAATGAAAACAGGCATACACGGCGACCCCTTCTGGATATGATTGCCCACCCCTGACCTAACATCATCTGGTGGGTTCAGAAAATACAGCAAATGCTTCCTGAAGGTCCGTTTGGATCCTCACACGCCGCCCAAAGTGTCCCCTCAGGTGAGCCGCTGACGGCTCCTGCCGGCTCTCGTCTACAGATACACCAGCCCCTTCTGGCTCGCGCTGGCCTGCAACCTGGCGGCGGCCGCTTACGCGCTTGTCTTCGTGTCTGAGTCCGTGAGCCCCGAGCCGGCAGCCCGCTTCCTCACGCTGGAGCACCACGCGGCGATCCGGCGGCTGTACTGTGCTGGGGGGCGGCGGCGCCGGGGCCTGCTCTGGCTCTACCTGCTCTGCTTCTTCGTGGTGGTGTCGGTGCACTTCGGCAGCCGGGACCTCTACGTTTTGTATGAGCTGAGTGAGCCGCTGTGCTGGGGCCCCGAGCTTGTGGGGCTGGGCTCTCTCGCGCTCTACCTGGCCTACCTGAGCAGCCTGCTGGGACTGCGCGTCATGCAGTGCTGCTTGGAGGACTCCTGGATAGCTGTGGCGGGTCTGGTGTCCAACGTGGCCGGTCTGGTGGTCATCTCCTTAGCTGGAAGCAGCGCCCTCATGTTCACAGGTAAGCCTGTCTGTGTTCCAAAATGCATGGCTTGAAAATAGGTGATAAATTACATAACTGATTAAAAGGAATCAATAGATCAGATGTTAATTCTGTAAAATCTTGTCTTGATACTTGCTGGCTGGCCGGATCACAGATCTGCATATCAGTGCCACGTCGCAGCTCTTTCAAACAGGCTTTTCTCCTTTCCACCATTGGCATGTTTGCTGCACTCTGTCAACGTATCGGCATGAAGGCTGGAAGTCCACTTGGCCTAGCTTGGTGCTGTAGCAATCCGTATCGCTGTGTTATAGTGCCATCTTCTGGATTTATGGAGTACGACCGTGTCCAGTTTATTGAGTCTAGCAAGTATGTGTTGGGAATCATGGCTGGTAGATGGTGCAGTTGCCAGGCCCTAGTCGACATCGGGCACCTCCTCTGACGCTCCTTCTTTGTGTCGCCAGGATATGGTCTGTGTTTTCTCTTCCTCGTCACCACGCCAGTACTGCGCTCAAAAATGTCGAAGCTGGCTGGACCCTCGGAGCAAGGTGAGGCCGGGCCTGGGTTGGAGCTTGCTGTGGTCCTGTGAGGTTTCGATGGCACCTCACACTGGGCCCATACAAGCGTGTGACAAAAGCCTGCTTTTCTGTCAATTTTCAGTCCAGAGGTTCTAACTCCTGTTTTTACAGTGGTTTTCTAAAAAAGTATAAAGCCACTACTCGCTTAGTGACCGAGGTCATTAAGCAAATTGGTCGCTAGGTTAAAATCACCATAACGTGGGTGTGACCATTATTATGTGCTTACGACTTTATTTCAAACTTCAGTTCTCAAATTGTCTTATCCTTCATGAAGTGTACATTTTCACTATTTTGTACATTCTCCTTAATAGATCTCTCACTGCAGCGTGTGTTGCCAGGCATGAGGAATTTGGTCATGAAAGCACATGTTGGTCAGAAGATGAATTTCTTATGACTGTCCTATTTGGGAATCGGCGCTAAACGAGTGGTTATGCTCTTCTTTCTTTAAAAAACTACCTCTAGAGAATTTGGCACCCCCTAGCACCACAAAACTCTATAGCTATACAAACATGTTTTCCCCAATATGGTTTAGCCAATAAATGTAAAATATCTGTCCGAAAGTGCAGCTCAAGTTCCCTAGGGATGTATGTAAAAATTGGCCCTGTGGCCCCCACCCCCCCACCAGGTGCTCTGTTCGCGTCGGTGGCCTGCGTGGAGGGGCTCTGTGCCCTGGTGGCCAGTGGGGTCTTCAGCTCCCTGTACCCCGTCACCCTGCACATCATGAAGGGGCTGCCCTTCCTGCTGGCAGCTGGCCTCCTCTTCATCCCCATGGCCGTCATTGGGTAAGGGTCGCCTCTCATTTTCCCAGTCCGATCATTAGCTTTTAAAGGCTAAAGGTGGAGTCAGGGTGTATATGGGGAGGGGGGTATTAGTGAAGTGCGATTTCTGGGTTCTGTTTTAATGGCCTGGATTTCCTCCTGCAGGCTATTGTTAGCATACATCACCTCCGTCTCTGTGTTCATGTGCGCAGTGCTGTTAATGTACGTCGCCTCTTTCTCTGTGTCCACAGAGCCGTCAGGTGCTGGGAACAGAGGACGGCTGGCAGGGAGGCCGCGGGGGCATCCTGACAGCATGTCATGCCAGAGGAGAGCCAGGGAAGAGGGAGAGCAGGAACAAAGACTGCAGCTTCAGATGCATCATTAACAGGGAGCATCTGAAACTAGAGCAAAGCTATACTTCAAGAGATTTTTTTTAAGAATGAACTGCAAACTGAATATTTGCAAACGTTCCAAAGAACTTGGCAGCTTACAGTAAGCAGTGGTCATGTTAAGTAGCCTGACTTAATCTTTTTAGCACAATTCTCCTTTTCATGAGGCACTGATGGGGAGACTGACATTATAATCAGGTCAGTAGCCTGGTCTGGACCACAGGCACTGTGATGAATGGATCAGGTCCCCGTAATATTGCTGTTACTAATACACAGTAGGGGAAAGCTGCCTTCCAAACTGCAATGAAGTGCTCCTTTGTCCCCAGTCTGTAACTGGAGGACATGCTGCTATTGTCATATATAAACTGAAGCCTTAAATTTACATTTATTTAAAGCTCTTTTGCAGATGCCTTTAGCCACAGCGACTTCCATAAGTGCTTTGAAGTCTCATCAATGAATGAATTCTGATACTGGTTCAGCAGATCCTGGCTAAGAAGACTAGCACCCTACAAACTTTTGGCAATAATACATTTTTAAAAAATAGTAACAGTATAAACCTGGAAGTGCTAATCCAAGTACTTGGGTAGGTTTAGGTTTTCAGTCGTCGTTTAATGGCACCCAGTGGCTTGTCGAGTGGTGCTGGAGGGTCCGAGTGAGTTTGATGCAGTGTGGGATGAGATGCATTTCTTTTAGGTAGGGCGCTGGTCCATAGCATCATTGAATCTGATGTGGCCAGCTACAGGAAGCCAGTGCAGGGAGCGTAGCAATGGTGTGCTGATATTTAAATGCTGACACTTGTAACCCGCAGCTCTGAGCCAAGCTAATCCAGACGAAAATAACTGGCCTGCTTCTGCAGGCAGGAATATCGGAGTTAATCTGCTATTCAGAGGACTGGCTCCTACAAGGCTATTGTGCCAACGCACAGACACCAGCTCCCCCTGGAGGAGGGAGAGTGAATGCCATCTCCACAGAGGTTGGGGGGAGACCGGAGTATATGAATAAATGTCAGGGGGGAATCAGGGGCTGATTGTTAATTAACTGAATTGAAGGCAATGAACCATATTGACTGATTTTTAATGAAGATGTGATTGTTTCATATAATACAGAAAAAATATTCTATTATATTCTGTGTTGGCATTTTATTGATTTAGGGGTTCAGCATGCTGCTTTCTGTCTGAATACATCTAACATGTATATTAAGGCAAAGGTATGGATAGAAGGAGGGATGGACAGATGGATGGATGGAAACAGCATGCGAGAAGCACAACTTGAAAGGCAGAGGCAGCTGACCACCATGCTGCTCCTGACCACGGTCAGGCCCAGTGTCAGTTCAGGTTCTGAGTCAGGTGGCTTCAAGAATCGTGACGAGTTATGAACCAGCGGAGCTCTAACCAGCTGGGGTGGCCAAGGGGAGATGGTTCTTAGAGCATCCAGTAAATACTGCACACCCTCACAGGCAGTGTGGGCATTTTAATGCTGCCTTAACATTCCCAAAAACCAAAACCAGAATGGTATTGCTTGATGCCGAGGCTCATCCTAACATCTGACAGCACTGGTTCATTTTGAAGCTCACATTGATGCATGTTAGATCCGCTTCTTCAGCACTTGGATGAGTTCAGCTTAAACGGTAAGCTAAAGTAGGTTATATATTGAGGAGATGTCATACTACTCTATACCTCTACTCTGAGAGAACGGGCAGTTGGTAATGTAATATTTTTACATACACAGTGTCAATTCAGGTGCTCCTCAACTTACAATGGGGTTTTACATTCTGATGAACCCATTTTAAGTTGAAAATATCATACCTAAACTAACCGAATAATTACTGTCACTGAAGTGAGCATTTGGTTTAACAGGGAAAAACACAGTAGGATACATTGCTGAACGCTACATGACATGTTTACCCTTGCTACCTGTGGCAGCGTGGCTGGGTGGATGATGTCAGTGCCGGGCATCAGTAGAAAGTACGGCGTGTTGATTATCTGCATTGCTATCGCACCACTGTAACATGCTTCGATCCCTAGAAGCAGGTTAACTATTAGCACCTAGGGTAGAAAGAACTACGGCCGGCTGCAGAGCGTTCTCTTACAGAACTGTGGAATCGTCTCCCGGCAGATGTGCAAGATTCAGACTCACGCTCAGTATTCAAGACTAGACTAAGAACACACTTGTTTAGTCTAGCTTATAGGGGCTGCAGTTCTAGCTCTAGCTAACCACTCAGTCCACAGCCTACGCTGTGAGTGCAGAGCTGGGTGGGGATCGGTGCCATTGGCTCTGGATGAGCTGAGCTGTCAGTGCTGTCACTCTAGCTTCACACTCCCTAGTGGAATTGGGTTGCCGATGTTTCAGGGACTCCCCATGCCTGCGTTCCCACCTGCCTCTCCCTCCTACTTGTGCTTCCACGGCCATATCTGCCAGAGCTTATGTATTGCATTCACTTAATTTAAAAATTGGCACAGTGAAAATAAAGATCCTGCCATCCTGTGCATCTGACTTCCTGTGCCAGCCTGCAATGCATTATGGGCTTCCCCTTTGAATCTGACTCCTCCTGAGACTTCTTCCTTCTAGAGAGTTTCCCAAACCACTGGCTTGCTTACTGGGGGCTTTGGGCAGGGATTGCATAGAGTGCAGACAATGTAATGTCGTGAAAATGCGCTATGCAAAATAAAACTGATAAAGTCAAAATATGGTAAGTGTGGTAAAGTGAGGAACATCTGTATAAGGTCCAGCTTAACCTGAGAAGTGCCGCATCAGGCTGACTTAGTGAAGAGGCCTTTCTCTATTGGCAAGGGGCCCCATCACTTTATAATGAAACACTAATCTCAGTTCAGATCTCTGCTGTTTTCTTATTGGATGCCTGAAGCCTATTTGAATGTCATACAGTTTTAGAAAATGGGCACATTGTGGATGGATGTCTGCCATTAGTTAGTTTCAGCACCATTGAGGGGGGTACAAATCACACCTATGCTCAAACAGTTCAGGAGTAGAATTGGATGACAATACTGACACAATATACATATTCACAGGCAAATGACCTTTAACAGTAGGGCATTTAAGGCAGGGTAGGTAACTCTGCTATCTATACAGCTTGGGGTTTTTCAGAGGCACGAGATTTCTATCTTTAGATTCCTGAGAAAGGTGAAGTTTGCCGGTCTCCACCAGTAGAAATTTCACAACATGCACAGACAACAGCCTAATTTTCCTAATGGAGAAACTGACCTATTGGGATCAGAGTGGTGAGCATGTTCAGAGCAGATCTAGAGAGGGCGGGATTACAAGCGATGCGGTCAGGGAACACAATCCCAGGGCGGATCCAGTCCACGCTAAGGCCTTGGTGATTCTTGGGCGCCCTCCTGGCAATCCACCTGGTCATGGCTCGCGGGTCTCTTCAGGAAACGGAGGATTTTCTCGATGGTCGCCTCCTGATATTCATGAGACCACCTGGAATGATACATGGGAGAGGCTGTAGCCTATTGATGCTTACAATCGGTCCCTATGGATTCGAGGCGCCGGCCAGCTTCTTCTCACTCACTGGATGCCATTGAAGTTGAGAATGGGCCTCATGTCGGCTGGCAAGGCGCCGGGCTCAGGAAACACGAAGCCGTCGATGACGGGGACGATATTTTTCTGGCTGTTCAACGCCATGACGATTTCCTGCGGGTGACAGAACATCCAGATACAGTGGGGCTTTTGCTGCTACACGACAGAGAAAAGGAGAGCAGCATTGCCCTGAGGCAGGCCAGACCTTGTGCACCCAGTCCTTCATGGCCTCATCCCCCATACACTTGTCCAACGCATTGGCTGACAGCACCAGGATGAAGTTCCTGGCTCGCTGGACGCTCTGGATCAGCTTCTCCTCAAACTTCCCCGCCTCCAGTTTCTCCACGTCGATGAAAACGCTGAAGCCTCGCACCTGCAGGTGTACCTTCAGCAGGCTGGAGACGGACCAGAGCGTCACATAGACTCCCTCCAGTCAATCCACACCAACCACGCAGTTTTGCGAGGATTCTGCTCTCACGATAATAACCTTCATAACATGTTCATAAAGCTATATTTGTGGTACTATGACAAATTACAGGTATAAATCATGCATGAACAACCTTGAGTTTATATGACATATTACTGTGCCCTCACTTTGCACTCATCACTGGAATCAGTAATACCCAATGAAACGGCACTTTCTGCATGATTCCCAAGATGTGTCACCCCTAAAGAGCCTTCAATAGCGGCAGGAACAGAAGGCCTTCAGCTCCCCTTCCCTGACTGTGACACACACAAACTCCTCACCTGGCCAGTTGGGACCCAGTGGTCCTCCTGTAACTGATAAAGACATCAGGGCCATCAGGCCCAGAATCGAGAAGGCTTGGCTTGGAGAAGCGCCTAGTCGCAGATAAAATCTTGGCCCGGTGGATGCCGTTTGCTACATGGCAATCAGACTCAAGCTGCTGGTCCGTGATCTGGAGCAGGTTCTGGCGGTCCACCCTGGACTGGACCAGGCCGTAGGTGTACTGCCGGAAAGTTGGGTCCACGATGGCCAGCCAGTCCGCCAGGTTGTTGGGGTCGCACATCGAGTAGTCGGCATAGGTTTTCAGGACTCGAAGTTCTCTGATGAACCTTACGGTTAAGCCAAAAGAAAGATAGTGATCAGTCAAATATTCTAATCAATTATGAATAATAACCTTCCCCAATACTTGTACGAGCCAGTGGGTGGCATGGTTTGAGTAAGCCTCGGGTAGAATCAGCTCTTTATCAACAAGGAAGGATGTTTATGAATCCCAGGTGTTTACAGGATCCATGATGTGCTGCTACACAGTTAGCCACACGCCTATGTTTCAACTGGGCATCACAAACCGTACCCCAGACTGACCTCTTGCGAGCCAAGCATTGTGACATGCCCAGGTCCTGGCAGAGATCATGATCCGTGATGTTGAGAAGCAGGTCTCCATCCACTTGGAGCTCCTGAGAGAGACAGCAGGGCATCTGAAGTTGCAGCAGACCTCAAGAAGAGCTCAGCGGCGCGCCGCCCTGCTGGGACCCGCGCGGGCGCGCTCACCTGGAAGCGCTCGCAGTAGGCGCTGAAGCCGATCTGCTTCAGCCACTTCTGCACTTCACCGCTCTTCCAGTTGGCCACCGAGGGAAGGACGCGGCGCGGGACCTCCTCGGACATCATGGCCAGTGCCCGTGTGGCCAGGCGCCTGGCGGTGCCGTTTCCCGAGTACATGACGATGCGCTTCAGGCTCTGCACCGCGCCAATCTCATGGAATATCTGAAGGAGGCGAGGGAGGGAGACGGGGGCAGCCACCCCGGGTGTTACAGAGACAATAACAGCAGCAAACAACGCAAATTTGACCTGATCCAAATCCCTCTGGCAGCTTGAAAGGATCTCCTCTCTGAATCCCCGACCAAACACCTAAATTTCAGTGTCAGCTCCGAGTGTTTTTCTCTTCAGGGTTGAACAAGGTTCGTGGCGGCAGCGGTGCCCCTGATGTCACTGCGAGGGCTGGCTCACCTTGGTGTTGCCCTGGTGTGATTTAATACTGCTTTCCACGCAGAGGTAGAAGGCTGCGATGCACTTCCCCTCAGCTCGCGTTCCGTCCAGTAGGGGAAGCAGGTGCTGCAGGTCAGCAGCGGTACGGCCCTGCATGCAGTCAGCGCTGTCCTGCAGGGCCTGGGCAAATTCATCAGGGTCCAGTGATGAGATGAAGGGCTCTACAAGCTCCAGCGTCCCCGAGCGCACCACCTCCTTCTCCAGTTCCCGGTTGGCTGCCAGGAGGGCCACAGCCAGGCAGGCATGGAAACGGATCAGCTTGTCCTCCTCGGAGAACGCCAGTGGGAAAAGCCAGTCGGCCGCTTGCTTCTCGATCATCAGACGCTGACAGCTGTGCCCACCGTACATGGCGCAATTAGCCAGTGCCACAGCGCAGTGACGCAGAACCCGGGAATCCGTGCCCCGGCACCAAAGCAGCAAGGCGTCCAGTGCCCCGTTATCGATGAGCTGGCAGGATGTCTCCTCCGAGTGCTTGAACATGTGCTCCAGGATGCCAGACACACTCCGAACCAGCTGGGGGTCCCTCTGCTGGTGGCTCAGGTTCAGGATCACCCCGAGGCCCATCCTGGCCACGTAGTCCCTGCAGAGCATGTGACACCAATCCTGGTCAGACATGCAAAGCTCTCTGACAGGAGCTGAAATGCACTGAGCTGCATGTTAAACAGGGTTATTAAGTTCGTAAATGATGGTTTATGTTAATAACCACTTAGTAATTTGACAACTAACTAAAATGTGAATGCCTCATACCTGTTCTCTGCAACCAGTATTTGCTCAAGCACCCTGGCAGCCGCGTACGTGATTTCTGTATCCGGTGACTGAATCAGCTGCAGAATGAGCTCCAAGCCTCCATCAAGGCGGATTTTATTACAGATTTCATTGGCGACCTGTCGTCCGATGGTGGGCAGGAGCCATGCTTCTTCTACCAGCTGGAGAACACTCGTTACAGCGCGCAAGATCTCGTCACTGTCCCAGGAGTCAGTAGCACATTTCAGGGCTCTGATCGCTGCGCTGAGCGCCGGCAAGGAGCTGTCCAGCTCCGCCTGAACCCTGAGGGAAATGCCGGACGGCGTTTTGGAGCCAGAGCCAGTACCCCCGGGCCGGAGCCAGTGGAGGTACTCCGTCACTCTGTGACAGCTGAACATCGTGAAATAACTGTACAGCTCGCGAAGGTGGACGAGAAGTGAAAGAAGCATTCACAAAACACTTCTTAAAATCCCAAAAGAATCACTTTGTTATGGCTAGGGAATATTAACCAATATTATTGTTGTTTAATCTTTAAACAAATACTAAAATATAGTGATTTATTCGAAGATAAAGCGCGTGCAGTGGAAGGAAGCACATACATAAATATTTATATGCGCGCGCGTTTCTTTGAATGGGGCTCCTGATCCAGGCTGTAATTGTCTGTGTAGTAAATGTTATAATAAATATGGTAATTTGAGCATATCCTAGAGCAGGACAGTAAAGCAGCCCCGGAGAAGTGGGGGTTCAGTTGCCGAAATGGTTTTATACGATTAAATGGAGAGGCGCTGCTTTCTTCCTGCCCTTGTCCAGGGCCTAGAGACATGGATTAATGCTCCGTTACTTTCGCAGATCATGCACCGTCTGTAAAACTGGTTTCTGGCCGGATCAGCAAGGTACCATAGCTAAGCGATGCCTTCCACCGGCGCCCAGCGGCTGGCCGCAGGTATGTTAATTATAATCAATATCGCATCAATACATAAAACGCGATGCGATATTCTCCCCCCACAATGACGAAGCTTAATAAACATCAAAGACCACGAGCATAAAACAAAGAAAGCGCGTTTTCTCACTGGATCCTAGAGCACCGTCTCCGCCGCTCCCAGCATCTCCGGCTCAGCGACCGCCCATCCTCCCGACAAGAGCTGAGTGATGCTGCTCCGCCCCCTGCCGGCCGGGACGGGCCAAGACATATAAGAGGATCAGAGTCACCATCGCAGCGGTATCATCATGATCCTGCGTAAAATATCCAGCGCTGAAAATGCGAGAATCCTCAGCACTAAAGGTATACGTGGGGACCTTATTCACACTGTGCATGGGATATACACGTATGCTATGCTTACATACTCAGTTTCCTGGCATACACTTATATTGCCTGTTCATAAATACAGTGCCCTCCCTTTGGGACAAAGACACATTTTTCCTTCACTTACCACTCTGCTTCACAGTTTAAAACTTAAAATCAAACAATTCAGACATGATTAAAGTGCACATTCCACACTTTCATTTAAAGTTAATTGTGTACATTTCGGTTTCACTATGTAGGAATTACACTTTTTAAAAATCCTTTGTAATGTTTTCAGCAGATCATTAAGACCTTTTCCTTTTCAAGCCATGAAGTTCCATATAGATTCATTTGGATGTTTAATGATGAACTGGAGTGTGGGGTAGTATCCCTGCGATTTTATTTGGTAATCTATTCTTTGTCAATGTTCAGGCAATTAAAAGGAAGTAAGTGTTGATATGGTGATGGGACCATAGGTGGCACCTCTCATCTACGATCACTGTTAATGGACCATGGAGATGCCTGTCAGAAAGGGGATGATAACATTTGCAAAGTGGATCATGTGACTGAGATGGAAGATGGGGGGGATGTTATCTTATGGGGAATTGCCATCACACACACCATAAATTACCTTGCATTTTAACATTTATGTGACTAATTTGTAGCTAAAATGCACAGTGATTTCTTGTCATAAACGCGCGAATGCACATGAAATAAATACATTCAAGACATTGCAGCGCGTATAGCTTTAGACAGCGAATGATTTATGTGCGCCCCCATGCATATGATCATTTTTGCATTTAAAATAAAGAGCCGACTTATGCAGGGTTGCCAACTTTGGTTAGCTGGTTAGCGTGAGATTTTCAATTCGAAACAAGTCTACACACGAATGAATTCACGTATTTTACTTTGTAAATAGTCTGTAGGGTTTGCATACTCTAATGTGACGCCATATGAGCGTTTTAGTTTGAAAGCGTGAGTGTCACGCCAGATCAGGGGTGCTGTAAAGGGGGGGTAAACGAAGACGATTCTCGGGGCCCATAACTGAGAGGGGGCCCAGAGAAGCCCCCAATAAAATTGTGTTGGGGGCCCTGTCAAGATTCTTTTCATGGGGCCCAAA